>VDFB02281492.1:1048500870-1048622762 GCA_007258455.2 Sequoia sempervirens | reverse complement strand
CTTGTGGGAAAAAAGTAATCACCCAATGGAATGACCCAACCAGGAACATGCTAAAGCCAAGCGACTTCCACCCAGGATATAAGTGTGGGTACTTGAGGAAAGTTCAAGTATCATAAGGATTGTTCTGAAAAGAAGGGAAAAAATGGTCTCTTGCCACATGGATGATCCCCCGTGAATGGAATTCCTATATTAAAACACTTTGTCTAAAAATACCAAAATCCTTATCTATTCGTTGGTGCAAGAACAATCATTCTAAATCCGCCCCACATTTTTTATGACTTTTGGTAGAGATGAGAAGTACGCCATGGGAGATTCATGGGTATTGATGCTTGGCTAACCTGTAGAAGTGAGTGTCGTGGAGGGGAGCCAGTGTAGTCAAGCATCTAATCATCTACTAAAACTAGGCATAATTGGATTTATCCAAGTGGGGATTCAATAAATATTGTCTCATTCTATCCTAGGGTTGTGCATCATTTTGGAATCAAAACACTTTGCTTGGATCTAAAACATTGGAAAACAAACATTCAAACATGATCATCAAATTTAAAACCCTTTAGATGAAGCAAATACTTTTGAAAAAATACAAGTGCTATTGCTTTCCCTAGGGATTCTATCCTTAGAGGCTTCTAAGTGTTTGAATTTATATCTCAATTTTCTCTTACTAAAGTCAACATTAGGGAACTATTGCCTTGATTTTCTTGATTTCCACATAATGGACTTTGTGGGATGAAAAGAAATTGGGACATTAGAAATTTATTTTGAAACTTAAGCAATACAAGTGGATGTGGTAAAAACCAAGTCATTAACCAAGATTAAATCAATTTAACTCCACACATGTGCTTGTTATCTTTTGTCTTATGATCTTCCAATCAAAACATTTATCTTTTGGTTTGAACTACTCATAGGGTGAAGCATGTTCTTCACTATCTTGGTCTTGTAAACAAAGTACCTCTTAGGTTCATCTAGCGTCATAATCAAACACTTCATCCATCTCAAACATCAATCAAATCCCATCTCAAAAAAAACTTTTGAACCATCACAAAAATCATTCATGCTATACTTTTGGCAAATCCTTCTAAATCAAAATCAAAACCATCTTGTTTGACTAAGTGTGTGTAGATGAATCCTTCTTCATACACTTAGTTGAATTATCACCTTGTGGACAAGTTTATTCCAAGATAAAATCCAACATCATGGGGTCTATTAGTTCATTATCCAAAATATAAATCCAAATCAAATAAAAAATCAAATCAAATCAAATCCAATCAAAAATAAAAAATCCAAAAGTCCTAAAGTCTAGTATCCCTCCAAGGTTCCTAAAAGTTCAACACCCATATCATTCACCCCTTTCATCCTTCATCTCATCCTTGGTCTTAAATACTTTAGAGGTCAACAAGGTCAAAACACAAGAACATGGAATATAAACTTGCTCCATACATCATGAGTGATCAAGTCAACCAAACTATAAAAACTCACATTTATACAATCCATAGAGGGGATCATTATCTCCTACAAACATCAATGGTACAAAAAATGTGAGTATTCCCAATCTAAATTTTGGAACAACTTTCCATATGGTATATTTAAATAAAATTAACAACCTACAAATCTATCAACCAAACAATCAATGCATGAGTCTTCAACAAAACAACATTATCCCACCAAATCCATACATGCCAAATGTAAATTTACCGAATACGATTTTACCAAACATGAACATTTCTAATCCAAACTTGGTAAACTTTTGGATAGATATGTTTGCAAATCATACAAATGTTGTTCAAATTCCAAGCAATATGTTAACGACTCCATGTATTGATCCAAGTCAAGGTAACACCATTAAAAAATAAAAGTTACCTAAATCAAGGCAATGTGATTCCCAACCAAAAAATGTTCAATTTCAACCTATCATGCCAAATCTAAACATCATCCCAAATTAGAACATTTTCCAAAATCAATTTGTCCATGATCCCATGCAAACATCACAAGTATACATTCCAAATCTTCTTGAACAAAAACCAAATCAACTATATCAGGGGTGCCAAGATAAAAGTTAAGATCCAATTTGGCAAGATCAAATTGCTACACTTACCAAAATAGTTGATTAATTGTTCCAAGAGACATCTCCACCCGAAAATCAATAGACTCTTCCATTGGTTAAACCATGTCATCAAAGCATTGAGTTGTGTCCACAACCACATCAAGAACAATATTTCCAATGTCAAGAGGTTGGATATCAAGATCAACAACATCTTCAACAAACCCAATCACCACATCTCAAAGATCAATCACCACATCTCCAAAGTCAATCACCACAAGGTCAATCTAGAGTATAAATCTCCAAAGGTAACAAACAAAAAAACACACTACTTAGGGAGCCAATCGAATCAATCATGCAATAGTTGGTACAAGAAAATCTCATCAAAATCCCATTTTATGAAAATTATCAAGAGCCTCAAGTTAAACCACCAGGGTATAACGAGAAGCATGTTTGTGTTTTTCAAAAAATAAAGGGACACACACCATCAAATTGAATTCGACTCAAAATCTCATCCAAGACCTTATTGATAAAAAAATAATAACTATTGGGGACAACGATGAAGATTCAACCACTAGTGATAGCATTGACAATCTCCCCACCACAATTGTTGAAAACAATGGTCAAGATCTACCCATCAATAGAGCATCTTGAAGATGTTTCTACCTCATATGAAGATCAACTAAACATACATCAAGAGTCACTTTTTGATCATGATAAACACCCCTCAACAATATCCAACAATGATCTATTCAAATGAGTGTTAACATTATTTGATACTATAATTGGTGATCCATCGACCAATGATCATGTTGAAAATGTCTTTGCATCACTGAATGAGTTAAAGGATATATCTCAAGAATTTATTCCAAAGCATGATCAACATCTTTCACCAAATTCTAGCAACGGTCCTTTCCAAGACATAGTAACATCCTTTCACCACATGGTTATTGATGGAATCCTCAACTCAACATTTGATCCAAATCCACTCAAAGAACAAGAGGATATTAAGCCACTTCCCATGCCTAATGAAGATATCCAAGAACCCTTTATTAGCAATCCATCCTTTGAAATTGACCCATGTCAAGAACTTGATCCAAAGTACATCCGAATCAATTCCAACATTAACCAAGATCAAGAATTCATATCTCCAAGATACTACAATGATCTAATGGACACTCTCATATCTATACAAGATATCGCAAATAGTGATCATATCCATATAGCACATATCCCTCCATCTACCCATGATATGCTTACTCCTAATGGAAATGTAGATGGTCTTCATTCCAGACAAGATTCTCATACTCTTGATACCATTACCAAGGAACAAAAGTCTCCTACTCTTAACATTTGTACACATGATCAAGATATTGAAAAATATAGAGACATATCATAAATGGGTCATGAAGAAGGCTTCTACAGAAGTTGTGAGTCAGAAACATCCTATGAAGGCATGTCAAAAATGAATCATGAGGAATACTTCCACATGGATAGTGAATCATCAACACCTCTTGAAGAAGCATTAAAATCCGATATTTCACAAGATCAAGCCAAAGCAAAAGTTATCCCACACATGGAGGATCCTATCACTTATAAACTTAGATCACTTACCTTTTTAAGGGAAAGATATCTTATCAATGAAAAATATATCACCTTTGAAGATCCACGACAGAGCAGAGAGGGATTAGCACCTTGTTTCTAAGGTAAATCATATCCTATTGCAAATAAAATGTTTCAATAGATGAATTATCAAGGCAGAGAATCAGGCCTACATAAAAAGGGTATCCTAGACCCAGTACAAATTATTGGAAATCATAAGCATCAAGGTCTTGGTTATTCAACAATCAAGGGATCTAAAAGTATTAGTGATACCTCTATAATATTGCGGGCAATTTTATCTAGTGCAAGCATCAACATAGGGAGCATGAAGAGTCCTTATGATGAAACCAATGTCAATACTACAACTAGCCACATCATGAATATTCATCCACCCATCACACCATCTATGAATTGGGACCAACATCAAAAGAAATATTTGAATCAAAGCACAAAGAATGTTATCAAAGAAAAAGAAGTAGAGAAGCATAATTGACAAATCAAATATACATGGATACCAAAAAATGCAAAGAAAGATTATCCCTATCAAACTCCATTAGTCAAAGAAACTATGGGGAAAAATAAAAGAGGGAAAAATATCCATCAAAGATGTCCACAAAGGAAAAAGCAAGCTTCTCAAGCAACGTACAAAGTATATCAAGTAGTTGGTCCTCATTCAACGCACACTTTTGTATCCACCCATCATTGCTCATCTTCCCAAGTTTGGAGAATCAAAGGTTCAAAAATATCAACCAATCCATCTTTTATTCCTAAAAACACTTCATCCACCCCTCCATACATGATATCCAATTCTTACATTGACCATGCATTGAAGCCACCCTTCATCATAAGGATTAAGAGGGCATCCTATTGCGATGTGAGCACAAAGATAGAGTTAACTCCGATATCAACAAGGTAGATCAGGAATCTCAAAATTTGTATTCAAGTGCACGTATCTTGGAAAAACAACTTCTTTAAGCAAGATATCAATTTCACATTATGACATAAACATATACATCGGCATCACCAAGTGGTTCAACATGAGCTTAAAATCTTTTTAGAAAAAACAAAAAAAAAAGAAAAATGAAAATACAAAACAAAAAAAAAGGATTGAAAATAATAAAGATAAAAATTGTCCTCTAGTGAAAACCACTACGATGGCACTTTGGACATGTACCATGATGAAAAAATGCAAAATAGGCATCATGTGTAGAATTGACCATCTACGTGCACCACTTTAGGTGAAAGCGTCTCATCCCATCCATAATAAATCCAACATTCCACCCATCTTATCCTTAATAAATCCATTTATCCAACCCATTGCCATCTATCTACATTATCTTGAACTTGATAAAGTTTGGTGTACTCTTTACACTTTCTTATGGTAAACATCTTGATATGATTCATTTTAATTGATCCTATCCTATCCCAATGTTATCTGAGCCATGAAGCATTATCCAATGAACCATTCCTTTATTTGAACACCTTATCTTATTGCAAGATAATCCATATCCATCCATCCATACACCTATCCAAACATCCACTATTGGCATTCCATACATTGCTAGAACACTAGGGGAAAATATTTACATCTTGCTTTGGGAATAAATATTGATCTATATATTCCATCTTATGTGGCAATCTACACATTGGTAAACATGAAATCAAATTGGTCAAACCACTTGTGAGAAAGAATCCAAATCATTATCCCATGGCATATTTTCATGAGAAGATGTTCCTTATCAAGTTTTATATTTAATCGAGCATCAATCCAAACAATCAATATCAATTGCATCTAATTTGCACTTCAAACATCACATCAAATCATTCAAAACAATTTGGTTCCAAATAAAGCTTCAAAATCCTAATCAATCAAATCCAATCAATGCATCATCTTCTCGAGATATCCTTCCTAGTCCTTGTGTTGCTTAACACTATCCTTGCATTTTTTTGTATCCTCAACAATGTTATCATCAACAATCCATCAATCGAATCCAATCAATCCCTCATCATCTTGGGATATCCATCCTAATCCTCATGTTGCTTAAACACTATCCTTGAATTGTTGTGTATCCTCAACAATGTTATCATCATCAATCCATTGATCCGATCCAATCAACCCTAGCTTGGTTTTCAACAAAATCCCAAAACAAAGCACTAATATCATCACACATGTTCATATCCAAATCGTGCAAATCATGCAAAAAATCCAGAAACATCAAAACATTGAAAAATACAGAAACATTGAAACATAAAAAATCTAAAAACATTCAAAGAACCAAGAAAATCCAAAAACATCCAAAATCATATCAAAAAACCAAAAAAAATCATAAAATCTCATAAAACGTAAAAAAAATGGTATCTAAACTGTCATCTTTGAGCTCAAACATAGGAAATGCTAATCTTTGATCAACGCCCAAGACACAAAAATCCAAAAACATTCATAAAATCTCATAAAACGTAGAAAACATGGTATCTGAACTATGTCGTCTCTAAGCTTAAATGTAGGCAAGGATCAGCCCCTAAGACACAAAATCCAAAAAAAATAAAAAATTCACAAAACACAAAATCTAAAAACATTCATAAAATCTCATAAAACACAAAAACATTGGATAATTTGAAAATCAAAACATTTGTAAAACATCTCAAAAAAACCCAAAAACAGCCTCAAAACTTTGCAAAACATCAAAAGCATCCAAATATTTGAAAAACTCCATCCATCTCAATTCACTTCACCTGTAATAATCAATCATCCATAATAAAACAAGTGTCACCTTCATCCTTTGGCAAAAAAAATAGAAAACAAGTACAACAATCAACAAAAGAAAAATTCAAATGCAAAATCAAAATCGAAGCAACAAACTTTTAAAATGCAAAATCAAACTCTTGATCATTCACAAAAATGTCAATTGACCTTATATCAATAGCCTTATCCTAAACAAAAAAACTTGCCACCATCCACTAACATTTCCTAGGATGCATCCTTCCTACAATGGGCATTATCTTTGGAAAATCACTTTGGATACTTATCCTAAGCAAAACACATCCCCTTGGTTGGAGGTATGAATAACATTGGCTTGTTTGTTTGCTTTTATCTTTTCTTTTGACTTATCTTATTGCGCTCATTCCAATGACCTCTCAATGATGTCTAATCAAAATGATTTAGAGAGAAAGTAATGGTGCTTTGATCATTATCTATCATTTGTTGTGTTTGTTGGATGTTCTTGTAATATAACCTTGGCGAATACTTTCTTTGTTAGGTATGTATGGAGGGTGTTTTGGGAAGCTTGTTGACTATTGCATTGATAGGTTATACCTTTCCATGTTTTGGTCTGAGATGTTTGAAAATTCTGAAGTGCATCCTAGCAAGGTTTCTATATGTTAGGTGTGAACAAGAATACACCTATCTGATTGTAAAGTCAAAGTCCATCACACTAGGTACAACACCACCTTAGTTCTTTATGCCTTGATGCATCGTATCTATGTGTGTTATCAAACATAAGGTAAATAGCCCTTTTAAAATCCCAATTCCTGATAAGTGAATCATCATCATCATCATCACTCATCATAATCTCTAATAAAGTCTTAATGATCATGGACTTGTTGGATCCTCTCTTTCACCATCTCATTTCTTCTTATTCTTCTATCTTTACTAATATTTCTATCCAAGAATCAAATCTTTGTGTTATATCAAAATATACATGAGGCTATCCATGGCTAATGACTATCTATACATAATAAAATATGTCTACATCAAACATTTGAGCTTTCTACTCCTCTATGAGCTAAGCTGACCTTGAATCTTTATCACGAGATCACCCAAATATCCAATTTTTCATCTGATCTCTTGAGGGGGTAGTATACCAGCATAATTCTCTAGTTCGGGAAATAGTGAGGCATATGAGAGAATCAATTTTTTTTTAATTTTGATCTTGGCAGTTTATTCTTTGAACTAACATAATAGGTACATTGCTTCAAAGAGGGGAAAAATGTAGACACATAAAATATAATGATTGATCCTTTACACCTAATATTAATTTTACTAATGCCAATTCATCCTAAATCATCTCCTTTGCTAACCATTTAATCGAATAATCTTTATTTGATTAAATTCATCACATTTCATCTTAAATAAATCATTTTTATCTGATTAAGTCATCATCTCCTATTAATTAAATAAATCAATTTTTTTAATTAATCCTATAGTCCTTTTAATTAAATAATTCATTTTATTTAATTAATCTCTAAAGTCATCGCATTTAAATTAAATAAATTTATCTTTATTTGGGGTATGTGTAGGATCATCATGGAAAAAATAGGCCCTTAAGAGTAAAAAATTACAAATATCGAGTTAGGAAACTTGACATAAAATTTGAATAAGTTATCTATATTATTTCAAAAATATGTAAGAATAGAATCTGTAGAAAATTGAATGTAGTTTCTAAACTACTAGGTTTGTTTAAAAAAAAAAGATCTATTTGGTGAAAATTTGAAATTTCAATGAAGTGGTACTTAAATTTGGGAAAAAAATAAGTAGGTGTTTGTCTGACCACCCTAACAACAATAAAATGTTAATATTATTTTATAAGATTTTAGATATAAGTAGAGGACTCATCCCTCGATGTGATGCATATTTTTTTGTAATTTTTTTCCAAGTAAATAATTAATTAGGAATTTTTTATTACAAAATTTAAAAAAATATAAAAAATTGTATGTTTGACCACCTTAATTTTGTCAAAACTTCATGAAATTCATTTTTTTCTCTTTTTAATCCTATAGTATGCGAAGCATTTAATGTGACACATGTTTTGGATTCAAAAAATGTGATACCATTTGAAATCTATAGATGTTTTTCAATCAACCTATCAATCGGTACTTTAGTCATAATTTGAATAGAAAATGAATAATAATTACTTATTAAATTCAAAGTAAAGCATAATTTATATCGGTGGAAAGCTGAGAATCTCCTTTAAAAACCCTTTTCATTTCATCAATTTTGGGTAAGAAAATAGTCGTCAGCCACATACCCATCATATTGCCACTTTTTGGCCCATCATGATCCTGCACATACCCTTTGATTAAAAACTAACTTCATCCTCTTTAATTAAATAAATCAAACTTTATTTAATTAATTCTAAAATCATTATTCCTCTCATTTTGATTTATTTAAATCCTAAAATATAAAATCAAATTGTCAAATCAGCGAATCTCCTCTTAAATTAATCAAATCTTGATTAATCCTAATCTTAATCCATCAAATCCTCTAGCTTTTGCAACTTGCTCATGAAAATCAATTTAATTGATTTATAAATCCTCCATTTTCATTCAAAAAGGCATCCAAGTAGGAATATTCCTCCAATTTGAAAATCTCCCCACAAAAAGGACTTGTACTCTCCAACAAGGCATTAAAAGCCTCTTACATGTCCTTTTCCTTGAGCTAAGTGGCATTTAACTCTTCTTACATCCCCCCTAAACATGTCACTTCTTCAATTTCAAATTTCAAATGCATGCACATTGATCAAAATGTGCTCATCCTCCTTCCATTATCATCTTGACAAGTGGCACAATGCCATTGGTCCATCTTTAATCCCACACTCATCTTATTCTTAAATCCTCCATCCTTTGTTATAAATAGAGGTCTCCTCTATTGCATTTGATCCTCCACAATCCATGTAAGATCACCATGCTCATTTGGGTCCATAATCTTAGGCATTTTCATCCACATTTCATCTTTCATAGCTAGGTTATGGAGGATTTTCATCAAAGATCATTAAAGCTTGCAAGGAATTGGGAAAGGGCTACTTTCCACCTCAAAATAGCACCAATTCCCCCATGGGATTGAGAGTTTGTTTGCATTGAATAGGATTTGATAGCTTTTATTTGTGTTCTTCATGTTATTTCTTATTGTTTTCATTTCAAATGAATCTTATGGGGAATGTTGTTTCTAACTTGCATTGTAGTACCCCTCCATTTATGCTTATGCTTTCTGTTGATACTTTTTCACACTATTAGATCTATGATGTTTTGTTGGATATTTTGATCGCTGGTTTTGAGCGATAGTGGATTATTCTGTGACATGATGATACTTTGTTTGATGATTATTGTTTTCAGACATGATATGATTTAGCGTAGATGTTATTTTCGGTTGTTATTGCTATGTACATGTTTATGATGGACTAACAGTTATTCATTTTCGTCAGTTTGCTGTGAAGTGTATTGGTGTGGAGAACGGAATCGCATCACTCGCTTGCGAGTGCCCTGTGATATCTGTGATTTTCTCCGCACGGTGTGTTTGTTTAATGCTTTATATATATATTTGTATGCATGTTATTTGCTTGGTTGCAGGATTTGCAGGTACATGACACTGACTCCACCTGTGTAATCAGGTCTGAGCGTGTCAAGACTCAACGGAAACGTTGATTGGGAGATAGTAGTTTGGTTTACCCTAGTCTAGTCTTTAACCTTGGTCTTATTACATTTTCTGTTTTCAGTTTTGGGTCATAGGTTGTATTGTATTTTTTGTTGGTTAAATCGTTTTGAAAAGGTAAATTTGGTTAAATTTTAATGTTGGAATATTGTGTTTTAAATTATTGATATTTAATTAATGTTTAAATGTAGTAGAAATTACTTGCCTAATAATTTAATTCATTAATTAGCTTATTTGGTTAAATAGTTGATCTTAAAAAAAGATTAAACTATTTTAATTAAATAAATAAATAAATTATATTAAATTATTATGTGTGAAATTTATATTGCATTTGAAAATTAATTAAATTGTGGAAAATTAGAAAATTAAAAAAAATTAATAAAAATAAAATGCATGTAAATTAAAATTGAGTTTTAAAATTTAAATTAAATTTTTTGCATGCAAATAATTGAAAGGCAAAAAAATTGCCGAGAAGTTGTTGAGAAGATATTTGTAACTTCTCGACAAGTGTGCAAGTGGCATTTAATGAGGTTGTTGAAATTTTTTTACGAGAGGTTATTGTGGATCTCGATAAATTACAGAGGCTATTCCATTTTTCCTTACGGGGAAATTAACAGAACTCTGGCAAAAAATTCTTTTACTGTGCAAAATCTTTATTTTCTTAGAAGTTGTTATCTCTCTGGTTGTATATTTGTGGAAGATCCCTTGGAGGGAGGATCCCTTGTATTGGTTGGAGAAGCTTTTGGGATTTGTGTGTTACAGGCAACTCTCTTCTACAGGCAAATTTCAAGTTACAGACAATTGTTAGACACAGGTATTTCCCTGGTAATTTATGTTGCATGCTTTTGAAAAGAATTTTCTTTACTATTAAAGTCTTGAATTTTCTTAAAATATTTCTAAAAAAAAAATTTCTGTAGAGTATTTTACCAATCTCTGTATTTGAAAGATTCTTGAGATATTTATTTATTTTAAAAAAAATATATATATTTATATATACATTATTTTTTTATATATATATAAATGAATTGCTGTGTGTATTCTATTGTAAAAGTTTTTACAAAACCGCCGTACGGAAATAAGATTTCCAGATGAAATTCGTCAAAATATTTTTTGAAAATTCTGTAAATTTCCAGATGAAATTCGTTAAAATATATTTTTTTAAAATTCTGTAGTTATGTTTTTTATTTAATCGTCGTACAGGCGAATTCTGGAAAAGTTTTATTTGTTTTTTTAAAAAAAAAATCAAAATTCGTACGCGGATATTTAGAAAATCACGTAAATTTTTTTATTATGGAAATTTTGATTCGAAATTATTTTACAGCGTACGAAATTGTATTTAGAAATTTTCTTTAAAAAAAAAATTAAATCGCGTTTAATAAATGCAACGCCGAACGGCGATTTAAAAAATGTATTAAAAAAAAATAATCATAGTGTTGGGGAGGGCCGAAACCCTCCCCACTGTGTACTTTGGAGGGGCGCAGTCCCCACGGCTGCGCACAGCAGCCGCCATGGCTGCTGGGTGCAGCCTGGAGCGGCTGCGTCCTCCCCTTAATGGAGGCTGCGGCCAGCCCTAAACTCATTTTCTTTTTAAAAAAATTCCAACGCGATTTTAAAACGCGGTTTATTCATTAAGTTTGGGTTTAAAAAAAAAATGCATTATGTGCTATAAAATTCGAATTGTTTTATTTAAGATTTTAATATATATACATATATATATATATTTAAATGTTTTTGGAAAAAGATTATTTAAGATTTGTTTTCTTTTAAAAGAATATGGAAAATACTTTTATTTTTATAAGTGCATATATATTTAAATAGTTATTTTCCTGATTATTAAAAGATCATATATTAAGTCAATTTGTAAATATATTGTTTTTTTCAAATGATGCATATGGATTTAATATATCCAAATGGTAGATGTGTATTTGATTTTATGGTTAAAATTTTGTAATTGGGCAAATTGGGAAAAGTTTCAAAAAAATCAAGTCTTCCAGACCAACTGTTAAATGGGGATTGTGCTTGTTAAGTTTAAATTTCTTGTGTAGTCTAGGGATGTGTACATGGCCTTGCTTGGTGTTCAACACCTGGGTTATGATCATTGATTGTTGTTCGTTTTAATCATGTTTGGTCTTTATAGAGATTTTGGTTATCTGTACACTTTGAAAACCCTAGAAAGAAAAACATAGATTCCCGTGTTATGTTTAGGGGAGTGGCTATTTGTAAGGGCCGACACACAAAGTGGTGTCAGGGTAACTTACAAGTAGTTAGTAACTCAGTGATAATTAAATGACACGGTAGTTAAACTAAAACGCTTAACAAGATGTATATGCCTCACTTATGACTCTTGAGCTACTTCAGACATGAGTATAAGTTGAGAAGGCCTAGAATGGAAAATCGGTGTCTTGTTCCTTTAAAAGACATACGATTCCGCAACAGTATGCAATAGGGGCCGGGTTTCGTAAGAGGTTACTAGGGTAACCCAAGGATTGGGGGCCGGAACCTAGGAAGAAACACCAGGGTAACCTTTGCATCGTTGTGATGACACTCCACCTAGAATAACAATCAACCTTGCATTTGTAATTCATTCATTTGTCAAAATCTGGAAGCAATGTAACCATTAGGTTGTTTTGTACTAGTGTCTAGGGTTAGTAGATTAGGTCTAGGTAACCTTATTACTATCTCCTAGCACGGGGGGTGGACCTACGGGTACCACATGGTTGGGTGGAACGTGCACCTTACTCCGTTGAGTCCCCAGTTTGATCATGGCATCTAGAGCTTTATGGATGGAGAGCTTGCACTTGGATCTTATGTTTATTTCAACAATGTATATTGTAAACTTGTATTTGGAAACATCCCTCATATGTACAAGAGGTGAACAATGTAATTGTAATTGTAACTATTATTTGAACTACCTCATCAAGTTGGATGAGTATTGTAATATCATATCAAATGCAATGTATGGAAAAAAACATGTTTGTACTTTATTATGTTAACATGAATGGAAAATTTATTATTATGCAATGTTTATCTTTATGTTAATAATTAAATGTGCAATGCGAAATACTTAAGTCGCTTATGGAAAACTCAAAGTAGTGTAACGTCGCTTAACCTAAGAATGTATGCAATTAATTGACTTAATATTATTACGTTTAAAAAAAATAAAAATTATTACACTTTTATAACACATTTGCAACATTCTTAGGTTATTAAGATGGGGCATTACATGCATATTGGACTAATAATGTGTTTGTGTAGGTCTAGGATCACCATTCATAGTAATGTTGACTAATTTCATCTAGTTTTCTACACATATAATTGTAGGGCATATTTATGCAATTATTGTAAATGAAGACAACAAAGAGGGAATGAATTATTACTTGTTTCATTGCGTTGAGACCAAAAAGAAATTGGAGGCCCCAATTATAGATGGAGAAAACATCGAATACCCTGTAGGCTTAGTGGTTGTTACTAGAATGTGGCTTAGAAGGTACCCAAATACGAGTGTTAATGTTTGGTTGTTTCAGGACTTTGACACACATTAGAAGATTATTCATTACTCGAACCTTTTCATCTAATCTAATGCTCATTTGATAAAATATGGGGGTAGACCTTTGAACAATACCTTGTGAAAGGTGTGTGAGTCTAACCATGAGGAAATACTTGACACAATAAAGAGTAGAGCATGTTAGGTCTCAAAAGTGTAGGTTTTTAAACCATAAGAGGGTGTCAGTCTCTTAATACACTATTTTTCCCATGAATGAGGTAAACAAGGCTGATTGCATCCTACTCTTTAGGCTCTTGCAGACCTAAGTGGGTGTACCTAAATAATAATGAAGATTTAAAGTTGGATGTGGTTCCTAGATTGAGCAATCTACTCACTATGGGACATGAGAATGGAGTAGATGCAGAGCTTTGATGGTTGATTCCTATTGAAATTATTTGAAAATTAAATAGTGTGAGTTGTATTTTGTATATAATATCCTAGATATGACTAGTGCCTACTCCTATTGGGTGAATGGAGTGAATGAGTGGGTGGTGATTATGGAATGGAGACAGATTTGCAAGATAAGTAAACCTATTATTCAGCTGAACTCGAATTACTGGGCACTTGAGATGTGCAAGTTTTTTTATTACAGTGTTCTTCTTTAATAATCCCAATGATATCTCTTATCATTTCCTTAGTATCTTTTAGAATTCCTTTCCAAACTATTTCTTCTCTCTCGATACTCTTCTTTTTCAATTTCTTATTTCTTGACTTCTACTTCATTATAAATATCTTTTTCTTTCTCAATGAGATACTATGCATCTGATTTGATCTATTCATCTAATTTTTTTAATCACTTTTCCTCTTGAGAAATATAGAGGATTAAGGGTTTCTAGTGCATGGACAACTCTTGACAATCCTCTTAAAAATTTCTCTTCCATGCATAGTAGTCCAGGAAATAAAAGGAACAAGAATTTCTAGTACATGGACAATCCTGATATTCCTTATTTTAAAATAAATCTTTCCATGTATAGTAGTATAGGGTCATGTTCATCTCCATCTCCATTCATTCCATCTTGCTCACTGGTCCATCACCTTGAGTTTGGTCTACTCATCTAGAGATCGGGATCCTTGCAATGATCTCACAATCATTCATCCCCAGATGGAGCCACTATTAGAACTATAAAATTTTGAAAATTTCATGGCTACACATACCTGTTAGTTCCCAAAAAATTTCCATACCATAAGCACATGAATCTACTTTGCATAAATTTTTTTCCCATATTTTATCATTTGGTCCCATAGAATTCACCTTTCCTTGAGTATTTCAATGTGTAAACCATATCGGTGTAACATGATGCAGGTCTCACTGATCCATAAAGAATTTTATACTAATATATGTCTTTTTCCAGTCTACGGGCAAGACAGTGGTCATCGGTGTAAGTCATAACGAGCTTATTTGTGTCTTACTAATCGTAGTGAAATTTCGGAGCACCAAAAAGGAATCTACAATATTCTCAACAAGTTTCCCAGAAAAGTAGATGATGTCGGTAGTATAATGTCATTGGGGTGAGTTCGAGGAAGTATTGCTGACCCACCATATCACTATAACAAAATTACATCGGTTAGGGGACATAGCGAAATTCTTAGTCTCACCGATAACGAAATTCATTGGCCAGACTTGAGCCATCGATGTAATGTCCCAGAGCATTTGTTTGGTCTTGCCAATAAAGCTAAGGAATTTTTTCATCGTTGTCATCGGGATGAAGTCAGGGAGTCTTATCGACCCCCTATGTCATAGCGACAAGTGTTGCATTGGTAAGGACTTGGTGATATGTTTGATCATCGGCAAGACTGGCATCATCAGAGAGAAATAGGAATCTCATGTAGAATGAAGTTCCATCGGCAAGAAACTATTATGTCTCGGCAATTAGAATTGATGAAGAAAACATTCAGAAGGTAATATCTCGGCAAGACACAAAGTAAGCTATGGAATGTTTTGTCAACCCCTAAGTCATAGTGATAGTTTTCATCGATGAGAGTCCCAGCGATACACTCATGACTGAAGGAATAACTATCAAGAAGACTCAAAGTGTCGGTGGGACTGTAGAACATCAAGGCAATATATAATTTGTGGTATTCAGAGAGACTTGGAGTGTCCGGGAAGTGGTAGGACATCATAGTGGGTGTCTGATGGATGTTGGTAAAAGCCTGAATACAATAGATCTTCAAGTTTTGAATACGAAAGGACTCGTCCTTTCGAATACTGATGTATAAATGTTCATTTTCGATTGTGGAATGAGAGGAAGCAGAGAGGGAGTAATAAGTATAGTAGCATACAAAATGTTTTATAATTTTGAGACTATGATGCATGTCTAAAACAATGGAGATTTCAATTGAATTTATTTAATGTGATGACATTTTTCTAGTTTTAGTTGTTTGTTGTGTTAATTAAAAGTATTGTTGAAGTTGTCTCCAAGGTTGATGTTTTCTAATTGTTAAAACTTATATATCAAGGATATTTTTCAGTTTATCAGTGCACACTTGTTCTATCTATATGATTGGATTAATTGGTTCTTTCAAGGAGAGATTAAGTCCTTTTAGTCAGTCATAGTAATTAGGAAATCTCATTTGGATCATTAAGAAGAACTCAGTAGTCACATCCTTGCATGTTTATACTAGTTATAAACTTAAAATTGTATTCCAAACAATTTGAGTATCTACCAAAAAGAAGTTATTCATTTTAGATTATCATTTGACTCTGTACACCCAATAAGGCACTAGTCTCTACCATTCCACTATTTAGTTTCATTCATTTTTTCATATGAACACATTAGATTTTCGCCTTGATATTGCTTATACAATTTGTACCAAAATAAATCTCATTTATCCACTCCTATTTTCCATTGTCAGTAAATCACTTTAAAGGAATATACATTGGTCAAGTCTACTTCATTGTTATAGGTACACCCACGTAGGTCTAGCAACACCTGAAGAGTAGAAGGTCTAAATCATTTAGCCTTGTCTATTACCCTGAAACGTATCAAGAGATTGGGAACCTCTTGAGGTATTTTTCCTACGTTTTTGAGAGCTAACACAATGGAGACTTTGAGGGGTAGACTTCCACCCCATTCTTGTCAAGTTTGTGGGTTGACTTGTACATATGACCCCACAAACACTTAGGAGGCTGGTGTGTAGGATACATTTGTAGCTACAGAGATGGTGATGGCAAATGACATTTTAAATGAGGCTTTGGGCATCGATACTCAAGTAAATGTTAGCATGTTCATTGAATTTAATTTATTGAATTTAATTTTTGAAATTCAAGATTAACTAATTTAGTTTAATGATTGTAATAAAATTTTAGGGTCACAATGTTGATACTAGATACACCAGCCCTCCACCTGTTTATTACTCCATTGCATCTACCACTGAGGTATGTAACTAGTAAGTAATTATAAATATTACATGTGAATAGCATTGTTATATGAATGGTATTATAATATCTTGTTTTGGATGTTGAATAGGCTAATATTGAAGGTTTCGTGTGAACACCTCCCTGTGCCAGTGGAATTGTACAAACCTTCACGTAGGTAATTGAACAAAGAGTTTAAATAATGAATTGTATGTAATAGATTTGTATAGTTTATATTCATATCGTTGATTACATTGCATTGCACATCTTTCAAACTCAAGGCATACTTCACATTGCATAACTAATAGCTAGATGTTGATAGATGGAATTTTTTAATTACAATATAGTTTTTTAGAAAGTCAACATAAGCAATGATGCAATTACTTCACATAGCATAAGTAATAACTAGGAGCAGCTACCAACTCATTTTCTTGTCAAGGCATTCCATTAGACCACTTTTTATTGAGGCATTTTTTCAAATAGTTCACTGCCTTGTTTATGATATGGATGCTTGGAAATAGACTATGAAAAAATAATAGTAAGCAATAGCATAGATAACACAATGAGTTGTTTGAAAAAATTTCTCAAAGAAATGTGGTCTCATGGTGATGTCCATCACCATGAGACCCAATTTTTTTGAGCACTTTTTCAAAAAAATCACTATCTTTTCTATGCAATTACATTTTCCATACATGTCTACCAAAGAATTTTATCAAATAGTTCACTTCCTTGCTGCTATGGCTAAAAGCCTAAAATAGGCGCTTCCAACAAACTATGGATACTTGGAAAAATATATCAAAGCATAATAGTAAGCAATAACATAGACAAGGCAATGAGTAGTTTGAAAAAATGCCTCAAAGAAATGTGGTCTCATGGTGATGGAATACCATTCCATCACCATGAGACCACATTTCTTTGAGGAATTATTTCAAATAGCTCAACACCTTTTCTATGCTACCAAATTTTCCATACATGTCTACAAAAGGATTTTATCAAACTACTCACTTGTTGATGTGGCTAAAAGCCCAAAATAGGTTTTTTCCAAGAAACTATGGATGCTTGGAAAAAATCTATCAAAGCATAATAGTAAGCAATAACATAGACAAGGTAGTGAGTAGATTGAAAAAATGCCTCAAAGAAATGTGGTCTCATGGTATGAGATGGAGTGCCATTCCATCACCTTGAGACCACATTTATTTTCAAGGAATTTTTTTCAAACAGCTCACTGCCTTTTCTATGCTACCACATTTTCCATACATCTCTACTAAAGCATTTTATCAAACTACTTGAACTTCCTTGCTAATATGGCTAAAAGCCTAAAATAGGTGCTTTCTAAAAAACTATGGATACTTGGAAAAAATCTATCAAATCATAATAGTAAGCAATAGCATAGAAAAAGGAATGAGTAGTTTGAAAAAATGTCTCAAATAAATGAGGTTTCATGGTGATGGAATGCTATTCCATCACCACGAGACCACATTTCTTTGAGGCATTTTTTCAAATAGCTCACAACCTTTTCTATGCTTCAACATTTTCCATACATGTTTTCCAAATAATTTTATCAAACAACTCACTTCCTTAATGCTATGGCTAAAAGCCTAAAATAGGTGTTTTCCAACAAACTATGGATGCTTGGAAAAAATCTATCAAAGTATAATAGTAAGCAATAGCATAGAAAAGGGAGTAAGTAGTTTCAAAAAATGCCTTGAAGAAATCCAGTCTCATGGTGATGGAATGTCATTCCATCACCATGAGACCATATTTCTTTGAAGAATTTTTTCAAACAAATCACTGCCTTTCCTATGCTACCACATTTTCCATACATGTCTACCAAAGAATTTTATCAAACTACTCACTTCCTTGCTACTATGGCTAAAAGACTTAAAAAAGGTGCTTTCCAAAAATCTATGGATTCTTGGAAAAAAATCCATCAAAGGATAATAGTAAGCAATAGCATAGACAAGGCAGTGAGTATTTTTCAGAAATAACCTCGAAGAAATGTGGTCTGATGGTGATGGAATGCCATTCCATCACCATGAGACTACATTTCTTTGAGGCATTTTTTCAAACAGCTCATTTCCTTTTCTATGCTATCTCCTTTTCCATACATGTCTACCAAAGATTTTTATCAAACTACTTACTTCCTTGCTACTATGGCTAAAAGCCTAAAAAAGGTACTTTCAACAAAATTATGGATGCTTGGAAAAATCCATCAAAGCATAATAGTAAGCAATAACATAGACAAGGCAGTGACTAGTTTCAAAAAATTCCTCGAAGAAATGTGGTCTCATGGTGATGGAATGCCATTCCATCACCATGAGACCACATTTCTTTGAAGAATTTTTTTAAACAACTCATTTCCTTTTCTATGCTGGGTGTTGCCACAATAATGGGTTACACTTTTTGGGAGATCCTGATTTTTGCCTAAAATCACATATTTTTAGAAAATACAATGATTTATGACTTTAAAGGTTCCATTTAAATTATTTTAATTAAAGAGGGATTGATCAAACCCCCTTGGATAGAACCTTGTTAGATTTAAACCATACCTATAATTGAGTCTCCTCTACACCTATCAAAATGTTGATAAAAAACCACTTTTGATTTACCTTTTGGGTGATCAAATGAATTCTTTAAAATTTATATTTTGTAAGCCTGTAGCCCTTATTATAAGCTTCCCAAAAAGTATAATTTTAAATATGTTTAATTTTATTATTATATTTATTTTTTATTTCTTGTGAATGTAGGATTTTCAGTGAACATCAAGTTTTGTATTTCACACATACGAAAAAAATAGAAAAATAGAGAAAAAAAAATCTAAAAAATACATGTCCACTAGGTATTGATGTCCTTATTTAAAAAAAAAAAGAATAATTTAATTCAAATGAATACAAAAAAAGTTATACGGGCCAAAGTACACCTCTATCCAAATTAGAATTATGTTGACTTGGAAAATTAATAAAAAAAAATATATGTAACAAAAAATTATGAAAAAAAATCCATTCCCTAGATATTAGTGTGAAAAAAAATTATTTTAAAAATTAGAATTGTATCCTATCCATAAAAAAAGTTACATGGGCCGAAGTAAACATCACTTTTTAAAAATGTTGATTAGTAGAAAAAATAAGTTATTAAAAATTACATAAAATGATTCACAATTTTTTTTTAATTTTTTTTTTAAAAATATAATCAGAATCTACACAAAATATTTAACAAATAACTAGTTTGATTCATCTTCAAAACCTTAATGGTTTAGTTGCTATAGGTGTAAGAAAGTGAATTTCTAGTGAAAAATCGTGATTATAATGTCAAGTTTGGCCAAAAATTGTAACCCATTATTGTGGGATCACCCTGCTACCACATTTTCCATACATGTCTACCAAAGAATTTTATTGAACTACTCACTTCCTTGCTACTATGGCTAAAGGCCTTAAAAAGATGCTTTCCAGCAAACTATGGATGCTTGGAAAAAAATTATCAAAGTGTAATAGTAAGAAATAGCATAGACAAGGGAGTGATTATTTTGAAAATACCTAAAATAAATGTGGTCTCGTGGTGATGGGATGCCATTCCATCACCATTATACCACATTTCTTTGAGGCATTTTTTCAAACAACTCGCTGCCTTTTCTATGCTACCACATTTTCCATACATTTCTACCAAAGCATCTTATCAAATTACTCACTTCCTTGCTAATATGGATAAAATCCCAAAAAAGGTGCTTTCCAACAAATTATGGATGCTTGGAAAAATCTACCAAAGCATAATAGTAAGCAATAGCATAGACAAGGTAGTGAGTAGTTTGAAAAAATGCCTTGAAGAAATGAGGTCTTGTGGTGATGGAATGCCATTCCATCACCATGAGACCACATTTCTTTGAGGAAATTTTCAAAGAACTCACCACCTTTTCTATGCTACCACATTTTCCATACATGTTTGCCAAAGCATTTTATAAAATAGTTCACTGCCTTGATGCTATGGCTAAAATCCTAAAATAGGTTTTTTTCAATAAACTAGGGATGCTTGGAAAAAATCTATCAAATAATAATAGTCAACAATCGCATAGACAAGGAAATGAGTAGTTTAAAAAAATGCCTTAAAGAATTGTGGTCTCATGGTGATGGAATTCCAATCCATCACCATGAGACCACATTTCTTTGAGGTATTTTTTCAAATAGCTCACCACCTTTTCTATGATACCAAAATTTCCATACATGTCTACCAAAGAATTTTATCAAACTATTCACTTATATGACTATTTTATATATATTTTATACTTATATTGACATATATTGATTTATTCCTACATGGCTATTTGGTTAATACACATATTTTTATCGATGGTGTCCATATTTGCATTATAAATCTATGGTTCAATAGATATGAGTTCTATGTATTCAATTGTATACTTTACAACTTACATGTATACTTTGTGACTTATATGTATTCCAATGTATATATTTGTGACTTACGTGTTTTCATGTGTATACCTTCTATTCATGCATATACTTTGTATTAAAGCATATATTATGTATTCATGGGTATAATTCAACGCTTATGTGTATTTGAGTACTTATGCTTCACTTATTCACATGTATACTTATTAATTGGTTAGCCCTAGAATTTCTCATTGCTATCCTTCATTGTTTTTCCTAAATATTTATTGATTGATGCTAAACAAGTTCAATATTTCCAAAAATGATTCACCAATGATGTATCATTTACTTATGTGCTAATTCAATATGGAATCCAAGAAATAATTTAAAAGGGATAAAGATAGGAGGAGAGGGAAGATAGATATTTATAGTGTAACCTATTGTACTTTATCTATACAAACCTCTAATGCCTCTTGTATGCTTTGCTATTCTATTTTCTACTTTTCCTATCCCATTTTCATAGGTGGATCATCATTTCTCTCAATTTTTTTCCTTCTCTTATTGTAGGTCCTCACCTCCACTTGTGGTACTCTAAAATAAGCTTTAGTTTGTGGTGGGCACCCACTAAGATTCAACTTCTTCTAGGATGTCTGATATGATTGTGAAAGAGTAGGAATAGGGGTTGTAATATCTCATGTATCAACATATATTTCTACCTCTACTTTGGGCTATTTTCAACTTCTACTTATGGTTGAGGCTCTAGTGCCAACACATATTTATACCTATTATTCATGATTCTCTTTAGCTATATCATAAGCCACCATGTGGGCTCATATTTCTATTAACCTATGATTAGGTTTAGCTATAAATCTTTCAATTTTTTTCTAGAATCTTGAAAATTTTCCTCTTTACAATAACCATATTCTTGTAAGGGAAAGGAGGATAATTAAAAAATGTCCTACCCTTGCTAGAATTAAGGATGATCATACAATATTTTAAGATTCATGTAGCCTTCTCATTTGTGATTAGAGCCATAATAGGAATAAGAAAGTTAGGTAAATAATAATAATAATAATAATAATAATAATAATAATAATCAATTCAATGTAAGTATGAGATCCACATAGTAATTAGATCATAACCCGTTTGAGAACGAAAAGGTCTAGGATTTCCTCAACTATTTTGACACCCAAATGTTTTACCTCTTTCATGCAATCATATGCTCTTGGTGTGGAAAACTGAGACTTATCAACTGTCATGTGAATCTTTCTCTCTTTTTTTTTTTGCATGCCATCATAAGGGATCAAGCTGGTTGAACATAGCTCGGAGTCATTCAACATGTTTGGGTGTAAAAGAGGGTCATTCTTAGCATAAACGTACCCATTCAAACATGTTGGAATAGTTCATTTGGTCATACGAGTTGCAAAATGAAAGTTGTACCACTTTGCAACTTTACACTACTTGCATTTGACAACTTTTTCTTCAACTAACAAGTCATCACCACAAAAAAATGCCTCCGAGATAGAAAAAACTGAGAGATCTTATTGTAGAGAGGCCCAACATGATCTCGTTTCCTTATATGGAGAGTTTGTATGCATCACATTTTCCGAGTAATAGCCCATCGAAGATTGTAGCCAATTTGCACTTTGGACTCTTAAGGGATCGAGTTGATGGAATGTGGATCAGATTGATTTGATGTGTTTGGGTGTGAAAGAGGACCATTCCTAGTGTAAAAGTACCCATCTAGATGTGTTGGAATAGTTTGTTTGGTCACATGAGTTGTAGAATGAAAGTTGCACCACTTTGCAACTTTACACTGCTAGTATTTGACAACTTTTTCCTCAAGTGAAAAGTCATCACCACGATAAAATTCCTCCGAGATAGAAAAAGAATAAGAGAGGTTATTGTAGATGGGTCCAACATAATCCTATAGCCTTAGATGAAAAGTTTTTAAGCATTATAGTTTCTAAGTAATAGCCCATTGAAGATTGCAACCATTTTGCACTTTGGACTCTTAATGGATCGATCTGATTGAAAGTAGCTTGGCATTATTTGGTATGTTTAGGTGTGAAATAGGACCATTTTTACCATAAACGTACCCACTAGACATGTTGGAATAGTCCTTTTGGTCACACAAGTTGAGGAACAAAAGTTGCATCATTTTGCAACTTTACACTACTTGCATTTAATAACTTTTTCCTCAAATGAAAATTCACCAGCACAGGAAAACACCTTTGAGATAGAAAAAACTAAGATAGGTTATTTTAGAGGTGCCAAACATGATTCCATAGCCTCAAATGGAGAGTTTTTTAAGCATCATGGTTTTCAAGTAATAGCCCGTCAAAGATTGCAGTCATTTTACACTTTGGACTCTTAAGAGATCGAGTCAGTTGAAGATAGCTCAGAGTGATTCGATGTGTTTTGGTGTGAAAGAGGACCATGCCCAGTTTAAATTTACCCATATAGACATGTTGGAATAGCCTATTTTGTAACATGAGTTACAAAACGAAAGTTGCACCACTTTGCGACTTTACACTACTTGCATTTGACACTTTTTCCATCAAATGAAAACTGTACACCATAGAAAAATGACTTTGAGATAACAAAAACTGAGAGAGGTTATTGTAGAGGGTCCCAACAAAAATATTGTGGCCTTAGATGAATATTTTGTAAGAATTAAGGTTTGAGTAATAGCTCATCGAAGATTGCATCCATTTTGCACTTTGGACTCTTAAGGGATCGAGTGTGTTGAACATAATTGAAAGTAATTTGGTGTGTTTTTGTGTGAAAGAGGACCATGCCTAGTGTAAACATACCCATCTAGATGTGTTGGAATAGTCCATTTGGTCGTACAAGTTGTAGAGTGAAAGTTGCACCACTTTGTAACTTTACACTGCTTGCATTTGACACTTTTTCCATCAAGTGAAAACTGGACACCATGGGAAAATGACTCCAAAATAACAAAAAACTAAGAGAGGTTATTGTAGAGGGGCCCTACACAATCTTGGTGTCTCAGAGGAAATTCCCATAACTGACACAGTCTCTAGATAAAATTATGTCAAAGATTGTTTCCCTTTTCCAATTTGGACTCTTAAGGGATTATGCTATATGAATTAAAATGTTTGAGGGCAGAAATAAATTTCAAAATTTTAGTAAATATCATTACAAATGTTTGAGGGAAGCAATAAATAGGTAGTAGGGAACTTTATCACAAACTTATTTACAAATTTTTGAGGAAAGCCATGAATTTTTAGTTGGAAAATATGTGTGAAGAACTTGTGGGGTACTTGAGTTAATTCATTGAATGACATCTAACATTACTTGTACATGTGATTATTTTTATGACATGTTGACATTATATTATGACATTATGCATAAAAATGTTTACAAATTTAACTTCTTAAATATTTTTGTGAATAAATGGTATGTTATATTGATATTGATATATAACATTAGGTTGATTTGTTTTAATAAATGAAGTCTTTATAATAAGTTAGTCAAGTGGTGCTAGCTATAATAGGGAGATAATAAAAGAAGAAAAATAATGATTGGTAACCATCAATGGTTATTACACTCACTATATTAATAATATGATGTTTACAATAAAATGAGATTTATTTGGCAGTCCTAATTCTTATGTGTGTGCTACAATTGTCTAATATGCTTCATACACCAATATGATACCCAAGTGCTTATACTTGTAGGCATAATGCTTTCTCAAAACTATGAAGTGGTAATAGAAAATCATGAGAAAAAAATCAACCTATGTGAATTCCAACACCCCACTTAAATGAAATATTCAATCAATGTGCCCCACTTTCATGCACACAAAATCAGCTTATAAGATTCTCTTACAATAACTAAAATTAGGATTCAAAGATGCCTTAGGTACTCAGTTCTCATATATATCTTTTACAATGTCACTCATACATTCTAGATGCTCTTTTAATGTCTACATCATAGGTCCTCATGATGATGTCAACTTCAAATGAATAATTTGAAATTCCCTTGCTAAGTTTGGCACACACTTTAATAATGTCTACGTCATGGGTGGTCATTATGAGGTTATCTTCAAATGAATAATTTAGTACCATCTGCTAGTCTTGGATTTCTCATATACTTTATAACTTCATTTTGGTTTAGTATCTCCCACCTAAACAAAGAAAAAGGATTGTAAATATGAATAATCACATGTAATCACATAATCAATTCAAGTAAACATGTCATATGTCAATAATCTAAAAATTGTGTGCTAAATTATGCAATATCTTATAATTTACCACTAATCAGTCTAGTCCATTGAATATCTTAAAAAGTAAATTTTATATGAATATCAAGCATTCCTCCCATCTATCATGATTAAATTTTAGAGGGTGCTCGAAGTAATAAGAATTAACATTAATAGAATGTAACCAAGTTGTTACTTTCCAACCTTTTGGAAACTTGTAACCTGTTATAAAAACAACCCAATTTAATCTTCCACCTAGTTTACTAATCTATTGAGAATATCCTACATCAATTATGTTTTACATATTTTTGAGAAAAAATCAAATACCACTAAACACTAAATCCTTTGCCATAGTTCTAAACATCAAGTGTGCTACATTTTCAAGTTTAATAACTTCATCAATCACTGGCATACATAATATAAAAATTAGATGATAACATTGGCATCATACAAATTACTACCCATACTCACAAATTAATAAGAACCAATGTGCATAGCTAAAAATTAATCCAATGAACCATCTAGGTATGCTCTATTGGAGCCTAAAATTTCATGCAAATTTTTGCAAAATTTTAGGTTCCCATGATGAAAATTTTGATTTCAACACTAAAAAGTATAGTTGAAAAATCATAATTGGAAGCTCATTCTATTTCACACAAAATCACCTTGCAAGCATGTTTATCTAGCATATGTAAATGTGCATGCCTCATTTCCGCTTTGTATGATCAATTTTGACAAGGTTTCAAAACACCAAGTTGAAGGGTTCTACGAAGGTTTGTTGTCTACATAGTAAAATCTTCCAAAAGGGATAAGTTTGGAGGGAAACATTTATAAAATAGAATATTGTCATGATGAGCCAATGGGTTTCTTGAATTTTCCATATGTCAATCTACCTCCATGCTCATTTTTTAGGGTCATAGCATCTAATTTGGTATTTTTTCGAAGCCAAAACCAAATGGGTTTTACATAGTTTTGACATTTGCACTTTCAGAAAGTTGTCACAAAGGTCAACTTTGATGCTTGATATTTGGTGAAGGAAAAAAATGATGAAAAACCCTCTAGAAAATGTGTTCATTTTATCTAAATGAACTAATCTCCAGGAAGGTATCTTCTTAGAATCACATTTGATATTTTTACAAAATAGCAAGTTGGTGAGTTTTAATTGGGTTTGACAGAAGCAGTTTTCAGAATGGGTTGAATGACCTACTTGGTTGTTAACAATTTTTAGTTCCAGTAACTTCATGACCAACTAGCCATTTGATGAGAATACTCTCCTATCACAAATTTATAGCTTTTGGAGATCGTTTGATCATTTTTTCAAAGCAACTCTAGAGGCTACCTGGTTTGTTTCAAGCATAGTGCAAAATATCTAAAAATAAGTATTGTTGATCACCCACTTCAGTTTGGAATATATTTCAAACTTTTTGTAAGTGGTGAAATGAAAATTTTGAAGATTCCGATTTACCAATGAAAGAAAATAAATTTATAAGGTGAAGGATGTGTTGCAAATGAGTAATAATTCCTTTAAGGAATTACTTATAAAAATAATTAAAGACAACAATCACTGGAATTCTTGAGGAAATCATGGTAAACCTAATTGAAGAGGCTTCCCTTGTTATGAATATACTCATTGAAAATGCTTATGCTATTATGGTTGATGAGGAAGTGGAAATTACATCTGAAAACCTTGATCTATTTCGAGGTTTGAAGAGTTGAGATAAGGAAAAGAATTTGTCTACAAAAATGCTTTAGATATGTATGTATGTGTTGCAAATATATTCCACACTAAATTGCAATCCATGAACTGATGGCATAAATAACTCTTTAGAAGGGTGCACCTTAGGTAGTTGTAAATGCACTTTGAAGCAAAGTAGCTCAGGAAATTCATGCTTTGATTACAACTCTTCTAAGAGTCTTCCAATAGACCCAATATAGAATAATTTGGATGCTTTCCTAGGGAAAATTTTCTATTTATCCAAGCATCAAGAGTCCAATAGCACAGTATCTTGTGACTTAATGCTTGGTTTGGAAGAACATGAATTTAAAAATATTTCAAATGAAATGAGTATGTATTTTATAAAGCAAAGGAGTTTTCAGTCAGACCTATTGTTTCAAGCACGTAGTAGCCCAACTATTTAACTGGTGACTTGCTGGAATGTATGGATAGAGACACCAAATTTCTATTCCATGAAAGAGGATTTACAAAAGGGAAAATGATATAGTGGCTAGACAAGTAGACCTTGAAGCTTACAGAACAAGATCCCTTTGTTTTGTAGATGATTCTAAACTTATTAAAGACAAGACTTGATTGGGGGCTTCCATAAAAAGAAACACTAAAGACTTGAAACATAAAAGTGGATTAACATAATCATAAAAATTGGAGTGGAAAATAGTAGTAAGCATGTCCCAAGTTGAAGGAGAATTCAACCTATTGGTAGACCTTGTAGAAAGATAATTAAGTTAGGGTGCGAGCCAGATCAAGTCATCATGTTGAATTATTGTCACTTTAATTGAAGAGAATCCTAAGATCTACTGGATGAAAACTATGGGTCACAAGTAATATGCATGTTGTTGGAAAGAGACATTGCACAAGTCATCTGGTGTTTTCATTGATGGAAAACCTAGTTAGTAATCCCATCTGCAACTCAGTATTTTCTTATACTTGAAGTCAGATTGAAGATATGTGTTAACTATCAAGCTAAAATAGGGCATCTGACAGAAAAGACTGACTAGATGAGTATAACATGTTGTGGATCTTAAAGGCATAATTTTTTAAGGTGTTTTGTCTTTGAGATATGTTTTTTTGCGTCCTTACTATGTTTTGGCTAATATTGTTTGGTCCACATTGATAAATTGTTTATTGATTTGGGCCAACAGTTTGTACATGTTTCATATTTTGTTAAAGCTGACATCTAGTTGTTCTAATCTCTAGTTGTAGATATATATAATCAATTATTCATATCATTTTGATATATGATGTGAAAGTTAGAAGGATTATAGATTGATTGTGTGCATTTTTACTTGAGCAGAACAAAGATTGGTGATTCAAATTAAAGCAGACAGAGTTTCAAGAGTAGAATTAGACAGAATGTGAAGAATGTGGTCAATGTGCTTAACTAGAACAATAATCAAGCATTAGCAGATGCTATCTCATAGTTCATCCACTCCAATTGTCTACTGTAAGATAGTGAGTCTTCTTTTGGGTAGTAAGCCTTTTGTATTTGAGCAGTGTTCCTAAATGCATGTGCATTCTATTGTAAACACTTATTTTGAGTATACTCATATTGTGGATTAACCTCCACCATGGTTTTTCCCCTAATAGGGTTTCCACATAAAAATCCTTGTGCTATGGTGTTGTGGTTGATTTCCTTGTGTTATTGTATCATTATTTTGGTTCAATACTATAAATGGTTTAAAGATCAAGTTAATAAAGTTAGCTTTTGTAGAGCATTGATTCACCCCCCCTCTCAGTGTTCCTTGTTTCCAACAATTGCTATTAGAGCCTAGTTCCTCAGAAGAAGTTTAATAGCTTGGGGAAGATTCAAGAAGGTGATTTAATGGATTCCAATAGTCTTCATCAACAAATTTTGGCGGTACTAGATGATCTTGATTAGTCCAAATCTAAAGTTTGGGAATTGCATGAAAGCCTTATGAATGCTAAGAAATTCATTCAATCATTGAAAGATCAAATCAATAAGTCCATGAAAAAGAGAAAGGAACTCTATGATCAGCTCAAGCAGAAAGAGAGTAAAAACATGGAAGATGATCACATAAGTCAAGCCTTGAAGGAAAAGATAGAAGAATGTGAAATGCTCACCAGAGATAATGTTGTCCTAAAGCATGAGATGGAATCTATTGTGATGAGGATGACCAAGGAGATTGAAGAGAAAAAGAAGAATGAAGAGAATCTTAATCAGTCCTTGAAAGAAAGGTCTAATGAATGCAAAAAAATTAATGATGGATTCAATCAACTAGAGCTTGAATTACAAAAATCCAGAAACAATGAAGAAGAGCTTCAAAGACAGATTGTTATTCTCAGGGATGGACTTTCTATTGCAAATGAATATAAGGAGAAGTTCAAGATTATCTTAGCTAAACTTGATGAACTGATTCAAAGTCAGAAGATTGGAAGTGACAAGCAAGGTCTTGGATATGAGAAAGGAGAAAGCTTTGGATTTGGTTAAAGGAAATTTAGCCTAGAAAATTAGATGAGCAAAGCTAGAAGGAATTTGGTAAGACAACCAAATGATTTAAAGTTCAATGGATATACTTTTGTTTGCAGTAAATTTGGTCATATGGATGCTCTATGTAGAAGTAGAATGAATCCAAGTGGTCCATCATTCTCCGGTCAGTTTTTCAATTGCAATAAGTATGGTCATAAGTCAATTGAATGCAAAAATATGACAAAAAACATTTTCAATAGATATTTCAAATGTTATGCTTGCAATAGATTTGGCCATACTGCTAACTAGTGTAGATCAAGAGAAAATCAATGGAATAACTAGTTTGGACAAAGAAATTTCATGTGCTATAATTGTAACAAATCTAGTCACATTGAAAGAATCTGTAGAAGCAGGAAGGGTCCAGTAAACAAAGGGAAAATACGCAAAAGGATGATAAGGGAAAATGAAAAGTTATTGTGGATGAGATCAGGAATCAAATGAAAAAAACATGGGTGAAGAAGAGTGTTTCTTATGCAGGAAATGAATCTGCACCAAAATATGGTGTTGGAAATTCCTTTGGGAATTAGTTTAAGGCCTCTTGCCTAGGGGGAGCTCTCAAGAAAATATTTTACCCCCTGCCAATAGTTGGTAGCAAAATGTGGCAAATTGCAACGATTGCATTAATTATCTATAGATGCTTTGGGAACAATTGTGGAGGAAATTTATGCAAAATTGAAGGTCCACAGAAGAATTTTCTTTGTCAGACTATGAAAATAGGGTATTTGGAAGACCTAGGGAAAAAGCATTTATTGCGATAAAAATTTAGATGTGTGAATGATAAAAGGTTACTTGTATTCCTCATTCGTCACATTGCATTTCTAGGAGAAGAAGTTTGGAGAGCTTTGGAAGAGAATTTTGGTGATATGAAAGTCTAAAGGCGATTTGGCGAACAAACCCTAATCCAGAAAAAAAGGTATTTATCTACAAAACTTGTGAACTTGGAATTTCTAGAAATGGTTGCTCTATTAGTTATTGATATTAAGATAGACCCCACCCAAAATTCAAATGGCACCTATTCAAATCCATTGAGACAGAACCATTAGGTGCATTTTATTTTGTTTTGTATGGTGTTTTGCACATTGAAGGTATTAGGGCATATATTCATGCAAATTTTAAGGAGTTAGGAAGATCCCCGTTGTTAAATTTGTACACAAATCACATTGTGGGAGAAGATCTTTGTGTAAGGCCTAAATTTAAGACTTTGGAGGAGAAGAAGTTCACACAAGTTGTGATGTTTCCTCTGTTTGATGAAAAATGAAAGGATTCAGGACATACTAAGTTGAGTGCATGCTGAGTTCACGTGGTTAAATCAACCCTTCAAGATCACAAGCAAAGCTATAAGAATTGTTACTGGTTTGAATTCATCTAGTGAATATCCCACATTGAAATCTATGAAGAACCAAACAGACACTAACACTAACTCATTTGACTACAAAATCCGATGAAAGTTTCCGACAAAATATGTATAATTTGATGTATTGTCAGGTGCTTGTAAAATTTGATGTGTAATTTTCAATTTTTGAAAATTTTATCCCCGATGTTTGTCAAAATTTTGACGAACCTGGGTTTTGTCAAAATTTCGACTAGCAGTTTCATCAAAATTTTGACAAACATGAAAAATAAGAAAAAAATCAAATTGTGGCTGACATAAAGAAAAGTGAGTTCGCTAATTTATTGTGACAATGTTTTGCTATACTTGTGAATTTGTTGTACTTGAGATAGTTTGTGGAGAACTAGGATGATTTTCTTGGGAAAAAATAGAAAAAATGCAAGAAGATATTGCCAGGTTGAGGGTAGTCATTGTCTTTTTGTAGAATTTAGTTGTGATGTCAGATTTGTAGTTCCAAGTTTGAAAATCATATTTTAAAGCAACATGTCATCATATTTCATTTTTAGAGGTTTAGGGTTTTGAGAATTTCATGTTCATATTTTGTTGTGTGGAATCACCATAAGATCACAACCAAGGAATAGATTCTTGTGACTGTAATTATGTGATCCATAACTCTATTGGTCATGTGGCACATTTGTGCTATAACAAATACAAGATGCATTCATGTGTGACCCAAGTTTAATGTGGCTGTGTTTTGATAGAAATGGACACACTCATATAATGTAGTTAATTTAGGTTGTATAATGTAGGTGTCAATCATCATTGGGTGCATTCAAGTTATCTCAAGTTTAATAGGTTGCGATGTAATTATAGCATGTTCCAAGAGTGATTACCTCTTGCTGCAATAAAGAGCCTATAAGTCTGGTTGATATGCAGAGTGGTTGTGTTATTTCAATTATGTAGTGCATTCAAGCACAACCCATGTTTAATGGGCTATTCTAGAAAGTGATCAATATTTTCTAAACCTTGCAAATGTTACTTAAAAGTGTATAGCTTAAACTACAAACCAAGTTTTTTATATACTTGAATGCAATCTTGGTTTACCCCAAACTATAATAATGTGATCTACTAATAACCATTATGGAAAGTATTAAAGCAAGACCCATGCTATATAGGATACATTTCCCTAATCAGGTTTACATACCTTAATGATCAAACACAAGTTTCCCACACACTCTAGGATACAATCCAAGATCATACCACAACCTTGTCAAGACAACTAATTTTTTGACCCAAGATTTAAGGTTTTTTTTTAATACCAACATAAGCATTTGTAAGAGCATGATTAGGGTACAAACCCTAGGCCTCTGTAGAAACATAAACAATAAATCTAGTGGATTAGTGAGGTTGCAATACCAGAAAGATTGAGACATTGTAGCTAATAACAAAATCTTGCAATATAAAGATTGTAGCCAATAACAAGCACACTATGTAGCTTCATGACATTTGTAAATGCAATCCATAGTAAGAAGAATGACATTCACTTGAGATGTGATAGTCAAAAAGAAGTTGAGCAGTGACAAGATAATAAAGCTCAAACCTTGCATAGTAAAGTGGAGATTTTAACAAGTTTCCTTACCCCCTTGTTGACCTTAAGGGTTTTTCAAATTCTTTTGGTAGTGCTAGACAAGGAAAATGCAATCAGAGAATGACTGTCCAAATGAAATAACAGTGATAATCATAGGTCTAATGTTTCTTCTTAGCCATTAATCTATAATGGAGGTAGTGGATTGCATGTTTGAGCAGTGTTTTGAGACTCATCAAAGACAAGAGAATAGTGAATAATACCTTGTGGACTGTGAATTAGTGTCAATAAGGTTGAAGGATCTTAAGATCTACAATACCATGAAACAATGAGTCCCCTGTAGTAAGTAGGCAGTCTATAGGGCATAGTTTGATTTTATAGAAGGATGCTCATGAAAGGAATCTTCAAGTGATAGTGAGTGAGCTGTTTGAGATTGTAGTTGATGGTGCAATACCTAGTCTTAAAGGAAGTTAACAAAGCAGTAAATTTGCAAGAAAATCAAATTGTACACAACAAACAATTCACAATGTTATTTTGCATAATGCCTTGAGTTTGAAGACAAAAATCTCATTGTATCTTGATGAAAGTGGTGACCTTAATGGTCAATCACTTGCAACCATGATTTTAAAACATGATATTGTGCTTATGGAGGAAACATTTTAAGCAAGGCAGTGAGTGGTGGTTTGGAACAATGGCAGGTATGAAGGACTTGCTTTATATGCATACTATGCAGTTTAGCTTAAGACAATGTTCTTAGAAGAGATTGAAGGTGGATTATGGAACTCAAGGGTTACCATGAAAATGATTAAAGCAAAGACTGAGATCTATTTAAAATCCACGGTCATGAAGATATTAAAGATGTCACATGCAAAACCCTAGTAGCTAGAGTAATGAATACAGTGCCAAAGAGGATAGTGTGTTGGGGTAGATTTAGGAGATCTCCACATTATCTAATTACAAGGAAATACATCATTTATTTATTTATTTAATTAAAAGAAATCATTCTAAACCCTATATAGGATACATTGATACTTCAAAAGCTTTTGAAGGAATTTGAGATTATGCAAATATATGTCAAGTAAATACCTAGATTACGAATAGTAGCGGGAATAATGTAAGATTTGTTGAGCAGATCAGGAATGAGATAAGTAGCAATGAATCCTATGCCTCCTTTCACGCACATATCCTCACCATTCTCTATCATTCTTTACTGAAACACATCTCCATTTTGGTGGTCTATGCTTGAAAATAATGTTTTGACGAAGGTCTTAGAGTATGTTTATTAAAATGAAAACTCCATTCTGGTGGGCTATGCCTAAAAATAAGATTTTGAAAAAAGTTTAAGGGTATGTTTATTAAAGTTTTAGAGTATTTTGGTGGACTATATTCTTGATTCCTTAAATGATTTATTCAAATGGATTGTGACTAAATCATTTTAATCAATGACCAAACTAGTAATTTATTTACTCATTTATAGCTGAGTTGCAAAAAATGAGCAAAATTTAGTCATTTTTAGTTGTTGTGACTAAAAGCTTTAGTCACCTAGTCATTTATTTACCAAATTCTACTAGTGTGTGCTTCCTTGTGCGATTAGGGCTCTCTCAATGTTGAGGGCCCTAGGGATAAGCTCATCAGAAGAAGTGACACATTGAACATTTAACTAAAAGGATAAATCCATAGTGACATTAGCAATGATGATTCCAATTTGTTGCTCCTTAGGAATGGGTCACTTGCTCTTACTAGCTCGCTACCTCCATCATTGTAGGAAGTTTGCGATCAAGTTCAATATTATGATTTTAGGAGTCTAACGGTTAGAAATCATAGTAAAATCATAATCTAATAAGTTTTGGATTTAGCATTTTAAAGTGTTTTTTGTGGTCATTAACTTTAGACTATCTTCTCTTTTGCAGGGGTGGTTGTATGCCTAAAAATTTTGGTGCAAAATATCAAAATTATTAGATTTTGTTACCTGTCTATGAATACAAATTATTGGAGTGTGAGTTTGATATTTTTTGAAGACCTAAATAGTCAAGCTTCGTAAAGAAAAATCATGTCAGGTAATATTAGTCTAGAACAAAATGAAGAGGCACTTGATAGATTGTGGGCTAGATTGAAAAGAAAGGTTGATGGGAAATATTATTTTCCTTGCAATAATTGCAAGGGATTAAAGACGAGATGACTTTTAATCACAACAGCTAAGAAACATTGTAGGTAGCATGGTCACATTGAAGGGGGGCATGATTATTGTCCATTGGTAAGTTGTTAATTATATGTGTTTATATTGATTGAATTTGTAAATGTTTATATCATTTTAACATTATATATATATATAATCACTTGATTATGATCATTGTTTATTTGTGTCTATCATTATTATAAAGGTGGCGCACCTTAGGGCACATGATATGGATTATCATAGCCCGAATAATGTGGTTTTGCAAGTGGACAAACATGGAGCTATGAATATCAAAGATGAAGTTAATGATCCTATGGAAGAAGATGATCATGCACAAGAAAATAGAGTTGAAGATGATGGTACAGATACATTGATCCATGAAACATTTAGTGGCAGTGTTGATCATGATGATCGAGATGAATTTGATGATATTCATGATTTATCTATACTTGAGAAGGCATATGAGCCCCTTTATGAAGGCTCCCAAACAACTCTTCTCTCTGTTGTATTTTTATTGTTGAACTTGAAGGTTATGAATGGTTTATCAAACGTAGCAATCTCACAGATGTTAAGGTATGTCATATATGCCATCTTTTTTCATCTATTTTAATTGTTGTTAGTTCATCACTAGTAAATAAATGATGAAATATGTACCATTAATATTCTTTATATTATCAAAAAAAAATTGTTTTAGATTGATTGGTGAATTTTTGTTACCACCATCAAATATTTTACCTCGCTCATACCAAGATCTTTCTAGCATTATGAAAGATATCAGAATGGAGTTTCAAGCAATAGATGCATGTCACAATGATCATATTATATATCATAAACAACATGAATTTGCAATAGAATGCTCAGAATGTCATATTAGTAGATATCAAATAGATCAACTAACAAAAAAGATGTCTCACAAGATTCTTCGTTATATTCTCATTATTCTACGTATGCAACAATTATTTAGGTGTGAAAGCTTAGCGCAATTTATGGATTACCATGCACATAATAGAAGTGGAGATGGAATTCTTCAAATGCTTGTGGATGGTTTTGCATTTAGGGACATGGAGGAAAAATGGCCACACTTTAAAGAAGAACCTTATAATCTCAGGATTTCATTGGGAGCAGACGGTGTCAATCCATTTGGAGAGTTGAGATCTATTTACTTAGTGTGGTCTGTTTTTGTTATCAAAAATAACATTCCTCCATGGATGTCAATAAAGAGGGAGCACACAATGTTGTTAATGATTGTTCTAGGTATTTTTTTACATCAATTTTCTTTAACGTAGTAGCATCTCATTTGTCTTATTTGTTGCATAATGACTTATATTTTTTTCATCCAATAGTCATGTACATTAATTTATATTTATTATAGTAAAATGGTTATAATAATTATGTAATGTTTATGTTCATTCAACTAGGTAAGTACCAAGTTAAATATATGAATGTATATATCAAGCCTCTTATCAACGAGTTACTAAAGTTATGGAATGGCATCACTATGTATAACGTCTCTAGACCAATAGAACAAAGACAATTTCAATTCCATGCAATGCTTGTATGGACAATTTATGATGCCCCAGGGCTAACACATTTTTGTGGTATGTTATAACGTTCAATTTCACTTTAAAAATATTTAATTTTATGAAGTAGATATCATGAATGTTTTTAAAATAATCTATTCATTATATATAATTATAAAAATTGACATATTTAATCCAATTATATATGATCTTGTAGGTCTTCAAACAAAGGAAAAATTTGCATGTCCAATTTGTGGTCCAAAGATGAAATCTCGTCGTTCAACAAGTTTAGGAAAGTAGGTGTTTGATGAGTATAGGAACTTCCTCCAAAGAAATCATAAGTATCAAACTACTGAAAAACATCTTTTCAATGGGAAAGAAGAGACTACATCAGAACCACAAAGAATGACACCTTGCCTATGGAAGTTGGAATATAATAGAATTAATCGTCAAGGTTATACATCAGATCAAATTGTTTATCTATCATATATGATATGTTTTGTATTTATATTTTTATATTGTGTTGTGTTTACTCATGCTATAATTGACAATGATTATCATTGTTAATTTTTTTTAACTTATATGCTTCATGAAGGTCATCAAGGCATTAATGGTGAGCTTCCATAGGGACTAAAAAGTTATTCTAGACAATTTAGTAGGTTTCCCTAATATGAGCAGCTACAAATTGTGCATTTGTTTGATACAATGCATATCAGAAAGAATATAACAAAAATGTTATGGAAAATATTGGATGGAAGGCATGACAAAGAAAAAAATGTCAAAATTTGTAGTGACATTCAGGAAGCCAATCATGCAATGAAAAATGTCATTCAATTAAATAGCGATGGAGACCAAATTAATATAAGTGCCCTTCCTTGGTTATTAACGGAGCAACAAAGCAATGCTATAAAAGAAGTCATACAAAAAATTTGATTTCCCACAGGATTTTCTATAAACATAAACAATATAATAACAAAGAAAGGTGAATTTGGGCCAGGGATGAAAACGCATGATTGGCATACCTTCATTAAGGTAATTATTCTGGTATATTATATACACTTGTATAATGCATGTACTTTCCAGTGTATTATTTTTAATACTTTTGGAAAAATAATGAAAAGATCATTTTATAATTGTTGCAGTACATTCTACCTCTATCTCTCCTAGAAAACATCAACAACAATGTCAAGCAATTTATATATGATCTTGGAAAATACATGAGGTAAGTAGCAATATTTGTTCAATTTGTTGTATACATCTTATAATTTTTATTTTTTTTACATGTTATGTAATATACTATATATTTTTGTTAAATATTGTTAATATATTTGCACCTTGAATCACTTATAGATGGTTTTCATCTAAAGAAATACATAAAGAAGATATAAATTATTGGAAGAGAAAAATTCCTCATCTAATGTGTGAAATACAAAAGTGTCTACCTTCGAAATTTTTTCAATGCACAAGAACACTACCTTATACACCAAGTTGAGATTGAATTGTGTGGACCTGTACACACAAGGTCAATGTGGATGGTTGAGAGACACTTGAAATTTTGGAAGGCTTTGGTTAGACAAAGAGCACATCCTGAGGGTTCTATGGTGGAGGGATATATGGTATACCATACCATGGTGTACATTAGTGAATGTCTTCTTAAGTTTGCATAAAAGATCCATGTAGATCAGATTTGGGATCCCAACTCCATTAACAAATTCGAAGGGGAGTACCTGATGGGGAAAGGTAGATTGAGGAAAGTGAGAGGTAATTATAAGATGGTCATGGAGATTAATTGGAATACATTTTACATATGGTTTTTATGTATATTCTACTTATTTAATTTTTAATCTTCAATATACATCAATTATAAATTAAGGTCGTATACTATGGTATTTAACTAATTATACATTGTTTGTGAATTTCAATTTTCTTTGATACAGTTGGTGGGGAGTGGGATGCACTACATTTGTACATCGCAAACAATCTTGATTGGATGATGGTATGGATTAAACAATGTCAACAATCTGGTCGTGCATTAACATGGGAAGGTGTGGCTTCATTAGTTAAAGAAGCTCATTGTAATGGAGATTCCAATGTTACACAAAGGGAAATTGATTTAGCATATGGTTTAAGAGATAAACAGGTATGTATAAATATATTAATCACCCATATTATTTAATTATTTTCAATTATATTAATGTATATATATGTTGAGATTGTTTTCTTTGCATACATTCGGCCAAGAATAAATATGTTTATCAACTGATGATATTGCAATAATTTTTACATGTTTGACATATTGTAGGTGAAGCACCACAAGGCTATGTGGTGCAATGGTCGTAGATTTCAAATCAAAATGTTGGATGACATGAAGAAAACTTGTGACTCTGGTATAACTATAGTCTTTCAGGTGACTAATGTTTCATCTAGAAGTTGCATACATCCAAAAGTCTCAGAAAATTGATACTATGGGATTTTGGATGATATACTTGAGTGTGACTTTAAGTCCTTTAGATTAATTTTGTTTGCCATCATATGGTACAGGCTATGATTGAATGAAAATTCCTAAGAGAACTATTATTGAACATGATAATGGATTTACCATGGTTAATACAAGGTCGATCGAGCAAGCTGGAAATGAGCCCTATGTTCTTCCAAGCCAATGTGATCAGGTATTTTACTCAGAAGTTCCAGGTAAACCAGATTGGTCATTTGTTGTTAGACATGATCCAAGAGGAATGCTGGTAAAGTATAATGTGGTGGAAGAAGAAGATACTAAAGAACTATAAGATGATGATCAGGATCAACAGTTAGTTGATGATGTCCCTGACGAAGATGTTGAAGAGGAGGAACTAGATCATGATAAAGTAGGAGTTAATGTTCATGAAGATGATATCCGTATGGATGATGAAATTATCAAAACTAATATTGATGACGATGATGATGATATGACCAATCCTTACAATGTTGAATCTGGATCAAATGATATAGACAAAGAGTTGGATGAAGAAGAAGATCAATGACATTGAAATGTATGAGTTATGCGATTATATTATTTATTTGATATTAATTTCTTGATAGAATTATATTTTGATTATGTGGTTACATAATTAATTCATGATGTTTTTAATTTTTATTCTATTACATAATTAATTTAATGATGTACTTTTTAATGTTTGAAAGGTCAAAAAATTAAAACATTTCAATAGTGATGTTAACAACCATGAAATTAGTGTGTTTTATGTTTCATGTGATCATAAAAGATTAAAAATTCAGTTGTAGAGGTGGTTGTTTAGTGGTTGATATATAAAGGCCTTTAAAATGCATAAATTGATCATTGTAATGTTTGTTCATGGTTGAGGATTTAAAATATAAGCTCTTGACATTCGAAAATATGTGTTTTTCTTCAAATTTTCTGTATTTTTCATGTTATGCAGCACTGTACGGTCACATGCAGCCATATTTTGATGTGAAATCAATTCTAGGTCATGAAGATATGTGTTAGCTTTGATTTGAATCTGATTTGAGGGCTTAAGACATTGATTTGCATTAGAAAGCTTCATTTCTTTGCATACAACCCGGTTACCCTGTTTTTGAGGGTTTTGTAGTCCAAACATGATATAAAGGGGCTCTTACACTTTTTGTGATTACTATAGCTTTTGTAAGAGGCCCCATGGATATTGTTGTAATTTTAGGATGCATGAATAGCGTGTAGGATGAGACATAAAGAAGGTATAGCTATTGTCCTCAAGAGTTTTGTGAAGAAAAGCATGTGAAATGAGAGGTTCAAGACGAGGTTTCAACAAAGTATGTATGGGAGATCTAATTTTATGAATTTTTATCCATTTTCAGACCTAATGGGTTGTTTCTTCCCCTCTTCCCCTCTCCCTTCCCCCTCCTAATTCTCTCTCTCTCTTTCTCTCAAGTCTCTCCCTCCTACCCCCTCTACCTCTCTCAAGTCTCTCTCTCTCTCTCACTCACTCCTATGTCTCTCCACTCTACCCTTAGCCCTCTACCCTTAACCCTTAAATCCTTAAACCCTTAAACCCTCTATCCTCTATCTCACTTCTACTCCCTCCCTCTCTCTCTCAAGACTCTCCCTCCTACCCCCTCTCCCTCTCTCAGGTCTCTCTCTCTCTCTCACTCCCTCTATCTCTCTCCCCTCTACCCTTAACTCTAAACCATACATCCTTAACCCTTAAACCCTCTACCCTCTATCTATATCCCACTCCATCCCTCCCTCCCTCCCTCCCTCTCTCTCACTCACATCTCTCTCCCCTCTACCCTTTTAACCATCTACCTAATGGAACTTCAAAGTTTTATCTTGCCTTATGTCTCTGGTCATCTATGGTGTTTGGAAAAAGCCTAGGGTTGGGGTTTTACCTTTGTCTTCATGTAAAACTATAGTATTATCTTATGACTTAGGAAGGATCTATTCGACCATTAATTTTTGGGAGGGTTTTTCAAACATCTTAAGTCCCATCGCTTTGTCTAGGTCTGGCCCCCTTTAGTTTTATCATTCTATTTCCTTTGTTTAATTTTATTCTCCTAAGTCTTGGATGGTCTCAGGCTCCCTCATTTAAGTGACAACTTATGTCATAGTTTGTCATTGGCCTAGTGATGTCCCCTTATTCCTTTAATAAATGTTTTTATTTTGCAGAGGGACAAGTTCGCATGACCGTTGATCAATCATCATTTGATCTCAGTCATTCCCCGCCATCCTGCAATGACCCCACCACACTATATTGGTTGATCGTGATATCACATGCAAGCACCATGTGTCTTGACCAGTGATTCCAAAGGGATCATAAAATACTTTGATTGTGTCTCATCCAATGATTCCGAAGGGATGATAAAATACTTTGATGCATCTATTTTATTTTAATACATTATGCAGCAGGTTACTAAAGTGTTTATGAGATGCACATGCTTCACATCAACACAGATGTTATAATATCGGTAGGAAAGGTGCTTGATGGTTAAAGAAAAATTTGGTGACTGTGTTGGATGAACCGGATTTTTGATGGTTGAAGATCCATGATTGTCCACCATTGCATGATCAGAAGTTGCAAGTTTTTTATCAATTGCGATATTGCAGGCGAGCGCCAAGTGGATTTTGTTGGCAATGTGTGGTATGGTGGGCCCCTTGTTCCCATGATGGAGATTATGTTAGTTTTATTTGAAGGCAGCCATTTGATGATCAATGACCAATATTTGAAACTGCATCAAATGCAATTGGAGCCATTCGTGCAGTGCGCGAGCAAGCTTTAATGGCTGAAATGACATCTACTGCCAGGGTTTGATCGAAATAAAGCAATTTTTATTCTACTTTTGGTATCATAGAGCATTCAAAACATCTTTGCGGAGTAGTCGCAGAGCCAAGGACAAAGTTACAAATTATTACAACAATAATTTGGGTTTCTACTAGCGTAAAGTCGTGAGTTCATTTTTGTATCTCCTGGTTATTCTAAATTTAAATTTGGGGGAAATTTTTTGTGTGCTTGTTGTAGGGCTTGTCGATAGTTGTTTTAGGGCCATAAGTTAATTGAATTGTGGGAAATTGCAAGGTTTTGTTTTGTAATTTAGTATTTTTTTAAGCCCTAGTTTTTTTAAAGGTTGAAATAGCAAGGAGGCCCTAGTTTACATAGGATGGCACTGACAAAGCAACACTCTAGCCAGATTGATTATTTAAGTATAAACTTATATGATGATTTCCTGGATCAATTTCCCCTGTTGACAAATGATAGGAAGAAGGGGTTGGTTTTGATGCAATGAAAAACTCTAGGGGAGGGATTAGTATATAATTGTTCTAACATAGCTGATGCTAGGGTTCCTCTTACTGGTCTAGAGATGTTCAGATTGTGGTTTGGATAGAGGAATTTCCCCCACCCCTTTTCTAATGGTTGGATGTATGATATGGGGATGTTAGTGGTACCGAATGTGTTCCCTGATATAGACTTGCTTAGGGTAGTGGCTACATGATATGACCCTATCACACGGGTGATTTGAGATAATGATGGAAAGGTTTTATTAAGCATCAACAAAGAAGAATTCCAACAAGTTTTTAATTTGAGTGAGCCTAGTACATTCTTGGTTCCTATTGATCTTGAAGAGATGAAGCAAGAATATGGGAGGTTGAAATCACTTTTCAGAGCTAAGTTTCTCCCACCTCATTTGGCTAGGGTAGGAGGTTCAAAATTCCATATTATCCCTAATGAATAAGAACCTTTTAGACTGAATTGCTTTGCAAAGCATTTCTTGGCTACCTTTTACTCATTGTGCCAAATTTTGGGTTTTCACCCCAACACGGTGATGCCTATTGCTTACATGTTTATGGGGGTGCAAATACAACACCTTAATTTCTCAGTAATTTATGATTTTTCTTCTTTATTTTCCAAAAAGATACATGAAGGGCTATCAAAGTTGCAAAAAAATGATACAGGCACTCCATTCTTCTGCTATTCCATGTTAATGTATATGTTCTTGTATAAGAATGTTGAATTCTTCTCTAAGAAGATGGAGTTAAGGCAATGGGTTGATGGAGAAAGATTGTCAGTGTAGGTATGGACTACAAATTTATCATGTAATAGGGAAAACACTAGTTCTATGCATTTTGACAATTGTTTTGCTTCTACATTGAGAGTTAGGCTGACGGTAAATGTACTCAGGATTCCCGAGGAGTTGCAGGATTTCCTCAGACCAAAGGGGAGGAAGCCAAAATTGAAGGTTTTCCATAACTGGGGTGATATCATTCCATACACAGTCAGCACTGTCTTGAGGGTGTATGGTTTTCAAGGGACCCCTCATATATTGTCATACAATGTGCCACCAAGAGTGGGGTTTGCAGAAATCATGTGGCAGATTGGTTGTATCCATGAGGAAAACCTTACTGGAAAGGTAAAGGAACATTCTTCCCAGATTACATTGTGGTGTCAGATTTTGTTTTTTCAAATGGAGGTTGGATACATTTTGGAAATTTTTTTGAGGAATACCATTTGAGGTGTGGCCCCAAGCGACAACATGATCCTGAGGGCTTCTTTGCTCTTTTAAAAAAAAGGATAAAAGGTGGTAAGTTTGTGCATGAGTTCAACTTCCCTGAAGACTTGATTAGAAATGAATTTGACCTAAATAGGCAGGAGTTGAAAAGGGAGAAGTGGGTAGCTTATTACAAGTTATTGGCTATTATGCACAAAATGGATCCAAAGTATGATTCATTGATGGAGTTCAGTCCATATCATAAGAAAATTGACTTCTTGATGGGTAACTTCATAGAAATCATTGTCACCTTGATGACCAAAAAGATAAACTTTGAGTTAGATTTGGGCATATAGGAGGAAGATTCCAGGCCAATTGAAGTGAGCCCAGCTTACCAACCTATATAAAGATGGCCTATTTACAAAAGGAAGAGAAATGGTAGTAGTGATGAAGAAGAAGAGGATAGAAAGGGAAAGAAAATAATGAAATTTCCTACAAAAAAGGTCTAAAGTTCAAAATGCCTAGAGTAATCAAGATTATTGACTTGGATGCATCACCTAAAAATAGTCCCTCACCACCACCATTAGAGCCAAGCCCTAAAAGGAAAAGAATTGAACAATCACAAGAGGATTTGGTGGATGAGATTGTTGTCACTAAATAGGACATGCAGATGGGTATGCCTTCCCCTCCTAGGCCAACTGAATTGGTTCTCTCTAATCTGGATATGAAAGGAAAATGTGTACAAGATGCAAAAATGGAGGCATGTAAAGAGTTTCTAGCTGAAAATGCATTTGTAAAAAATCTAGTCTTCTTGCAACTAGTATGGAGAATGAAATTGGAAGAATATCAAGATAAATGAAAGAGGATAAGAGAATTGAGACCTAATAGGTTAGACTAGGAGAATGATGATGAAGTGAAAGCGAAAATAATGGAAGATTTCAAGAAAATCACTCTTGAGGAGGGGAGAAAATTAGTAAATCAATTTGGTGTCTTGATTTTACCTAAATGGGACATTGTAGATATTGCAGCTTTCAATGCTATTCTGAAGTCCAAGCACCCCTTACAAGACTCTGAAGAAGAGGTCAAGACAGCATTACAAGATTCTTCCTTCAGTGAAGAGTATGAAACTTTAGCAATTTGGGCTTTGGCCCCTCAAGGGAGAAAGCTGAATGTTATTGATATTAACCCAAATCCAAGAGGAGGGTTGATAATAAAGAGAGCTTCAAAGACCTCAACCATAAAGGCTACTAATTTGATTGTAAATGTGGCCAAATTGGCCCAAAAGACTACTGAAAGAGAGGAGGCTGAAAAGAAAAGCTTAATGGAGAAGTACAATGCCATAATTGAGGAATATAGCAAGATGTAGCACAAGAATGTTGAGCTACAGACTAAGATGGAAAAGTTAAAGAGCAAACAGATTGGGGAGACATCAAGTGTTGGAGGGATCAAAACATTGCCTTCCACATCAAGTTTAGTGCCTCTTGCTTCTCCTATTGTGTCTACACCAGGGTCTTCTATTCAAACTCCTTCCCTTAGCCCTACTTTAGAGCTAATTGATGAAGAAATGGAATACTCTATTCATCCTTTGAAGAAGCAACTAATGCATAATATTTCAGAGTTACAAGCATCCTTGAAGGTGAGTGAGGAGGGAATATTCTTAAAGAAAAGGGAGGTTGTAAATGTTGTATTGAAACATTTAAATGAGAAAGTTGATGAAAAATTGTCATTTGTGCATTCTTTTTATTCTTTATTATTAAGTACAATAAAGAATATTGATAGGGATCAAGAGGTTGTTGTACCATTAATTGAAAGATGGATCCCTAGGGCCAATGATCTTGACATCATGTATAAAGCTTCAAGGTTTGATGTAAATAATAGGCCCAAATCATTAAGGCCTACTTAGGTATTAGTTAAGTCACTACAAGGTTTTCAGAACTTACCAGATGACTTGAGTAGGAACATCAGAGAATTGGTGAAGAACTTTGATGATTGGAGCGACACATTGCTACCTGACATAATTGATGAGCAGGGAAATATCAGGTCACTCCAACAATGGTAGGATCGAGAAAATGAAGTCATAAATTTTCAAATTAGATTAATTTGTGATAACTCAGATTATGATTTATTGGTGAGCTATATGGATAAAATTATTAGCACTAGTTCATTCTTTGAATCTTTTGAAAGAGAAGCGAATCATGTGGCAGTTAAGTATACACCTTATAGTGACAAGCGAAATGAGGTAATCAATTTTAATTGGCCAACTGATGAGGAATACTAGAAATGGGTAAACATGTATTTAACTAAGGAGGAGTAAAAAGGAGTAGGCTATTAACGGTTGACAAGTCAGTTGTTGCAGTTACAATGGATTACAGTTTTTTTTTTGTGGCTTTCGTGGTGCAAAATTCTTGAATCTTTGTTGTTGCATCAATCATTCTCAGCGGGCATGATGAACAAGAGGATTCTCTAGGAAATTATTGTTGTAATAAATTTTGGAATGTCACAAAGTAGTCTAATTGGCTGGTGAAACATGTGCTTTCTTTCCCGATGCTTGTTTTCTCTTTCATTTCTATAAGAAGGATTTCGAGGCCAGGAGTATGAGTTAGCAAGTTAGATATTTTTTGGTCGAGTCTAGGTAGAGTTGCAAAGAAAATTGTAAAGTTTGATGGTTTTAAGGAAAATGTAATTTAGTTTTTGAGTCATTCTGTAGTAGGTTTTTGAATTCATGGGGATTTGATGTTTTATGACAGTACTGGCATTTGAATTGAAATGATTAATTCAAAATCATGTCTCGCCATTGTACATGCATATCTGAATTTTGAATAAGATAATCAAGGGTTGACTTTTTCATCTCACTATTGTGATGTGTATGATTTCTGTTTTGGCTTTAATTCAAGGAATTAATTAAATTCTTGAATGGGATTGTAGGTGGATATGTTCTGTATAAGGATTTGATAAGTAGTATTGGGTTAGAATACATGTTGATGAAATTGTAAAGCAATGTTCTCAAGGATCTTATATGTTATATGTTAAATCTATCATAAACCCTTAGATGTTTATGAATTTGACTCCCTCAATGGATATATGGCACTGATGTAAGTTGTACTAATTTGTATGGTTCAATATTTTGTTTGTCTTTACCTAGCGCTTGCTACAAATTGCAAATCGATGACTATTTTACACTATGGAATGTGTTGTAGTTATCTCATGTTCCAAATAGTTGATATTACTAATGAACAACCAATTCTATTTAGTATTATCCTATTATGTTGAGCTATTAAATGAGATTATTTGTTGTTGTTAATGTTTTTTATGATAATGGTGCGGAGGTTGTAAACACATTAAGGGATCACCCTCCTAGGTCTTGCAGAGCCCAAAGTGTAGAAGGTTTTTAAAATCCTCATTAGTTGGTCCAAGCCCTTCGAGCTACCCTTGATTGGAATTGGTAATTCCATAGGTAGATTAGAAGACCAACCTAGTTACAGTAAAAACAACCAACACTACCCTTAACCCTTAACCCTCTATCTCTCTCCCACTCCCTCCCTCTCTCACTAAATCCCTCTATCTCTCTCCCCTCTACCCATAACCCTAAACCCTAAAGTCTTCACCCTTAAACCCCAAACCCTTAAACCCTCTACCCTCTACCCTCTCTCTCTCTCAAGACTCTCCCTCCTACCCCCTCTCCCTCTCTCAGGTCTCTTTCTCTCACTCACTCTCTCTATCTCTCTCCCCTACCCTTAACCCTAAACCTTAAACCCTTTAACCCTTAAACTCTAAAACCCTTAAACCCCTAATTCTATCTCTCCCACCTCCTCCTCCTCCCTCTCTATCAAGTCTCACCCTCCTACCACCTCTCCTCTTTCCTCTTAGGTCTCTCTCCCCACTCACTCCTATCTTTGTCCCCTACCCTTTAACCCCACTCACTCCTCTACTCCTATCTCTCTCCCCAAATTCCTCCTCTCTTTTCTCACTGACCCTCTTATATCTCTCTCTACCCCTAACCCTAAACCCAAAACCCTTTTAACCTTTAAACTCTCTACTCCTCTCTCTCTCTCTCTCAAGTCTCTCACCCTACCCCTCTCTCCCTCTCTAGGGTCTCTCTCTCTCTATCTCTCACTCACTCCCTCATGTGTGTCTCCCCAACTCATTAAACCCTAGTCCCCTAACCCTTAACCCTTAACCCTAAACCCTAAACACTTAAAACCCTCTAATTCTCTACCCTTAACCCTTTCTCCCTCTATCTATCTCCCACTCCCCTCTCCCTCTCTCAAGTCTCTCTCTCTTCCCCTTCCCCCTCATAATTTTCTCTCTCTCCTCTCAAGCAAGTCTCTCCATTCTACTCCCTTAGCTCTCTACCCTTGACCTCTTTTAAATCCTAAACTTCTACCTCTATCTCTCCTCCCACTCCCTCCCTCTCTCTCTCTCCCAAGACTCTCCTCCTACCCTCTCTCCCTCTCTCAAGCCCTCTCACTCACTCCCTCTATTTCCTCTCCCCTACCTTTTAACCCTAAACTTAAACCCTTAAACCTCTACCTTCTATCTCTCCCACCCTCTCTCAAGACTCTCCCTCCTACCCTCCCTCTCTTAGGTCTCTTCTCTCTCTACTCACTCCTCTATCTCTCTCCCTCTACCTTTTAACCCTAAACCCTAAAACCATTTAAAACTTAACCCTAAATCCCAAAACCATTAAAACCCTCTACCCTCTCTCTCTCTCAAGTCTCTCCCTCCTCTACCCCCTCTCCCTCCTCTTAGGTCTCTCTCTCTCTCTCTCTCTCTCTCTCTCTCTCTCTCTCTCTCTCTCTCTCTCTCTCTCTCTCTCTCTCTCCTCTCACTCACTCCCTCTATCTATCTCCCTCACTCCTAAACTCTAAACCCTAAACTCCTAAACTCCTTAAACTCTAAACTCCTAAACTCCCTAATTTCTTTTATCTCTCTCCCACTGCCTCCCTCTTTCCTTCTCTCTCTCAAGTCTCACTCTCCTATTCCATCTCCCTCTCTCAGGTCTCTCTCTCTCTCACTCACTCTTATCTCCCTCCCCTCTACCCTTAACCCTCTACCTTCTACCATCTACCCTTAACCCTCTATTCTCTATCTCTCTCTCTCTCTCACTAAATCCCTCTATCTCTCTCCCATCTACCCATAACCCTAAACCATTAACCCTTAAACCCTCTACCCTCTACCTTCCACCCTCTCTCTCTCTCTCTCAAGTATCTCCCTCCTACCCCCTCTCCCTCTATCAGGGCTCTCTCTCTCTTACTCACTCCCTCTATGTCTCTCCCCTCTACCCTTAAACCCTAAACCCTAAACTCCAACTCTTAAACTCTAAACCCTTAAACCCTGTACCCTCTACACAAGCACTAATCCTATCTCCCCTATCTCTCTCCCACTCCTCCCTCTCTATCTCTATCAAGTCTCTCCATCCTAGCACCACTCCCTCTTTTCAAGTCTCTCTCTCTCTAATCACTCTTATCTCAAGTCTCTCCCTCCTAGCCCCTCTCCCTCTCTTAGGTATTCTCCTCTCACTCACTCCCTCTATCTCTCTTTCCTATAATTCTTTAACCCCCTCTCCTCCATTCCTCCTCTTCCACTCTCCCTCTCTCTCTCTCTCTCTCAAGTCTCTCCATCCTACCCTCTCCCTCTCTTAGGGTCTCTCTCTCTGGCCACTCACTCCCTCTATTCCCTCTCCCCCTTAACCCTAAACCCTAAACCCTAAAACCTAACCCTCAATTCTCTAATTCTCTACTCCTTAACCTCCTCCCTTTCCTTTTATCTCTCTCTCTCAAGTCTCTCCCTCCTAGCACCACTCCCTCTCTAAGGTCTCTCTCTCACTCACTCACTCACTCTATCTCAAGTCTCTCCCTCCTACCCCTTCTCCCTCTCTTAGGTCTTTCTCTCACTCAATCACTCCCTCTATCTCTCTCCCTCCACCCTTAACCCTAAACTCTTAAACCATCTACCCTCTACCCTTAACCCTCCCTCCCTCTATCTCTCTCCCACTCCCTCCCTCTCTCTCTCAAGTATATTCAATATCCTACCCTCTCTCCTCTCTTAGGTCTCTCTCTCACTCACTCACTCCCTCTATCTCTCTCCCATAAACCATAAACCCTTAACCCTTAAACCCTCTACCCTCTATGCTTAACCCTCCCTTCCTTTATATATCTCCCACTCCATCCCTCTCTCTCTCTCTTAAGTCTCTCCCTCCTACCCCCTCATCCCTAAACCCTCAACCATAAACCCTTAAACATTCTATCCTCTACCTTCAACACTCTTCCCCTCTCCCTTCCCCCTCCTAATTCTCTCTCTCTCTACCTCTCCCCTTCTTCCCTTCTTCCCCTCTCTCTCTTCCCCTCCTAATTCTTTCTTCTATATAGAGATCTCTCTCTCTCCCTTCCCTCATCTTCTTCTCCCCTCTCCCCTGCCTCTCTATCTCTCTCCCTCTCTCCCTTTCCCTCTCTCTCCCTCTCTCTCTCTCTCTTTCCCACCCTCCAACTCCTAATTACTCTTGGGTATATGTGTGCAAAAATCAGATATCTGATTTATAGCACCAAAATATTACATTTTAAAATGTTTTTCAAATTAGATATTAAACACGAATTGGATATCCAAAGAAAATTGGATATCTGATTTGAATCAGATATCTATTTTGTAGTACTTTGGCTTGGGCATTTATATGGAGCAATGTACTGACACCCAACACAAAAAAAAAGTCAACTCGGGATTTTTCGCATTTTTTCGCGAGTTCAAAATGCTACCTTTTTCATGTTGCAATTTTTGGCCCATCATGATCATACACATACCTAGGTATAAATCAAGTAGTTGTTATTGCTAAGGTGGATCACTCCTTTCTGTGAAGGCCATACAATTATGATTGGGTGAAGTGTTCTTTTCTTTAGAAAATTCCTATTACCTTTTTGATAGGTTAATTATGATTTCATTAGATGGGTTATGAAGCACTTATTTCAAACAAATATATTTATGAAAGAAGTATATTGGCATGAAATTAAATATGATTTGTATTCCAATGTAAAAACTACAAAGAATGGAAACAATTCTTTCAACACATAAACTATTATGTAGTAGTCAATTAAAATGGAAAAGCTTACTCTATATTAGCTAGGATACACAACTAAGAAAATGATCTAAAGTGACTTATTTATCCTACAGGAACTAAGTATATAGTATACAAAGAAAACCAACAAACCCACAACTACCCCTTTTTTGGAGTTTAGTTTTCTCCCCTTCCTGATCTTGCTAATATTGTCTAACTATTTTAAAGAGATGAAGGGTCATTACATAACTTTATTCAACCCAGTAAATAGCTTAGTTAATGAAACTTGAAAAAAGCAACAAAACAATTGCTACATTTGGTATTTCATGTTGGATGAAGAGTGGTGACAATAATCTACTTATAGTTTAATAAAACACTATTTTTATAAGAAGGCTTGACATTAGAAAGATAAGAGTTACTTATAGTTTAATAAAACACTATAGTTTTACCAACATATACTATTGTATGCTTGCATGGCTTCTTAGTTAATACATGGGGAGATAGAGATAGATGGGGAGAGAAAGAGAGAGAGAGATAGAGATATATGGGAAGAGAAAGAGAGATGGAGATATATGGGAAGAGAAAGGAAGAGAGGTGGAGATAGAGAGGATAGGATAGGGAGGGAGAGATGGTGGAGAGAGAGGGGGAGATAGAGAGGGGAGGGAGAGAAAGGGATATAGATAGAAAGAGATAGAGAGAGGATGAAAGGGAGATAAAAAGAGAAATAGAGATAGAGATATAGAGTAGGAGAGATGGAGAGAGATGGAGTGAATGAGAGAGAAAGGGGGGAGAGGGAGAGATAGCTCAATAGATAGAGGGGGGAAGAGGGAGTGACATAAATAGTGGGAGATATAGAGAGCGACAGGGAGAGATATATCAATCACCCTCCCTATATCTCTATCTATTCATCCTTATCTCTTTATCTCTCTACCCCTCTCTATCTCTTTGTCTCCCTTTCTATTTGTATGTTTGTCATTATCTCCCTCTCTCTCTATATTTTCTTCCCTTTATTTATCTTTGTCTCCTTAAGTGTGCAATGGGTACATTGAAAGGTCTTGAAGGAGAATTATCATATCTTTAATCAAATGGAATTCTACCTTAAGCATAACTCCCCAAGGACACATGCCATCCTTGGATTGTTGACATGAAACAACCAATTGAAATTTAGTTTCTCTCTCATATTAATATATATATTACTATTATATTAAATATATATTATATTAATTATATTTAGTATATATAAAAATATACTTATTATTAATTATTAATTATAATAATTTTATACGTATTTAATAATTTTGTTAAAGAATATAATATATAATTATAATAAGTTGAATAATTATATTATTTATTATGTAAAATATAGCTAATATATACTTAACTATATTGTTGAATATTAAAACCTAGATAAATGGTGCCAAAAATTTCAATTTAATTAACATACTGTAAAACCTAATGAAACCAGGTTGTAGCTCATCAAATTGGAGAAGTGAAAGGTCAATACTAGCACCGAGGAAGAGTTTGGAGTAGTGAAAACAAGTTCAATGCTAGCGTTGAGGAAGAGTTTGGAGTTAAAACAAGGTCAATACCAGCGCCGACGAAGAGTTTGGAGGAGTGAAAACAAGATCAATATCAGTGTTAAGGAAGAGTTTGGAGGAGTGAAAACAGGGTCAATACCAGTGCCAAGGACGAGGTTAAGGGCACTCAAGGAAAATTGATGACCAAGGGGCAATGAGTAATATAAGTTTGGAACCCCCATTCTCTTTAACCTATAATTTTCATGCCTAGTTTCCAAAGATCTTCTCATACATTGGCACCCCCATTCTCTTAAAATGGTATAAGATAAGATAGAAAAAATAAAATAGCTTAGTATTTCACATTTTTATTGACCAACCTCAGGTCTTGTAAAAACTCCCATAATCTAAAAATATCTTGGTTGAGGTCTAATATTTCATCACACAGCCTTCATTGCATGTGTTTGAAGCAATTTTAGGCTTAGCCCAAGTATATGCTAGGCTAAAGTAGATCTAATGAATGGAAATAGAGGCATACAATTCTTCTTTAATACCTCCACCACAAATATATGCAAGGTGTTGGTTGTTTTTACGATAAGTAGGTTGATCTTCTATTGTACCTATGGAATTTCCAATTCCAATAAAGAGTAGCTCGAAGGACCTAGACCAACTGATGAGGATTTTAAAGACCTCCTACACTTTGGGCTCTACAAGACCTAGGAGGGTGATCCCTTAATGCATTTACAACCTTTGCACCAGCATCATAAACAACATTAACAAACAACAACAGATAATCTCATTTTATGGCTCAACATAATAGGATAATACCGAATAAAATTGGTTGTTTATCAATAATATCAACTATTTGGAGCATGAAATAACTACAACAACATTTCACGGTATAAGATAGTCATTGATTTGCAATTTGTAGCAAGCTCTACATAAAGTCAAACAAATACTGAACCATACAAATAAGTACAACTTAGATCAGCGCCATATATCCATTGGAGGAGTCAAATTTATAAGCATCTAAGGGTTTGTGACAGATTTAACACATAACATATAAGATCCTTGATAACATTGCTTTACAATCTCATCAATATGTATTCTAACCCAATACTACTTATCAAATCCTTATACAAAACATATCCACCTACAATCCCATTCAAGCATTTTAATTAATTCCTTGAATTAAAGCTAAAACAAGAATCATACAAACCACAACAGTGAGATGAACGAAACAACCCTTTATCATTTTATTTAAAATTTAGATATGCTTGTACAATGGAGAGACACGAGTTCAAATTAATCATATCAATTCAAATGCTAGTACTATCATAAAACATCAAATCCCCATGAATTCAAAACCTACTATAGAATGACTCAAAACCTAAATTGTATTTTCCCTAACACCATCAAACTTCACAATTTTCTCTACAACTTCATCTAGACTCAACCAAAAATATCTAACTTTCTAACATGTACTTCTAGCATTGAAATCCTTCTTATAGAAAAAGGAACAAACAAGCATTAGGCTATAAAGCACATGTGTCACTAGCCAATTGGACTGCCTTGTGATATTCAAAAAAATTGTTACAATAGCAATCTCCCCAAATAATCTTCTTGTTCATCGTGCCCATTGAGAGTGGTTGATGCAACAAAAAAAAAATCAACAATTTTGCACCTAGACTTTCACCAAAAAACAAAATTGGAATTTGTTGTAACTGCAACAACTAATTTGTCATCTGTTAGCAGCCTACTCCTTTTCACTCTTCCTCAATTAAATATACATTTACCCATTTTTGGTACTCTTCATCAGTTGGCCAATCAAAATTGATCACCTCATTCACCTTGACACTATAAGGTTTGTACTTAACTGCCACCTAATTCACTTCTCTTTCAAAAGAATCCAAGAATGAGCTGGTGCTAATGATTTTGTCCATGCAATTCACCAACAAATCATAATCTGAGTTACCCTAATTTTGAGGGTTTTGTAGTCCAAACATGATATAAAGGGGCTCTTACACTTTTTGTGATTATTGTAGCTTGTGTAAGAGGCCCCATGGATACTGTTGTAATTTTAGGAAGCATGAATAGGGCGTAGGATGAAAAATAAAGAAGGTATAGTTGTTGTCCTCAAAAGTTTTGTGGAGGAAAGCATGTGAAATGAGAGGTTCAAGCCTAAGTTTCAACAAAATATGTATGGGGGATCTGATTTTATGAATTTTTATCCATGTGTAGACCTAATGGGTTTTTTCTGAACACTAAATATAAATGATACACACACACACAAATATATATATATATATATATATATATATATATATATATATATATATATATATATATATATATATATATATATGTATGTATGTATGTATGTATGTATGTATGTATGTATGTATGTATTTTTAAATGTAAATGTAAATAATTACTAGATGCTCTCCTAGAACAATAAATGCAACATATCATTAAAGAAATCTATATCTATGTATATAAATGTGTATTTCTAAATGAAAGTGTAAATGCAAAGAGCATATGGTTTTGTAGTGTTATAGATACAACATATCCATAAATTAATGTAATTGAAATTCTAAAGTCTTCAACACTAATATGAAATCGATCAAACTATTAAACTACATGAGAAATAAATGAAAACAGTAAATTCATATGTATGTGTATTTGTAAATATAATTATAAAATAAATAAGAATAATGAAAATTATAAAAGAATACAAGGGGAGACCAGTGCCTTATTGGGTATATGGAGTCTAATGAATATCTACAAATGTGGATTTCAATAATGGAAATAATTCAAACTGTCAGGCACATAAATTGTTTACAACTTGTGTAAACGTGCAAGTGAATAATTGAAAAACTCTTCTTGAGATAGAATGACAATTCTAGTTATATGATTCTTCTTATTAATCTAAGCAAGACTTCTGAATTATTGTGATTGATTAAAATATTTTAATCCCTACTTTAGAGAACCGAATAACCAGATCACACATATATAGAAAATGTACAATGATAAACTGAGTATAAACTTGTTATATCAATTTAAACAATAGAGAAGCATCAGAATGGAGAAAATCAAATAACTACATAAATTTAACAAACAACTGATACCAAAATCTTAATCCACAACATAGCTATCTTCATTTACTCCATCAAAATACATGCATCTGAGTCTTTGTATATCAAAATTCATTGTCTGCTACAAATGGCCTATATGCCATATGTCTAGTGTCTGTATCTTGGCTCTCTTCAACACTTAGTTCTCTAGAAGGGATAAACAAAAATATGAAATTATAGAATAAAACCTTGTAATCACATTTGATGCAGATTCAAATACTACTCGTTGATCCTTCACTTTGGTCAGATGATTGAATGGTTGCCTTCAAAACAAACTAGCACGATCTCCATCATGGCAATAAGGGCCCACCATACTATGCATTGCCAAGGAAATCCACATGGCACTTGCCCGCTATATCGTGATCGATAAAGACCCCACAACTTTTGATCACGCTATGGTGGGCAACCATGGATCTCAACCATCGGTAATCCTGTTCGTTCAACACATTTGCCAGCTTTTTCATTAACCATCAAGCACCTTTCCTACCAAGATTATAACATCTTTGTTGATTTGAAACATGTGCATATCATAAATGCTTTAGTAACCCGCTACATAATGTATTAAAACTAGATAAATGTATCAAAGTATTTCTACCATCTCTTCGACTTCATTAAATGAGACATGTAGCACTCACTTGTGATATCACGATCAACCAAAACAGTGTGGTGGGTTCATCATGAGATGGCGGGGAATGACTAAGATAAAATGATAATTGATCTACGGTCACACAAACTTGTCCCTCTACAAAATATAAAACATTTATTAAAAGAATGAGGGGACATCACTAGGTCGATGATAAAGAATGACATAAGTTGTTTTTTAAATGAGGGAGTACGAGACCATCCAAGACTTAAGAAATAATAACGTTAGGTGAAGGAAATAAAATAATAAATGAAAAGGTGCCCAGCCTAGACGAAGCGATGGGGCTTAAGTTGTTTTAAAACCCTCCCCAAAAAGTAACAGCCCAAAAGATCCCACCCAAGGTGTAAGATAAACACTAGGGTTTTACATGAAGAAAAAGGTAAAACCCCAACCTTAGGCTTCTCCCAAACACCATAGATGACTAGAGACATAAGGCAAGATAAAAATGGAACACAAAGAGAAAAAATTTTAAGTTCCATCACAAGGAAAGGTCTCCTCCCTTCTCAGTAGTGATAACCTCCTCCACACACAACCCTTAAAAATTATGAATAGAGGAATATAATCTTTGAACAACTCAAAGTTGATTCTCTCCTACCTGATGCAATTAGTCATTTTATCCTTACAAACATTTATAGTGATTACTAGAGGCACATAAACCAATTCTTCATAATAGAAGAATTTGATCATACTTTTCCAATGATGGCATTATGAGAAAACTTTAGGTTAAATGAATAATTCCTAGCTAAGTTCTTTAAATCATGGCCAACCATATAAGAGAAGACTGTTGCTGCTATGTGTACTTGGATACCATGGAGAAAGGCTCTTTGGGCTCTTTCATCAATTATCCTACCTTAAAACATACAAAAATTCTCCTAGTAATTAGACATAGGAAGATTTAAGATGACTTAAAAAAAATTTATTGCCAAAGCATAAACTTATGATGACTTAACCAAGCCTAGTACACACTCCCTCCCCATTAACCACTTAGACATATGGAAATTAAATGTAAATTTTCTGCTATTTTTAGTCATGTAGGTGTCCAATAAACAACTTGGTGGTGTTTCCCTTCAAGTTTATTTACTTGAATGAAGAGCAAAAGTCCTTTTATTACAATTAGAGAATACATTTGAGGGCTTGGTTGTGTAACGGGTGGACCATAGTCACATTTAACACTTGTTACAAAGTTTGGGAGTTAAAAAATTAAGTAGATTTGATTTGTGATGGACACATTTGGATGATAGTAACAATAACTTGCAATCTATCAAGAATTGATTAATCCTTATAACCTGTGAAATTCTAGCGATGAAATGATAGATTAATCATAATGTCACCTTAGGATCATATCACCATGAAATAACTTCATCCAACATCCTTATGAGTGTAGGTACCACCAAATAGGTATTTTTTAGATCTGTCTTCCTCGAGCGAGGGAAATTCAGGAAGAGAAGAGGAAAGTGAGACATGTAGTATATCTAAAAGAGGGAGATCAACTAGAGGTCAAAAGATTAGAAGAAAATTTTGTAAACGCATGAAATTTTTTCTTGTTGAAGGGGGGTCATTTTCTTATGATGATGAGAGCATAGGCAACGTCGAGGCTCCCTTGAGGTACAAACATCTACGAAAACAATGGGTACCCAAGGAACTTCCTCCAATAAACACTGATTTTTGTGTCAACGAGAGGATATATCACATAACACCATCGTCATTACATGGTTTGGGCCTATTTTGCATGGATGACATAAAGGTCTGTTATGAAAAAGTTACTGAATTGATGGAGTATGTCGGGCCCTGTTACAATTACAAAGATTGGATGCAAATGGTTTGATATACACGAAGTATGCATAGGTATGCACTGTCAGTAAATTATATATAGCTAAAAGATAAGGATCAAAATAAAGGAGTGGCTATGTACATTGACAAAAGGCCAAAAGCATCAGGGAATATTGCAGGGTTTATAAATAGTACATGACCTAGGTCAACAAATAAGCAACCCAATTGCATATTCGAGGTGCACAAGGGAAACCGTGTATTTGTATGTGCGATAAAATCAATAACTACAGAGGAAGAGTTGCTAATCGATTACAATTTGAATTGCTTGGTTACAAACATAGTTACTATGGGGGTGGTATGTACTATGTATCATTTTACCCAACCTCCAATTAGTGACTCCAATATACCATTTTATTCTTTTTTTTTTTTCATAAGTATATTGGTTTCATTTTGGTAATATTTTTTTTATATTTAATTTTTGTCATAGTGGGACATTGATCATACGGAGAAGGCTCTAGCCCAGAGCACAAATCACGATGTATCTTCAGGCATTTCTACTCGACAAGTTTACCTCATTATAATTGTACAAATTAGATACGAGTAAAGTTTTTTATTATTATGTTTTTTTCATAAGTTAATTGGGTTAATTTCGATAATGTTTTTAATATTCTTGTTGCAATCGACTAATCAGGGAAAGGCACCAGTAGTAGACGAGAGCATCCATAGGGAGGTGCAGTCAATATTATGTGATGATGACATCGCTTATTCAACAAACCCTCTCGATATGATAAGGAATACCCAAAAAAAATGCAATGAATAAATCCTTAAGTTGTTATTCATAGTGCCTCAAATAGATGAGATAAGAGGGTTAAAATATTGACTAAGAGATCACAAAACTTACAAGTAAGTTGCCATGAGGTCTTTAATTATAACATAAGTTCATTCATGGTTTTATATTTTGTACTCTTTTATGTCATGAACTAAAATATGTGTTGTTTTTACAAGATTGTTTGCATCCTCATGATGCTCCTAGCCATGATTAGGGTACTGCAAGTGCTTCCCAAGGAGTAGGGGTTGGTACAAGTGTCCATCCTGATCTTCCTGCATATACATCACATCATTTGTGCCTATCTTGTTGTCTAAACTTTTGGCAACATATACCATACATGCATCTATTAGTGCACCCTCTAGCAACAAACACATGTCATAACATGCATCAGGACATGTACCAGAGGCCACTAGTACTGGTGATATTTTAGTAGCATTTCCTGGATCTTCTTGTATTACTAGTACAGGAACATTTCTGGTCACATTTGTGGTGACCAGGGATTTCATTCCCATAAAGATAGAGAAGGTCCCAGGTACTTTAAATTTTTTTAATTATTATTATATATAATCCAATTGAAATTTACTTATTGATTGCTCTTTTTAGACTATTGATCCCATAATCATTTTGTAGGAAATGATGTTTTTTATAAACATCTAATTGATATTACATTGGAGCTCTTCAGGCCCACCATACGTACATGATGGAATGCCAAAAATCAAGATTTAAAAGATGAGCTCATTAACCATTTAGTTGTGCTCTTCGATGATAAAACATTCAACTGTACCAAGGTCCTTAAGAAAGCTAGTACCTATATAAAGTATGTGAGGGACCAATATAGGTCACATTTAGAGAAGAACAAAAAGTATGATCATCCCCCCATGATTTCGAAGAGGGAGTGGAAGGACCTGGTGTCCGATGGAAAGGAGAAGGCTAAAAAGAAAAAAGGAAAGACACCACCGGGGAAAGGAAGGTATGTGATACTATCAATAATGTAATTATATACTGATTACTCTTTCTTTTTACATAATCTAACATATTTCAATCTTTTCATAGGTTTCCCGACACATTGAAGGAAACAAAGGAAAGAATAGAAAAACATGGGCAACACAAACTTGGCTCTGGTGGTTATATGAAATTAGCCACATGAATTGTAAGTATCAATAATTGAAATATTGTATCCAAATAATAAATTGAAAACAATTTTGGTTTTATCACACCATGAAGCAAAAATTCATGATCTTATGAAAAAATGTAGGGCTCTAAATTCAATAGAGTTCCCATAGAAGAGGACCTAAAGATTTGCTTCCAACAAGGCTATGGAGCCATGGCTAAATGCCTAAGAGTCTTGACTAGGAAGCACAATATTCCCTTTGCATCCAGACACCACGGGTAAAATAAACTCAATAAAGTTTATCTAAATTGAATACTTGTGCAATCTATTCAATATTAATTTCCACCATAAAGTAATTACATACCTATTTGTTTTAAACATTCAAGCAATGATAATACTGCACATGACATTGGAATGCAGCCTATTGTGGGTGGAGCACAACCTATAGATGAAGGTCATGGTGTACAGTACTTTAGAGCATGCTTAAGAGCATGATCTATTATGTTAGTATGATCGAAATTTAGAAGATTAGGAACATGATGTAGCCCCATCAGGTAAAGAGGACCACTCTAAAGTTCTTTTAAACATATTTAGTTGCAATTGGTGTATTAATTAATGTAACCTTTTGTGTTTCAACTTTAGAGCATGTAGAGCATGATCAGCATGTTCTTGTAGTCGGACTCTGAGAAGATCAAGAACATGATGTGGCTACATCGGAAAAGAGGACCACTCTAATGTTCTTTTAAACATGTTAATTTCAATTGGTGTGATAGTGTAACCTTTCAAGTTTGAGCTGCAGATCAGATTTAGGGTGTTCAACATGTTGAGCATGGCGATCTATATGAAGTTCAGGAACATGATGTGGACCCATCAGGTAAAGATAACCACTCTATTGTTCTCTTAATTAATGAAATACTTGTAACAATAATAATAAAACATATTAGTTTAACATTTCTTTGTTATTGCACAAACCCCCCTTGCAGCGGCATCCATGTCATGTGAGCAGATGACTAGGCATACATTAAGATCATGAGCAGAGGATAGAACAAGTAAAAGGGGGACAAATGATTTAGAAAAAGATACTCCACTTCATATTTTTTTAGCTTTAAAAAAGAAACAAAAAAAAAGTGATTGTAATCATATCATGACAACCATATTTTTGATAATATGTAAAAACTGAAAGAATGAATATTATATGTTAATGAATAAATATGAATATGTTAATTAATGAATGTTATATGTTAATGAATGAATGTTATATTTTATTAATGGATGAATGAATGAATGTTATATCTTATTAATGGATGAATGAATGATTAATGTTATATGATTGGGTATGGGGAATTGAGATTGATGTGAGGGGGGGAGGGTCCAAATGAGCTTCCATTGTCATGTGGTTGGCCTTGTTAAGTAGAGAATATTAAACTATTCTCGAAACAAAGAGAAGCTCAATAAGGTAATGCACTTTTTAATATAAGAAATGCATCATTTGAAGCATCAGACCAATATACAAAGATGAAAGAAAGTGCTAAATTTTCACTATGGTGGTAGAAAATGATTCTTTATACCTTGAATCCATGCTCTACATCATAATTTGAAGTTGTTTCAATTCCAATGTTTTGAGTTTTTTTTTTTGTATGGATTTGTATGAATACCACATTGTGTTGTGTGTGGATTTGGTTTCAAAGCTCCGTTTCTTCTGTTTTTAGTGGTGACATAACTCTAAAATTTAACTTTTGTGCATAACAGGTTAGTGGAAAAATTGATAGCTCTGAAGGGTTTAGAGGCTTGATTGAGATAGATACATAGATATTTGGATCTTGTTGTTGATGGGAGGCTTCCACTTAACCATGAAATTTTGTACCATCTATAGGTATGCAAAATTTTCTCTACTTACATTCATTCTTTATCATAAATTTTCTAAATGATATTAATGCTTCAAACTTAAGATTCGTTTCATTGTTATAATAATCAAAATGTTATACTTTTCTATATATTCAAGCATTCTCTTTCCCCCTACCCTTTGCTCTCTCCCCCGTCCTTTTATGAGTTTTCTTTGTCATAAAAGATTCACATTTCTGTCTCATTTACACAAATTTATCTAAAGCACTAGGAGTGAATAAATATATGTAAAATATGATGGATTATGTCTAAACAACAACTTTCCATCTTATAGCTAATTAAATCCTTAATATTTTAATAGTTTAGAGATCGAATAATGCTTGTATATGCATGTGTAGCAATAAGGGAGCCTATGTGAAGATTGAAATTTAAAACATCACTTTGGTATTTTTCCTTAGGAAGTGAAATAATATTTTGAGTAATCCAAACCTACACACACATTGATATTTTTTGGCATTGCATTGAGGAAATTTTTTTCTCTTATACCTACCCTCGGCTAGACATGGAGGTATATAATATTGGTTTCTAGGTTTTTTCTGTAAGTAGTTAATTTCACAGAGGAAGACTAAAATCTTCTTAATGTCTTGTCAGGTGTGAAAGCATATGAATCACTTGCTGAAGGCACCATTTTGTATTCATCCAAAAACTAGTTTGTTCTTTCTTTTATGTTTCTTGCATGTGTTTTTTTAGGCTCTAGAGATGTAGCTCGACTCTTTCCTTTGCACTTTTCATCTATTTTGATGATTATAGTAGATTATCCTCATAATTTTTTATGTAGATCTATTTGTAACCTTATTTTCTACCAATCAATTTGCAAACCAGTCACATATTAAGGATCATTTCACTAACTTGTAGTCATCCATTACTTCATATGTTGTAGGTTGTGTCTGTGTACGAATAAATCCTGATGATTGCGAGAACTTTAATCCTGCAAGTGTACCCAATATTTCTCAAGTAAAAGTATTACCTTATTTTATAGTACTTTAAATGGTTAATTGAAGGTGGTTCTTTAGATCTGAGATAGTTGAACCCTGAATTAAAATATGGTATTAGATGGGCAGTATAATGATAAAACTAAGGTCCATTGAACACAAATTATGAACATAATTTACTAGACTATGAATAGTGTTACAATTATAATTATTTCTCCTTTACCTTACCTCTGCATTAATGAAAAAGATAGCATATATTGGAAGTTCATTACATGTCTCATGTATGTGTTAGTATTTTAATTTTGTTTAAGTTGTTCAAGAGCTTGATTAGGTCAAGAATATGTTCTACAAGCTCTGTTCTCTTGACACTGTTCAACATTTTCCCTACACATTTTCTCTTTAATCCAGACATTTCTTAACTCATTCCCTTGTTAGACCTCGGTTGTCTCAAGTTTAATGCTTTTTCTATGCATCTTGTAGTCTATATGTATGATCAGTCATCTCTTATGAAGCATGGATAACATTTCATGGAATTGTTGTTGTGATTAGACAATTACCATTGTGAGAATAATCATTTAGTTTGTATGGAAGTAAGTCTTTTTCATATTATTTGACTTGGTATTGTAAACTTGTCTTTGCAGGATTCTCTAGGGGGGAACAAAAGAACTGTGATGATAAGTAGAGTTGTACAACACCATAAATCATTTGGAATTATCAATATATTGCTTATAGAATAATTTGTGCAAGTAAAATGGAATGTGCAATGACAATTGGTCTCAAATTCAAATGTGAATATAAGTACATTATACACAAGAAGATGGTATCTATTCTATGATTTAAACAACCCCAAAATAAGAAAATTAATAGGTTCCATCTATTTACTTGCTCTTAGACAATTGTTTAATCAGGAAGACCCTCAAAATGTCTTGCTGATAACTAGCAATGTTCAAAACTCCTGAAGAGGTCAGATTGGTGTGACATTGGATTTTTCTTGCTGACGGAAGTCATCGGCAAGACATGGACTATTAGAGTGAGTTTTCTATCCTGTGTTGATGATAGATCTCTCACCAATGGGTTGGCTTCGGTGGTCATCACCAAGAGTCTCCGCAATGACATGGTGTAGGTCTATTTAAAACTCTGAAAGAGGTCAGATTGATGTGACATTGGGTCTGTCTTGCTGACAGAAGTCATCAGAAAGACATGGACTATCAGAGTGAGTTTTCTATCCTATGCCAATGATTGATCTCTCACCGATGGGTTGGCTTCAGTGGTCATCGCCAAGATTCTCTATGATGGTACATTTCAATGAATATACCATCAAAGTTGTTATAGTTGCGACGAAGGCTTCATTATAACTCCTTTCCCATTTCATCAAAATGGCGACCAACTTCTGGTGTTGTTTCGACGCTTCGGAAGAGCCGTTGCAATTGCATTTTGGTTATAATTTGTCAGTGGATACACAAAGTTGTCGTCAATATTCTGATGAACATCTGAGTCATTTTATGATGTCGATGACTGACAAATCTACGCCATTATTTCAACGTTTAATTCGTCATTGGAATTTCAACGAAAAAATGGCTATGAAAATTCTTTTGTGAATTCGTCGATTGTCTGACAAATTTTTATTGAAGGACTGACAGATGTTTGTCAGAAAATGGAGTCAAATTCAGTAGTGTAAGGCAACCAGTTCCACTTTCGATAGAAGAGCCATGACAATTAATGAAATCATTGAATTGGATGTAAAATTTTCTTCTATTGTTATTAGATATAAAATCTATCACTCCACCTAGGATAACTCTATATCTGGTACTGCAATCTATGTAGCTTATTAAATGATCAAGGAAAATGTAGAATATGACTTATGTGAGTTACTTCGGAGCCAGCTAATTGAAAATCTTAATAAAATCAAGGACAAGAAGAACTCTTTCAAGTATGGAAATTTTTTGTTATGTCTATTCTTCTACTTCATGAATGAAGTTTCAGGAGTTGGTAAAGTGCAATAGGAAGGTGATAGACTAGTAGTTGTTCAAATCAAAGACATCTTATATAGAATTGGTGATAGCGAAGTAAGGAAAATTGTTATCTGGGGTTACTTCAAAAGCTTCTAGAGTGAAATGCAAGCTAGGGAAAGGATTCCTAAATCTATTGTGGAAAAACATAATGAAACTATTTGTTTTATGGTTGACATTGATTAGTGTTTGATGGAAGTAGCAAAACCTAGAACAGTTTGGATAATGCCTATGGAATATGAGGTTGAAGAATACATTTTGGAGTTGTATTCCCAACACTACTTGAGTAAACCTCAGGATCCAATAGAAGAAAGGTTTGCTACCTTCGAAGAAAATAATATGCAAGTGTATGCACAACTAAAGAAGCCTATGATAGTCCAGAAGGTGAGAAAGGAAGTTGAAGCTTTTGCAAAAATCATCGATATATCAATTGAAGCAATGAGGGAAGCTAGGAAGAAAAGAGAACAAATGCTTCAAGAATTTCCCATGTACAGGAAACTCTTGTTCTTCACCAATCATGTTTTGCAAATAATATGAATCTTCACCTTTCTTACCAACAACAAAAAAGGGTCCCAACCACAAAGCTTCAAATTTCCCGTGTTTTCCCTTCTCTTGACATCTTGCATTTCACATTAACACCAGATCATTTTCTTCAAATTTTTGATCGTTTTCCCTTTTATCAAATAAATACTTCATTTGTGCCTACAACTTCACATTTTGGTTTTGAGCTACTCTTCTTATCTCATCAAGCTCTCCCAGTTGTTCCATTATTTCCTCCATTGGTTCTCGAATATCTATATCTTCCTAAAGGATAAATTTGTAAACTGGTAACAGATTTTGTAAAAGGAATCCTAGCTTGTGTTCCATATACCAATTCAAATGGAGATTTTCCAATTTCCTTTTTCATAGTTATGCTATCAGCCCACACATCCATTTTCAAATTTGAATCCCAAACCTTCTTATTCTAACCTAGCATTCTCCTTATGATTTTTAGAAGGCTTTTATTACTGGAATCTACCTGACCATTAGCTTGCGGATGGTAAGGAGCTACATAAGACATAGTGATACCATATATACTACAAAAATATTTAAACTCATCAAATCTGAAACACATCCCATTAACTGTAATCAATCTTAAAGGTGTACCGAATCTGGTAATAATGTTATCCATTAAAAAATTGATCACAACTTTACTTGTTGCTTGCTTGGTTGGGACTACCTCTACCCATTTGGTGAAGTAATCAGTAGCTACCAGTATCCACTTATGTCCTCAACTTGATTTCTCTTGTATCTCCCCAATAAAATCGATTCCCCACTGATGAAAAAGGGCTTCAACCTGCAAAGTTCTAGTGGTAAAGCTCCTTGATACTTCATTTTCCCTGAGAACTTCTGGCATGCTTCACATCTTCTTACATATGAAAAGGAATCATTAAAGACTTTTGGCCAGTAATAACCTACCCTAAGAAGCTTGTGTGTAGTTTTCTTTGTAGAATAATGGCCTCCATAGACCCCTTCATCCATTTCTCTTATAACATGCTCGGCCTGTGACTGATCTAGACATAGCAACAATATCCCATGCCTATTTTTCCAAAACAAATCACCTTCCATGAACACATATTTGGATGCTTCCAGCTTCAAGGTTTTTCTTTAATTATCACTTAATCCTTCAGGACACTTCATTTATTTGAGGTAATACATGATGTCTGTATACCAAGGAGTATGCTCAATACTTGCAACTGCATTTCCTTCATCTTCTACATTACAAATTTGATTTGCTTCAATATTTGTTTTTGCCATTAACTTGGCCAAACCCTAACCTCTCACTAATTTAGTGATTTGTATTTCCATATCAAATTCTTGAATTTTATTAATCCACCTACATCTCTTTCTAGTTACCTCTGACTGTGTAAAAATATCTTTAACAACTGCATGAGGGACATAAGCTATCACTTTGGCTCCAACAAGATATGATGTAAAATATTTTATGGATTTCACCAATGCAAATGCATGTTTCTCCATTATATCATATTTCAATTCCGACCCCTTCAATGACTTAGTGAAAAAAGACACAGGCTGCTCATGACCTTCCTCATTCTTCTATAACATGACAACAACTATAGTATGCAACGAAGCAAATGAAAATATTTGAAAGGGTTTTGAAAAATTTGGAGACTTAAGGACAGGGGCTTCCTTGATGGCCTTTTTGATTGATATAAAAGCTTCTAATGCTTCTAGAATCCAATCTACCTTTTGTCCCTTCCTCAACATTTTTGATATGGGCTTAATAATTTCAGCAAAATTAGAGACAAATCTCCTAACAAAAATGATCTGTCCAAAAAAAGACTGGATGGCCTTGACAGTTTTAGGAATAGGAACTTTATCTATGGCCTCAACCCTCTCAAGATCTATTATAAACCCCTCCTTTGACACAATATGTCCAAAGAGTTTACCTTTTGTAACTGCAAAATGACATTTTTTAGGGTTCAGACTAATACCATATACTAAATCTTTAATAAATACCTTTTCCAGATGTTCTACATGATCTTCAACCCTTTTTGAATAAGCAGTAAGGTCATCTTGATATACCCATGATAACATTAATCAAGTCTACAAATGCTACGTCCATAGCTCTTTGAAAGGTTGTACCTACATTTGTGAGACTGAATGGCATTCTCACATAAACATATGTTCCCCATGGGGTTGTAAAAGTTGTCTTGTACTACTCAGATTCTTTGACTTTGACCTGGTTTTAACCAGAGAACCCATCCATCATAGATAACAACTCACACCCTATTACTTTATGTAGTACAACCTCGATACTAGGTAGAGGATAATTATCCTTGAGAGATACCACATTTAGATTTCTAAAGTCCACACAATCTAATATTCCCGTTCTTCTTCCTCACAAGAACCAAGTTTGAAACCCATATTGAATGCTTGATTGGTTTGATAATACCCCCATCTCTAAACTTTACCAATTCCACCTGCATTTTTGGTTCCAATGTTGGATTGATAGGTCTTTGTCTTTTCCTAAATGGCTTTGCATCTAGCTTCAACGAGATTTCATGTTGAAACAAATATTCCCTATATAATTTGAGATCTTCATAAGACCATGCAAACACATGTTTAGATTTTCTCAATAGTGCAATCAACATTCTTCGAATTGTCAGGCTTATTTTCTTTCTAATGTATACCTTTTTTGGTGCCAGTTCAGTCCCTAAATTGACATCTTCAATGTCTTCTCTCTTAACTAGTATATGTTTCATGAGGGACCGATCATTTCCATCATATACCCTTTCCAATGCTACTAGCCCTTTGGGAAGCTTATTACTTTTAAGTTGTAAGACCTCTTTCCCAAATACTATCTACTTTACATCTAATTTTTCAACAAAGGCATTAAAATCAACTTCTTGAGCTTCATATTGATCTATACATTGAAGAAATTTCAAGAGGTCAGCATCATCATTAAAAACCTGCCAACTATATATATTGTTAGGCACAACAAGTCTCGTTTTGAACTCAATTTGAGACACTCTAGCCAATGTGATGTCATCTCTTCTCAATGCTACATTGGCTAAAAAGTCTGCCATTATGGTTTTTGACCTCTCAATCCATTCAATGGAGAAAGCATTAAAAAAATCAATTGTGTCCCATACAACATTCCTTTATTGCTTCAACGTCTTGTGTTTTTCTGCATATTTTGATTTAACTTGAGAAACAACTAGCTCAGAATCCCCTAGAATAGTTAGCAGCTTGATCTTATGTTTTACAGCCATATTCAATCCTATTAGTAAAGCTTCATACTCTGCTATATTGTTCATGCATTCAAATGCCAGAAAAAATGAATATTTAAATGTGACTCCTTCAAGTCAAACAAACACTATTCCTGCTCCATTACCTTCTTGGCTACATGCTCCATCAAAGTACATTTTCCACACACCATCACAATTTTTTGTAACATGTTTATTAATTGGATCACCATTGACTAACTCTAGTTGGGCTAGTTCTATCTTAAAACTTCCAATATCCACATCACAAAAGCAATTGAATTGATCTTGGGGTACACAATCTACAATTGGGTTCATCCTTGGCTCCCTATACAACTTTACTTCTTGACCATTCACTGGAAATGTTGCATAAGATAAATCATATTGGACGTTTCCCCCAACCGCTGATGTCCACTGTCTTGATAAAAGCATCCGAAACTGAGAAGGGGAATCAATTACAGTTATATCTATATTGTAGGCCACCTGAGGATAAGTAGCTAGTTTGACTTCAACATCTTTCATAACACCTACTACTAGAACATGTCAGCTATCCATTGCATAACACTTCCCTTCATTAGTATCTATCCACATTCCTAGTTGTTTCATAACTCCCACTGGCATGATATTGATTGCAGCGCTAGAGTCTATCATGCAATTCCTCAATAGTTTATTGTTTATAAGTAGTGTGGTGAAAAAGGGTTCAACTTGTGGGGAATTTACCAATACATCATTTAGTCACACTTCAGGGATAATCACTTTCTCTTTCTTGCTAACTATTTTAGTGGCCATCTAATTTTTTGAACTCGTACTTTTCTCGTTTCCATTTGATATCAATTGTATCACACTATCTCTATATTCCTTGATTCTCATCATCTCAAGCAGTGGAACAAACATTTTTACCTAGGATAAAGCCTGAGAAAAGTCGAATGAAGAAACCTCTGCCTTAACCATTTTCTTTTTCTCTAATGTTTCCCCTTCGAATTCTTTCTTTTGGATAGGTTTCTACTTTTCTTTCTATAACTCTTTTTTCTCCTCTTTCTAAACAATATTTTGTTCATTCTTATCATGTTGCTTATTTTATGTTCTCCTCAAAACTCTTGGTGTTACTTCTCTATCTTTCATAAATATTCCCTTGGGAACACCTTCCTCTACATTCATTGTCCTCTTTATTTCCTCTTCAGTGGGTCTCCTTATATTGCATTGAGTAGGCACCTCAACAGAGTATTGTTCTACATAATCTTCTTCAGAATAAAAAAAATCTGCTGTGGAGCCATGTGGACATTGCACCTTTGATTTGAAACATCGTACTCACAGCCTTCATCTTCTGAAGATGAATATTCCTCCTCAGCAGGATGACATTTATTTGAGGTCAAGTACACTATGTGATCCTCTCCACTATCATCCACTAGCATCCCTTCTTCTTGCATTTCTTGGGCTACAACGCAATGGTCTGGGGAATGTGGCCCATTACAACCTTCACACAAAATATTACTATGGACCATATACGCCCCATTCTTCCTTAATGGATCAAGTGTTTCTTTGTTCCTGGGTCTATCTATTACAGGTTTTCCATCCTTCCAATTTGTATTGTAAGGCATGTCATGTAACCTAGGCCTCTCACTTTTGTATGTGTTCTCCTATTTTTACTGATAATTATTGACTTGCTAAGGAACCCTAGGATTGTCTCTCTTATTGATCATCCCAGTAGCTTTCTTGCTATTTTCAATGGTTAGTGTTATCTCTTGGGCTTCAGCTAAATCTCTTGGAAACCTGTTTCTTAGTTCATACCCTATTTTTGGATCAAATGCATTCAAATAAATACTCAATGCTGCAGAGTTTGGCAACTTTGATCCAGGTGGTATCTTGTCCTGCAATTTGTTGAATTTCTGGTTAAAATCATAAATTGACTCATTCTGATTTTTTTGAATCCATACTAATTCATGAAAAGTAGCATCTGGTGCACATGGATTTCCATACTCTTTAAGAAATTGATCCTGAAATTATTGGATAGAATCAATAGAAGCTATTGGTAGACCATTGAACCAATCTCTAGCTTCTTTGGTGAATGACATCATGAACAACCTCATATGTAAATCTTCATATGCTATATCCAAGAGCTAGATAAAAGCATTAAAATTCCTCAAATGATCTTCAACAGTAATTGCACTACTTGCTATAAACTTAGGAACAAGACTTCTCCAATTGCTATCCATAGGGCAAGGGGATAATTGAAACCCTTTCAAATCAAATTGTCTGATCGTTGTTGTATATTGCTGAGGGGGAGGGTTATGCACATGCTAATATTGCTACATTGGATTGTTGTATTGTGTATGAAGATATGGCACATATTGTTGACCATGAGGTGGGTGTGCATTTGTATGTTGTGATGCAATATATGGTGGATGGTTTGGTTTCTTGTATTGATCTCGCAAATGATTCTAAGGAGCCTTTGAGGGGTTTGAAGGCCCTGCATTATTATTTCCTTGCCTATGAGGCGGTATATACTTTGAAAAACTAGTTGTCTGAGCATCAATTTGTGCTTTCTGCAATTTGAAGTATTGGATTACTTTTATCATTTGGATCTTTTCCTCTTCAAATTTTTCTCTTTCTACTTCTTGTTTATGAAACTTGAACTATGTTTCTATTTCTTCACGAGTTGAGAACTCATATTTTTCTTAAGGAATCACATGATCAATAGGCTCACTTTGATTACCCTCAATTCTTTGATCATATTCCTATTGATATCTGATTCGTTTAGCTTCGAGTTTAGCGTTGAACTCTGCCTATTTTTGAGGATTATAAAAATGATTTCTTTGTTCTTCTGGGGTACAATGTTTTTCACTTGAATTATCTCTCCATGTATCACAATGGTCATATGTTTCACAATGTGGTCACGATGCTTTGTCTTTGTTTGTTATGCACATTTCATCATTTATCTTCTTACCCTTATCAACCTTATCATCCTTATGTGTCTACTTACTGTTGCCAGCAGGACCTCTAGCAAGACCTCCTTTGTATTGGGATCTTCTACCATTCATGTTGAATTGATGCAATATTCTTGTCAGAGTCGCCACTCACTTTGTTAAAAGTGAGAAAAATGAAATTATTCTTGATTGTATCCCGAGCGGAATCACTTTTTCTAAAACTTTGAATCTTTCAAATTATGAATCTTTCTTCAATAACTCTATATGATGATCTTCAACTAGATAACCTATAATAATTTATCCCCAGTGGAGTCACTAATTTGTTAGCTTTCAAAAACGTAGACAAAATACCTCAAGAGGTTGCCAATCTCTTGATACGTTTTAGGGTAACAGATAAGGCCAAATGATTTAGACCTTCTACTCTTTAGGTGCTGCCAGACCTAGGCAGGTGTACCTATAACAATGAAGCAAACTTGACCAATGTTTATTCCCTTAAAGTGATTTACCCACAATGGAAAATAGGAGTGGACAAATGAGTTTTATTTTGGTACAAATTGTATAAGCAATATCAAGGCTAAAATCTAATGTGTTCATATGAAAAAATGAATGAAACTAAATAGTGGAATGGTAGAGACTAGTGCCTTATTGGGTGTACAGAGTCAAATGATAATCTGAAATGAATAACTTCTTTTTGGCAGATACTCAAGTTGTTTGGCATACAATTTTAAGTTTATAACTGGTATAAACATCCAAGGATGTGACTACTGAGTTCTTCTTAATGTCCAAATGAGATTTCCTAATTACTATGACTCACTAAAAGGACTTAATATTTCCTTGAAAGAACCAATTAATCCAATCATACAGATACAACAATTGTGCACTGATAAACCGAAAAATATCCTTGATATATCAGTTTAAACAATTAGAAAACATCAACCTTGGAGACAACTTCAACAATACTTTTAATTAACACAACAAACAACTGAAACCAGAAAAATGTCATCACATCAAATAAATTCAATTGAAATATCCATTGTTTTATACATGCATCATAGTCTCAAAATTATAAAACATTATGTATGCTACTGTACTTATTACTCGCTCTCTACTTCCTCTCATTCCACAATAAAAAATGAACATTTATACATCAGTATTTGAAAGGATGCATCCTTTCATATTCAAAACTCGGTGATCTATTATATTCAGGATTTTACTAACATCCATTAGACACCCGCTATGATGTCATGCCACTTCTTCGACACTCCAAGTCTCTCTGACTACCACATATTATATATCGCTTTGATGTCCTGCAGTCCCACTGACACTTTGAGTCTTCTCGAGAATTATTCCTTTAGTCATGACTGTATCGCTGTGACTTAGGGGGTTGGTAAAACGTTGCACAACTTACTTTGTGTCTTGCCGAGATATTATCTTCTGAATTTTTTCTTCATCAATTCTAATCACCGAGACATAATAGTTTCTTGCCGACAAAACTTCATTCGGCATGAGCTTCCTATTTCTCTCTAATGATGCCAGTCTCATCGATGATTAAACATATCGCCAAGTCCTTACCAATGCAACACTTGTTGCTGTGACATAGGGGGTCGGTAAGACTCCCTGACTTCATCCCAATGACAACGATAGAAAACTTCCTCAGCTTTATCGACAAGAACAAACAAATGCTTCGAGACATTACACCGATGGCTCAACTCTGGCTGATGAATTTCGTTATCGGCGAGAGTAAGAATTTCGCTAAGTCCCCCTACTGATGTAATTCTATTATAGCGATATGGTGGGTCGACAAGACTTCCTCAAACTCACCTTGATGATATTATACTACCGACAGGATCCACTTTTCTAGGAAACTTGTTGAGAATATTGTAGATTCCTTTTTGGTGCTCTGGAATTGCACCACGATCGGTAAGACACAAATAAGCTCGTTATGAGTTACACCGATGACCACTATCTTGCCAATAGACTACAAGAAGACATATATTAGTATAAAATGCTTTATGGATTGGTGAGACCTATGTCATGTTATGTCGATATGGTTTACACATTGAAATACTCGAGGACATGTGAATTCTATGGAACCAAATGATAAAATATAGGAAAATTTGTTATCCAAAGTGGATTTATGTGCTTATCGTATGGGCATTTTTTGGGAACTAACAGGTATGTGCAGCCATGAAATTTTCAAAATTTTACAGTTCTAACACCTTGGATGGTGCTATACAATAGGACTGGCATGATGGATGATACTTTGGGTCAAAGAGATGATAGACTGCAAAGTGTCCACTTCAGCACTCTCCTTTGTGGTGAAAGGGATAATGGCATGCTTACAAGACAACTTAGAGAGATATCCTCTCCCTTTCCACTGAGGATCTTGTCATACAGTTGGTCTATCCTATGTTGACCCTCTATATTTCCCCTGAAAGTCCCTCATATCAAAATTGTTGGGGATTTTTTTTAGGATGAACTCACAGTAGAGTTTTCTCAAGAAATATTGGGAGACTTCAAAATTGTTGGATGGTGGATAGTCAAAAACCATGTACCACCTATCCCAAAAATTGTTCCTAATCCCTTGGTGGTGATAGTAATGGATATGAAACCTCTTCACATTAAGGTCAAGATTTTGATTTTTTTGTGGGTCAGTGAATTTAGTGAGCACAAACCATATTTTGCAAATTTTTTTTTTAACTTCTTTATATGATAATTTATCTACATAAAAATCCCTCCACGCCTACCTCCTATCTTCCCAAGCTCTTAATTTTTATTATTATTACATCTACATGTGTTAACATGTCTTTAAGTTAACTTACAAGTGTTCTTCTTTCCACGGTTGAACTTACAAGATCATTTAACCTCGTGATTAACTCAATTTGTTTTTTGTTCTCTTCAATTACTCCCATTAAATTTTGTTGAGTACTATGAGGATGTTGAGGAATTGGAGGAGGAGTTTGTTGTTGTGATTGTTGAGGATTTTGAAGAGGGTTTTGAGGTTGATTAACATCTCCTACAAATTAAAGAAATGAATATAAAAAAAAACCTAAAAATACCTATTTAATAATAAATTCACAAAGAAAACAAAAAATTCTTACTTGTTTGACCTCCCCATCGATGTGGCACCATCCTAGCAATGAAATTACAACAATTTGATGAGGAAATTGCAACTTTAGCTCCTTTTGAATTGATGCCATTTTTTTTGTTTTTGTTTTAATAAGCTATAACACGAGTGTGTTATAAGATCAATGCGACTGAGCCTTTGGCTTGGTCACACCAAGCCATAATGCAAGTACATTATAATGCACTCATGTTATAGCCTTTCAAATTATTTTTGAAAATTTAGCCACAATTTGGCCCCACATCTTCTTGCACCCACCCTCCTATTGTATTTGCAAGGCATTTGACAAATGGGAGAGTTGTTTAGAAAATGTGTCTCAACCTTGCAATTACATAAGTTACTATTGATACATAAGGTATTATTCATCCAATGATGATGGGGGTGTGTGAGTGGGTCTCCCTCATGATGGGACCAAGGGGATCATCCCCTTGGCTGGGGTCTAAGGGTAGCGCCCCTAAAAGGAAAATTTTATTTATATTTTATTATTATAAATTTGGACCGTTCATCATTATGTATCATATTTGACAGTCGATATTTTATTAGCTTGACTTGCCCTAGAAGGAAACTCTATTTTATGAGGAAAATGTATTATGACTATGTATTGTGATGTCTTATGAGAGTCTAATAGTGGTTGTGTTGCCTTTAGATCTCTGGTTGGTGATAATCCTGTGAGAAGATTGCTCTACAAGTATATTGCAATCTTTGTAATTTCTTAATAATATATTGGGAAAATTTTGGAGTGTGGGGTTTTTCTCCTAAAAGGGTTTTCTGGGCATGTAAATCATTGTGTTGTGCCATGCATGATATTTTTTATTTATTTTTGTCTAAGTTTCTATAATTGTTAAAGATACGTAAATTTTTTACATTATTTTCCTCTCAAGATTAGTGTAGGAAGTTGTTCCACTACCTTAGCTTCCTTACATCAACTTTCAAGCACACAAATTCCAAGAAAATATATGGACCAATTAGAGAGAATAATGAAGAATTTTTTATGGGAGGGCTCAAATAAGGAGGAAAAAATCCCCCTATTTGGGTGACAGACTATTTGTAAGGGAAAGGAGAGTGGTGGTGTGGGATTTAAAGAAAATGGAAATCAAAATGTTTCTAGGTAGGAGAAAAACTAGTGGGAGGATGTATAAAGACAACACTACAAAATGGTGTCAAATCATAAAGAAAAAATATAAGGACAATGATCTGACTAAGAAATAATTTTTACTAACCACAAACCCTTGCATTGATCAAATTTATGGAACTTCATGTTAAAGTAAAAATCTAGGTTAAATCACATATCACATATCTAGGGTTATAAAAAAATGGTGCCAAGGTGAAATTCTAGGTCGACTCATGGAACTTACACCCACTATTATCTAACCTTCCATTTATAAAAATGATTATGGACCAAATACCAGACTTCTAAAATGTGCAAGTTAAGGATTTCTTAATTCCTTTCTTAGGTTGAGGCTCAAGGAATCTATAGAAACTTGAAGCACTAAAAATCCTAGTTGACAACAAAATTAGGCTAATGGAAGAAATTGCTAAATGTAGTGTGGCACCAAACATGGAGTAAATTATCATATTTATTGGTTCAAAGAGTGGGGGATAGTTAGTGAATATGGGCTACAAAATTCAAATTGTACTTGATCATGTCATTGATTGGATAATAGAGATGTGTTAGAGTAAATAGACACTACCCAATGCTAGGGCATTTGTGTGGCTTTATATCCATAAACCAATCTTTACTATTAATTTCCTTAAAACATTCGAAATTTATGGCCACTCAAGATATGTTATGTGCAAAAAAATGAAACATTTGCAGATCACCTATTAGTGAATATGATCTTTTACTATATTTTGTGAGAATTAGCTTCAAAATAGCCTTAATTGGTTTGGTCCACTCTAGAATGACATCCACCAATTTTTTGACAAATTGAAAAAATGAGACAATTTGTTTAGGAAGGCATATGTATTATGAGTGCTGCATTGTTGACCTAGGAGATTTGGAAGAAGATAAATAATATAATATTTGATGAGAAAGAATCATCGGTGATGTCTATCTTGGAAAATATTGAGGCAAGCATATGTGAAGTAGTAAGATCTAAAGTAAAAATTATGGGGCCTAAAATGTTCACCTCATGGGATGGGTAAGTCATGAAAATATGGAAATCCTTTTGGATTCCATAATTCTTCAAAACTAAATCACCTAATGAGGCCAAGTAGGATATGGTTAAATGGCACCCTTTGCATAGGGGATGCTTAAAGATGAACATTGATGGGGCTGTGAAAGATAATCCCAACATATATAGTGCCAAAATTGTAATTAAAAAATGAGAGTGGTGAAATTCTCTAGAAAATTATGAAGAAAATACCATCAAGTTCCAATAACAAGGATGAATTCAAAGGACTCCTAAGATCTCTTAAATTGTCACAAGAAAAATAGTTTTAAAATTTTGGAAATAGAAGTTGAGTCACAAATCTATATAAATGTCATTAAGAGTAGGAAAATTCCAAATTGGAAGTTACAAAAAAATTTCAAAATCAATCTAAGTGTTATTGGAAATAATGAAGAACTTTATGATTTCCCATTGCTACTAGTAAGGAAATAGAATGTTGGACCTCCTTGCTAACAAGGCATGTGAACTAGGTGATGGGGAGGTTGTTTATGATGACTCTCATAAATGTTAAATCATCCCAACATGAGAAGAAAAGATGGAATTCATGAAGATTTTTTCATGATTTTTGGCCTTACAGTAGGTCTATCTTGTCCTTTGCTAGTTTTTTGAAACTCTCAATTAGTAATAGCTATGGATTCAATATTCTCAATATAAGATTATTATAGTAAGTGTTTCACTTTATGATTTTTTGAGATCTCCAGATAATATTAAATCTTAGTGGAAAATCCAAAATGGTTTGAATCTACTTTAGAGGGTCCTTAAAATACCACATATTGATTTGGAAGTCATCTCAAAATGTAGGTCCTTGGATTCTCATGCCCATGTGTGGAGGTTGGCTACTCAGTGCAACTTTGATGTATGTTCAACATAAATTCAAGCATACATGAAGAGGAAATTAAAAAGGTAATAGGTATCAGCTTGTACTGTGGCACATGCATCCATGAAAACATACTACTAAGCATCTCCTTGGAAAATTTATAATGGTGTTTCGAGCGGAGGAGTGGGACCAGTGTATAGTAAAAGTCAGAAAGGTCCACTTGAAGCCAAAGGTGAAGGAAACAATTTTGGATTTCAACATGGAACCACATGTTGGAATTTTTCCTAGTATTTTTACATTCCCACTACCCTAGGAGAAAAAAATAGATAGGCTATCATTTTTTTCCAAAGAAAAGTGGAAAGATACAATATGCACACCTTTAACTAGTACATAGGTGTGGAAAGTAAAATCGTGTTCTCTAAGTAGATCATACGAGTATTTGAAGTAGTTAAAGGCCTTTGTTCTATTATTCATCACAAGCCATAAATTATTGGATTATGCTTTGTAAGCCTTCATGGAATTTTCCATCCTTAAAATTCAAGGCACTAATGTACGGATAAAAGTATAAAGTTGTGTCACACCTTTATAGAGGAAACAACCAAGACTGATCCAACTTTTAAACATGAATCACTAAAAAGTGCATATATGTTTTGAATTTTGAAATGATGTAAACTAATAAAATGTATATTTTTAGTTTTTTTTTCTCTAAAACTTTAAAAATTATTTTAATATATTTTCCTATAAATTGACACTATAATTTAGTTGCTAATAAAATGTTGAAAAATGAAGTTACATGTGACATTGATCTTTATATAGTAATTTATATTTTTCCTTGAAATTTTGTGTGTGTATTTATAGCTTGAAACTTTAGTGCATGGATATATTTTTTACAATATAAATTTTTAAATTAATACTAGAATGTGCATGCATTAAAACATAGTTTTTTTTCCATTTGTTATCAAATTTTATATTAAATATTTATCTAAAATATTTTTTTTTATAGAATCTTAATATATATTCTTTTACTTAGTGCATCATATTTTTTCATTTTTTAATAAGTTTTAATATTTTTCTTTACATGATAATCAACCTAATAATTTTGTGTTACCTACTTTATTAAAAATAAAAAATATATATAAATAATAATATATATATATATATATATATATATATATATATATATATATATATATTAAAAACTACACTTATGGGTCTACAAAAAGGTATTTGTATATTTAAGATAAAATTTTATTTACATGATTAAGAGTTGTTGAAATTTCAAACTTTTTAAATAATTTCATTTTTTTGGTAAATTGTCTTGAAATTGGTGCTACATATGCATTTAGCCAACAATTTTAGTTGGAACTATCTGTTGTAGACATATATAACTTAGCTAGAATGAATCTTACTAAATCATATGTTTGTCCAAAATTGTTTCTTAGTTGAAATACTAAAATTCACTTATGCTAATAAGTAGCTTAAGGCTTGTGTTCTATTATTCATCACAAGTCATAAATGGTTGGATGATGCTTTGTAAGCCTTCATGGAATTTTCCATTCTTTAACCATAAGGCACTAATGTACTCATTTTCCTAAGTTAATACAATGGGCACTACCACCTTGGTAGCGACTTGTATAATAATAATAATAATAATAATAATAATAATAATAATAATAATAATAATAATAATAATAATAATATCAATAACAATAACAATAACAATAACAATAATAATAACAATAATAATAATAACAACAATAATAATAACAATAAACATCCTTCTTATCTTTCCTTTTAATGTTGTTCCTCCCTTCTTGTCAATCATACCTAATTTTATTTTATTTATTATTATTTTTTAACTTATTTTACTTTACAATCAATTTATTTTATAATTATATTTAAAAACTAAATAATAATGGATTCATTATAATGCATTATCTAATTACAAAATTATTTTCTTAGTTTAAAATTTCATACCAATACTTAAGAGTCAAATCACACTATAATTCTAATTTGTAAGAAAATAATTAGAGTCTAGTTATGGTTTAGGGGGAAAAATGTGTCGATAGAATTCATGAATTGGAAATTATTAACTCATAGTATTGTTTATTATGTCCATTATCAAGTGCTGTAAAAAAACTAAGGATGATGAGTTTATTATAACAATTATAGTTTCTCCATTATTTAATTTTATGAGTTATTCATTTATTTTATCCATTATTTATTTATCTTTCTTTTTCTTCATTATATTTTCATTAATTCTCTATTTTTTTCACTTATTTATTTATTTATTTATTTTATTTTATTTCTTATGTTTATATATTTTTTCTAAATTAATGTAGAATGGAGTTTTAGGTGTCACAAAAAGAGTGAAAATTCAACTTCTACTATATAAAATTACTTGATTGGAAAAACGATAAAGAGCCCCTTCCTAATTGTTTTAGATTAGATTAAATATGACCTCAAGAACCACTTGGCTACACAACTATTGGGGAGAGTAAAAATGATGGATCAAAGCTTTACTCCAATATTTATTTTGTGTGTGTGGTGGAATTGATATGAATTTGAATGAATAAATTATAAATGTAATGATTTAATTATGAAAACTATGCAAATGTAATTATTTTTATGATTTCTTATAAACTGTAACTAAGAGTTATTTTTAGGATTAGTTTATCAATCAATAAAGTATATAAAATAAACCCAAAGACCTATCGAGTACAAAGGAAATTAAACAATAAAACAATTATACATGTTTCTCAAATTTTCCATGATTACCTCCATAGTACCTTCTACCTTGTTGGTTGACGTGTTGCCCTTAGATTCAACATGCAAGCAATCCTTGATGAAGTCCTACACCAAGCTTTGAAGGATTTGATCAAAGTCTAATGCCTATGCCTAAATGACTAAGAATGTATACACCTAAAAATGCCAAACTTAATGAAATGTGTCAATAATTGTTGCAATTGCTATGAAAGATCTAAGTGTTCCAGCGCCTAAGTATGTAATGTATATGTGTGCGTAATAATCTTCGTGTGTATTCAAAAAATGAGAGGAAAATGTCATTTTATAGAAAATGCCATTTTGAATGGACGGATGAGATGAGAGATTAAGAAAATTCCCTAGAATCAATGGTTAAGATTCAAAATGGCAACTCTCAATTAGGGTTAGGGAAAAATGCCCAAATGTGTGAATAAGATTTAATTAAATAAATTAAATCAAAGATAAATGTGACAGTTGAGATGAAATTAGCAAAAATTAGAAGATAATCTTGAAGATGGGATTTTAAAAAATCAGTAATTTTAGAAATTACTTGATTTGTAGAAGAATATTTCCATTTTGAATTAAATTAATTCAAAATATGGATTTTGTGAGATAATGAGTAATTGATTTTTGAAATTAATTACTAAAAGAAGAATCAGTTACTATGTGAGACATTTTTAAATAAATTTTTATTTAAAAATAAAGAAGTGTCACATACAACAATTAAATAATTAAAAATAATTATTTAATTTAGAAGAAGTGGTTAATTAATTAAATAAATTAGCAAATCTATTTAATTAAAAGAGAGGATTTAGGAATTAGTGACATATTGAATAAATATATTAAAATATATTTATTTGATAATCAGGAGGACATTAATGACAAAGATTAATTAAATAAAATGAGAACTTTATTTAATTATGAGTTGACTTTAGATAATTAGTGACGCATTAAATAAATATGATTTATTTATTTAATAATTAGGAAGAATAGAAGACCCTAAATTAATTAAATAATTGTGAATTATTTAATTAATAGTTGAAGATGGGTTAAGAATATAATTAAAGTGTCATAATTATGCTAGGACGAGAAGTGGTAAAATAGTGCTCGTAGGCCTAGGTCATTTTTAGGTGTCTACATTTTTCCCCTCTTTTTCATAATGTAGCATGTTGCATTGTGACAAAGAAAACAAGTCAAAAATATGCCCCAGTGCAAAATAAGATGAGAAAGAATGACGAGGAGGGTTACGGTATGCCCCCTCGAGAGGAAAGACAGGTTCCAAGAACATGGGTGTGCTCTCGAAATGGATAAGAAGACTAGAATATGAAGAGACAAAGAAATGTTAGTGCAAAAGATATGGATGATCATATGGATGCAATGCCTATATGAGATGAGTGAGAGAAGATGACAAGACTATAGAAGATGCATGTTAGTTCCTAGACCAAATCCTTCAAAACATTGCCATAGGACTTTAATACTTATTGCTCTTAATCATCATTGGGCGGTAAAATGACACAAATAGACAACAACACCATGATATGACATAGACCAGGGTGTGCAAGGTCATCCATTTGAAAAACAGACAGTCACAGATAAGGAATGTCCTAACTCATACTAAGGGCGAAGTTGCCCCAGTCTTTTTGTCAAGGCAATCCACATACAACAGTCAAAGAAAATAAAATAGGCCTTGAGGAGACATTATCGCATCTCTAAATCCTTCATGGGACATCCTCGAGGTAGCTAGTAACATGACCAAAAAGAAAAGACAGTAAAAATATAAGACAAAATAGCCAAGATAGTCAAAAGATAAGACAAGAAAGACTAGAAATATTAATAGCCATGTAATTTTGTTTGCCAAAGATTGATTTCTTGTCGGTTTGACAGTTTTGACAGTTTAAGAGTTTTGCCAATTTGACGGTGTTGAAAGTTTGACGGGGCCTATTGTCAGGAAGGACACATCCTAAAAAGGAAAAGGACATTTTGATGAGGTCCGGTCGAGAAGGACACATCTTGAAGAGGACCAAAGAGTGACAAGACCGACATTGTTTTGACTAATATGTTTTGGCAAGTTGACTAATGTTGACTATATGATTGATTGGACTGTCTGATTTTGACCAATTTTGACATTGACGTTTCGAATGACTATCTTGTGTCTGAGTTTGACTATGTCTGACTTATTTGACCAATGTGACGATTGTGACAAATGCCATGATTTTATTTGGACCAACCTAAAAGGACTGACCTAATGTCTCAGGGACTCATTGATTGATGGCCTTTTCCACGTAGCAAATGCACAGAGACAATGTAGTTTGACAATGACAAGGACTGACTAACATGACTGAATTTGACTCCATTTTTTAGGATTTTGACATTGATTTGGATATTTTTGTGTTTTTCTTCAGGACGTTTTATGATTTTTAGGTCTTTCTTTAGGACATTTTATAATGTTTTTGTCTTTTTGTTGTTTTATGATTTTTTTAGATTTTGACGTTTAACAGGATCGTGACAAATGCATATGACTAATTCCTACACATGAGAATCCAACGACCAACATGATTGTGCCCCTAGTCAAGCTGAATACCAATTGATAGGTGATGAAAACATTGTTTGACATGGGAAGGACGTATCCCGAAACAACGTGAGGATGATGATGATAATGTGACGAAAGTATGGAGGTCTACAGTTGGGCTAGGAATGCAGTCAAGTAAAATTCTGGATAATGTGCTTCTATGGATTAGACTCGTTGCATTTGGAATGACTTGGTTAGGACTAGATGGGATAATGATTATCCTTAGACCATTTGACAAGGGAAAGCCAAGATAGGTGATAGGCATGAAAGGATAGGGGGTGGCCTTGGTAAAGGACGAGAGACATGAGACTAAGGGAATTGTCATATGATTTTCAAGGACTATGTCACATAAGGATAATGAGGTTTACGTCAACAATGACATGATGTTTCATGGATAATGTATGACCAAAGGATAGGCATGCCAATTTTTTCCAAAGCATGATTTATGTGTGCCAGTTTTATGTCAAGACCAAGGTAGGTGGGAAAAATGCGTGGAAATGATAGGGATTAGATGGACATAAATGTCATGAGGAAGGCATGGGAAATGAGATGACTTGCCCCAAAGTGTAAAAGTACACATAGATGATTTATTTTACAGATGATGCCTGTTTGCCATGTTTTCATCATGGTACTTATCCAAGGTGCCTGTTTGCCAAGTTTTCACCATTGGATGAAATTTTTCTCTTTACTATTTTCTTGACATTTTGATTTTTTTGGTGTCACCAAGACACTTGTTGGCCAGGTTTTCATCAGGGTGACGATGTTATACATTTTTCAATTTTTTTGTATTTTTGATTTTACGGATAGCCTGGATGCTTTAGATGACCACTGACTATTTTGAATCCACTGACAGTGTCGATGTAGAAAATAGTGCTCATAGGCCTAGGTCATTTTTAGGTGTCTACATTTGCCCCTCTTTGTCATAATGCCACTTGTCACATTGTGACAAAGAAGATAAGTCAAAAATATGCCCCAGTGCAAAATAAGATGAGGAAGAGTGATGAGGAGGGTTACGGTATGCCCCTTCGAGAGGACAGACAGGTTCCAAGAACATGGATGTTCTCTCAAAATTAATGAGAAGACTAGAATAAGAAACGTGAATATGCGATGTTCATGCAATTATGTATGCAACTTTGTTTTTGTGTATGTCATAGGATATTATCATAACATGAGAGAAGAGAAGACAAAGATGAATGTTAGTGTGGAGAAAAAGATGAATGTTAGTGCAGAAGAAAATAACAAATCCTTCAAAATCTTGCTATAGTGCTAGTCTAGTTGTTGCTCTTTAATCCTCATTGGGTGAAAATGACATGATAACCGAAAAAAACTATGATATGACGTAGATCAATAGTGTGCAAGGTCGAATCATCACATAGTTCAACAGTCACAGATGAAAATGACCATGACTCATACGAGGAACCTAGTTGCCCCTAGTCATTTTGCCATGTCCAACTACTAGAAAACAAACAGACTAATCATAAGATGTCGTTACTTCTCTAAATCCTGGTGTGTTAGGACATCCTTAAGAAATTGGCCACATGATAGTCAAAACAAACAGAAAAAAAAAACCATCATGCTAAGTCGTTGCTTCTCTAAATCCTGAAGTCAGGACATCGTTGAGAAACTATTAGTACGGTGATCATAACAGACAAGGATGATCATCATGATATATCACGGCTCCTATGACAGAAGGAACTAATATCATAATAACCATTTCTTCTAATTAAATAGATTTGCTAATTTATTTAATTAATTAACCACTTCTTCTAAATTAAATAATTATTTTTAATTATTTAATTACTGTATGTGACACTTCTTTATTTTAAAATAAAATAATTTATTTAAAAATGTCTCTTATAGTTAACTGATTCTTCTTTTAGTAATTAATTTAAAAAATCAATTACTCATTATCTCACAAAATCCATATTTTGAATTAATCTAATTCAAAATGGAAATATTCTTCTACAAATCAAGTAATTTCTAAAATTACTGATTTTCTAAAATCCCATCTTCTTATCTTTTGATTTTTGCTAATTCCATCTCAACTATCACATTTATCTTTGATTTAATTTATTTAATTAAATCTTATTCACACATTTGGGCATTTTTCCCTAACCCTAATTGAGAGTTGCCATTTTGAATCTTGACCATTGATTCTAGGGCATTTTCTCAATCTCTCATCTCATTTGTCCATTCAAAATGGCATTTTCTATAAAATGCCATTTTCCTCTCATTTTTTGAATACACACAAAGATTATTATGCACACAGATGCATTAAATACTTAGGCGCTGACACACTTAGATCTTTCATAGCAATTGCAACAATTATTGACACATTTCATTAAGTTTGGCATTTTTAGGTATAGACATTCTTAGTCATTTAGGCATAGGCATTAGACTTTGATCAAATCCTTCAAAGCTTGGTGTAGGACTTTGTCAAGGATTGCTTGCACGTCGAATCTGAGGGCAACACATCAACCAGCAAGGTAGAAGGTACTATGGAGGTAATCATGGAAAATTTGAGAAACAGGTATAATTGTTTTATTGTTTAATTTCCTTTGTACTCGATAGGTCTTTGGGTTTATTTTATATACTTTATTGATTGATAAACTAATCCTAAAAATAACCCTTAGTTACATAAACTATATGTAGACAAATAAACTTCAATTCAAGAAATGATAAGGGAAGATAAAAATACACCTGATGTGAAAATTTGAGCTTGATCTTACTGGTCTAGGGAATAGTACACCCTAGGATATCATCCTCTTTTTCTTAGATCTGAAATGTAGGCTTATAGACAATAGTCTATAGCTTCTCTCCTCTAGGTTTTGTTGCTGAAAATTTGTTTGTCGATGAGAAAATGAAAATCTTGTATCTTGTCAACTTGTAGGGTTTGAGTGAATGAATGAAAATATAGCCTTTAATATTCATCTCACTTTAGATCTACAACCTACATAGATGAGAGTGGAGCAAGAGTTGTACCATATAAGGGATTACCTCAATTAAACCCTATGTTAATATTTCTACCTCCACAATGGAAAATTATGATAAAAAGAGAGCCTATCCTTGGATGGATAGAGGATAATTGATAAATAAGTAATAAAGTAACAACTTGTTGCAGCTCATCACTCAAATCTGATCTCCTTGATGGATTGAAGTCAAACTCATTCACCTTTAATGATCAATTGTTGCTTGACTTGAATTACATTGAATACCTGCAAGGATTAGTGCTCACAAATAAAATGCACATAAAACATGAACAAAACTCACATAACATATGACATGATGATTGAATGATGAAATATTACAATAATCCTGATAAATATGCTCTTGGATTCTCTTGACTACTTTTAAGACACTTGACTTGGTCATTTGAATTCACTTCTTGCTTCCTAGCCTTAAAATCGTAAAAAAAATTACCTATATTTATATTTAATTATTCTAATTTACCATAATTCAAATACCAATAGCCAACATTTGAAATTGGAAATTAAAATAATAGATTACCAACATCAATAATTTCAAATTTTAGGCCAACTTAAGTGATCTAAGGTGCAATGTACCCTACACTAGATTCCTACTTTTTAGGGACCCAAAGTGTCAAAAGAAAAAAATTAAATACAAAATTTTATTTCCCATGTTTAATTTTCCAAAAATATTTATAAAATAGGCAATTAATGCATAATTAGATCCAAGCACATAGGGGGAGAAAAATCTAGTGTTAAATTGTCAAGGACCTAACAATTTTTGATGCTACATTTAGCCCCCACTCTAGTGAGAGTATGAAATTATGCTTAGACTTACATTAAAGTAAAAATATTTCAAGAGGGTTTCAATTATCCAAATATTTAGGAGATAAGATGGCATTGAATCTAGGGGATGCACTAGCCCCTAGGATTCAAGATCATATGGTGAGACAACATAAGGAAAAAGGAACATGCGTGCATGAAATGCAATGCAATATGAAAAACATACATGAAAAAAAAATGACACAAAAATAAATGCAAAAACAATGTAAACAAGATGAAAAAATAATGCACATATGCAGAGGGTATGGCAATCATGGAGTAGTATACTTTGTAGAAATCTTACTAGGATCCATACCCAAGGTTTTCATGATTCATAGACTAAAAAAGTGAGATATTTGTAGTTGAACCATGAACCAAAGCACCACAAGTTAGTGAAGTTTGATATTCACTAGGTGAGCTTTCTAAATGTAGAAAAATGAGAAACATACAAGGGCTAGAGAGGACCAATTTTCACTTGGTGTGATCTCATGTCAACCATACCAAGAGTTGTAGATCCAACAAATCTAATAAAGTTATACAAAAAGAATTTAAAATTCCAAGCCAATGCATTATTAAGTCCAATGGATGTGAAAAAATTGAAGCACATATTGGAATGAATGCCCCCACCTTAAATTAATTTTGAAACCCCAACTATGAGCAATTTCTTTAAGGTAGCAGTAGGATAGTAAATAAAATATGAAAAAAAGGTCATGAGAGATTATTGGCAAACCCTATTCCAATGATATGTTCCCAATAGAGCTAACTAAGTGAAGCACATAATGGAATGCATGCCCCCACCTTAAAGTAATTTTGAAACCCCAACTATGAGAAATTTTTTTTAGGTAGAAGTAGGATAGTAAATAAAATATGAAAAAAAAGTAATGAGAGATTATTGGAAAACCCTATTCCAATGATATGTTCCCAATAGAGCTAATTCATGACAAGAGGTTTCCCCCAAGATAAATTCACAAAAATAATATAGACAATGTCACATAAGGGATCCATGGATCCAAGGTTAGTATATACCTTTGATAGTGTATAATATGATTATGCTCAGAATTGACATCATCCCCCCAGAGAATCGTGGAACTACAAACACGATGGAAGAAAGTCACATAGAGATGACAAAATAAACCTTTTGGGTCAACATGGAAGAGATCTAAAAACCTCAATGCTTTTCATCACCCCCAAAAGAAAGACAAATAGAAAAAACAAATCTTTTCAACATAAAGAAGAGTAGATATACAAATAGATGGATTTAATGATAGATTTAGTTTCTTTGTATCCATGTACCAATGAGAATAACAAGGGACATCCAAAGAAAACTCACAAACATCATTACACACCAAGTAGAAAATAATAGGAGATCATATTACATGCAAGAAAACACAAATAACCACATAAAACATACATCAACTGGTATTGCACATGCGAGTTGATCTTGTATACATCTAAAAATGGTCACATCTCAATAGTCTGGTAATTAATTAAATATTTTTAATATTTAATTAAATCTTTGAATTCAATCTGCGTATAAATAAATCTAAATAATTTATTTATATTGTTCATTCTTTCATTTCAATTAAATAAATAATTTTATTTAATCACTTTTCTTATCCATTTCTTAATTAATTAAATAAACATTATGATTTATTTATATTAATTATCATATAATATTGGCTTGAATATTTTATTCAAATAAAGATTAAATATTCTTCTTTTCTAAAATTCTTCTAAATTCTATTCACAATTAAATATTCTAAATATTTAATTAAATCTTCTAATGTTCATTCACATCAAATATTTCAAAAATATTTAAAATCCTCAAACTCACACAAAATTAAATAAATTTATTTAATATTGGATTATCAACAACAACCGTGAAACAAATTCAAAACATAAAATTAATAAATTTCTCTGTTTCTGAGCAAAGTTGTTCCCGTGGGTTGAAGACAAACCTCCATTCTTCTCTCCAGCCTCCCAACATCTTCCATCTTCCTCTCAACCTCTCCATCTCTCACCATTCAAAATTACCAAACAATCTCACAGCCATTGATCTTTGCCAGCCAGGCTCTTGCCTGTAAAAATCTATAAAAGGGATTGCCGGGTCTCTGAAAGACATAGAAGCTTGCATATAGGAAAACTATAGTTAATCAGCCTTCTAGCATCCATAGTATTTAGAATCATAGCATAGCATAGTTTAGCATATTAGCAATCCATATCATGGCTTATCATCCTCATATCATGGTTTTGATAGCATCCATAATCCACAGCCCCTGTGCATAATTTATAGCCCCTGTGCATATCCGTACATCAACATTTCACTTCACCAGCATATAGGATAGAGAAGTACTCTCCCTTTGCATACTCCTTCAGGTTTCCATTCTGAGAAGCTTTGCTTACACAATTTGAGAGCAACAACTTCAAGCAAATCACTAGAGATAGAGGACAATGGAATGATTCTGAAGAAGCTTTGTTTGATCTCTTTTCATTTTATTTAGCTTTCTTTGGTTTAATGTTGCATTGGTGTGTTTTTATTATCTTATTTTGATACTAACATTTCCCACACACAGATCTAAAGAAAATAATTTGCATCCCAATATTTCTTATTATAATGAAAGGAAATAAATATTCCAAAGGGACTATAAGTCTCATATAAGTACTATCACTAGGTTCAACACATGGTATATCAATCTTCGTAGGAGGATTATCATGGTTTCCCCCATCTAAATCCATATATTTGGAGAACAAAAGAGATAGCTCATTATGCACTTTTTCTCCTATCTTAGCTTCTTCACCTTCTCTATATAGTTTTATCATAATAAGTGGCCTATAAATAATATCATCCACATGCTCACTTTTCATTCTTTATTTAGGTTGAGACATGTAAGGTTCAATTTTATAGTTTGGTGAAGGTGGTAAAGTAGAACTAAGTGATGTTGAGGATGGATGGATGAGAGGTAAGTCATTAGAGTTTGTTTCAATAAGTGGTTGGTCATTTTAATTATTTTAGGCCAATTGGAAAGTAATGGAAAAATTCTACATTTATTCTCTTTAGAACTTAGATTGTTTATTCTTGCATGGGTTTCAACTTTCAAAGGATTAACCAAGTTATCTTCCCACATAATCCTCTTTTATTCATTTGGAGGAATTGAAGGGACCCCTATAGGTTGGGAGATCACCATTCTCTTAGGTACATAATTTTATTTTTCTTTCAGAGGCATAAATTTGATTATATGATTATCCATTGGTCTTTTATATGAATGTGGAGGAGGAACCATAACATACATGCCAAGTGATCTAGGGAGAACACCCAGTTTAGACTTAGAATCCTCCACTATCTTTGGGGTTGGAGAAGCATCCATTAAAGTTTTAGTAGGCTGAGAAACCTCAAGTGGGATATTTCTAAGGGAAAATTTTTATATACATTTAGCTTTAAACTTTTGATATGTTATGCAAAATTTATCTTCTCAAAGTTTAATAAGTTCAATAGGTTGAGACCAAAAATAATCTAATAAAAAATTTCTATGAGAAGCTAATGGTTTGAACCCACTATGAAAAACAATATATATTTCATTTTCAAATGGAAAAATTATGGACTTATGTATAACCAATGGGACTACATTCATTGATAAAATCCATGGATATTTTAGCTTCAAATAAAATTAGTTTGATGTCAAGATAATGGTAAATTATATATCCAACTGTTATGGTCCAACTTTGAGTGGGAGAGTTATGAAACCTTTCATAAGGCTAATAGAACCATCATAATCTTTTAGACATGATTTTAATTTCTCATAAGTGTCTTTGTAAATTTTATGCACAAATAAAAATTCTTCAATGATCAGATTCTCTAAATGCATGAGATCAATGAGTATTCCCCTTGTGGGTTTGTCATTAGTATGACTAGTGATGTAAAGAGGGCCATTAGGTGCCAGTATGGATGCATCACTATGAGAAAAATAAATGTCTAGTAACAAAGTGGTTTGATCCTTACAAGGTTAAAATTCAATTTTATTTATCATGATGAACATATTATCATATTCTCTTAACATTATCACTACATTGCACAAAGTTGGATGAATGAATTGGTAATGGATTGGTGAATATTTGCAAGTTTTGCTTAGGTAGTGAGACTAAATTATTTCCCTTGTAATAAACATTGGACAACAAGATTTGATTACAATCAATGAGGTCTTGCACCTGGTGCTTAATATGCATACATTGTTTTATATCATGTTTAGGTGTAGGGTGATATTAACAAAATGCTTTTGCATTAAAATTTGGTAGTAAATTTTTACTTGTGTCAACTGGCCTAATCACAGGGATTTTAATTAGATTCTTATTTAATAATTGTAACATTATTGTTTTTTTGAGTAAAAGGCCAGTAGCCTATATATATTAATAGAATATAAATATTTATTACAATATAATGTTTGAACTTCAAAATTGATCAATCCTTGATCATCTTTAATTTTCACTACTTCCTATACATATGCTTTAAAAGCTTATCATGCATCACAATGATGCAGAGAAACTAACATAGTTTTTTCCCCACAATTACTACAAAATATGCCATATGCTGCAAAATGCCATCCATTTCATGGAGTTACTTTTCTTGCTTAGGCCATTCCACTATACCTTCAAACCTCCATTTTCTTCTTCGAGCCTTCATTGCATGAATTCTCCTTCCCAACTTGAAGATACTGCCACCACTATATGCTTGTTCAAAATCCATGGCTTCCCTCCATTTGCAAAAAAACCTTTGTTTTCCAAAAAATCTCTGCTTGCCTAAAGTTGAAATATAGCTTCATATTTGTACCAAAAAATAATTTCCATCATTTAACATATGCAGCCAGTTCAACACCAAAAAATTAAGCTTTAATGGTAAAAAAATCACTCCTCCATTTGCATTATCTCCACTAAATTAACATTTATATTCAATATGGAGATGCAAGCTTTTCTGAAAGGGTGCAACACCAGGACTTAATAAAAATATATTAAGGTTTGGGCCTTGGTTGTTGGAACTACAAGCAAGAAGCCCTGCCAGTTCACCAAGGAGCTGCCCCTTAACACCAGGGTAAGAAAACTCCATTGTTAACGCAGTAGAGAGTGACGTTGTGAGGTTTGAACCTTGGTTGTTGGTGTGAAGAGAATTAGGAAATTATGTGAATTGTCTATCTCTTTGCTGAAATTGATAAAGAGTGTTACTAGTGGTAGTGACATGGATTTCAATGTTATTGGTAGTTTGAGGAGAGTTTATTTTAATGAAGTTTTTCTTTTTCTTTTTGAATGTTGGATAATTTTTTTGAGGTAAAAATTCAAATTGACCAATAGGATTTGATGAAGTTTTTCCTTCATATTGATTAACTGATATCTGATATTCTCGAAGAGTTGTACACAATTTTTGGAGGAATGGATACTTCATCAACAATATCTTGTCTCAAATGTTAGGTCGCAAGTTTCCTATAAACACCCTTTGAATAGCAATGTCAAGAAGACTATATGATATTTTTTATTAAAGCGAATGGTATTGTCCTATAAATTCTATTACATTTTCCTTAGGTCCTTGTTTACAATGCACTAAGTTGGTTAACATCACTTAAGGACCAATGTTTGCTTAAAAATGTTGGAGAAATGCACTAATAAGTTGAGTGAATGAATTTATGGAGTTATTTGGCAACAAGAGAAACCATTCAATGGCCATATATTTCAATGATATAGGAAATAATTTAGCTAGGAGAGTCTGGGTGAGTGTAGGATCATGGGGGCCCAAAAAAGTGGCGATGTGACAAAAAAGTGGTTGTTGACTTTCTTTTATCTGAATTTGATGAAATGAAAAGGGTTTATTGAGAAAATTATCAAATTTCCAAAAATATAAGATATGGTTCATTTTGAATTAAATAGATAATTATTATTAATTTTCCACATACATTCTAACTAAAGTACTGATCAATAGGCTGATTGAAAAATATCTATAATTCTTAAACGATTTCACATTTTTTGAATGTGAAAGTTGCATCACATTCTATGATTCCCATACTATAGGATAAAAGAAGAAAAAATGAATTTAATAAATTATTGACCAAGCTATGGTGGTCATACAAACACATTTTAATATTTTCAAGAAAATTTAATAAGAAAATAATAACTAGTTATTTACTTGCAAAAAAATTACAAAAAAAATGTGGCACATCTAGGCATGTTTCCTCTTCTTATTTTCAAAGTTTCAAAAAAATATATTATATTTTTCTTGTACTTAGGTTGGTCAGACATACACTTGGTTTTTATTTTTTTCTAAAAATTTAGTACTACTGCATTGAAATTTAAAATTTTCATCAAATAGATTTACTTTTTCCCATAAAAAGGAATAGTATCTTAGAAAGTACATTCAAATTGCTACAAATTATAACCTTGCATATTTTTCAAATTATTTTAATAACTTATAGGTCAAGTTTCCTAACTCTATTTTATGAATTTTCATTGCCACTTAAGGGCCTAGTTTAGACCCCCATGTTCTTGCACTAACCTATTTTGTCTTCAAAATTGAAGCCACTACATAATGTAGTAAAAGCAATGCATGGTTGTTAGGATCTCCTTTACCATTGCATTCCTCAAATTAGGGTATCTCAATATTTTGAGGTATAGGTGTTTTCATAATAGAAATAAAAAAAGGATTGCATGTAAGATATTGCAGAGGTTTACCATTTTTGTTTTGATTTAATGTTTATATCTTTTATTGAAGTGATGTCGCATTTTACAAAAGTTGCTTTATCATTAGGTCATGTGGTGACATATTTTAAGAGTTTGTTGAATAAAGTAAAGTTGAGTGAGTGACCACTTGGTTACTACGTTGCATATTTATAAAAGGTGAAGAATGTGGTGGTTTTAAGAGTGGTGTGAAAAACTATAAGGATTCACATTAGGAAACCCTAAGCTTGTGTTTATGTCATTGGTGTATTGTATGGTTGATGTGATAGTTGGTGTTGTAAATATGGGAATAGAAGGTATGGTTGTGGGAGAGAAAACATTTTTTCCTTCTTTTCTTTGAGAAATTGAGAATGCTTGAGTGTGACTAGTTGTTGTAGGGATGTTAACATCGACAATGTGAGCTAGGCTATACAACACTTCTATTCCTTGATAATCAGTTATCAACTTCCTAAGGCTATCTACAATAGGTACAATCTCCCCCACAAAGGATTTGGTACCTAAATAATATTGAAGACTTTCTAAATCCTTTTCCAATTATTTTAGCTTATCATTAGGAACATGGGAAATAATGGTCACTAAGTCCATATTATTAGTGAATGGATTGAATTTTTGATGCAGGAGCATCCAGTGGTGTAAGGGCAATCTTGCATCACCCAAAAATAGTTAAATTTCATGTTTCTCAATTTTTAGATGTTTTTACATTTTTGAATACCCTTTTCATCATAATGAAATTCCCAATTTATGGTTTTAATTTTCTATTCCTGGGTTAAAAGATATTACAGTTTTAGTTTCCCAGATTTGCACCTAAAAATCTTCTGAGTTAGATTTGAGGCACTTAGAGTTCCCAGAACGGCCCCGAAACTTGCTAAAATTGGCGTCGAAAATTTTGAGCGCGTTCTTGACTTTGGGACCTTTCCAACAGTTCAAACGGTTCACGAATCAGAGTCCCGGATCAAAAGTTATGGCCTCGGGAAGTTGGCGAACTTTCTAGAAGATACAATTGCAAATGTTCTTTTGAAATTTGAACTTCAAGTTGTAATTTTTTGGTGCCAAATCACCTAAAATAAAATTTGAATGTTGTTTTGGCTCCAAACTAAAGAGGAGCTCTATTTATGGGTGGGTTTCTAATTTTTGGGTAACTTTTTGGGGACAAGCTCGCATATTGTGAAAGGGTGATTTTGTAGCTTCCTGTAACTTGTATGTGTTGTAGAACTTGGGGATTTGAGATCCTCTACGTGTAAGAAGCTCCATTTTCTGAATAATAAAATTATTCTCTTGTTTGTGGGTTATTTTGTAAGTCTCAGGCTGCGACCTCATCAAGTGGTATCAGAGCGGGTTTTCTTGAGCGTGTGGACAAATTGCCAATCGTGAGGTAGTTCACACCAGGACCGTGGTTGTGGGTCAAAGTCAAGAAAGATGCCTCCAAGAGTGATGCCTGGTAGGCATAGTGGTGCTAGAGGTGGTTGAGGCAGCAAAAATGCTGGTGGAAGAATGCACTGGCAGCCCTCCAAAGATAGATTGATGTGTTACAAGAGCAGTTGAGAAGAGTGTTAAACCTAAGGGAGGAAAGTGAGGATGAAGGAGAGGAAAAAGGTTCAAATGTAGAAGAGGAAGAAGAATCAATAGATCAAGACCAAATGCTGCTAATAAGGGCCATTTCGAAGATCAAGAAAAGACTCCCTAGTTATTCCAGAAGTCTGAACCCGGAAGAGTTGATCGACTGGATCAACAAGCTAGAAGAATATTTTGAGTATGAAGAAATAGAGGACCCAGATCAGGTTAAGTTTGTGAAAATGAAGCTGAAGGGCCATGCCAGTATTTGGTGGAAAGAGGTCCAATTGGAAAGAAATCGAAGAGGAAAAGGAAATATCACTAGATGGGATTGCATGGTAGAGAAACTGAAGCAGCAATTCATAGCAGTGCACTACGAGTTAGATCTGTTGAAGAAATTGCAAGGGTTGAAGCAAGGAAGCAGATCTGTGAAAGAATATACTAAAGATTTCACAAGATAATCATCAGAAAGGGCCACATAGAGGCCAATAAGGAGAAGGTAGCCTGATATCTTAATGGGTTACGACTGAGCATTTAGGAGGAGTTAAGCCTAGTCAGAATGACCACTATTGAGGATGTGTATCAGTTTTCTCTGAAGGTGGAAGAGAAGCTGAACAAAAGATTTGATGGCAAGCGAAAAGGACGAGGAGGTCAAAGTGGAAGGGGCAATGGAAGACCTTTAGGAATTTGAAATGATGATAAAAGGAAAAGTGAAGATGTGGGTACCAGCCGAAGCCAAAGGAATTACAACTTCTACCGCCCTCATGATCAAAATAGTGGTGATCAAAGAGGTAGAGGACGAGGGAGATATGCACAAGGATCTGGAAGAGGTGGTTTCAAAGGAATGTGTTTCCAGTGTGGTGAAGAAGGGCATTGAGCCTATGAATGCCCACAACACCAAGGAAGGGCAGAAAAAAGGCTAGAAGGTCGTGGAAGGGTTGCACATGCAGATGGGGAGGCCCAATCTGAACATTCAAATGATGCTGAAAGGGGAGAAGCCCTAGTCATTAGGAGAGCCCTGGTGACTGAGGAAAAGGAACTAGAACAGAGGAAGAATTTGTTTCGCACAAGGTGCAAGTGTGAAAGAAAATGTTGTGATGTCATTTTTGACGGTGGGAGCACCGATAATCTGGTGTCAGAAGAGATGGTCACAAAGTTGAAGCTGAAGAGGGAAAGACACCTGCATCCATATTGGATTGCCTGGTTGCAGAAAGACCACAAAGTTTTGGTCAATGAGCAGTGCCTAGTAAAGTTCAAGATCAGGAGCTACCATGATGAGGTACTCTATGATGTCATCCCCATGGATGCATGTCACATGTTGTTGGGGAGGCCGTGGCAGTTCGATGGGCGAGCTATACATGATGGCCATGCAAACACTTATTCCTTGACAAAGGATGGGGTTCGTCACAAGTTGAAACCCCTGAAGGAGACCAAAGAAAATGTATGCAGTAGTGCTAGAATTTGTTATGTAGATGGAAGAAAAAATTTAGAAGGTATGAAGCATGAGCGTGTGTTATGCATTGATTCCTAGAGTGAGTAAGGAGGATAGTGAGAAGGTTCCAAGAATTTTTGGGATGTTGGATGAGTTTCAGGAAATTGTTTTTGATAATGTACCTGAGGGTTTACCACCAATAAGGAAGATCATCATCAGATTGACTTGATTCCTGGAGCCAGTTTCCAAATAAGGAAACTCATAGAATGACTCTAGTAGAAAATGAGGAGTTGAACAGACAAGTTCAAGAGTTGTTGAGAAATGGTTTGATACGGGAGAGTTTGAGTCTATGTGCAATACCTACAGTACTAGCACCAAAGAAGGATGGGGGAGTGGAGGATGTGTACAGATTCCTGAGCCATAAACAAGATAACAATCAAGTACAGATTTCCCTCAAGGATGGATGACTGATGGACTATTTGAGTGGAGCTCAGTACTTCACAAAGATTGATCTGAAAGTGGATATCACCAGATCCATATTTGAGAGGGAGATGAATGGAAGGCCTTTAAACCAAGAGAGGGCTGTATGAGTGGTTAGTCATGCCTTTTGGGCTAACCAATGCACCAAGCACATTCATGCGGCTCATGAACGAGGTACTAAAAGAATTTCTGGGAAGTTTTGTTATTGTGTATTTAGATGATATTTTGATTTTTAGTAAGATGTTGGATGAGCATCGATGCATATTCGGAGAACCTTTGAGAAGTTAAGAGAAGAGAAACTATTGATTAATCTGAAGAAGTGCATTTTTGTGAAGAGGGAGTTAGTGTACTTGGGGTTTGTTGTCTTAGCAGAAGGTCTCAAGATGGACCAGAGAAGGTGAAGGCTATTCTAGAATGGCCTACCCCAAGAACTGCTACCGAGGTGAGATCTTTCCATGGTTTGGCTAGTTTTTATAGAAATTTCATTAGAAACCTCAATAGTATTTGTGGACCCCTTGAAACAATGAGAGGGGATAGAAAATAATTCAAGTGGAGCACTGGAGCAGCAAAGAGTTTTGAATTGTTGAAGTATAAGGTAACAGAGCTACGTGTTCTATCCCTCCCAGATTTCAACAAGGTGTTTCAGGTGGATTGTGATGCCAGTGGTTGTGCAATTGGAGCAGTGTTGAGACAAGAAGGTAAGCCCATTGCCTATTTAAGTGAAAAGTTAAATGATGCCAAGAGAAAGTATTTTCTATATGATCAGGAATTTTATGCAATAGTTCAAGCATTAAAGAAATGGAGACATTATTTGTTGCCGAAGGAATTTTTTCTATATACTGATTATCAGGCCTTGCAGTACCTAAATAGTCAGGGAAAATTAAATCAAAGGCATATGAAATGGGTAGAGTTTTTGCAGAGTTATACCTTTGTTTTGAAACATAGGAGTGGGAATTCAAATAGGGTTGCAGATGCCTTAAGTAGGAGGCATACATGGATGACAAAGATGCAGATTGAAGTGGTTGGATTCATTGAACTCAAGACACTGTATGTAGAAGATCTTGATCTTGCAGAGGCTTGGAAAGCTTGCAAGGAACTTGTTATAGTGGACAGGACAAGGTGGCTAGATTTCATAATCCAGGATGGCATGTTATTTAAGGGAAGTCAATTATGTATCCCGAGAAGTTCCATGAGGGAGAACCTGATAAAGGAGAAGTATAGTGGAGGAATGGCAGGACATTTTGGTTAGGATAAGACCATTGCCATTATCAGTGAGCATTATTATTGGCCTCAGTTGTCACAGGATGTGAAGAAGTTTGTACAAAGTTGTAGGGTATGTCAGATGGCTAAAGGAGTGAGCCACAATACAGGCTTACATCAGCCCACCTGAGGCCATGGGAGGATATAAGTATGGACTTTGTTCTTGGTTTTCCAAGGACACAACAAGGGAATGATTTAGTCTTTGTGGTGGTTGATAGGTTTTCAAAGATGGCACATTTCTCCATGTCAGAAGACCCATGATGCAGTCCACATTGCTAACTTGTTCTTCAAAGAGGTGGTGAGGCTACATGGTCTTCCAAAGAGTATTGTTTCAGATCATGACACCAAATTTGTGGGGTACTTTTGGAGGACCTTGTGGAAGAAGCTGAAGACAGAGTTGAAGTTCAACTCTGCACACCATCCACAAATAGATGGGCAGATAGAGGTTGTTAACAGGAGTCTGGGTAACCTAATGAGATGTTTGGTAGGAGATAAACCCAAGGGATGGGACTTGATCTTACCCTAAGCAGAATTTTCTTACAACAATTCTATTAACAGAAGCACTGGTAGATCACCGTTCCAGATTGTGTATGGAGGTAGCCCAAGAACAACTCCAGAATTGAGGAAGATGGACCAAGAGAAGAAAATAAGTGTTGAAGCCGAAGATTTTGCAGAGCACATCAAGAATATACATGAGAAGGTACGAGAACACATTAATAAGATGAATATGCAATATAAGACTAAGGAAAATCAAAAAAGGAGGAATAAGGAGTTTTAGATTGGTGATGAAGTAATGGTCCACTTGAGGAAAGAAAGGTTTCTCGTGGGCACCTATAACAAATTGAAGATGAAGAAATTCGGTCCCTATAAGATTTTGAAGAAGCATGATTCAGGGAATACATATGAGGTAGAGTTTCCTAATGGAATCAACATTTCCTCTGTGTTCAACATTTCAAATTTGATAGAGTATCATGAAGGTGGCACAGAGGAAGCACCAACAATAGGGCAGTATCGCATTTCAGCACCTACTTCAGAAAGGGAGGAGATTGAAGCAATCTTGGATAGTCATGTGGGAAGGAGTACCAGAAATAGGCAATATGAAGAATATCTGGTGAAATGGAGAGGAAGGCATGTGGAAGATTCATCCTAGCTATATAAGGCAGTGGTTGACTGGTTGGGTTTTCCTCAACCATCTGAGACGTGACGGGTCACTTCTCAAATTACCCTGGGTGTCTGATGCAGGAGCATCCAGTGGTGTAAGGGCAATCTTGCATCACCCAAAAATAGTTAAATTTCAAGTTTCTCAATTTTTAGATGTTTTTACATTTTTGGATACCCTTTTCATCATAATGAAATTCCCAATTTATGGTTTTATTTTCTATTCACGGGTTGAAGGATATTACAGTTTTAGTTTCGATTTGCACGAAAATCTTCCAAGTTAGATTTGAGGCACTTAGAGTTCCCGAACGGCCCCAAAACTTGCGAAATCAGCATAGAAAATTTTGGTAGCGTTCTTGACTTGAGACCTTTCCAGCGGTTCAAAGCGGTTCACGAATCGAGTCCGGATCAAAAGTTTATGAGGAAGTTGGCACTTTCTAGAAGATACAATTGCAAATGTTCTTTTGAAATTTGAACTTCAAGTTGTAATTTTTTGGTGCCAAACCACCTAAACTCAAATTTGAATGTTGTTTTGGCTCCAAACTAAAGAGCTCTATTTATAGGTGGGTTTCTAATTTTGGGTAACTTTTTTGGGACAAGCTCGCATATTGCGAAAGGGTGATTCTGTAGCTTCCTGTAACTTGCATGTGTTGTAGAACTTGGGGATTTGAGATCCTCTACATGTAAGAAGCTCCATTTTCTAAATAATAAAATTATTCTCTTGTTTGTGGGTTATTTTCTAAGTCTCGGGCTGCGCCCTCATCAATTTTGATAAATTTGTCTAAAATTAGTAACTCTCTTGCTCAATATGCAGTAGAGCCAAGTTGCTAACAACTTTAGAAATGCCATAATTGTATTTGTGACTTTCCTATGAATTGAGAGCTACAAATCCTTTATATGATTTAATAGAAAATAAATGTGCTTTTAACCAGAAATTAATAAAGGTGTCAAACATCAACCAATAAAAATGGTGCTAATGCGAAGTGAACACTAAAAGGTCATTAGTCAGCTAGCACACAGATTGGAATGACTAATGATGGATCTAAATGAAAAAGAGAAGTTTCATAATTGAAATAAATGAAATAAATGTAGCTAAATAGATTTCACATAGAAAATATATTCCAAATACACATGTTTCAAAAATCAATACGATCAACATTACATTCTACTCATAACTCAAAGATTATGAGTTATTGCAATGAGAAATAGATAGAATTAAAAACCAAATGAAAATTTCCTCCCTCGACTCCAACATAATGTATTCCCTAAGAATTAGACCTTTCCTAAATCATTCTCCACCCAGTTATAGAGGTATTCTTCCTCTCTTTGATGGTTACCAATCAGTTGTAGTAACGCTTTCTTGCCACCTAACTGTTCATCTTGAAAATTGGCAGCCAAGAAATAATAAATAATCGGAATGATTACATTGCTAATGATAAGACTTCAATCGATTTAGAGAGCATTTCTTGATCTAACTTCTTCCTCGTGGCCATCAATTCTTGAGTAGTTTGTATGATTCATAATAATCATTAAACAATTGTCACAGAGGTGTAAAGGAAACACACATGCAAGTTTTCACATTAGGAGATCAATTGGGAATATAAATTAAATTCCAATCATATCAACAATTAATGTTGACCGCATTTCTATCCTATCACCTTGATTATATTCAGTTCAAATGTGTTTCCAACCTTCTATAAATTCAACATGCACCACCACACTTTTCTAACCTAAAAGTTTGAACATGACAAGTGCTCAAAGTGATGAAATTCCCATGAATGAATTCATTATCATTGAATAAAAAGAGTGCAAAACGCTCTTTAGGCATTTATCTGACTAGCTGAAAGAAGTTTTCATTATCTAGAGCAAAGTTGAAGAGGAGGTGTTGGGAAACATACTAAGAGAGGTGTTTCTAAACCAAACTATGCATGTGCACAATGCAACACTCCTAGAGTGTTTTTTGTGCATTTTTATTCACACCTTTGGGTGTCATGACTGGGGAATGAGAGTAGTAGAGTGACTAGTTTGGTCTGATTTTCTCCATTGAGTCAATATAGCCATCGTTGGTCTTAGTAACTATCAGTGAAGCAAACTGGTGGGAAACTCTATTTGAACTACGACTGTGGCAAAAAATGAAGCCACCTTTATAATTCTAGTGTCATCTCTCTTTTATAGGAAAGTCTTTTCTTTTAAATTTTGGTTTCATTTGTTGCATCTGGATGGCATCTATTTATTCACTTCTACACAAATGGCTTGTCATTTTGAACTGGAATGCATCCTAATAAAATAAAATACACTATGGTTTCATTGATTTCTTTTGAAAATGTACTTGGGTAGTAATATGGGGAGTTCACAAAACTAAACAAATCACCGCTAATGGTTTTAGAAACAACTTAAATTTCTACCCAAGCTTGAAATACTTCAAAACTTGTCACCAATGGTATTTCCAATGAGTTGATGAACCTTGAGAAAAAAATTCCAACCTCTTAAATGAAAGACTTAGAGTATTCAGGAAGTTACACTTATTCCCTAAAACACCGCCCTTAAGGAAAAAAAGAAGTAAATGACAAAGGGGCGGTAAGATGGGGAGTTAGTTGAACTAGTAGAAACACTGCCCGAGTTAATGATACTTAACAAAACACCACCCAATTTAAGACCTGGCTAGAATTTTGACATGGGGATGTCAATTTTAAGAGGGGGAATAGAAATATGTGTAACACATATAACTATTAGCTTGTCAGGTGATCATGGATAATATATGGCAAGGAAAGTAATCCAAAATGCATTGGGTTAAAGCCATACCTTGTGTGAGTTGGTTTGAGGACTTTGGCTCCACAATTTGGATGTAGTTATACCATGAGATGTCATAATTTTTGAAGCTTCATCTCACAAGGCTATTAATAGTAGGATACCAGGCCATTAAGATCATATGAGTTTCACAACACTTGAGTAAGCCTACTATACAAGAAAGTTACATGATAGTCACATCAAACCACATAGAGTACAAAATCATAAAGAAAATCCACACAAAAGACACAAAAATAGTTTTGTGATCCAAATTTGGGATAATTTTTACTAGTCTAGGGTGCAATACACCCTAGACTGGAAAGGTTATTTTACTAAATTCAAATTTTGATGTGTTCTACATTGTTTAAGTGTTATTTTTTGTGACTGTGTAGGTCTGGCAGTAAATAATTTTCTAGAATGAAATAGATTTGTTATTTTGCAATGTAAAGCATAATTATGCAAGCAATTTTTAAAATCCTTAATGATTAATGTAACTTGGAAATATAATTTTTAAAATGTAAAGCATATAATTTGACCAATAATTGAAATCTTGTAGTCTTTTGCAATAATATCAATGAACTTTTTATACTTTTTCATTAGATGCCAATGCCTAAATTAATGTTTTGAGCACTTTCAAATTTGACTTTAGGCCTAATGATATATATATACAAGTTTTATTTTTCAATCATTGAATTGAATCCTAGATGCAAAATACAATGCAATTTTTTTTCTTTTTCAATGTTTTTTTTTTGATAAATATGCAAGCCTAAGTGATGAATGCAAACACCCTAAGATCCAATTCAAATTTTTAAATGATATACTTTAGATACTAGAGGTACTAAAATTTTTGAAACAACCAAGTTCACCAAAAAAATTGATTAGGAAAAGGATGAAGAGCCCCTTCCCAATTATTTTGGATTCAATTAAAGATGACCCCAAAAACTACTTGGTTACACACTTATTGGGGAGATCCAAAATGATGGATCAAATATTTAATCTAGTATTTATGTTGTTTGTGCGTGGGAATTGATATGAAATTGAATGAATAAATTATAAATTCAATGATCTAATTATGAAAATATGAAAATTTAGTGATCTATTATGATTTCTAATAAATTGGATGTAGACAAGAAAATTTCAATTCCAAAAATGAGAAGAGCAAACATAGATGCACCTAATATAAAAATTTGAGCTTGATCTTGCTAGTATAGCACATAGTACACCCTATACTATCCTCTTTCCCAAATATTAAAATGTAGGCTTTTGGATGTATCATTCTGTAGCTTCTATCCTCTAGGTTTTGTTGTCAAAACTTCGTCTCTTGATGAGAAAATACAAATTTCATATCTTGTCAACTTGTAGAGTTTTAGTGCATGAATGATCAAGTAGCCTTGAATCTTCTTTCAACTCACTTCAATTTTGTAACCTACACGCATGAGAGGAGAGGAAGGGTTGTCCTATATAGGGTCCTTAGTCAAACCCAATGTTGGTATTTCTAACTCCATAATGGAAAACTATGATAAAAAGAGAGTTTATACTTGGATGGATAGAGGTTAATTGACAAATAAGTAATGAACTAACAAATTTTTGAAACTAACTACTCAGATTTGTTCTCCTTGATGGACTAAAGTCATACTCATCATCTTCAAGGATCAATTGTTGCTTGACTTGAATTGGATTGATCACCTACATGGATTAGTTCTCACAAATAAAATGCACATAGAACATGAAAAAATCTCATATAACATATGACATTATGCTTAAATTATAAAATATTGCAATAATCTTGATACATCTACTCTTGACTTCTTTTAGGACACTTGATTTTTTCAATTAAATTCATTTCTCACTTCCTAGCCTTAAAATGGAGAAAATTTCTAGGTATTTATATGCAATTATTATAATTTACTAAAAATTAAATACTGATAGCCAACATTTGAAATTGAAAATTAAAATAAAAAATTATTGACACTGATATATTCAAATTTGAGGCCAACTTAAGTGATCTAGGGCACAACTCACCCTAGAATAGATTCCTTCTTTTTAGGGACCCAAAGTGTTAGGGAAAAATATAAAATGTATAATTTGATTTCCCAAATTTTATTTTCGAAGAATGTTTATAAAATAGGTAATGAATTCACAATTACGTCCAAGCACAGAAGGGGAGAAAAACCTAGTGTGAAATTATCAAGGGTGACAATTTTTATGCTGCATTTAAATAAATATTTCATCATGAACTCTAACCCCACAACCAAAGTAAATTATGTAAATACACATATTTATATCTATCAACCTTATATAATTAAAAGTATTTAAAAAATATTCAAACCACTCCACCAACAAGAATGCTATGCATTATATGAACCTAAATGGGGAGAGAAAATTACTATGACTCTTCCTTTGAATATTCATTAGACAAATTGTAAACATGGAGAGAGGAGAAAATTACATAGCCACTCCAGCACATCCACAACCCTTACCATAGTTTTAATAATTATTAACTCTAGCATTGTTAGGGACATAATAAAAAATATCTCTAGACTCCTCACAACAATAAACACAGACATTAAAATTAGTATTTGTAGAATATTTAACTTTAATTTTCACACTAGAGTTTCAATAGTATAATGAAAATTATAAATTTTATTAAGACCATTAAAGTTTTTTATTTAGTATTTGTAAAATCCTTCCACTTTCTTCTTCATATTAGTGATAACCATGTGTAATAGGAGTATCCTCATGATTTTTGATGCCATAATAGTAATGCTAATGGACTATGAAACATTATTCCTTACAATATATTAATTTGGATATGAAAGGATTTTTAGCACCACCTCCTAAATACCAACCAAAGGTGCCCTATCCACCTCCTTTTCCATCTCCCAAATACTCATTAACCTTTAGAAAATATTAGGGTTTTCTATAATGTAATTAAAAAATTTAATCATCTCTTCCTCACTATGCCTTCCTCCTTTGGCCTTTATCAATGCCACCTCCTCTTTTCTCTTCATCCCTTCACTCACCTCAGTCACAAATAGAAGAGGAATCCATTTTCCATTTCTAATTTCTCACTAAACCACAAAAAAATAACAATGTCTCACCAAAAAATAAAGGAAAAATAATAAGCACCCATCTACCACTTGAAAGGATGGAATATCCTCATTGGCATTCTAAATGATAATAATGTCTAAATAATTAGGAAAATGACATTTTATTAACTATGAGTTCCTCCTCTTATCTTATCATTATTGCTTTACCACCCACTCTAAAAAACCTCACCTATCATAAAACCTATGAAATTCCTCCATAGCTATCACATTTAGGCCCTTATTTAGGCTTATTATTATATTTAATTATGTATGTTGGTTATAATTTTTATTTTGTAATTTATTAAAAATATATTCTAGCTATGTTTTGATTTTTATGTACATTCTCATGAGATGAGACACCTTTCTAGGACTATATAGCATCTCTTGAAATAATTGTAACAATAATAAATGGTACCTATTCCTAGAATCAAAATCCAAGTTTATATAAATATAAAATATGTACTGAAATAACTTGCACAAGGGAGGAAAAAAATATGAAATATACTTAAAGTACTCGATAATAGTTGAGAAATAATAGTCAAATTGAGGGGGAATACATCCAAATATCTCTAATGACAACATAATTCATAATCAGATGAATATAAAACATTCCTATATGTACCCTACTTATGCCTAGGATATCACCCAAGCTAACTTATAATCATATATAGACCTTAGACCAACCTAAATAACTAAATAAATATATAATAATAATAATATAGATCAATTAAGAGTTAAGGTAGTCAAAATTAAACTACTAATAGCCCTACGCATGCCCTAATATTAAGTGTTTAGCATTCCCTCCTCTCCATAGAAGCATTAGCTTATGAATAAAACCCTCATCCTCCCATGTTATATCTTCAACTTGTTAATTCTTCCATTGGATGATATTCTCACTAAGTGTTCTAGTATTTAGCTTCTTTGTGCATGTTCGAAAAATGAACTTTGTTGAAAAAATATAGAGACTGAGAGGGGGGGTGAATTAGTCTTATCAAAACTTAATCCCTTCCAAAAATCTTTTAGCATAAGACAAAATTCTTTACCAGATCAAGAAATTTTTAATAAGAAAAGTAAAAAGGAATGATATAGCAGTTTGAATACTTAGCAACTTCAACACTTTTTGAATAATTAAATATATAACAATTATAATTCTAAAAAAATTAGAAATAGAGAACACACACATGCACAAGCATAGCACCAAATTTATGTGGAAAACCTAATGAGGGAAAAACCATGGTGAGAGTTAACTCTTAATATAAGGCTCACTATCGAAAAAGACTTGCAAGAAGGCTCACTGCCTTAGAGAAAGATATAGAGGACTTGCTAAACTAAAGACAACATGACTTAAAGAGAAAGACATAGGGACCTTATGAGATTTAATATCTCAAAGCAAGACACAATATGGTTTATAGAATTATAATGATTTCCAACACAACGATCTATTGACTAAGGCATTATAGCACAATCGAACTTCACTTTCACACACTTTAGCACTATCACTATTGGATATTCAATAAAATTCACACACAAAATTCTTCAAACTTGCATAATTCTCCATTTTTTTGAATTAAAAATGATCTTGCATCTATATCCAATTCAACATTTCAAAACTTCAATAAGGTTCACCAAGAAGAGAATAAAATAATGAATTCAACTGGTCATCCACCAAAACATAATGTGGTCTTATCCACAAGATAGAGAGGACCAAAAACACTCTTATCACTTCTTCCAATGTGATCCAAAACAAATTACATGAAGGCACACATCATCCTAAGTCTACATCGAGGAAATGTGTAGATGAGATGATGATTCACATAACCTGTCAGCCCATAAACATACTTCTTATTGAATTAACATGATTTCATCACAAGTAGGATAGGTTAGGAGAAAAATATATCACACCACATATTCCATTACGAGTGCAACTCCCCAAGCACATGGCACAAGCAAAGGACTAAGCCCTATTAGCCAAATATCCACAAATATCCCATAAATCCAACTCAAGACATAATACGACACTAAAGTGGCCAATTAGCAATGTGTGGATCACATGGGGATGTTCCCTAAACATCCAAAAACACTTTCATACACTTATTATATACTTTCATTTCACAAAAAATTATTGTAGATCAAACATGAATAGAAAACTATATTCTAGAAAAACAAAATGTTTAATCACGAGATATAACATTAATATATCAGCTTATAGACCACTTCGACACATGAGATTGAAACTAAGAAATTGAATAGACATTGAGATGGCATTCACCAAGCCATGAGAGTAGAGATATAAATATAGAGAAATGTGGAGAATTTCTCGAATGAGTCTGGATAACCAACAACACTTCCAACCTTCAACAATTCACAAAGATCTCCTTGGAAACATAGATGACCTGAAAAGATAGGAGTGAAAAATTAATAGAATATTTACATTTAATTCAAAACCAAAAGATAAAAGAATCAACAAAAAAGGAATACAAAGCATTCTCCCATATAGACTTCACTACATCTTCCTGAACTAGAAAAACTTAAGCAACTTGTGAAGGCCAAAACTTCCTTTCAACAACACATACTTTATGAGGAACATCAAGAGAGACCATAAGACATACTAAAGACCTTCACCACATCTCTCCACTACCATTCATTCTTCTAATCCTCATCTAAATATATTATTATGAAGTCAAATTTGTTGACAATAATAATGAATTATATGAACTCCAACAACTCTTCTTTAATAAGGCGTGGCATCTAATCATGAAATTTAGAAATTATTCATTGATAAGGCATGACATCTAATCATAAACTTCAACAATTATTCTTTGATAAGGCATGATATCTAAACATGAACTTCATCACCAATTTTATCCCAAACTGAATATAATAATGACAACTAGTAGAAAGGGCTAACACCTTACTTCTCAAGTGATGACATCAATGACAATAATTGCAAACAATATCCTTAGTGTTGGCATCAATGATAAAAACTGCCAACAATCCTCCCTTTGGTATTCATGGAAACACACACTGTTCACTCTCCCCATTTGACATCAAGGATAAAGGGCCATACACTCCTACACAAAGGAATAAAAAATTATTTTATGGACAAAGATAAAAATATCTTTTATTTAAATAACAGGACATACTCCCCCTTTGACTAGCAACACATCTTCAAGACTCCCCCTTTCTACCATATCCACCTAAGAGGTAGCACTCATCAATACAGGAGTAAAGGATATGAAATAAATTTCTCCCCTTAGAAAGATACACCATTTATGCATCTAGCTAGAACAAGTAGGGGCAATAACCCGTAACTTCTACTATAGATACTCAAAAGTATCCTTTGAAGGTCTTAGTGAAAATATCCACAATCTAGTCCTTCGTAGCTACATACTCAATTTTGAATTCATTTTTTGTAACCTTCTTTCTTAGGAAGTGGTACCATATTGAGATGTGTTTAGTTCTTGAGTGCATTACCATATTCTTGGAAATTTTAATTACACTTGTATTGTCACATAGTATAGGAATAGGTTCATTATAAACCACCTTCGCATCCTTCAAAGTATGCTTCATCCAAAGCACCTAACTATAGAAATATGCTACAAAAATATATTTTGTTTCTATTGTAGATAAAGAAACTAAATATTTTTTTTTACTAAACCATGAGACCAATTTTCCTCCCAAAAATAATGCATTTTTTCTTGTGCTTCCTTGGTCATAAACACAATCTTCCCAAACAACATCAGTATAGGAACTCATAGAGGAATTTTGATCCTTTTTTATACCATAGGACATAATTCAGAGTACCCTTCAAGTATCTAAAGATTATTTTCATATATTTCTCAACCAAACATATAAATTTTCTAAGAAAATGTGACAACTACACCAACTCATGTAATTCACAAGTACCCAAATATATGGTTTGTAGAACAAATAGATATTGTAGCACACTATTATTTGAAAAATAGAATTTTGTAGCTCACCAAATCTTCTCATATAATAGGATAACATGCATTGGAAATGTCCATAGATTTGTGTGAACTTTTTTTTTAGAATAATTTTAGAAAAGTATAACAAGCCTTCAACATTTATTCACTATGTTGGTTTGAAACTCTATCACTAATATATTTCACTTTAATAGGTATAAAGACTTGAAATCCTAGGTATAATACCTTCACATCTTGATTAACTTAACTTTTGTACCATAAGACAAAGACCTTTTTATTAGATAATACAATTGAGAGGAGGGGGTGAATTAGTTTTCATAGATTATAACCTTAAATTCAATTACCAAAACTGACACATAAATGGATTAATTGATTAACCATCAAATGCCAATGCACAAACACAATAACACCAAATTTACATGGAAAACCCAATGAGGGGAAAACCATGATGAGGATTAAGTCACACTATAGAAAATATAAAAACCAATTACAAAAAGGTTCACTGCCTGAAATAAGACTCACTCCGTGAGATAAGGCTCACTGCCTGAAATAAGGATCACTGCCTAAAATTTATTTTTTTAACTAAACCTTCACTTTCGGGAACCTATAGCGGCTAAACCGTGAGGAATTTGAAGATGATGCAAACTAGAGTTTCATGAATGTTTTTTTATAGATTCTAAATATATTTTTTTCAAAAGTTTTGGAATCAGATTGCACTTCTTTTTCCATCTCCCTCGAAAACTAGTTTTTTTCAGAAAACAACATTTTTAAAAAGTGACGCTCACCGTATAATGCATAACTGTTTTTCCATGAAGGATAAAATTCTAATTCTTTCGAATTTAGATTTTTAAATTTGAAATCTAGTGCTTCCACTTGGTTAGATATTTTTTTATTGAATATTTTTTCTTTAATCAAGTTTTGAATTCAAACCAATTATAATTCAGACATAACGCGACCATATAATGTGTAACATTTTTTGTATGTATCAAAATTCAATTTTTTTTTTTTTGTTGGATCAAGGACTTCAATATCTGGTGCACTAATATTTTTTATTTTTTATTTTATAATCTACTAGTTTTCCACATGTGCAGAATATAGAGCTTGATTTTCAGTGAAAAACCTATATTCACAAGAAATAAAAAATAAATATAATAATTAAATTAAATTTATTTAAAATTATACTTTTTTTGGAAGCTTATAATAAGGAATATATACTTAAAAGAAATAAATTAAATGAATTCATTTGATCCCCCAAAAGGTAAATCAAAAGTGGTTTTTTATCAGCATTTTGATAGTTGTAAAGGAGACTCTGTTATAGTTATGGTTTAAAACTAGCAGGGTTCTATCCAAGGTGGTTTGATTTATGGTAGTTTTATCAAACCCTCTTCAATTGGAATTCTTTAAATGGAACTTTTTAAGGCTTAAGTCATTATATTTTCTAAAAATATGTGATTTCAGAAAAAATTAGATCCTCCGAGAAATTGTAAACCATCTTTGTGGGATCACAAGGACTCACTATCCACAAGCTACAACCTGGAGGTCTCACTACCATTGAGATACAAAGAAGACAAAGAATACTTGTTATAGAGAGACAAAAATCCTAATGCAACAAAGGATTCCACCACAATCACTCATCAACTTGCATGAATGATAGAGTTCGCCTTCTGCTCATTGCATCTAAAAACTCAACATTAAGCTTCACACTGATCAACCACACACATAACTCACACACTTTTAGAATAGAATTGAATTCACATCTTCTCTTTGAATTATCTTCCTTTTCTTAAGTACAATTTTCATTGCTAGCACATTATGTATTTATACTATCTCCAACCTTGAAAAAGATACAAAGTCGACCATCCATTTTAAATTAAAATTAGGTCAGCACAAAACATCCTAGGGTGGAATTAGAATGAGGGTGACCCAAACACATGCTTCACTAGGACCCATAATATATCCAACATGCTTCATCAACTTCAAAGATAAAGCTTGACACATGTTTGGCCAAACTAGTGTAAAACACATAAATCAATTAATCTCAATACTTCCAAATGCCAAAACCATCTTCAATAGAACCAAGGAAACACAAAAGAGAAATTTGGACCAGCAAAAATTCTCCTAGACCTTAGCTAGAACACAAAAAACCATAGTTTAGATGTACTTGATCATCATCCTCAACTATTGAATACCTACAATCTTCTTTTAATACAATTTTCACAATATCCTCAACATATATAGTCAACAACAACTAGTAGGTAACCATCTGAATGGTTGACATCAATCACAACATTTGAATTCCTCTTTCCATTCTTGCAACAATCTCCCCTTTTTTCCTTGATGGAAACACATGATGTGAAAAACCATCAAAGAAACCATAACAGTTCTAAAAATAATTTATTTTCCTCCTCCCCATTAGAAGATCATCTTCCTCAATACCTTCTTTCTCTTATTAGCTTTCTTTCATTTTCACATTCTCTCTCTCCCTTTTTCACATGTTCTCTCCCTCTCTTTCTCTCTCTCTTTGATATTTTCTCTCTCTCCCTCTTTGAGATAAATGGAAAAGGAAAAAGATATGTTCAATGAAACCTCCTTTGACATGAAAAAAAATACTCATAATGACAACACTTAAAATTTCTTTCTCCCCCTGATAGGTAGCAACCAAAAACATCAGTCCAAAAAGATAGAACCATGAACCCACTAGACTAATGCATCTCCAAATGCATCTTAGTTTGTAAAAGAAGGGGAAATAACCCCTAGCTTATCCTGGAGATACTCAAAAGTATCTTTAGGAAGAGACTATGTAAATATATCCACAATCTGATCCTTTATCGAAACATACTCAAGATTGACTTCATTCACCTTGACCTTCTCTCTCAAGAAATGATACCTAATATATATATGATTCATTCTTAAGAGAATTACATGATTCTTCAAAATGTTAATTGCACTTGTATTATCACAAAAGATAGAAATAGGATCATCATATAGCATTGTGATATCCTTCAATGTCTATTTCATCCATAAAAATTGTGTATAACAAAATGCAACAACAATATACTTAGCGTCACTAGTAGATAAAGAGACTGAATCTCGCTTCTTACTCAGCCATGCCACCAATATACATCCAAGAAAGAATGCACCACCATTTGTACTCTTTCTATCATCTATACTTCTAACCCAATCTACATCTATATGAGCACTAAGTGTAAATTCAGCGTCTTTAGGATACCATAATCCATAATCTGGAGTTCCATTCAAATATCTAAATATTATTTTAACTATAATAACATGTGTTTCCTTCTAATCTTCTTGAAACCTAGCTACAAGACAAACTGCGTGCATATTATCTGGTCTAGTAGCAGTCAAATACAATAGTCCACCAATCATAGATCTATACTTGATCTGATTAGCCTTAGGTGAATCATCATATTTACCCAAATTGCAACCAATCACCATAGGAATACTTACCAGTTTGGAACCATTCATCCCAAAAAATTTCAACATCTCTCTCACATACTTAGATTGTGAAATGAAAATTCCTTTCTTTGTTAAATTAATTTGTAGCCCAAGAAAGAAATTTATCTCACTAAACATAGAAATTTTAAATTCTTTATGCATCTCTTTTGCAAACATCTTGCACATTTTTTCATTTCCTCCAAAGATAATGTTATCAACATAAACAACTACAATCAATATTTTTTCATTTTTAGTCTTGAAATACAAATTACTATCTACCGTGCCATTGTTAAATCCTTGTTGACTTGAGTACTTATCTAGCCTTGCATACAAAACTCTAGGAGCTTGCTTCAATCCATATAAGACTTTCTTCAATCTACACACCATATCTAGTTGATCTATTAACTAAAATCCTTTTGGTTGTTCCATGTAGCCTCCTCATCTAGTTCACCATTCAAAAATGTTGACATCAATCTAATAGAGTTTCAAATCTTTATAAGCATCTAATGCAAAGAACATCCTTATAGGTTTCATTCTTGCTATCGGGGAAAAAATATCCTAAAAATCTATACCTTCCACTTGTGAGTATCCTTTTCACACAAGCCTTGCTTTGTTTCTAAAAACTTTCCCGTTCTCGTTTAGCTTATTTCTGAATACCCATTTTGATCCAATGATATTTTTGTCTACCGGTCTTGGGACCGATTCCCAAGTTTGATTCTTCTCAATTTGCAAAAGTTATTTCATTGATTCCTTCCAATGTTCATCCTCACAGGCTTCATTTATTGACTTCAGCTCAATCTCATAAAATAAGCACAAATTTACTTCAACATCAACTTTGCTTCTAGTGAACACACCTTTTGTCTTGTCTCCAAAAATATGACTTTCTGAATGATTCCTCTGTACATATTTTAGTGTCCTATGGGACATCACTAGAGCATCTTCTTCTCTTTCATTCTATTCATTCTACTTTTTCCGCTCATCTTTATCCCATTCTTCCATAATTTCCTCTATTCTTGCACAGTCATGTTCATTAGACACATATCCATCAATATCAATAGAATTCTTCATTGTTTCATCAACCTTCACATTCGAGCTTTCTACAATTTTCCTTAATATTTTGTTGAAACATTTGTATTCCTTTCTTTTAGTAGAGTATCCAAGAAATATTCCTTCATCACTTCTTGCATCAAACTAAAGTTTCCTTATCTCTTTTGATATAGCATTTGCTTCCAAATACTTTGAAATATTTAACTGTAGGAATTTTTCCATTCCATAGCTCATAGGGATTCTTTGTATTGTTTTATCTTTCTTGAACTTGATTGAATACATATACAATAGTGTTAATATCTTCTTTACAAGAAACTTCTGGTAATCTGGCTTCATTGATCATTGACCTAGTAGCTTCTTGAACTATTATATTTTTCTTTTCAACAACTCCATTTTGTTGAGGGGTTCTCAGAGTAGATAAATGTCTCTTTAGTCCATGAAATTCACAAAACATATTGAAGTCATGGGAGGTGAATTCTCCATCTCTATCATATCTCAAGCATGTTATCTTCAAATTCACTTCATTTTCAACCATAGCCTTGAATGCCTTGAATCTCTCTAATGCATTTGATTTCTCTCTTAGAAATGTAATCATGTATATCTCAAATAATCATCATTTAAAAGCATAAAGTACCTTTCACTAATTATACTTCACACTCCAATGGGACCACAAATATTTGTATGAACCAAATCTAGTAATCTAGTAGTAGATTGTTCTCTTGATTGGTAATGATTTCTTGTTTACTTCCTGAACTGGAAATTCCTACAGATAGCATTTACAAGCTTTGTAATTCTTGATAGATCTCTCATGTCCTAAACAATACTGATCCTTTCCAAGTTATCAAAATTCATGTGACACATTCTCCTATGCCATAACCAACTATCATTTATTTGAGTCATAAAACATCATCCATCGACACCTTTAAGCTGATAAATATTCCCACAAGATTTCTTTATTGTAGCAATCAATGTTCTAGATCCTTTCTGGATCTCACATTTATTATCCTTAAACATGATATCATATCCTTTTTTGCACATCTGACTAATGTTCAATGAATTATTCCTTAAACCCTTAACATATTAAACATGGTTAGTATGATGCTTGCCATCAAAACTTACTAAATCTATCCCACAGATTTTAGCACCAGTATCATCTCCAAACATAACTAGACCTCCATCATATTTCTCAAGTTTAACAAAATTACTCTTGTCACCAGTCATGTGTTGTGAGAAACCATTAACAACTACCCAAAAATTATTTTCTTGTTTAACATGTAGGGAAAAGATAATTGTACCTTCATTTTTCTCCTTCTTCGAAGGACTTTCCTTTGACTATTTTTCTAAATTAGTAGAAGTAAGTTTATCCTTAATCTCCAATAACAAGCATTCATTTTCATTTGGATCTTCATATTGTGGATCTTCATCTGAAATATTAGCATTCTAATTAACATAATAAGCTCTATTGATCTTCTTTCCTTTCTTTTCTTTCTCATATCTTTGTTTATTATTTCTAGCTCTTTCTAGACATTTTGCAACATAGTGACCAATTTCTCCACAACTAAAACACTTAAAGGGAAATTTACCTTGATACTTACTGGAGCCTTTTCTCATTCTTCTTACAAAGTTAACCTCGATTTCATCAAAGTTTTCTTCATCTAGATCTTCAATTTTTGTAGCTTTAAAATCAATCTTTATTTTGCATCCACTTCTTAGATTCAGCTTCCTTATCTCATAAGATGTAAACAATCCTAGTAGTAGATCCTTAGTACAAGTCTTATGATCTATAGTCTGCTCAATAGCACTCACCTTTTCACTATAAGCATCAGGAAGAGTTTTGAGAATCTTCTTTTCAATTGTGGATTCATCTATAGTAGCTCCAAGAGATCACATTCTAGCCACTACCTCATCCAATCTCTATACATAGGCTTTAACATTCTCATCTTCAGACATATGTATAAGATCAAAATGTGTTTCCAAATTTTGTAATTTTTCCTCTTTTACCATTTCATCACCATTGTGTGCTCTTTCTAAAGCATCCCAACTTCCTTATCAGTCTTCAAATTTTGAACCTTAATCAACTCAGAATGTACCAAACTATTCTTCAAGATGAACTTTACCTTATTATTCATTTCATGTACTCCGATTTCTTGAGGTGTACTTAGACCATTAGTAGGAGGACTATAGGGATTTTTATAATCTTTCTCTACATCATATCTAAAATACTCTAAATATTCTTCAATCAATACTTTCTAGATACCATAATTAGTTCCATCAAACCTCGGATAATCAAAGACCATTTTGCTAGCCATCCTAGACCTTCCTCAATTGGTTAATCTCTTCACCAAGGAACCTTTATGTGATACCAATTGTTGGATAGGACAACTGAGAAGGAAGGTGAATCAGTTGTCACTAATTATAGCCTTAAATTCAATTACTGGAACTAACACAAACTAATTAAGTGATTAACAATCAAATTCCAATGCACAAACACAATAACACCTGATTTACATGGAAAACCCAATGAAGGAAAAACCACAATGAGGATTAAATCACACTACAAAGAATATAAAAATTGATTACAAAAAGGATCACTGCTTGAGATAAGGTTCTTTGCCTGAAATAAGGCTCATTGCTTGAGATAAGGCTCACTGCTTGAGATAAAACTCACTGCCTGAAATAAGGACTCATTGTCCATAGTTCTACAACCTGGAGGGCTCACTACCATAGAGATAAAAATAAGAAAAATAACACTTGTTAAAGAGAGACAAAAACCCCAATGCATCAAAGGATTCCACCACAATCACTCATCAACTTGAATGAATGATAGAGTTCGCCTTCTACTCACTGCATCCAAAAACTTAGCATTAAGCTTTAAACTGATCAACCACACACATAGCTCACACACTTTCAAAATATCATCAAATTTGTGTCTTCTCTTTCACTTATCTTCCTTCTTTCCTTATGTACAATTTTCATTTCTAGCACATTCTTTATTTATACTATCCCCAACCTTGAAAAGGATACACAATCAACCATCTAGCTTCAAAGTCAAATTAGGTCAGCGCCAAACATCCTAGGGTGGAATTAGAATGAGGGAGACCCAAACACATGCTTCACTGGGACCCTTAATAGATCCAAAATGCTTCATCAACTTCGAAGATAATTCTTGAAACACGGTTGAGCAAACCAATGTAAAACACATAGATCAATTAAGCCCAATGCTTCCAAATACCAAAACCATCTTCAATAGAACTAGGGAAACACAAAAGAGAAATTTGCACCAGCAACAACTCTCTCAGACCTCAGCCAAAACACAAAAAAAATAGTTCACAAGTACATAATCATCATCCACAATAGTTGAATACCTGAAATCTTCTTTTAATATAATTTTCTCAACATCCTTAACATATATAGTCAACAACAACTAGTAGATAACTAGCTAACTAGTTGGAATCAATGAAAACACTTTCATTCCTCTTTCCATTATTGCAACACTTTTCTATGGAGAGGAACAAACCAAAATACTTTAACTTCACCAAAGAGAATGTACTATGAATTCCCTATTCTTCTGTAACTTTATCTTTATGAGTGGTACACCAAACTGGTATGACATCAATTAGAACAAGTGTACCAGCCTTCACACACCATCTACCTTTACCATGATGTTTAAGGAAGGTCCATTTATGCACAATAGATCTATACATCGACTAATCTAATTCAAATCATATTTCATGTTGAAATCTTAAGCACCTTTTTCTTTTCATGAGGAAAAAAAATTCTATAAGTAAAATCCCCCCTTGAGATAATTCTCTATATCAAATTATCTTAGAGTCTTTTGTATAGTGCACAAGTGTAGTATCATCCTTCTTCTCATCATCTTCTTTCTAGACCTTTCATTTACTTTATTTTTTTGATTATGGGATTCAACCTTTTTTTGAAGTGGTGGCTTAACAAAGCCTTTTTGCAGTAGTTTTCCTTATTTCTCATATTATTACATTTATAGCATGCACTTTTGTGCTTTGGAATAAGATTGTTTCTCTTGACCCTAGATATGTACTCATCAACTTTGTGGCCATAGTTGCTGCAATCATAGAAATATCCATGAAATAAAATAATATTATTTCTTTGGAGAAAAAAATATCTTATACCCATATTATCATTCCTTCGTCTAACTCTACAATTAGTAGCCTTATGTCCAAAAATATTGCAAGAAAAATAGTAACTGTGAAAGGATTTATTGAACCTGGAAGGAGCATGTTGTCTTGCAAATGGATGACTTCTAAATCCTTTTTTCTTCTAGTTAGGATTAGGTTCACTTTCTTTCTTGCCATTCTAAACAATCTTTGCATCTCATGATCCATTATTTTTATATTCTTTAGTGTAATATTTTTCATCCTTTGTTTCAATCCTTTCAAATGTTTTGGAGCTATCCTCTAGACCATACTTCGTTCCTTTGTTATTTTTTTATTTTTCTCTTTTCAAGATGTTCCTCAAAGTGAAAATTTCCTCCCCAATTATTAAATATTTACTTTTCTTGTCATTGAGCTTGAAATTCAACCAATCTTTAATCATCTCACCTTCTACAACCCTTACTTTTAAATCAGATATCATACCTTTTGCATCTTTTAATTTGATTTCACATTTTTTAATCTTTCTCAACTTGTATTTTCAATTTTTCATTTTCTTCCTTTAATTTTGTAAGAAATAATTCACATTTCTAATTTAGTCCCCTTGCTTCATTTAGGTCTTATAGATCTGACTATACTTTTTCTTCAAAGTCTATTCTCCAATTATCTAAATTGCAGTACCAAACTTGATGCAGGAGCATCCAGTGGTGTAAGGGCAATCTTGCATCACCCAAAAATAGTTAAATTTCAAGTTTCTCACTTTTTAGATTTTTTTACATTTTTGGATACCCTTTTTGTCATAATGAAATTCCCAATTTATGGTTTTTATTTTCTATTCCTGGGTTGAAAGATATTATAGTTTTAGTTTCCCATATTTGCACCTGAAAATCTTCTGAGTTAGATTTGAGGCACTTAGAGTTCCCAGATCGGCCCTAAAACTTGTTGAAATTGGCATAGTGAATTTTAAGCATGTTATTGACTTCGAGACCTTTCCAATGGTTCAAACAGTTCACAAATCAGAGTCTCGGATCAAAAGTTATGGCCCCGGGAAGTTGGCGCACTTTCTAGAAGATACAATTGCAAATGTTCTTTTGAAATTTGAACTTCAAGTTGTAATTTTTTAGCGCCAAACTGCCTAAACTCAAATTTGAATGTTGTTTTGGCTCCAAACTAAAGAGGAGCTCTATTTATGGGTGATTTTTTAATTTTTGGGTAACTTTTTGGGGACAAGCTCACATATTGTGAAAGGGTGATTCTGTAGCTTTCTGTAACTTGCATGTGTTGTAGAACTTGGGGATTTGAGATTCTCTACATGTAAGAAGCTCCATTTTCTAAATAATAAAATTATTCTCTTGTTTGTGGGTTATTTTCTAAGTCTTGGACTGCGCCCTCATCAAGTGGTATCAGAGCGAGGTTTTCTTGAGCATGTGGACAGATCGCTGATCATGAGGTAGTTCGCACCAGGACCGTGGTTGTGGGTCGAGGTCAAGAAAGATTCCTACAAGAGTGATTCCTAGTAGGCATGGTGGTGCCAGAGGTGGTCGAGGCAGCAAAAATGCTGGTGGAAGAGATGCATTGGCAACCCTCCAAAGATAGATTGATGCGTTACAAGAGCAGTTGAGAAGAGGGTTAAACCCAAGGGAGGAAAGTGAGGATGAAAGAGAGGAAGAAGGTTCAAATGTAGAAGAGGAGGAAGAAGAAATTGATCAAGACCAAATGTGGCTAATAAGGGCCATCTCGAAGATTAGGAAAAGACCCAAAGTAGAAGTCCCCAGTTATTCTAGAAATTTGAACTTGGAAGAGTTGATCGACTGGATCAATGAGCTAGCAGAATATTTTGAGCATGAGGAAATAGAGGACCTAGATCGGGTTAAGTTTGTGAAAATGAAGCTAAAGGGCCATGCCAGTATTTGGTGGAAAGAGGTCCAGTTGGAAAGAAATCGAAGAGGAAAAGGAAATATAACTAGATGGGATTGCATGGTAGAGAAACTTAAGAAGTAGTTCATACCGGTGGACTACGAGTTAGATCTATTGAAGAAATTGCAAGGGCTGAAGCAAGGAATCAGATCTATGAAATAATATACTAAAGATTTTGACAAGATAATCATCAGAACGGGCCACATAGAGGCCAATAAGGAGAAGGTAGCCTGATATCTTAATGGGTTACAACTCAGCATTCAGGAGGAGTTAAGCCTAGTCAGAATGACAACCATTGAGGATGTGTATCAGTTTGCTCTGAAGGGGGAAAAGAAGCTGAACAAAAGATTTGATGGCAAGTAAAAAGGACGAGGAGGTCAAAGTGGAAGGGGCAGTGGAAGACCTTCAGGAAGCCGAAATGATGATGAAAAGAAAAGTGAAGATGTGGGCACCAGCCGAAGCCAAAGGAATTACAACTTCTACTGCCGTCATGATCAAAACAGTGGTGATCAAAGAGGTAGAGGACGAGGAGAGATATGGACAAGGATCTGGAAGAGGTGGTTTCAAAGGAATGTGTTTCCATTGTGATGAAGAAGGGCATCGAGCCTATGAATATCCACAACACCAAGGAAGGGCAGAAAAAAGGCCAGAAGGTCGTGGAAGGGTTGCGCATGCAGATGAGGAGGCCCAATCTGAATATTTAGATGATGCTGAAAGGGGAGAAGCCCTAGTGATTAGGAGAGCCCTGGTGACTGAGGAAAATGAACTAGAATAGAGGAAGAATCTGTTTTGCACAAGGTGCAAGTGTGAAGGAAAATGTTGTGATGTCATTATTGATGGTGGGAGCACCAATAATCTAGTGTTAGAAGAGATGGTCACAAAGTTGAAGCTGAAGAGGGAAAGGCACCCGCATTCGTATCGGATTGCCTGGTTGCAGAAAGACCACAAATTTTTGGTCAATGAGCAATGCCTAGTAAAGTTCAAGATCGGGAGCTACCATGATGAGGTACTCTATGATATCATCCCCATGGATGCATGTCACATGTTGTTGGGGAGGCCGTGGCAGTTCGATTGGCGAGTTATACATGATGGCCATGCAAACACTTATTCCTTGACAAAAGATGGGGTTCGTCACAAGTTGAAACCCCTGAAGGAGACCGAAGAAAAGGTATGCAGTAGTGCTAGAATTTGTTATGTAGATGGAAGAAAAATTTTGAAGGTATGAAGCATGAGCGTGTGTGTTATTCATTGATTCCTAGAGTGAGTAAGAAGGATAGTGAGAAGGTTCTAGAAGAAGTTTTTGGGATGTTGGATGAGTTTTAGGATATTGTTTCTGATAATGTACCTAAGGGTTTACCACCAATAAGGAAGATCGGTCATTAGATTGACTTGATTCACGAAGCTAGTTTGCCAAATAAGGTGCCTATAGAATGACTCCAAAGAAATGAGGAGTTGAAACAAACAAGTTCACCAGTTGCTGAGAAAGGGTTTAATAATGAGAGTTTGAGTCCACAAAAGTGCGACCTCAGAGACTAGGCACCAAATATACGGGGAGTGGAGGGATGTGTGCATCTCAAACCATAAAACAAGATAACAATCAAGTACACATATTATTTTCCCTTGCTAAGGATGATGACCTAATGGACTGCTTGAGTGGAGCTTAGTACTTCACAAAGACCGACTGGGAGAGTGGATACACGGAGATCCAGACTAGAGGGAGATGAATGGAAGACTGCCTTCAAGACCAAAGAGGGCCTGTATGAGTGGTTAATCATGCCTTTTGGGCTAACCAATGCACCGAGCACATTCATGCGGCTCATGAACGAGGTACTAAAAGAATTTTTGGGAAGTTTTGTTATTGTGTATTTAGGTGATATTTTGATTTTTAGTAAGACGTTGGATGAGCATCTGATGCATATTTAGAGATCCTTTGAGAAGAGAAGAGAAGATAAACTGTTGATTAATCTGAAGAAGTGCAGTTTTGTGAAGAGGGAGTTAGTGTACTTGGGGTTTGTTGTCTCAGCAGAAGGTCTCAAGATGGACCCAGAGAAGGTGAAGGCTATTCTGGAATGGCCTACCCAAAGAACTCTACCAGGTGAGATCTTCTTTCCATGGTTTGGCTAGCTTTCATAGAAAGTTCATTAGAAACTTTAGTAGTATTTGTGGATCCCTGACTGAAAAAATGAGAGGGGATAGAAAAGAATTCAAGTGGAGTAGTGGAGCGGCAAAAATTTTTGAACTGTTGAAGCAGAAGGTGACAGAGCAACCTATTCTAGCCCTCCCAAATTTCAACAAGGTGTTTCAGGTGGATTGTGATGCCAGTGGTTGTGCCATTGGAGCAGTGTTGAGCCAAGAAGGTAAGCCCATTACCTATTTCAGTGAAAAGTTAACTGATGCCAAGAGAAAGTATTATGTATATGATCAGACATTTTATGCAATAGTTCAAGCATTAAAGAAATGGTGACATTATTTGTTGCCGAAGGAATTTATTCTATATACTGATCATCAGGCCTTGCAGTACCTAAATAGTCAGGGAAAATTAAATTAGAGGCATATAAAATGGGTAGAGTTTTTACAGAGTTATACCTTTGTTTTGAAACATAGGAGTGGGAAGTCAAATAGGGTTGCAGATGCCTTAAGTAGGAGGCATACATTGATGACACAAAGATGCATTGAAGTGGTTGGGTTCCAATGAACTTAAGCATTAATCAGACAATAAAAGATCCCCGGATTTCAAGCAGCAGGCTT
>VDFB02281492.1:1048479056-1048500770 GCA_007258455.2 Sequoia sempervirens | reverse complement strand
CTTTCTATAACTTGCATGTGTTGTAGAACTTGGGGATTTGAGATCCTCTACATGTAAGAAGCTCCATTTTCTGAATAATAAAATTATTCTCTTGTTTGTGGGTTATTTTCTAAGTCTCGGGTTGTGCCCTTATCAAAACTTCAAGTTCCATAGATTCTAGATCTAGATCAGAGGAAAACATATCTTCATCACTCAAGGAGCCATACACCTTTCATTTCTCAATGTTACACTTTATGTCAGTAGTATTGAAAGCTAGAAAGATAGTTTCATCGTTTGAATCATTCTCCTCATCTTCAGAGGAGACACTACTTTCTTTGGAGTAGAGACCCATTTTAACCTTATCTCTTTTATTTCTATCATTTTATTATTTATAATGGAATTAACAAAAAATGACCTATTCTTCCATAATCAAAACACTTGAATGGTAACTTATCTTTGTATTTACTAGTTCCTTTCTTCAATCTTCTCAAAAAAAAATCTTCAACCTTATCAAGGCCATCATTTTGATCAACAACTTCATATTCAATCATTTTGTTGGATTTGAATACAACTTCCTTATTTGGAACATCTTTATCAAACTCTCTCATCTCAAAGGTAGTAATATTACCAAAAATTTCATCAACTTAATATTGATCTAGGTCCTTTGAATCTTCAATGGTAGACACTTTGGGACTATAAGATTTTTGGGAGAGATCTCAAAACATTTTTTATATTTTCACTTTCTTTCACTTCACCAATTTTGTAGATGCTAGAGACAACTTCTTGTTCTTAGAGTATATAACTTGAAATGTTTTCATCTTCAATCATCCTTAGAGTCCTAAATTTTCTCTTAAATATGTACATCTTAGCTTTCTTCACTTTATTATATCCTTCATATATGCTACTAAGATTTTCCCAAGCATATTTAGTAGAACTACAATTCATTAGCTTCAAAAGTTTAAAATCATCCAACCCACAATTTCAATTGGATCTATAAGACCAGTGGTATGGGTAGTATAACCAATTTTGATCAATTAACAGATGCCAAACCCAAGATATTTTATACATCCTTCCATTCTCATTTTCTAGAAGGATTAATTAGTCCCATCAAACCTAGGACCCTTATAGCAAGCATCATGTGTCTTCTCGGATCTCTGCCTCAAGCTATTAAGCTACTATAGAAAAACTTGGCTTTGATACCAATTGTTGAACACTTCCAAAGACTAAGAGGTGGGGTGAATCAGTCTTATCAAAACATAATCCCTTCCAAAACTCTTTCAACACAAGCCGACCTTCTTTACTAGATCAAGAAACCTTTAAGAAGAATAGTAAGAAAGAATGATATAGTAGTTTGAATCCTTAGCAACTTCAATACATCTTGAACAATGAAAGATATCGTGATTATACTTAAAACCAAATCAACAACAATGAGAAATAGATAACACACACATGTACAAGGAGAATACCATATTTATGTGGAAAACACAATGAGGGAAAAACCATAGTGAGAGCCAACTCACATTATAAGGCTCACTGCCAAAAAGACTTGTAAGAAGGCTCAGGACCTTAGAGAAAGATACAAAGGACCTACTAAATAGAAGAAAACATGACTTTAGGAGCAAGATATAAGGACTTGATGAGATTCACTATCTCAAAGAAAGATACAATATGATTTAGATATAGTTATAATGATTTCTAACACAACACTCTATTGAATGAGGCATTATAACATAATTGATCTTTCCTTTCACACATTTTATCACTACCACTGTTGGATATTGAATAAAAATCACACACACAAACTTCTTCAAGCACTTGTAAAATTATCCATTTTGTTGCATCTAAAATAATTTTGAATTTATATCCACTGTAATAGTTCAAAAATTCAATTAGGTCAGCCAAGAAGAGGATAAAGTAATGAATTCAACTGGTCAGCCGCCAAAACATAATGCAGTCCAATCTAGAAGATAGAGAGGACTAGAAAAATTCTTAGAACTTCTTCCAATGTGATCCAAAATAATTTACATGCAGGTGCACATTAACCTAATTCAACATCAAGGAAAAATGTGGATGAGACAATGAAGCACATAACCATTTGACCCATAAACATAATTCTTATTGAATTAACATGATGTGGTCCCTATTAGGATAGGTTAGGACCCAAATATATCACAACATATCTTCCATTACTAGCATAAATCCCCAAGCACATGGTATTGTATAGGAGTGCATTTTGACCCCTCTCACAAATTCCCCTTTTACACCCTCTACTTTAGAAAAATGAAACACAACTAAGAAATTACACATCACATATCTGTAATACATCCACTTGGATCTTGTCTTTTGTGTCAGTGGGGGAATTTTTTTTGAGGATGTGAGCATGAAGCATGGACATCTACATGGTGTGTTGTCATCCTTAACATATTCTTGCATCTAGAGTCTATAGGGATGTTACACTCCTCATTGGGGAGGAAATGTAATGCCTCTGTGTTGACCAACCAGCTTGAAAATGGCTCTTTCCCTCCTAATTGATCTTAAAATGCATCCATTTCACATTCATTCCATCTTCTATAATCTCTTTAGTGTTCTACTTTTTCTTCTAGGAAATTCATGCATTCTCTTGAATATTGTTGGGAAACTTGTTGCTCCATCAACTTCACTGAGAACATGTTGTGCTACCATAAAAGCTATGAGTTTGGTGTCTTATGAGAACTCATTTTTCAATTCTATTTCCATGTCAACTTTACCAAGCTTGTAGTCTTGCATTCTCTCTTCATTGGCCTTGAGTGCATTTGGGTGGAGGTGGTATTGCTTCTCTATCCTTCTTTTTTTGTGGTTTGATAGAATTTCTTTGTGTTTTTTCGTATTGTTCAATATTCTCTTTCCTATTATTTCTTTTATTACATTTTCTATCTTGTGGCTTTCTTGGCTATCCATGGAGGTGGAAACACCAAAGTGGGGGTTTGACTAAGGAAAATCCCTATACAACCCTAACATTTTTCCTCTCTTGGTTGTGTGTAGGTACGTACATGTGGAGCTTGCTAGCGAATTGGACTCTTAGTGAGTTGGTCTTCGTCACCTTTGTTTCAATTATCTCCTTCATTATCTTTATAGTTATTTCTTACATTTAGTTAGTTATTATTTTGTTTAGCATTTTAAAACTCATTGATAAGACTATTAGTAGGTTTTTCTGAACTCTCCATTGTTCTTTTGCACTTTCTAACCATATAGACACCAATGTCCCAAAGAGATGCTAGTGTGTTGTACTATCATCCCTAACCCATGTTGTTGTCCTTAAAGAGAGAGCTATCTGATGTATGATTTGGGTTCTATAAATTGGCTTATTTACTCCCATCCAAATGTTTATATCAATAGAGTGATAGAAGCACTTGAGAGTGCTCTTCATTCTCTATCCTTGAATTAAAACACCTGCTTAGCTTGAGCTAAGATAGGGTAGCCTTCTGCTCTTGATGCTCTATGAATTGGATCCTTGGTGTAGTTGGTCCCCCTAACTTACATTTTGGTGAACCTGATGTGAACCATTTTGGTTCCATTTAGTAGTACTAAAAGGCTCTTTCCTCATATCCTAGGAGCATTGTGGGTGCAAGTGTTGTGATCCATTTCACCTTGCAACCCAACCTATCACCCCTAGTGGTGTAGTTGGAAGGATCCATAGGCATTGAAAAATGAAGCCTCATTTGGGTCAATATCTAGTGATAAAACCTTTGGGGGATTTGTGAAACTTCTATCTAGTATACTCGATGGCCTACATTTTACATCTACCCATCCCATCTGTGTAGCCTGCGAGTAGTTCTCCTAGCATAACTTTCACCTTGCAGGACCCACCGATGAACTATAACATAGAGCCATCTCCATTATACATCCCCACATGAATCAATGGAAATACTATAACAGGTGTTCTAGTTGACCCAACATTTTAGATGAATTTCATAACTAAGGAGATAATGTTGATTAAATTCATGCACAAGATGGGTATGATGAATTTGAGAGTACCATTTGTACAAACAATAGACTTTATGTACCTCCCCTTTGCCACATCACCATATCGGTCCTTTTTGGACCTAAATCAATGAACTTTCTCTTTGACATAATCCCAAGGTATTAAATCTTCAAGGTGAAACTAGGTATTCCCTATTTGGTTGCTATGAATGAAGTTCCCTCGGTAGTGCATAAATGCTTGAAATTCATCCATGAGGGTATAGTGCATGTAGTTCATGAAACTAGCTATAAACTATCAGTTACATGTGGTAGCTATTCATTAGATCACTTTTGGCCTACACTCATTGGTTTGCTTCCCCCTAGAATAGACCTCTTGTACCAAACCTATGTAAAGTACACAAGTGGGTGCTTAAGGCCTAAAGTGAGATACCCTTCGTCTCCCTATTCCATCTCATATAGGGCTTTCCTGAACACTAATAGTGATGCCTCCTTGGCTCAAAAAAGAGAAAAGGAGAAGTATGCTCAACATTCTTCTTCTTTTGCTACTATTTTTGTCCTTCCTATTGCTTCCTCTCACCCTATTGTGGCATCATCAAATTCTACTCCTAGGTGTTTTTTGGTGAATCCTATGGTGCCTGCTTGGTGAAATCCCAAGCATCCAACATTTGAACTTCCTATTCTATGCATAATTCCTAGGCCTATTCAGTATGGTAATGGAAAAGGTTCCAATGGGGAGTCTTCTATGCATCAGCCTTTGCAACCTCCTACTGTTCTTGCCCCTAAGGCGGTGAATGGGAAGAGACCTGTTGCTTAGACATTGAAGCCAACTCCCCCCGTTGTTGTTCCAACCTCTTCTCAATCTCTCCCTCTTGCTCCTGTCCAAGATTCCCTCCTTCCATTGAAGGTAGCCATGATGGACACTTTGAAGGCTAAGTAGGATCCTTCTATTCCATCTCAACTTTTGACCTCTAGCTCTTGGAGTCACAGGAACTGCCTTACATATGAGCGCAAGTGTCGATGAAAGGCTCTAGCCATTGAGTAGGAAACTTTGCAAAGGAAGGAATGGGATTCAACCACCCCTTTTCTAGGGCTTTCTAGTGTGTCCTCCTCTCTCATTCCCTTTTCTTTAGTTCCATCAACCTCGATGTTACTTCTGGCTCTTGCTATGAGCATAAACGTTCCTAACCCTAAAAGGGTATATGTGTTTATTGCTCCTTTGGTCAAGCCACCTCTTTTGATGTCCCTCCTGGAAATCCCATCATTTTTGAAGCTTGAGGACATGTGGAATAGCTCAATGGCATCTGTAGTGGTCTTCTCCTCCTCTTCTATGCTTTTTTCCTTGTCTTTGGGGATCTTGCATCCTCCAACGAAGTGGAAGATGGAGGATTTCCCTACTAGTAAAGGGGGTTGAAAGAGGAGTCCACCTTCATTATAGGGTGGTTTCTCACTAGTGTGCACCATCCTAGTGATGGAAGAAGTTCTAGCATCCCCAAAATTTGTCACTACTCCCGAGTCACTCGATGAGCCTAGTAGTGAATCTCGGGTAGTGTCTTCCTCGCCCATTAAGTTAACACAAGGAACTCCTATGAAGTGCATGTTTAACTCTTTGGATGTGGTCCCAACCCTTTTAGTGATCTTCACAAAGTTGCAAACCTTCACCTCACAAGAACTAAGTGGAGGAAACCTCAAAAAGTCTCCTTCCTTGGCTCTTGTTGTGAGGGGGTCAGAGGGTTCCCCCCTTGATATTCCACCCTTGCAAGCTCATCCACCTTACCTATATAATGATCTAGATTGGGAGGTCAATGACCTCTTGGTTGATGAGAACTAGGGGGAACCTCTTCTTTATCTATAAAATAGATTATGTGTGTTTGTGTTCCCCCATGCTTGCATTATGTGTTCCTGGATGACCCTTGTAGGTGCTTGGATACATATGTGTTTTTGTGTCATACAAATTCCTCTAATTTTTGCATCATTCTTCCTCTATTATGTGTATTGATTTTCAATAATTGGGTACAATGCAAAGTGTTGGGGGAATTTAGGCTTCCCTTGCATGTTGACCCAATTTTTTATTTCTATTTTGTTTTCTTGTACATTCTTCACATGGTCTACTATAGTAGGGGGCTGATGACAATTCATTAATATAATATTATTATACTTATCTATATTTATGAGTAGCTTTGACCCCAAAATATTAGATCACCCATGTCCCTTGTGTTTTACACTATTATTTTTCCTTTATTTATATCTTTCTCTCTTTTTTTCCTATTCCATGATGTTGTAGTGCTGATGTGTTGTCCCTTGCATGTGTGACAACATTACCATGGTTACATCTTTCTATGTTCCACGGGCCACAACATCACTTTTTCATTCTTGATTTTCCCTCAGGATGCCATGTGCCTTGTGTTCGGCACACACCATCCTAAGGGGGGCTATAATGTCACTTTTCTTTTTATAAGATGCATTCAATGGCCAGTGAATCTTTTCTCAAAAATATTTTCAAAGCTTTTTTCAAAAAATCACACAAGGACCCCTAGTAGAACATGTTTCCTTCATCATGGGTTCGCAAAGAAAGAACTTGAAGAAATTTCTTCTGAGGAGGGAGTAACTTTTCCTATGGGAGAAGCCTCAACCTTCCCCTCACGAGGAGGAATTTTCTTCCTTTTAAATTCCTTGATGAAGTGAGCATCTTTTGAAAGGATTCCTTGATGTTGAATTGATTTGCGAGAAAATACTCTTGCACTTTCAAACATGTGTCCCTTGATATGACCCCTTTTCTCTTGAAGCGTTCCTGATTGACCCCTTTGAAAGCTCTTCCTTTAATTTTTTTATTGTCTGCATGACTATTTGTTTACTTGTTTTCCTACGTGCCTTCTTTTTGTTTTCTAACATGTTTTATCTACAAATTAACATGTTGTTTTGTAGGTGTTCCTATGAAGCTGCTTTCTAGTTTGGCTCTCTAGAGTCCCCTTACATTGGGCTTCCTTCAGGAGAGAGTACCTAGGGGGTTCCTTCTTTGTAGGTTAGAGTGCTTGTGAAGCACTTGCATCCTATAGGATTTGTCCATTGTTGGTCTACAAGCCTTTAGTGTACTTTGTTCAACTCTCTAGTTCTGAGGATCTATGGAGTCCTATGTTTGAACCTCCTTAGGAGAGAGTACCTGTTGAGTTCTTTTCCTACCCTATGCTTTCAAGCTCGCCAAATTGTGATATGCTTCCTCGATGTTTCAGGTATATGTTTCTAAAATATTTTGATCTACTTTACCGAACACTCATTGATACTCATGCTCACTAATGTGGGGGAAAAATTTATTGGAGTGAATTTTCACTCGTCTCAAAAATTCCCATTTTACACCCCCTACTTTAAAAAAAATAAAATCCAACTAAGAAATTCCACATCACTTATCTGCATTGCATCTACTTGGCACTTGTCTTTTGTGTCAATGGGGTAATTTTTGTTGAGGATGCAAGCATGACACACAGACATCTACACAGTGTGCTACCATGCTTGATAGATTCCTGCCTTTGGAGTCTGCAGGGATATTACACTCCTCATTTGAGATGAAATGTAACACGTTTGTGTCAACCAACTAGCCCAAAAATAGCTCTTTCCCTCCTAATTTATCTTCAAATGCATCCATTTCACATTCATTCCATCTTCTAAAATCTCTTTTCGATTATACTTCATCTTCTAGTAAATTCACATAATCTCTTGGACATTGCTTGGCAACTTGTTGCTGCATCAACTTCACTGAGAATGTGTTGTGCAACCATAGAAGCTACAAGTTTGTGTCTTGTGAGACCTTCTTCGTCACTATTACAGTCATGTGGAATTTTCCAAGTTTAAAGTCTTGCATTCTCCCTTCATTGGCCTTGAGTTCCTTGGGTGGAGGTGGTATTGCTTCATTATCCTTCTTTTGTTGTGGTTTGGTAGAATAACATTATTTTTTTCATAGTGTTTGATATTCTCTTTCCTATTATTTACTTCATTGCATTTTCTATCTCGTGGCTTTCTTGGCTGTCCATGGAGATGGAAACACCAAAGTGGGGGTTTGGCTAAGGCAAACCCCTATATAACCCTAACATTTTTCATCTCTTGGTTGTGTGTAGGTACGTACATGTGGAGCTTGTTGGTGAACTAGAATCTTAGTGAGTTGGTCTTCATCACCTTTCTTTCAGTCATCTCCTTCATTATCTCTATAGTTATTTCTTACATTCAATTAGTTATTATTCTATTTAGCACGTTAAAACTCATTGACTAGACAGTTAGTAGGTTTTTCTAAACTTTGTATTGTACTTTTTCATTTTTTGTCCATACGGACACTAGCACCAGAGAGAGATGCTAGCACATGACACTTTCACCCTTGACTTGTGCTGCTATCCTCATATAGAGAGATGTCTAAGGTATGGTTCAGGTTCTAGAAACTGGCTCATTTAGTCCCATCCAAACGTTCGAAATAGTAGAGTGATAGAAGCACTTGAGAGTGCTCTTCATTCTCTATCATTGACTTAAAACACTTACTTAGCTTGATGTAAGATAGGGAAACCTTCTACTCTTGGGTCTCTATGACATAGAGCCTTTGTGTGGTTGGTCACCCTACCTTATAGGTATAAGAAAAGGAACCAACCCTATCAGCTAGATATCCACAAATATTCTAGAAAGTCAAATCAAGACATAATACAATACCAAAGAGGCCAATTAGCAATGTGAGGATAATGTGGGGATATTCCTTAAACATCCAAAAACACTTTGATACACTTTTTCTTACTATCATACCACCAACACCCACCACAAATCAAACAAGATCAAAAAATATATTCCTAAAACACAAAATTCTTAATCATGAGATATAACATTAACATATCAGCTTGTGGACCACTTCAACACATGAGCTTGGAACTTAGACATTGCATAGATTTTGAGACAAAATTCATGAAGTCACAAGAGAAATGACATCAATGCAGAGAAATACATAGCATTTCATGAGCTAGTCTGGACAACCAACAACATTGATAACCTTCAATAATTCATAGAGATCTCCTCAACAACATAGGTGACCTACAAAGATAGGAGTGCAACATCCACCAAACACTAACATTGAATACAAAACCATAAGACCAAAGCATAAATAGTGGAGGAATGTAGAGAATTTTTCTGGATTGACTTCACTATATCTTTCTAAACTAGAAACACTTAAGAAACTTTCTGTGGGTAGAAATTCCTTTCAACACATACTTTATCAAGAATATTATGAGAGAGAATAATACATAGTATAGACTTTCACCAAAATCTCTCCACTACCAGTCATGCTTCTAATCCTCATCTAAATATATCATTATGAAATCAACTATGTTGATAGGAATAATGCATTATATGAACTTCAACAACTCTTCTTTGATAAAGCATGACATCCAATCATGAACTTCAATAATTATTCTTTGATAAGACATGACATCCAATCATGAACTTCAACAATTCTTCTTTGATAAGGTATGACATCCAACCATGAAATTCATCACCAATGTTAGCCCAAATTGAATATAGCAATGACAACCAATGGAAAGGCCTAACACCTTACTTCTTAAGTGTTGACATCAATGAAAACCAATAATCAATTTTGACATCAATGACAACAACTTCCAACAAAATCTAGTTCCAATATGATTCTTCCTTTTTCATCAATCTCTAGTAATATGATTATAACACTATGGTTTTGTTCTACTCCATTTTATTTTGTGTAATGACTCGAATCCCCTCCAATCCTAAAAGTAATTACTTCTAATGGATCATGTGCTCCTCTACAACTTGAAATATTGGTGAAATATTCAATGGTGATATGATGGAAGGAGGATGATATCTAAATAGTTCCATAAATGGAGACAATTTTATGAACTATGAAAATAAGTGTTATAACACCATTCTACTAGTGGTGGCCAATCTACCCATTGAGACTATTTAGCTAAAGTGAAAAAACATATACAATCTTCTAAACATTTACTAAAAAACATTTTACCCACTAGATTAAGGATAGTATGAAGAAAAATGAGCCAATTGAGTACCCAAACATGAGAATAAATCTATCAAAAAATTACTAGTAAAGATAGGATCATAGTCACTAAAAGTAACCTTATGTGTACCATGTATCTTTTTAATATTCTCAAAAGATTATTTTCCCATTGTTCTTTCTATTAAAGGATGTGATAATACAATGAAAGATTTATATTTATTGAGATGTTCCAACACTTCCATCATGAATTTCTTATCATTAGATCTTGGAATCCCTATGATCAAGTCCATGGATAGCTCTTACCATTTATAGGAATAGTTAAGGTCTACAATAGACTAGAAATCTTGATTTTCACCTCTTTATTTTTTTGAAAAATAAAAAAATCAACCACATTTTTTTAAATATCTTATTTTAGCTCTACCCATTAGAATTCTCACTTCACTCAATGACACATGTTCAAAAATATTGAATGACCAAAAACTAGAGACTCGTGTTCAACTCTATGAGAATATTTTGTTTGAGATTATAATTCTCTTAGAGATACTACTCTTTATACCACAAATAATCTTCCATTCAACAAAAAATATCTAAACTATTGGGATCACTCTATAACTATTGAATGAGATTACTTGTAGTAACATCATTTTGTCACTCTTTCTACCCATTGTTCTTGTAATATTGAAATTAAACATAATATAAATCCATCCTTCTCACCCTTCCTAGATACTACATCTACCACAACATTTTATTTCACTCTCTTATATATAATCTCAAAGTCACATACCGATATTTTAATGACCCATTTTTATTTCTCTTTAGAAAATAATATATTTTATAAAAAATAAGGCTATCATGATTTGTCTTAACATTGAAGTATGTACACATTCAATAAGGGCTCCATTGTTTTATTACATGAAAAATAGCTATATTTTACTTCTCATAAAAACATTTTATTTGACTCGTACTATTTTATTAATTACGCTAAAAATAAATGGGGCCCACCCTATTGCATGAGAAATGCTCCTATACCATTTCCTAAAGAATTACATTCCAAAATTAAATCCTTGGTGAACTCTAGAGTAGTACATATATAGCCTCATTTAATCGCTTAAATATTGCATTAGAAAACTCATTCTATTGAAAATAATCCTCCTTCAATAAAGTAATGATGGTTGATGCTATACAACTATAATTATTGAGAAATATTCTATAGTATCTTGCCATTCCCAAAAAAACCTTGAATTTATTAGTTGTATTTTGGAATAGGTCATGTGAAACTATATTTCCACATTTACTCCTTCATGTGAAACTATGTGTCCCAAGTACTCCATCTCTTTGAGATAAAAAGGACACTTGGAAGGATTAGTATATAGCTAATGATATTTAAGAACTTTTAATGCTTGATCTACATTCTATAAATTTTCTTCCCATGTATTTTTATAAATGAATATATCATCAAAGAACACTAATACAATTTTTTTTTAAAAATTCTTAAAGATGGATTTTGTTAAAATTTAAAATGTAGATGGTGCATTAGTAAAACCAAATAGAATCACCAAAAAATTATAATGACCCTCATGAATCCTAAATGACTAGAATATGAAACTTATCTTTGATGGTGTACATATTGAGAAATCTATAGTCTATGAACATGTGCCAAGTTTGATCTTTCTTACACACCATCACTATGGTAGAGGAGTAAGCACTTTTGATATGCTTGATAATTCTTGTCACTAGCATCTCCTAAAAAAATTAATCTCACTTTTTTGCATATATTGGTACTTGTAAGGTGTGATGTTAGGTGGCTAGCTCCTTAATACTATTTGTATGGTATGTCCATGAACCCTCGTAGGAGGAATTCCTCTAGGAATATATTAAAAAGCCACTGAGTGACAATCTATAATTACTTGTAAATCTATATGGATAGGAGCATTTGATTGATAAGATTTTGATGAACATAATTGGGCCACAAATCCATCAGTTCCTTTCTTAATAGAATTTTTATTTCATTGAGAGCTTGCCATATATGGGGAGTTTTCATGCAACCTTTTTAGCTTCACTATATTTCCTTTAGATTGAAATCTCATAAATAGTTCCTTGTTAAACTCATCTCAAGTATTCTTAATGTAGTAAGACATTGTACTTCCATAATAATATTTGTTACACGCATTGAGATAGAAAACATTGGGTAGTCAAGATGATAATCTCCCATGGATAATATAATTTTCTAGAATTTTCTAGAATAAATTAACAATAGCTCCATCTAAAATTGAGACTTGAAACTTTGAATTTGGATATATCAAATAATTTAGATGATTAGCTAACTTTTTGCTGATGAAATTATGAGTACTACTTGATTCAATCAACATTGTTACTCTTTGCTTATTTAAGAAATTGACTGCCTTGAGAGTGAATATAAAAATGATTGGTTGGGGATCATGTTATTCCACATCTAACTCCCTATCACCCTATAATATTGGCTCATCCTATTCTTCCTCACTTAAACCTTCAATATAGTGGTGATCCCGTGTTACACTTTTTTTCCAAACTTGACATTAAATTTGATTTTTTTTAACTAAATCTTCACTTTCAGGAACCTATAGTTGCTAAACCATAATGAATATATATATATATATATATTAGAAAAATGAATCAAATTGTATTTCTTTTTCCATCTCCTTTGAAAACTAGTTTTTAATAGTAAGCACCATTTTTAAAGACTAATGTTCATCGTATAACACATAACTTTTCTTATATGAAGGATACAATTCTAAATTTTTAAAATTTAGATTTGTAACTACGATATCAAGCACATTCGTTTAGTTTCATAGTGTTTTATTGAATATTTTTTCTTAATTAAGTTTTGAGGTCAAACCAATTACAATTTAGACATAGGTGGACCGTATAACACATAATATTTCTTGTATGTATTGAAAATCAATTTTTTTTATTGGATCAAGGACATCAATACCTAGCACACACATATTTTTTAGAATTTTTTTTGATAATCTACTATTTTTCTACATGTGGAGAATAGAGAACTTGACTTCAGGTGAAAAGCTTATGTTTAATTAAACTAGAAAAATAATACATAATAAAACCAAAATATAATAAAATTGTATTTGATTGATAGCTCATTTAGAGGACTATAATCCTGTAGTTGGGTCTATGAAGTTGATTCCATTTTCATCTTCAACCTAAGTTGTTAAAGGAAAAATATTGCAGACAATTGCACATTGGGGGGAGAAGGGAAAAAAAAGGGGTTCGAGTGAACCTCCCTAGACCCCTTCAAGTGAAAGGGGTTCACTCAAACCCCCATTTTTTCCATTCTCCTCTTGATTTCATTAAGAAAATCCCACCATAAAGGGGTTCGAGTGAACATGCCATCAAAAAGTGGTTCACTGGAAGGGGGTGTTCAAGAGAACTATTTTTTGGGTTCACTCGAACACACCCTTCAAGTGAACCCCCTAAAACCCATTTTTTATTTTGATTATTCAAGTAATTTTTCTTTGTGAATGCAATTGTAACCCAATTATGTGGGATCACCCATAAAATAATTTATTTTCATTGTATTTATTTCATTGACTATATTTTCTATGATAGTTAAAACACAACCCTTTTCTCTCTTCTCATTTTTTGTGGAGTCAACCTAGTAGGTTAAGGCAATGAATATGTAGGAGAGTTCATTTATCTTATGCTTATGATCCCTTGTCACCTACTAGCCAAAAAATTATCATTATTTTTTTCTTTTGATAAGTATCACTTACAAAAATGAATTTAACTTTGGAACAAATATACCTCATATTTTATGTGGTCCCTCAAACATCCTATAAATAATTATTTCAAAATTTATTCTATAACATTCTTCATGCTTAGATAAATGTTTTAAAATTGATGAGTATAGTCATTCTCTATACTTATTGGATTTAATTTAGTGAGTTACTAGTAGTTGTCCAAAATATTATCTCTATCATGGGTAGCAAGATCCTCTTGAAAAATTGACCATTTGATCACACAAACCTTCTTTCTCTTCTTATTACATAACCAATGATACCAAATAAATTATTTTAGTTCCAAGTATAATTTTGCAATATTCACCTTATATTTACTTAGAACATTGTTAAGATCAAAGAACAACTCCATTTTATTAAAGCTAATTGGTTTCATCCTTTCTATAAAAAAATTTCATATCCAACTTGGGTATGAATTTCCTAGGAAAATAATTATTAAATATTTGATCCCCCTTTAGATTGGAGTCAAGACCAAAAAAATCATGTCTAATAAAAGCACTATCTTCCACCTTATTAGGTGAATTTTCTCCCTTATACTTCATCGCTTGAATAATTATTTCTAACTTCCTTGAAAATTCATTCATCTCATTCTTCATCGATGAAATTCTTCATTAATCTCCTTTATTAATGAAATTTCATCCTTGACCTTGTTTATTTTCTCATTAGGGTTAATATCCTCAATTTCTACACCATCCTTTTTTGGAAATTTTGCAAGCGTGGTGGCATTATTTTTGCCTCTTGTTGTAGGCCTCATAATAGATGATTTTTTCAATAAATCACAAAAATAAAGTTAAAATGATATAAAATTTTATTGTAACTTACTAGAGTCTAGGTCACACTTTCCTAGAAAAAAATCCTAAAAATTAGTTGGTTTGCATCTTTGAGATTAATTTTTTTGGAGACCCTAATCATGTAATAAATCATGTAATTCTTTCTAATTTCTTCAAAATTTGGACTCTACATGCCTCACTTAATTCTTGAAAATCCCACTAAAATTTTAGCAATTTTTTTCCAATATTATGTAGATATGTGCTTTCCAAATAAATTTTATATGAATCCTAATCATATAATAAAAACTCAAATTTTCTCTAATTCCTCTAAAAAATTTGACTATAGCTGTTTCAATAGGTTCTTGAAAATACCCTTAAAAATTATAAAAAAACTCAACAAAATTTGAGAGATATACATTTTCCAAAATGATGATAAAATGGCTTTCCTTCATGGTGCCAATATCATGCTTTGATACCACTTGTAATAAAATAAATTCCACAAGGGATTAATATAATATGAAATATGTTAAAATTAACTAATAATAGCTAATAAATAATAGGCCACTTGAAGGGGGAAAACCTCTAAATATCTCTAATGAGAACACAATTCACAATTTGATGAACAAATAAGACTACTTACCTCCTATATATACTCTACTTATGCCTATGATACCACTTAGGCCAACTTAGATAGTCATATATAATCAATATGCTCACCTAAATAACTAAATATAAATATAAGAATGATAATATGACTTAATTAAGAGTTAATGTGGCCTTAAGGTGACTACTTATAACCCTATATACTCTAAGATTAAGGGCATAATTGTTTTTAAAATCTTTATATTAAAAAAGTATTTATCTTAGCTCAAAATAGTTTTTATTTTATTCACACAACATCATATTATTCTTATCCTTCTTGTCATTGGAGATTAGGTCTCATGAGATAAGTAAATAATGGATTAGAAGATATAATTTTTTAATTACTAATTTTATTTATGTTAAATAATAATTAAAATTTTATAGTATTATTCTTGGATATATACATGTATGTCTTTTTTATTTAATCTTCTACAAAATATTGAGATTGTTTATTATTTATCTCACTAATAATGTTTTAATGTTGATGTTGATATTATACTATTTAGTCTAGATAGGAGATTTGGGTTTTAATTTTCTTTTATTGTGAAGAATTAAATTTTTGAATGATATTCTTCAAAAGTAATTATGTACATCATTTTTAGAATGTATATTATAAAATAATTTCATATTTTAATAATGTAAACTAATTAAAAGAAATTATATATACTCTAGGTAATAGTGAAAAATATTATGCTACAATACTCTATAGTTACTTTTATTAAATGAGAAAAATTATAACAAATTAGTAATAAATGAGTTTTGTTTAAAGTACTATGGTCAATAGAAGAGTCATATAACTAATTTATATTAACAATGATGTATGATATATTTTAACTTACATATCTATATTTTAGATATGAAGATAGCAATCATGAGAGATCCTTTAGTTTCTTTTGTATAATTATTTAGGGATTGTTTCATATTTAAGAGTAGCATAGTCAAAGGAGAATGAATCTTCTATAAAAATAATGAAAAATTATATATGTCAATTTTTTATAGACCCAATAACTAATAAAATAATGTATATAGGATACAAAATATTTTTGAGTCATTGGTGCCAAAACTAAGGAATAAATAATATTTTTTGTGATGGGTGGTTGATGGATTTTGACATTTTCCTCAGCAAAATTGCAAATTATTTTGATATCTAATATTTTATGGCAGAGATAAATAATTTATACATGAAAAAAAAGACACACATAATGAACATGCCAGCTAATGACACCCTTTTCCACTTGTCTACCCAACATATCAGCATCCCTTCCATTTTTTTAAAAAGTATCAAGATATAAACCATGTAGTTATTTAGCTCACTAACATGAACCTTTATTATACACACTATGTCCCTCCTGATAGTGATTAGGGTGAATTCAAGGTGTTATCTATCACCACATATTTTCCATACTTCTAGGTATGTATGTGATTACTAGTCTAAGGATTTTCTAATGAGATATAAAACATATGATGTACATTATCAAGATGTTAGTAAACATGTTAAAGAGGATGATCCACATTAAAAAAGTATGCCACAAATGGTTAATCATTATATATTGGATAGTATAGCCTTGAGCAACAAGTTACTAGAAAGCACATTAGGTATTATCTAATAGGTATGTTTAAATAAGGTTGTCTAATTTATCACTTCCTATTTAAATTTATAATTAATTATATTAATCCATTATGAATAAGAAAGAATGTCAAAAATTGTGTATTAGTTATTAAATTCTAAGGCAAGAGAATACATCCTACATCTATCAACACTTCGTCAAATGTGCTTATGTGGGATTTTGAAGTCATAAAATATATATTTTTTAATAAAATCATAAATATACTACATGCACGTGCGCACACACACACACATATTATAATTGTAAATTAAAACTTGATGATGAAAGGGTGGATTTTTAATTTTTGGAATTGGGACATATTGGTGTAGTACTTAGTTCTCAACTTACACTAAGGTAACTTTTATTATTTCTTATAATTATATATGAAAAAAATATTATTTAGATTTTGATTAGAAATATTGTTCTCATTTTCAATTGATGACACTCAAATAGACACCCCCTAGTTTTTGTGATTAGTGTAGATGGGAATTATTGAGGGAATTTTTCCTTCTATGGATTTTACATAGGTGTCAACTAGTAATTTAACTATCAATTTTTATTTTTCTTTTATCTCATTTAATTTACTATAAATAAATGGTATCCTTATTTAGTTTAATTTTATTCTTCACTTATTCCATAGGAGGATGTTACAAATTAAAATTGTGCACCTACCCCTCATGTCGATGACGTAAAGCATAAGATGACTAAGGATAATCATCATTTTATAGCAAGTGATTATTTACTTATGTCATCTTATATGTCATGTTTCTTGTACCAATGTTTATATTATTTAATTGTATTAATAGAATTTTTTTTCTATAAATAGGGTTATGAGTGGTTAGCTTGTGTCTACCTTAACTCTTAATTAATTCATATTATAATTATTATAATGTTATTTAGTTATTTAGTTCAACCTAAGGCTTATATAGGGTTATTTAAGTCAGACTCAATGATATCTTGGGCATAAGTAGGATATATATAGGAGGTAGTGAATCTTATTTGATTACCGGATTGTGAATTTTGTTCTCATTTGAGATATTTGGAGGTTCTCCCCATTGAATTAGCTTGTTATTCTCTGATATTATAAATTATTGGAAGAATATTTCATATTATATCTTCTATTATGCAAGTTAAATATTCATTACAAGTGGTACTAGAGCATGATCATGGCACTCTGAAGATAATGCATTTTTTCAATTATATAGGTCATTTTATGAAACACATGTAATGTTGGAAAATTGATCATAGGGTTTAATAAGGATTACTACTTTTCACTAAAAACCATTGGAATTCAGATTTGAAAGGGAATTCGATTGACTTGCAACCTTAAAGGTGCATCAACCAACCCTAGATCTAAATTATTTTGGGGTTTTGAAATGTATTTGTATGAAATTAAATGATGTAGCTAAATGAATATGAAAATACACTATTTTGTTGCAAATATAGAGAAACTAGAAACTGCAACTCAAATTCTGAGATCAAATTTGAAAAGACCATAGTATTATGCACTTGTGGATTGAATTTGTGCTTGATTTTGGGGGGCTAAGTCACTAGGGGAAACTATGTCCTTGTTGACCAATTTAAAATCTATTTTCATAGTTCTCTAAGGCCTGATTAGAGCCTTCTTCCTTTGGTACTCATTGTTTGATCTTTATCAAGTTCTAAGATAATTGAGTTTTTGCATGTTGCCAAGTTGTAGGGTTTGAATACAACAATGAACAAATGGTCTGCAATCTTCCTCCAATTCCCCTCATATCTACAACCTACACATTCAAAGAGAGAGGAAGGGTTACACTATATAGGGGCTTGCTTTGGTCAAACCCTGAGTTGGTGTTTCCACCTCCACAATGGAAATGTCAATGAAAAAAATTATGAATAAAAAATGGTTGTAGCTCACTACTCAAATCTGATTCCTTGAAGGAATAAAGTCTCACAAATCTCCTTAAGTTTTTATTATTGTTTTCCTTTATGGCTTGAAGTTCCTATAGGGTGTTGGTGTTTTTTTCTTAAGTCTCAACTTATTCTTAAGACAACCTAAATGATAGCCAATTCTTATACTTAATTGTCCTAAGGGGCTGGCCAACAAACTGGAGCATGATTTTATCTATTATCCCATCTACACTTTAGGCTTTGCAAAACCTAGGAGGGTGGTCCCATGCACTATCAATTAGGGTTTCATACATTTGACTTTAGATGTTTCTTTTAAATAGATATATTCTCTATTATTAATCAAGAATTATAGATAAACACATTGAAAGGGCTAAATTTTTGGAGTTTGTGCATTTCATATCTAAGAACATGTAAATAAAATTATACAAAAAATATTTTTTGAAAGTAAATTTGTTCATTAAAATTGTTGATCATGAATATTAAAACTAGGTCCTTTTCTCAGACTAGTGCCTTAAACCTAGGTCATAAATTCAAAGGAAACACAATTGAAAACCCTTATAACAATATTGATCATAACATCAAAGCTTAATGATAATACGTTACACTACCATGCCTCAAAATGTTATATTTAATTATACTTATAAACCCTTTTATATACCTAAAACATTCAATCTTTCTCATAAATCATATTTAATTTAGTCCTTTATTAAAATCCATAGAAGAAACATTCATACACAAGAAAGACTACCCCTGGATAAATTTTATTCATAAATGCTAAAGGTAAATACATGTAGGAGACAATTGCTTGAATTTTTATTTATTTTGAAATGCTAGTACTGTTATAGAAAATAACCAATCACATTGACAACCTTTTCTAACAAGACCTAAACTAGACATATATAGACTAATATACAAAATTTTCAAGATCCCCACAAAATGGCCCTAAATCCACTTCTATAGAAACAAGGGAAGGAACAAGCTTCAAGCCATGGGAAGGATGCCATATTTTTATTTAACAATCTTGTTGTAGAAAGAGACAAAAATATAAAACCTCTTGTGTGTATGTGCAAGATCATCATGGAAAAATAGGTCCTTAAGTGGCAAAAAATTCAAAAAAATGGGGTTACGCAATTTGAAGTAAAAATTTGAATAAGTTATCAATATTATTTCAAAAATATGTAACAATAGAATTTGTAGAAAATTTAATGTAGTTTCTAAACTACTAGGTTTTATTTTAAAAAATCTATTTGGTGGAAATTTGAAATTTCAATGTAGTAGTACTTAAATTTTAGGAAAAAATAAAGTAGATTAATGCATGACCACCCTAACCACAATAAAATGATAATATTTTTAATAATATTTTAGATATAAGTAGAGGACTCGTGTCCCAATGTGATGCATTTTTTTTGTAATTTTTTTCCTAGCAAATAATTAATTATGATTTTTTTATTACAACTTTTAAACAATATAAAAATTTCTATGTCTTACCACCATAACTTGGTCAAAACTTCATGAAATTCAATTTTTTTTTAATCCTATAGTATGTGAAGCATAGAATGTGATGCATGTTTTGGATTCAAAAAATGTGATTCAAATAGCCTATCAATCAAGACTTTAGACATAATTCAAATAGAAAGTGAATAATAATTATTTATTAAGTTTAAAGTAAAGCATAATTTATATTGGTGGAAAGTTAAGAATATCCTTTAAAAACACTTTTCATTTCATCAATTTTGGGTAAAAAAAAAGTCATCAGCCACATATGGGTATGTGCAGGATCATCATGGAAAAAACAGGCCCTTAAGTGGCAATGAAAATTCAAAAAGTCAAAGTTAGGCAACTTGATATAAAATTTTGAATAAGTTATCTATATTATTTCAAGAAAATATGTAAGAATAGAATCATGAAAATTGAATGTAGTTTCTAAATTTAAGTTTTTAAAAGTCTATTTGGTGAAAATTTGAAATTTCAAATGCAGTAGTAGATGATTTTAGGGAAAAATAGAAGTAGGTGTCTGTTTGACCACTAACACAATAAAATGATAATATTTTTTTTGTAATATTTTAGATATAAGTAAGAGGACTCATGTCAGATGTGACATATTTTTAACCATTTTTCCAAGTAGTAATTAATTGTAATTTTTATTACAACTTTACAAAAGTAAAACTTGTATGTTTGACCACCTTAACTTGGTCAAAACTTCATGAAATTCAATTTTTTTTAATCCTATAGTATCACGAGAAGCATAGAATGTGATGGATGTTTTGGATTCCAAGAAAATATGATACCATTTGAAAGTTATAGATGTTTTGAATCAACCTATCAATCAGGACTTTAATTAAGTAATTCTAGAAAATGAATAATAATTGTTATTAAATTCAAAGTAAGGGAATAATTTATATTGGTGAGTCTCCTCTACAAACCCTTTTGTTTCGTAATTTTGGCTAAAAATTTGTAGCCGATACATGGTGAAGTCTGAAAAACAAGGTAAGTTGTTAAACACATTTTTTGTGTTGACTTCTTAGGATTGGCATGTCCTAGCCAAATTCCAAAGAAAGCTTGAGGCTAATCCCTAGGCAATAAATTCTATGTCAAAAATATTGGATATTTGTTTCAAATCATATATCTGTTTTGAATCGGATATCCGTTTCAAATCAGATATCTGTTTTGAATGGGATATTGATTTGGTTTCCCTCTATATGGTCCCAAAATGTTGACCACACTTTGCAATCTATGATTCCCAGAAAAATGCAATAAATATTTTATAGTTTATTTAAATATATCTGGTTAGAATATACAATATAGTTTATAATTTAATATATAATATATTATATTATTATGTATAATATTTAAATATTATTTCTATATTTTAGTTAATGTATATATATATATATATATTACTAGTATATAAAATATTATATAACTAATTAATATTACTAACATATAAAATATTTAAATATTATTTCTTTCCCTCTCTCTCTCATCTCTCCTTCCTACCCCCTTTCCCTCTCTCAAGTCTCTCTCTCTCACTCACTCCTATGTCTCTCCACTCTACCCTTAGCCCTCTACCC
>VDFB02281492.1:1048445123-1048478956 GCA_007258455.2 Sequoia sempervirens | reverse complement strand
CGAGTCAAGTGAGTGGGTGGATACATGGGTACCATGTCGAGTATCTAACTCCTTTATCTCAAACAATATCCATGACAAAATGACACAATGGAAAGTTGGGTTGATTACTGACATGCTCGTCTACTACGGCTAGGACATATTTTTTGTAGCAATTTGTTTGCACCACGAGAATGAAGAGAAGCGGAGACTATTGGTTGGCTTGATATTGTGGGTAAAGCATAAGCTGCTTTAGCTAATGGAAGATGATGATGGTTTTGTGTATCCTACAGGTTCAGTTGTGGTTGCAGGAACTTGGTTGCGAACATAAATGATTAGAAAGAATAGCATACCTGTATTTGAATACTATGAGAAACAAAAAACCATGGACACCTGCAACAATAGCCAACTCTGATCCTTTCAAAGAGGTATGTGATAGATTACAACAATAGAGATTGGTTATCTAAGCATCTTTTATAGTTTTCATCACCAATTCATCATCATTCAAGTTGTTTAGATTAATATAGATTTGTTAGTCTAAGCATCTTTTCTATTGTGACAATATAGATTTCTCATTTTCCCACTTTTGCAATATTCTTGGCACGATTGATCCTTGGACTCTAGCGTAATAATAGCCAGCTTCGATCCTTTCGAAGAGGTATGCGACATATTACAACAATATAGATTGGTTATTCTAAGCGTCTTTTATAGTTTGCATTACCATCTCCTCATATTTTGTGTCATTTAGAATAATATAGATTGGTTATTCTAAGCATCTTTTATAGTTTGCATCACCAATTCATCATCATTCAAGTTGTTTAGATTAATATATATTTTTTAGTATAAGCATCTTTTCTATTGTGATAATATAGATTTCTCATTTTCCCACTTTTGTGATATTCCTGGCACAATTGATCATGGACCTGCTACAACAATACCCAGTTTTGATCCTTTCGGAGAGGTATGCAACAAATTACAACAATATAGATTGGTTATTCTAAGCATCTTTTATAGTTTGCATTACCATCTCATCATATTTTGTGTCATTTAGAATAATATAGATTGGTTATTCTAAGCATCTTTTATAGTTTGCATCACCAATTCATCATTATTCAAGTTGTTTAGATTAATATATATTTGTTAGTCTAAGCATCTTTTCTATTGTGACAATATAAATTTCTCATTTTCCCACTTTTGCGATATTCCTGGCATGATTGATCATGGACCTGCTGCAACAATAGCTAGCTTTGATCCTTTTAGAGAGGTACGCAACAGATTACAACAATATAGATTGGTTATTCTAAGCGTCTTTTATAGTTTTCATTACCATCTCATCATATTTTGTGTCATTTAGAATAATATAGATTGGTTATTCTAAGCTACCTTGATGGTTTGTACAGGTGCTTGTCAGTCCAGAATGTGAACATACTACTATTGTTGAAGACTGTGACCTGAATGCTTCTAATAGGAAAATTTTGTAAAATTTGAGTTCTCAAATTGGAAACAATGTAAAATGGTCATAATTGTGTATGGGCATAATCTATACCCAGTGATGTTTTTTGAAATATGGGTCAAATGTCTGGCATTGTATAAAAGGTATGTTTAAAATGTAAAGGGGTCTATATTTTGGAAACTCGTAGGTTTTGTAAAGGGGTATATTTTTGTACTTAATCAAGCTACAACTGAAGGTTTTCTTCCTGGTTCTTTCCTATTGGTATGCTCATTTGAACTAGGTTTTGTAATATCTCCCATTTACATATAATAAATTATAGTGGCTTGCAAATTTTGCTCCTCAAATCCAACTTGGGTGCAACTTCATTTTTAGCAACTTTCATGAGGTTTTTAAGGAAATCAATGATTAAAGTGTTAATATTTTGATTTTTTGTCTTTAATGAGATCTAATAGTCCTAATGGTCATGTATTAGGAGGAGTTTTTAGGTTTTAGGGTAAAAAAAATGGAGATCCCAACTTGTCCTAATTGTTGCTTTGTAGCCTTTGAAGGAAAAACTAGTAAATTTGTTTAGCGACAAGCAAGAAAAGTGTTTTGAACATGTAATGATGCTATTTAGATCCATTAAGTGAGGTCTTAGTAAAGTTAGAAGTGGAAAAGTGCAACATTTCATTATGAGTCATATTAAAGTGAAAAATGTTTGTATTTTGGCCTTCAACAATCATTAAGGTTTCAAAATTTAGTTAATATTGGTGGTTAAAGGCATTGGGAGTTGGATTCCAATGTGAATCGGTGGGATGAGTTGGTAGGGATTAGGAAATGATATTTCAAGAGTGGAAGGCATGGAGAACTGGGTTTTGAAATAAAATGAAGAGTTAAAGGTCTAAAAATGGTGGTATTTTTCACTTGAAAATAGAGTTTTTACCCAAGGGTTTGCAAAAATATCTAAGATACCAGAATTTTCTTTGTTTCCTAAGAATATTGGGGACTAAATAAAGGTGTCTAAGGTGGTGGTAGAGTCTGAAAGGTTGTGGAAGTGCTACATCTAATAAACCCTCAAGAATTACACTAAAAACAAGGGTTTTCTGATTTGATGGTTACAGGTCCATACAAATGGAATCCAATTGTAGAATCTTTGTTTTCTTGGAAATTTATTTGCTTCCCCAAGGTTTCAGGGGTTTGTGTGGTGTTTGAAGGTATGTTGCTTTGCATTTTTGGGCTAATTGAGTAGCCTTTTCAAGGGTGAATGTATAGGAAGTCCTTATTTGAGATTAAAAGGAGTCTATGTTGTTTTCTCATATATATGTTGTGTAACTTGGATATAGGTGTTTGAATCAGTCATGTGTTGGTCTAGTGTTTTGGAAAATTGTGGAGTAATTGGACAAAAACTAGTTTCTCACTATTACAAGGGTTTAAGGGGGTTAAAGAGGGAAATGTGTATTTAGTTGCTTGTCAAGTTTTAAGGGAGTTTTGGACTATCCAAAGAGGTTAGAATAATCTTGTTAGATTCCTCAAATAGGCAGGTTGCAAAGAGTTTGTGATTGTGCCCTTGTGTTTGCATCAAATTTTCACCTAATTTCACTCAGTCCAATGTAGCTCAGAGTGATTCGATGTATTTGGTTACAAAAAAGGACCATCCCTAGCATAAAATTACCCATCCAGATGTGTTAGAATAGTCTATTTGGTCGTATGAGTTGCAGAATGAAAGTTGCACCACTTTGCAACTTTACATTGCTTGCATCTGGCAACTTTTCCCTCCATTAAAAAGTCATCGCCATAGTAAAACGCCTCTAAGATAGCAAAAAGTGAGAGGTTTTTGTAGATGGTCCCAACATGATCCCATATCCTTAGACAGAGAGTCTGTAAGCATCACAGTCTCTGAGAAATAGCCCTTCAAAGATTGCTACCTTTTAGCACTTGGGACTCTTAAGGGAAATCACTGGTCCAATGTAATTCAGAGTGATTCAGCATATTTGGGTGTAAGAGAGGACCATCGCTAGTGTAAACGTACCCATCCAGATGTGTTGGAACATTTTGTTTGGTTGTAGAAGTTGTGGAATGAAAGTTGCACCACTTTGCAACTTTACACTACTTGCATCTAACAACTTTTCCCTCCACTGAAAAGTCATCACCACTGGAAAATGCCTCTGAGATAGAAAAAAATGAGAGAGGTTTTTGTAGATGGTTTGAACACGATCCCATAGCCTCAAACAGAGAGTCTATAAGCCTCATGGTCTCTGAGAAATAGCCCTTCAAAGATTGTTTCCTTTTAGCACTTTGGACTCTTAAGGGAAATCGTCGGTCCAATGTAGCTCAGAGTGATTCGACATATTTGGGTGCAAGAGAGGACCATCCCTAGTGTAAACATACCCATACAAACTTGTTGGAACAATCTGTTTGGTCGTATGAGTTGCGGAATGAAAGTTGCACCACTTTGCAACTTTACACTGCTTGCATCTGGTAACTTTTCCCTCCATTGAAAAGTCATCACCACAGGAAAACACCTTTGAGATAGAAAAAACCGAGAGAGGTTTTTGTAGATGGTCCCAACACGATCCCATAGCCTCAGACGAAGAGTCTGTAAGGATCATTGTCTCTAAGAAATAGCCCTTCAAAGATTGCTGCCTTTTAGTACTTTGGACTCTTAAGGGAAATCATCAATCCAATGTAGCTTAGAGTTATTCGACATATTTGGGTGCAAGATAGGACCATTCCTAGCATAAACATACCCATCCGAATGTTTTTGAACAGTCTGTTTGGTCGTACGAGTTGTGAAATGAAAGTTGCACCACTTTACAACTTTACACTGCTTGCATCTGGCAACTTTTCCCTCCACTAAAAAGTCATAACCACAAGAAAATTCCTTTGAGATAGAAAAAAATGAGAGGATTTTGTAGATGGTCCCAATACAATCCCATAGCCTTAGATGAAGAGTCCTTAAGCATCAGGGTCTCTGAGAAATAGCCCCTCAAAGATTGCTACCTTTTAGCAGTTTGGACTCTTAATGGAAATCGTCGGTCTAATGTAGCTCAGAGTGATTCGATGTATTTGGGTGCAAGAGAGGACCATCCCTATTGTAAAAGTACCCATCCAAATGTGTTAGAATAGTCCATTTGTTCATACAAGTTGCGGAATGAAAGTTGCACCACTTTGCAACTTTACACTGCTTGCATTTGGCAACTTTTCCCTCCACTGAAAAGTCATCACCATAGGAAAACGCCTCTAAGATAGCAAAAACCAAGAGAGGTTTTTGTAAATGGTCCCAACACGATCCCATAGTCTTAGACGGGGAGTCTGTAAGCATCATGGTCTCTAATAAATAGCCCTTCAAAGATTGCTGCCTTTTAGCACTTTGGACTCTTAAGGGAAATCGTCGGTCCAATGTAGCTCAGAGTGATTCGGCATATTTGGGTGCAAGAGAGGACCATTCCTAGTGTAAATGTACCCATCCAGATGTTTCAGAATAGTTTGTTTGGTCGGATGAGTTGTAGAATGAAGTGAACAAGTTGTGATTAAGCTTAAAGGTACCTTTTGATGTTTGAAGTTGTATGGAATATGGGGATGTCAATTTTAAATCATGTGATAATCGTTTTAGTATGAAGCTTCCTTGCACATTGCTCATTTTTATGGTGCCAAAATAGGAGTGCTAATAGGATGTTAAGAATATTTAATAATATGTACTATAGAACAAATGGAGTGGGGAGACCCCATTACCTTATAGACTTTGTTGAGTCATAATACTATGTCTAAACATTAGTATTGCTAATAATTGAAGGTTTTATGATAACTTCTTATGATAAATATATTTATCTATAATCTTAGTGAAATATGAAAGAAAAAATAGATGAAGGAATCATAAGTTTATATATGTATATCATTGTAGTATTGATTGTCTAGTGTGGAATGAATGCATTTTTTTTACTAGCAATGTCAACTAGCTGGGTGTACCTCTATTGATGATAAGAGATTTATTTGATTGAAGATTGTACAAGCATTAAATTTAGTCATAGGTGTGATCTTAAATTAAAATGTTAAGAAAAAAATATTATGTAATAAAGTTAATTTACAATTATTACTTAGGGATCCATATATTATAAAAATTAATGTCACGAGATCAAGAGAGTGAGGATGGATGTTAAGACTGGTTAGTTTCATGAAGCAATTAAAATAATATCCATGTTTCATACAACTATGAAACCTTAACTATGGCATGAAACTATTAAAAGGACCAAGAAAGAGAAAATGTAAGTTAAATGACCATAATTATTATGATATATAGTATCAAATATTATTCTTATTAATTAGGAAAGTACCAATAAAATTAGTATAAAGAAATTGTTAATCATTAATTTAATATCTGTTTGAACACTAAAAGAACATTTATTATAAAGGGAGTCCAAATTAATAAACAGTTTATAGGTATGAAATTATCATTAATAATTATTAAGATATTAAACTAATGTTCCACCATACTATTGAAATGTAAAGCAATAGGAATAATTGTGGAAACTAGATCAAGTGCACATAGACATAGAAATCAATGTTGGGCAGCGTAGAATTTTTCTACCTATTAGATATTTAAGTTTTGAAATCTAGCACCATGATTCATCCTAGCCAAAATATTGAGGCTATTGAGTTGACTGGTTATTGACATAAATGTCAGAACAATATGGGGATTTGGTAATGGTTTTAAAATCAGGCTCATTTATAGCATGCCACTTCTAAAGAGGCTCTCTTTTCAACTAGTTTTCAGATATGTGAGAGATTTGATCAACATTCAAGGGATAGGCAGTACCCTACAAAACATTGAATTTTTCACCAAAACAACTCACTACTTTAATCAGGGAATATTATGATGAGCTAGGATGGAAGGACAATAGGATTTCACAGAGAGAGAGAGAAAGGGGGGAAAGAGATTTCGTTAGATCAGTATGGGGAAAGTGGAATGCCTGAAGGGGGGAGTTATCTAAAACAACCTGCAGAGCTATCTATTAGATCATTGGTATAAATCATGGGATGAAGCCATACCAGTAGATATCAGATATCAGATTGATTCTTTCAGAGTTCAAGAGGATGATTGTGCACTAGAATGAAATATTTTGAAAAATAGAAGATTTTTGCAATTCCCATCTCTACCACTTATGAAATATTTATATGATGTTATGTGATATTCTAATCGTAATTCATGCTTCTAGGCTGCACACACACACACACACACACACACACACACACACACACACACACACACACACACACACACACACACACACACACACACACACACATATATATATATATATATATATATATATATATATATATATATATATATATATATTTTAATATATATATATATATATATTTATATATCTGTCTATATATATATATATCTATATATATATATATATTATTTTTACATGTTTTCTCCATTGTTCGGCCCCTACACCACAAGTAAATTGTTGCATAGTGTGTGGAATGAGGATGCAGCAAGCCTAAGACCCCTTTAAAGTTTGTTTGATTGCATTTAAAATGAACTTTTAAGCCTTGCACCCTAAAAGTGACCTCTAAATAACATCAAACACCTTAACTACCTCATTCTTATTCATTTTTTTTCAAACAAGAATTTTCATTCCAAGAGGCTGAGCTTTAATTTTTGCTTGTTGGATTGAATGTGGACCATGACACAACTTTCTTTTTTCAAAAATTGTTCAGCATCATTGAACTAAGAATTTATCACACTTCTGGAGAGAAACAGAGGAGTAATACAAACTAAAACACATTACACTTCAGTTCTCACTGACTTGATGTACTCTCCAACATCTCTCTTCTCTCATGTGGAGAGTTAGAACTACTTGGCCATGCCTTTGCATCATTAGGGAAGTTTTTCTCTTTTTGATAATGTCAAAAGCATGGCTGCATAGATATTAGGAAAAAAACCTTTTCTTTTAGATTAGCAATGCATGGAAGATTCAAAAAGTATCCTTGATATTATAGAAAGGTATGTGTTTATACACTTCAAACGTGCAATCACTCTAAAGACCAATGTAACAATGATACAAAATAACATTTGAGACTACAAGAAGACGTCAAAATGGCTAGTGTACTAAAAGAATTCTTATGATTTTTGAAGAATACTGATAACTCTACTAAGTTGACTTCTTTTTTCAATATCATACAAATTGAACCCTGGCATCAATCGACTTTGTATATCAAGCTACCACAATTCAAGTTTCAACGATGAATATTTATCATGCATGTTTTAAATGACATTCAAGTTTATAGTGGTGTTTTTTTTATATGATGTTATGTGATATTCTAATTGTAATTCATGCTTCTAGGTTGTATATATATATATATATATATATATATATATATATATTATTTTTAAATGTTTTCTCCATTGTTCGGCCCCTACACTGCAAGTAAATGGTTGCATAGCATGTGGAATGAGGGGGCAACAGACCTGAGACCCCTTTAAAGTTTTTTTTAGTGCTTTCTTTTCATTTTTTGTGAGTTTTGTGCCAAGTTTCCTCAAAGAAATGTGGTCTCATAGAATTCCATGACAAGCTAATGCAATTGATAGCTTCTCCTAGTTATTAGTTATGTAATGTGAAGTAATTGCATAACTACTTAGGTTGACTTTGTAAAAACTATATTGTTATTGAAATTTTTCATCTATCAGCATCTAGTTGTTACTTATGCAATGTGAAGTAATGCTTTGAGTTTGAAAGATGTGCAATGCAATGTAATCAGCAATATGAATATAAACTACATAATATTTAACCATTCTTTTTATGCTATTGTACATTGATATTTAACCATTGCTCACTTGATTAAATTTTCAAAGATTTTAATCATGCACATGAGGAGGAAATTAAATTTCAATTGTAAACTTCTATATATCAAATTATCCAATAATCAAGTGTATGTCCATATACAAAAATGGCATCAACACCAACTCAAAAAGTTTTACAATATGTGGCATATGCCATCTTGGTATCTATTCAAAATTTACATGCCAAAATGTCTATCTCATCCTAAACTACTAGTGGATCATCAAAATGGAGCCTCTTTGAAACACTTGTTGGCTCTGAAGGTAGCTGCAGAAGAAAAAGTAAAACCACAATTGAGATTAGTTATACTATATAATTTAAAATCAAATAATTAACATAAAAATCAATATACATTGAATTATAATTGAACTCTAAACTTGAAATCTTGATTACCTAAAATATACGTCTCTTCGAAGGGTCAGGAGTCGTAGAATATACCCCTCTTAAAGAACCAACCAAACCAAGTTTTGTAACATCAATCTATATATGTGAACAAAAACATAAAATTGATCCAAGTTAGCATAGAATTGTCAGTAATAAGAACATATTTACCAAGCACAAAATAAAATAAACACATACCTCTTTAGGCTGATCTTTTTCTTTATCTCCTTTAGGTGTTTCAACACCTCCTCCTTGAGGTGTTTCAACACCTCCTCCTTTAGGTGTTCGAATACCTACTCCTTCAAGTGTTGTAACACTTGTCAAAAATGATGTATAGCTCACAACCGCCTATACATAAAAATGACAAGTACATATGAAACTACGAATCTATGTCAATGTATGCATAATCAATAAAAGATCTTATAAATCTTAATTCAATCAAATTTGAGTTCAATTACCTTTCCCTTATCTAACATTGTGCCTCAATATTCTAGAGAGCATCATACCTCACTCACGCTACATGTTTCCTACAAGCAGAGAATAAGATAAACATATAAGTTAATATATAATTTCATTAATGACAATTCAAATGACAAGCAAGTATATAGTAAAAAAATGTAAATGAGTGAGTGCGAAAATATACATTGTGTGCATGTCAAGGCCAAATGAAATGGACCTAAGGGTGCTATCAGTCACTCGTGTGAGCTCCTCCTAAGACATTAACTGTTAAATAGACCATTTAAATAAATATTAGTACTTGATACTATCTCTTATTAATATTCATTTTTAGAAAAATACAAGTTATGAATTTACACCTTAAATGTTAACTATGTAACTATTCCAATGTCCACCTCTCTAGTAGGAGAGGACTCTGTAGGGTGTGCTCCACTCCCCTGCATGTGATCTGATATAATCTCCACATCCTGGATGTCATAATCAACAGTGTCTAATGGATGCTCAACAGGATGTACAATAGGACCCAAGCATATCTGCTAGCACGTATTGCAAATATGTGGCACACAAATATGCGGACCCAAGGACAATGATGAAGCAACACTGGATCCATTTCCAACATCACCAGAATGTGGCTAAGCTACTGAAGAAGCATGGGAAACCAAAAGAACACTCAAAGAGTGAATGGACTGGATAGTTTGTGTGGTTGCATCCTTCATAATATCTGGATGTTGTACTGGAGGTGGTGGAGGAAGGGGAGGATAGGGAACATGTGGGCACCTAACTACTCTAACTACCCCTGGCCTATCCTAGGGCATACCTCCACCAATGCCCTAGAAGGGTTTAATGTCAAAGTAATTGGCATGATACCCTAACAAAAACTCAGTGTATAATTTTTTAATTAAGTAAAAAGGTACATCAAGATTATTGTTGGGTGGTTTATCAAAAACCATACACCAATGATCCCAAAAGTTATCTACTATGCCCCTATGTGTGCACCATTTTATAGAAAGTTATGGTTTGTTAACATTAATTGGCAAACCAGTGCTGGGGTAATAAATAAAGAGGCTATTTGGGCTTTTGCTATTTGGAGATTTTTCACATCATCATAAGACAATCCACATGCATTAAGTTTTCAATTAGTGGCTGTGGAGGTGGTGGAGCATTTGGCATTTCTACATTTTGATTCTCAGCTGGTGGAATTTTTGCATTCTCATTCTCAATAGCCATAATGCCTGATTAAAGTTAAAAAATAATTAATCTAATTAAAATTAGACAATATAAATGAAAATATTATAAAAATACCCTAGTTTTTTTAAAAAACCAAAAAAACCCCTACTTTTTAACAAAAATCTATAAAATTCTCTAGTTTTTAATACAAATACCTAAGCAACACTATTTTTAAATCAAAATCCATAAAAAACATTCATTTTTTTTTTATTATCAAATTCCATTCTAAACTCAATTGTTTCATAAAAATTCAATCAAAAACCCTATTTTGAAAAAAAATCCACAAAAAACATTCATTTTTTTATCAAAATCCATTCTAAGCTCAAATTTTTCATAAAAATTCAATCAAAAACCCTATTTTGAAAAAAATCCACAAAACATTCATTTTTTTATCAAAATCCATTCTAAACTCAATCTTTTCATAAAAATTCAATCAAAAACCCTATTTTGAAAAAAAATCCACAAAAAACTTATTGAAATTATCCAAATCTATTTCAAAATTGAATCAAAGAAAATAAAAATATAAAATCTTATGTTTTCAAATCGGATATTGGCGAAATCGGATATCCATTATGTGAAGAACCTTCTCACTATGTGCCTGCGGGTTGTTGATTGTCAAATGATTTTAAAACATGCACAAAATTTGTATATATTTACTTTTTACAAATTAGATATCTGATTTGGATCAGATATCTGATTTGAATCAAATATCCAATATGGAAAACAAGGATTGGTGTTTTCTTTGGTGGTGTGTACTGACACCCAAGCCTAAAAAAAGTCAACATGGTATTTTCACATTTTTGGCTCGATGAAAGACGTGTTTTTTTGCTCATTGCCACTTTTTGGCCCACCATGATCTTGCACATACTCATACCCTACACATACCCATCATATTGCCACTTTTTGGCCCATCATGATCCTACACATACCTTTGCATAAGATAAAAGGGATGTTCCACTAGACGAGAAAAGCTAATTGAACCATTGAGGAAGATACCACTGATGTATCAATATTGAGGAGAGAATGATGAATCTTTAAGGATTCACTTTACAAACTAAAAGTAAATTCTCTATTGAAGTTATTATAATTAGTAGAAGATAATGTTGAATAGACCATAAGAGACAAAAGAATGCCTAACCTCACAGATACATAAAGAATAAAATAATTAAAGGTCAAGTAACTTATTTTTTTATTTTATATAGAAATAATACTTATAATACTTCTAATTAATTATAATTCTTATCCCAAGCCTCATATACCCTCTCACTTGGCCACTTGACTACTAGAATTAGATCACTATTGTACATATATCGATCATATTTGTTGAAGGTTTGATAAGTCTCCTTTTCAAAAGCTTCCAAAAGTTGGTTTGTATTTGTTGGGAAAATGTGTCTCATCCTTGCAATTATATACAATTTATTGTTGATAGGGTGTATATATATTTATATATATTTCCTCATTATGCTGACAGGTGTATACAATGGCAACAAAGAGAAAAATGTGAGAATGTTAAGTTTTTCAAGAAACCTGTAAAATGGTTGGCATACATTAAATAATGATATATTATAAATTATCTGGACCATTTATTATTAGCTTTTAGATCTAATGGTGGAATTTTGTTGGCATATCTTGCCCTATAAAGTAACCCTACTTTAAGAGGGTGTTGTATTAAGACTGCAATAGAGAGAGACAATGATGTATTTTGAGAGTCTAATAGTAGTCGTTTTGTCTCTTGATCTGTAAGTTTTCATACTCTTATGAGAAGCTTGCTCTAGAATTATATTGTAATCTTTGTGATTGTTGAATAATCTATTGGATGGTTTTTGGAGTGTGGGGTTTTTCTCCCAAAATGGTTTTCCCCATGTAAATCACTATGTCGTGGTATGCATGACATTTGTGTTTATTTTTGTTTATGTTTTTGTAACTATCAAAGATCTATAAAAAAAATTCATTATTCTCCTATCAAAATTAGTGTAGGAAGTTGTTTCACTACCTTACATTCATTACAAATGGTATCAAAGCTTGATCACCTTTGGTTTGAGTTGTGGGTTGTTGGGTTTTTTGAACTAATCTATATTTGAGAGGGAGCTTGTGTAGAAGACACTTTGTGATATTGTTGTAGAAGTTTTCAAATGGAAAGTTCCTCAAGGAGAATAGAGGTAAAGAAATTTTTTGGAAATAATTTTGATATGTGGAAGCTAAAGATGGAGGATTTGTTGATAGATCAAGATCTATGGGATGTTGTTGATGAGAATGCTTTAGGGCCTACAGATCCTACTCAAGATGCTCAATATGATGCTATGGATTGTAAATCCAAGTGTCTAATCACATTGTGCTTAGTAGATTCTATTTTTTATTAATGTGCATGAGGAGACCTCTGTAAAAAAACTATGGAAGAAGCTTGGTGAGATGTATCAGGCCAAATGTTTAGTGAACAAGATTTTCTTGAAGAAGAAACTGTATTCCTTGAGAATGGAAGAGAATGGATGAATCAAAAACCACCTAGAAGCATTCAATATGTTGGTGGCTCAGTTGGCATTAATTGGTGTTAAAATGGATGAGGAAGAGAAATGCAAGATCCTACTTTGTTCTTTGTATGATTCATGGGATTCTCTTGTTATGGCTATTGGGAGTACTTTTGTTATATTGAAGACTAAAGATTTGGTGTGTTCATCATTTTTTGAAGAAATTATGAAGAAGTTATCCATCACTGCCAAGGAGGCCCTAAATTTTTTTGGAAGACCTAAGAAAAAAAGAAAGAAGAATGAGAAGCATAACAAATCCAAGTCTAGAGGGAGACCTAAATCTCTTGGAAAGTCTGAAGTTATTTGATGGAACTATGGTAAGTCTAGAAATGTTCGTTAGAAATGAAAAGAAGAAAATAAGAAGAAAAGAAGAAATTTTATTTTGATTCCAAGTCTAGAAAAGAAGATGGCAACACATTCATTGCAGCTTTGGAAACTCATGTACGTAATGATGCATGGTTAATTGACTTAGGTGCATCTTTTCATATGACCTTTAATAGAGATTGGTTTTCTGAATATGAAGAATTTGATGGTGGTAAGGTGTACATGGCTGATGATTTTGATTTAGACATTGTTGGTCATGGTAAAGTTAAAATTAGGTTTCCTGATGGTAGAATAAAAAGGATTAATGGTGTGTTGCATATGCCTGGATTAGCATGAAATTTGTTATTTGTGAGGAAACTAATAGAGGTAGGTGTGTAGATAGTATTTTCTAATACAGGATGCAAGATGGTCAAAGGTGCTATGGTGATTTTTAGAGGTGTTAGATATGGCACATTGTATAAGTTGGATGCATGCACTGTTGAGTGCAATAATACTTATGTGAAAAGCAAGTTTGTGGAAGAAGTGAGGGTTTCACCTTCAACATATGATCATGGCCTTTGGCTACCCAAGGGTGCTCTTTCTTCTTAGAAAAAGTTACCTATAGAGAAAACTATGTTATGGCACCACAGACTTGGCCACATTGGAGAAAAGGGTCTAAGGACCTTGAAAAATAAAAACCTTGTTGAAGGTTTTTCTTATTGTAATCTTGAATTAGATTTCTATGAGCATTTCATTTATGGAAAAAAAAATGTGTTCACTTTTAGTCAAGTTCTCATAGATCTTGTGGTGTATTGGATCTTATTCATTTTGATGTGCTTGGTCCTTTATATTTTCCTTTGATTGTTAAATCCACATATTATATTTCATTTATTAATGATTATAGTAGGACATGTGTATATTTTCTAAAGAGTAAATTTGAAGCTTTGAGTTGATTTAAAGAATTTAAAGAAATGGTTGAATTGCAAACTAGAAAGAAAATAAAATGTTTAAGGAATGATAATGGTGGTGAATTTTTGTCTAATGATTTTGATAGATTATGTAAAGATTTTTGTATTCATAGATAGAAGACAACTCTATATTCTCCATAACATAATGAAGTTGCAAAAAGAATGAACAAGACACTGATGGAGAAGGCTAGGAGTATGTTGAGTGGTGCTAGCCTAGACCAAAGGTTTTGGGTTGAATCTATTGCCACTACCTCTTACTTGATTAACATGTATCATACATCATCTCTTGTTGATAATATTCCTATAGAGGCATGGTTAGGTTGCAAGCGTTCATTAAGACATCTTAGAGTTTTTGGTTGTGAGGCATATGCACATGTGCCAAAGGCGAAGTGAACAAAGTTGGAGAAAAACACTATGAAATGTATCTTCATCAGACATAGTTATGGTGTTAAAGGATACAAGCTTTGGGATCCTATTGCAAAAAAGGAAATTCATAGTAGAAGTGTTATTTTTAGAGAAACTAAGACTTTTTCTATTACATTACAACCAAAACAAAGTAAACAGAAAGATTTGATTCAATTTCCTTCTACACTTGAGAAAGTTGAATCAAGGCCCAAGAATAGACAAGAAGTTGAGGAGAGCTCATCTAGATCTGGATATTTAGAAGAGGAGGAAGAATCTCCAACTCAACTTGTTCATAGGTATACAAGGCATTAGAAACCACCTGAAAGGTATTCACCTGATGATTAGAGATGTATTTTTTCTTTGACTACTAACGTGGATGAACCAAAATCTGTAGAAGAGGCACTAGGTATGAATGATGCAGAATATTGGAAGATTTCTATGGATGAAGAAATGGAATATTTGAAAAAAATGATATATGGGATCTTGTATCATTGTTTGAAGGATGAAAACTTGTTGGTTGCAAATGGGTGTTCAAGAAAAATATTGCTTTAGATGGCTAATTAATCCATTCTCTCTCATTAATTAAATCAATCATTTTGATCTAATTAACCCTAGCTCCTTTATTTAATTAAATAAATCAATCTTATTTAATTAATCTCTAAAGTCATCTCATTAAATTAAATCAATTAAAACCTTATTTAATTTAATCTAACCAATCATCCCCTTTAGTTAAATAAAACAAAATATTTATTTAACTATCCCTCAAATCACATTCTTCTCATCTTTTATTTAAAGCAACCCATAAATCTAAGTCAAATTTTTCACATCATATAATTTCTTATTAAATTAATTAAACCTTGATCAATTTAATCCTAATCCATGTCCCATCCTCTTGCTTTTGCCACTTGCACATGAAAATAGATTTAATTCATTTATTAAATCCCTATTTTCTCTCAACATGGCATAATAGGGGAATATTCTTCCAAATTTGAAATCTTTCCAAGTGGATTTTTCCCTTCCAACAAGACATTTATTTCATCTTTTCATTGAGTCAAGTGGCATTTAAGACATTCCTTTTTCCCTCTTACATTTCATTTCATTATTTTCAAATTCCACTAGAAACACATTTATGGGCACATTCATCAAAATGTGCACATCCCCCATCCATTCTCATCTTGACAAGCGACACTTGGCCATTGGTTGAAAGTTAGTCCCAAATTACTTCATTTTGGGCATTTCTCCAACTCGTCTTTCTATAAATAAGAGGCTTCTTTCCTCATTTCATTATCCAAATTTTGAGCAAACTTACTATACTCAAATCCATACTCAAGCATAGTAATTCTCATCCATTTCATCAAGTCTTTAGCTAGGTTATGTAAGTTTTTCATCTTGGAGCACACTTGAATTTTCAACAAAGTGGATCAATCATCATCAAATCATCAAGAGCTTTCATAGGAGTTGGGAAAAGGCCAATTTCCACATCAAATTGGCGCCAAAACCCCCATAAGATCAAGAGTTTGCATGTTCTTAATAGGATTTAATCTATGTCATTGTTTTTTCATTGTATTCTTACTTTCATTCCTATTTTGAACATTGTTAAATGGATTTTATGGGGAACTTTGATCTTAACTTGCATTTGAATCTTCTAATGTGTTTGTTTTTTGTCTCTTGTAGGTACTAGGATCTTGGTTCTATGAAGACAAATGTACAAGTCTACAAAAATTCTACCCATCTCATGTGTCTCTAGTTCAACTTCCCTTGACTACTCAAATATTGTAAATCTTAATGATCGGTATACAACACAAATTCCTTAGGTAATAGGTAATGTCTCCATTTCTTCAAGGCTTCTATTATTGCATAGAATTTATGATCATAAACCGAATATCTTCTCCTAGAATCATTTAATTTGTCACTAAAATAGGATACTAGTCTTCCTTCCTAACTTAACATAGCTCCTATTGCACTTCGACTAGCATCACAATCTACTTGAAATACCTCATCAAAGTCTGATAGTGCTAACACAGGCTATTTTGTCACCTTTTTCTTCAACAACTCAAAAATATTTTGTGCTCCTAATGTCCACTTGAATTCCTTTTAGTCACCCCTCATTTTCTTTGTCATATGTATTTAAATACTACTAAAGTTCTTGATTAACTTTTGGTAAAAAATTTCTAGTCCATGAAATGATCTTACCTCTCCAATGTTAATAGTTATATGCCATTCAACTATTGCTCTTACCTTCTCAGGGTCCATCTTTAATCTTTCCATAGATATCACAAACCCAAAATACTCTAGTTCTCCCTTCATGAAACTACACTTCTTGATGCTTATCAGAAAATTCTCTTCCCTTAGCCTCTAAAATACTTGTCTAGTGTGCCCCAAATAGTCTTCCTTAGTCTTACTAAAAATCAAAATATCATCTAGATAAATAATGACAAACTTTCCCAAAAATTTCTTCAAGACTTCATTCATCAGCCTCATAAATGTACTAGGTGTAGTAGTTAGTCCAAATAGCATGACCAACCACTCATATAATCCCTCATTTTTCTTGAAAGTAGTCTTCCATTCATCTCCCTCTCTAATCCTGATCTGATGGTATCCACTCTTTAGGTCTATCTTGGTGAAATACTTTACTCCACTCAAACTGTCCATGATGTCATCCATATTAGGCAATGTAAATATATACTTCACTATGATCTTATTGATAGCTCTTCAATTTGTACACATCCTCCATTCTCCATCTTTATTAGGTGCAAGTATAGTTTGTATTGCACATGGGCTCATACTTTCTCTGACCAATCCTTTCTTCAACAGTTCCTATATCTTTCTATTTAGCTCCACATTCTCTATTGGTGTCATCTGGTGTGCAACTTTGTTTGAAAAAATATCTCCTAAAATAAGATCCATATGATGATTGATACTCTAAATTGGTGGTAATCCATCAGACACATTCTCTGATACAAGATCTTGTACTCTATCAATAGTTTAGTGACTTCCTTCTCCGGCGATTCTTCTTCTCTTGTGGTGATTCTCTCTGCAACTAGGGCTCTACACTTCCTTGGAATAAAAGAAAAACACATTTTTTCATGTCTCAATCTATCCATAATTTTCCTTCCATCTACCAAATTGATTCTATTTGTACCACATACTTCACTTTTAGGTTCATCTTCCAAAGGTGTCAAGGTGATTCTCTTTCCATTAGACATTATGGTATAGGTATTCTTTCTCCCATCATGTATAGGTTTCTTATCATGCTACCAAGGTCTACCCAACAACATATGACATGCATCCATTAGCATAATATCACATAGTACTTCATCATGATATGCCCCTATATGAAATTTTACTATACATTACTCACTTACTAGTATCTTGTTCTCATCTTGGATCCAGGATATCCTATAAGGCTTCATGTTTTTTCTTCTTTCCAAATTCAACTTTGTCACCATTTCTTCATAAACTAGGTTATCTATGCACTATCACTTTCAATGATAAATTTTCAATACTTACCTCTTGATTTGCATCTAGTCTAGAACAAAATTTTCTTCTACAGTGCTTCCTTAGGTACTTCTTTCTCCTGGAGTAGTGCTCTCCTCATAAATAATGATTGTCCCTTCTTAGGACTTCCTCCAAAAATTAGTGGTCCCACTGGTTATTCCTCTGCATATTTGGTTCTTGCATGATTTTCAATATTCTTACCTTCTTAGCGACACTCAAATACTTTATGTCCTCCACACTTAAAATAGGTTCCTCTTAAATTTCTCTTTCCATATCCTTTCTCATCTCTCTGGTATCCATCATTGCAATAAGAATTGTAGCCTCCTCTATTATGACAGTAAGAATTTGTGTCATCTCTCCCTTTATGGTATGAATTGGAATCCCTCTCTTCCTTGTGGTATGAGCCTTTGTCCTTGCTTTTCTTTGCATATGGTTTTTTTATACCAAAATGTGACCTTCCTTTCTAAAATCTACCTCCTCTTCCTCTATGCCTTTTTGCATGTCTTTTGTTTAGCTTTTCCTCCACCTTTAATGCAAATTGATATGCTTCCTCTACCGAAGTCATCCTTACTAGGCTCAACTCTTCTTGAATGTTCATCCTCATCCCATTGATATATATTTCCACTTTCTCCTTGCTTTCTTCACTATGTCTACTCCTGATGATGATCCTATGAAATTCCTCAGTGTATTCTTTCACAATATTTTCCTTTTGTCTTAGGTTTTGCAATCTCTTTAGTAGCTCCAACTCATAGTCTAAATGTGTAAACTAGTTCTTCAATTTCATCACCATTCTATCCCATTTCACAATCTTCTCTTTTTCTTTCCTATTTCTCTCCAACTAAACTTCCTTCCACCATATTGCAACATTTCCTTTTAGTTTAGTCTTTACAAATATCACTCTCTCTGGATCTTCAATTTCCTCATATTTGAAGTATTCTTCAATGTTATTTATCCAAGCAATCAAATCTTCAGAGTTTAGGTTATCAGTATAGTTCAAAATCTCCATTCTAGGTTTCTTTCCTATTTTTGAAATAGCCTTCAACATCTTCATCTGATCTAATTCTTCCTCTTCCTAGATTTATTTAGTTAGGTCTGTAGCTTGAACTTCATCATCATCACTTTCATCATTAGGTCTAGGGCTTAAGAATTTTCTTCTATCTTCTTCAACAACATCCAATATCACTTTCATTGTTCGCATCATTTCCATCATCTCATCCATCTTTCCAGCAATATTATCAGTAGTATGAATTCTCTTCAATGGAATCTCTTCCTAGGATCTACTGCAACTACATCAAGCTGGCGATTTGGCTATTGGGTTGCAACTTCCTCACAATCAGTTGTTTTTTGACAAACACAAGTAGGATGCCTCAAGTTGGCGATCTTTCCACACAAAGATCTTACATAATTCCTTTCTTAACTTAACTCTCCTCTCCCAAGGTTTGCAAACTCACTTTGATACCACTTGGTGTAGTCAAGGATGGAGGGTCCAGAAGTAGGACTATCCAACCTTGCAATAAGAGTAAACATAATGGAATATCAAAGAATTGGAATAAAAATCCCACATAGATATATAGATAATGATCATTTATTCAAAGGAGAAATTCCATTCCTTCCAACTTATAGATTATAGAATGATATGGAACTAAGCCTAGAAATACAATGCGGTTCAAATCCCTTATCTCCTATATCTTCCTACTTCTCTATCCCTCTATCGCTCTACTATCTAATGCAACTACACAATGCTTATATATATCAATTCCCATCTCCAAAAAATTTCCATGTCTTCCTCAAGAGGTCCCAAAACCCTGAACTTGATGAAACATGTGAAGGTTAGCTAGAATATATGGTTCTCCATTGATCCTTGGTTAAACATGATGCATATCAGAAAAAAGGCTCCTCGATGAATGGACATCCTTATGTAATGGTTTCCTGAGCTCTGCAAGTCATGGGATATGTCCATACAAAAATCCATGACTAGTTTGTGAATGCTCTTTGTCCAATTACAACTAATATTCTATTAGTGATATCTTTATACTGGGATCTCCAAAACACTTGAATTTTGGATATGATCTAGATGTTACAATGAAGATCATATATCCTAATCCACAAGCTCAAATTTACAATGTAGTATAATGTGGTATGAAATACTGAGACTGGGTCCTAACAGTTGACTACTAAAATGCAATAAAACAAGAATACAAATATTTTTGGTTGATGCAAAATTGCTTGAAGCTCGAAATGCTCCTACATCACTTGGTATTTGGGCTCTTTCCTCCAATAAAAATAAACCTCAAGTTGTACAAGTAGCTCAAGATATAAGGGGAGGCCTAGTAATAAATATGGTGTCTAACACCTCATATTTTGAAGTTGCAACATTGGCAGTTGACACTACTTAATTTAGCAAGGCCATTGTAGAGGCTCTCTAGGCTATGTAAAGGAAGCACACTCAATCTCCTTCATTGGTACATCAAAGGCTAGCTCTTCTTTTCTACCATCATCAAAAGATTTGACAAGATAGAATGAAGAGTTGAAAGAGAAAATAAAGGAGTTGGAGGTACTTGTGAAGAATGCTCAAGGAATTAAGGAAGAGTAAATATTTCACATTGTTTCCAATGTTTTGGGACATTTAATGTCCAAGATTTTAAAAAGTGGAAATTTCTCATATGGACTACACTAATCTAGCAGATGTATTTTAAAGGGTTACCAAAGATAGGAAAAACACTAAGAGCATGATGAATGGGTGGGTCCCTATATTAAATGCACTTCAAGGAATATACAAAGGAGTAGCCCATGACCCCAACCCACTAGAAGACATCTCACCCATCTATAGAATGAAAAAGTTGGTTGGTGAAATGCAAGAATACATGGAGCAACTGGTAGAGAAGATAAAAATGAGGCTGAAATTTTTTAAAAATATTGAAATCAAAATATTTCCTCACCTCCAAGATGAAAATGGGGAGATAAAAATGTTTCTAAAACAAAGTCTCATTTTAAGGCATTGGCCCCCACTTTCTCTTTCTTCATTTCAAATGGTGATCATGTGGATATATAACTCCTCAAAAAATGGATGGATAAATTGATTGATACTATAAGGAAGCTAAGGTAGTGGAACAACTTTCTACACTAATCTTGAGAGGATAATAATGCAAAATTTTTACAAATCTTTAATAGTTATAGAAACTTAAAAAGAAATAAACAAAAATATCATGAATACCATGACATAGTGATTTTTGTGGGGAAAATCCTTTCAGGAGAAAAACCCCACACTCCAAAATCCACCCAATATTTTATTCAGCAACCACAAATATTACAATATACTTACAGAGAAAGCTTCTCACAGGGGTATCACAACCTAGAGATCAAGATACAACACAAACACTATCAAACTCTTAGAATACATCACTATCACTCTCTATTGCAACCATAATATGTAAAACCCTCATAAAATAGGGTTGCATTTCAGGGAAAGATAGGCCAACAAAATATCCACCATTAGATCTAAAACCTAATAATGAATGCTCCAAATTTACAATATATCATTATTTAATGTATTTCGGCCATTTTAGAGGTTTCCTAAAAAAGTTAGCATGCTCACATTTTTATCTTTGATACCATTATATACACCTATTAGTGTAACTATGAAATATATATATATATATAAATATATATACATCCTATAAACAATAAATTGTATATAATTACAAGATTGAGACACATTTTCCCAACAAATCTCCCACTTTTTTAACACCTTGCAAGAGCAACATGAGGGTGTAAAAATTGTCTCTGTAATTGCTAGGGGTCGAAAGGCCCATAGTCTTTGAACACCATCTAAACTTCTCTATGTTGACATGCTTAGTTAAAGAATCAAAAACATTCATCAAAGTAACTACTTTAACCATCTTCACCCTACCATATTTTACCATATCTCTAACAAAATGATATGTTAAATCAATATGCTTGGTCCTAGCATGAAATTCAGGTTCTTGGCTAGACATATCACACTCTTACTATCAAAATAAATTTTGAATTCAACTTTTTTTATTCCAATATTTGAACATGGTCTCTTAAACCAAATGGCTTCTTTATAAGCATGTGTAGCTTCCAATACTCTTCCTCAATAGTGGAAAAAGCAACCATATCCTGTCGCTTACTCATCCAAATAATTACACCACCAAATAAAGTAAACACATAAGCACTAGTGGATTTTTTTTCTATCAACATCACCTACCTAGTCTAAATCCACATAACCATGAATATCAAGGGAAATCTTGTCTTTAGTCATATTAGTATGATATCATAAGGAATAATTTGAGGCATCATAAAAATATCTAAAGACTCTTTTAGCTACATCCCAATGAACTCTACTAGGATTAGACATATATCTAGAAAGAACTCCCACTGCTTAGATAATGTATGATCTAGTACAAACCATAACATACATCAAACTTCCAACTGCACTTTGGCAAGGTACTCTATGTTGCACATGGCTTCTAATGTTGTCATTTATGGCAACCAAAGTCATTACTTTGGTCCATAGATCACAACTTGGTCATACTAGTAGAAGGAGTTGAGAACAAGGTATTACCGACAAAAAGCATGAAGAAAAGGGTATTTGATTACTACGTTGATCTGTTTGCTTCACCGGATCATATTTTTGAGTTGTGGATCCCCGAATATTTTTTTAACCATGTATGTTATCTTATTATTGAATATTGTGTTGTTGCATTAAATAGTGTATGAGTTAGGAGATCTGACAGGATGTTTTTCCATTTATTTGCTCATTATGGCCGACTCAATGAATGTGGTGTGTTGTGGATGTATAAGGAGTAATTATTTAAATGTTTTTATGTTTAAGAATTCTTTTTTGGTCCAAGTTATGTCATGGCTGACTTGTATGGGTGCACATCATAAATTTTTCATGACTTGAGCTGACACATGAAGATTTTTTTTTGCATTTTATTGAAGGTCGACTTGTAATGACAAGATCCTTGATGCAGATATATATAAGTTATCAATTATATCATTTTGTGTGCAAGTGACAAGTGTAGAAGTGTGTTGTGATCATCAGAAGGGCGATTGGGAAATTATGCATAGTTTTACTTGTGCATTAAAGTTTCTGGAAGAGTGAGTTTGTACAGAACATATCAGAATTGTTGAATCAGTCAAAAGGATAGATGATTGACTATAGAGAATAAATAGAACTATAATCAAGCATTGTAGATGCTATTCTATCATTTCACTCTTTTGGATTCAATCCAAATTATTGTAAGGTAGTGATCCTATCTTATTTGAGCAATGAGCTCTAAGCAGTGTGCCTGAATGCAAGTGCATTCCCATTTTGTAAACCTTCTTTTGGTATACTCATATTATATTATGGATTGGCCATCCACCATGGATTTCCCCCTAATAGGTTTTCCACGTAAAAATTGTGGTGTTATGGTGTTGTGATTGTGTTCTTTCTATTCATGCATATTTCTTTTGTTGAATGGTTAAGTGAGTTAAATATCAAAATAATAAAATTATTTTTTTGCACAACACTGATTCACCCCTCCCTCTCAGTAAAATTGAGTTGACATACTTACTTTGGCCAAGCTAGAGCTTTTTGTTCACTCTATCACTTTTAATTTCCATTCTAAGAATGTGTTTAGCTGCACCAAGATCTTTCATTTCAAATTTAGCAACAAGTTGAGATTTTAGTTCTGAAATCATACCTTTCCCTCTACCAATAAATAACATTTCATCAACATATAATGCAATAAATAGAAAATGATCACCATCAATTTAGTAATAAACACAATGATTTGATTTAGAATGCTCAAATCCAAAACTCAACAGATATGTATCAAGTTTTTGGTACCAACTTACTTTTACCTTTCACCATATAGTGCTCTAGTTATGTCATATAAATATCCTCCTCCAAATCACCATGAGGGAAAGAATTTTTCACATCAATTTGCTCAACCTCTAAATAATAAGTAGTAGCAATAGAAAGAAAAAATATAATGGATGTAATTTTTGGAATAAGAGATAAATGATTTATTTAATTAAGAGAGGAAAATTGATGAATTTAATCAAAAAAAGGTATTTGATTAAATGGATAGACTAAGGGATGATTTTAGGATGAAACAGTGTTAGTATTTAGGATCAAGCATGTAATTCCAATTAGTACATTTTATGTGTACAGTCTTGAAGCACCGAAGTGGAATGTCAAACAAGGTTGCAAATGCATTGAGCAGGAGAAGAAGTTTGATGACATAGATGATAATTGAAGTATTAGGTTTTGAAGAACTAAATCATATGTATGAGGATGACATTGATTTTGTGGAGGCATGGAAGGATTACAAGGAACATGCAGAGACAAATAGAAGCAAATGGTTGGACTATTTCATTCAGGAAGGTATGTTATTCAAGAATAACCAATTATGTATACCTAGAAGTTCAATGAGAGAGAATTTGATCAAGTAAAAGCATTGTAGATGATTAGCATGACATTTTGGAATTGATAAGATTGTAGCACTGGTGAGTGAGAACTATAAATTTGGCCACAGTTGTATAAGGATGTTAGGAAATATGTTCAAAGTTGTAGGATTTGTCAAGTTACAAAAGGAAACAGTTAGAACATTGGAATGTATACACCATTGAAAGTACTGGAGAGACCATGGGAAGAAATTAGCATGGATTTTTTGTTGGGATTACCTAAGACATTGAGAGGATTTGACTCTATATTTTTGTTTGTGGATATATTTTCTAAGATGGTGCATTTCGTACCTTGTAAGAAAACCAGTGATGTAGTACATGTTACAGACCTATTTTTCAAAGAGATTGTGACATTACATGGAATACCAAAGAGTATAGTATTGGATAGAGACACTAGATATATTGGATATTTCTGGAAAAATTTGTGGTAGAAGATGAAGACAAATTTGAAGTATAGTTCAACATTTCACCCATAGATAGATGGACAAACATAAGTGGTAAATAGGAGTTTGGGAAACTTGTTGAGGTGTTTGACTAAAGGTAAAGCAGGAAATTAGGATTTAATAGTACTGCAAGTAGAATTTGCATACAAAAAATAAGTAAACCAGAGCACATGAAAGACACCATTTGAAATTGTGATAGGATAACAACCCAGAGGAGTGGTAGATTTAAGAGATATCGGTATGGAGAATAAAATGAGTGTGAAGGTAGAATAATTTGTAGGATTGATGGAAACAATGCATACTCAAGTTAAGGATCATTTGGAGAAGATGAATAATACATACAAGGAGAAAGTAGGTGAGAAGAGAAGACATAAGCAGTTTGCAATAGGAGAGGAAAGAATGGTATATCTAAGAAAAGAGAGATTTCTAGTTGGGACATATAATAAGTTCAAGATGAAGAAGTTTGAACCTTGTAAGATCATCAGGAAGTTTGAATCTGGAAATTCATATGAAGTGGAACTAGCGAAGGAATTTGGCATATCACCTATATTCAAAATTGTAGACCTATACCAATATCATGAAGGAGATTTAGTGGAGGATAGAGAAGTGGGTTTTCCAAACCAGATGACTCATCATAAGGAGGAAATTGAGGAAATTTTAGATAGCAGAGCTTGAAATAGTACTAGAGGAAGGAAATACAAGGAATATGTAGTTAGATGGAAATGAAGACTAGAGGAAGATTCATCATGGATTTCTCAAGTTGAGGTGGACCACATTGGTTTTCCTCTAGCCCTAAGAAGGCTCATTTTTTCTTGAACCTCGGGTGTCTGATGCAGGAGCATCCCAGGTTTCAAGCAATCTTGCATCAACCAAAAATATATGCATTTTTGTTTTCTTGCATTTCAATAGTCAACTATTAGGACCTAGTATTATTATTTCATACTGTATTATACCTCATTGTAACATCAAAGCTTGCAGAGTAAGATATATGATCTTCATTACAACATCTACATCATATCCAAAATTTAAGTGTGTAGATAGGGAAAAATCCAAAGGTTTAAATGTGTTGAAAAAAAAAAACTAATTAAAACCTATCAAGCACCATGAAGTACAAACTAGAATGAAAATAAAAATAAACAAAGAACATGCAAACCAATTTTCAAACTTAGATTTGATTGATCTCCATGGCTCTTCTCCACCTGCATAAGAATGTGAGATTTTGAAGGTTGATTGTTGGAGGATTGTTGGTTGCTCAATTCTATAGCATAACGACTTGATGAAGATGATAGATTGGAGATGGATGGAAGATTGAAGACTGATTTTGATAGAGTGAAGATACTAGATAAAGATTCAATCCAAATGGCCTGTGAAAGGTTAGATTTATAGAGTTTTTGAAGACAAAAGCTTAGTTGGCAAAGATCAACAGTTGAGATTCAGTCTAGTAAGATGAACGGTAAGAGATGGAGAAGTTGGAGAGAAATATGGAAGCTAGAGAAAAAGAAGGAAGATGTTTCCTTCCCACTAAACCTTTCACTCAAAAATGAAGGAAACTTGCCAATTTTCAAGTTTAGTTATGAGTTGGTTTTGGTAGTTGAAGATAATTCAATAATTAAATAATAAAATTATCTAATTTCATGTGACATGTGGTTTTCGAAGTTTCTAATTAAATATTGAAAAATATTTAATTATGTGTGAGATGGCTTTTTAGAAGATTTAAAGATGATTTCATGATTTTGAAAAAAAAAAAGAATATCTAGAAGATTTAAGGATGATTTTATGATTTTGGAAAAAGAAGAATATTTACTTTATTTAAAATAAAGCAATGTGATTTTTTAGAAGATTTAAGGATGATTTCATGATTTTGAAAAAATAAGAATATTTAGAAGATTTAAGGATGATTTTATGATTTTGGAAAAAAGAAGAATATTTACTTTAGTCAAAATAAAGCAATGTGATAATTAAATTAAATATATTGTAAAGCTTATTTAATTTAATTAAGAAGAATTAGAAAAGTGATTAAATTAAATAACTAATTAAACTTATTTAATTAAGATAGAAGAATTAGAAAATGAACAATATAAATAAATAATTAAATTTATTTATATGTAGATTGAATTAAAGATTTAACTAAATAACTTGTATTTAATTAATTACCAGACGTATTATAATGTGACCATTTTTAGGTGTATACAAAGTGTTTTGGAGATCCCAATATGAAGATATCTCTAATAGAATATCAGTTGTAATTAGACAGAGAGCATTCATAGACAATTCTTGGCTTTTCAAGTGTGCGGACCTATCTCATGACTTGTAGAGCTTAGGAAACCATTTCATGAGGATGCACATTCATCAAGGAGCCTTCGTTCTGATCTGCATAATGTTTAACCAAGGATCAATTGAGAACCATATGTTTTGGCCGACCTTCACATGTTTCATCAATTTTGTGGTTTCGGGACCTCTTGAGGCCAACACTAACATTTTTTGGAGCTGGGAATTGATATATATAAGCATTGTGTAGTTGCATTAGATAGTAGAGTGATAGAGTGATAGAGAAGTAGGAAGATATAGGAGAGAAGGGCTTCGACCTGCATTGTATTTTTGGGCTTAGCGCCATATCATTCTATAATATGTAAGCTAGAAGGTAGGGCATGCCACCTATGAATAATTGATCATTATCTATATATCCATGTGGGATTGTTATTCCAATTCTTTTAGTTTCTGTTATGTTTACTCTTGCTACAATGTTGGATAGTTCTACTTTTGGACCCTCTATCCTTGACTACACCATCAAGGGTTTCCCACATAGGGTTGAAACTTGATCCTAATAAAGTTGTAATTTCTTGGTCGTCTGAAGAGATGAACTCTTGATACTACTTCTTGATGACATCAAATTCTATAGCTAATGCAATATCCCACTCAAGAAGTAGTAGAAATCTGCTTTCTCTTACCGTTATTCTCCCATGTTAATGGGTGATGTTCCTAGCATTAAAAAATATTTTTGTAATTACCTTCTGAGATACTTCTTCATATTTCTCCTTAGGGACATTTTCCCTTTCCTACTCAAGCCTTCTAAGATAGTCTTCATTTTTTTATCACAATAAAAATCCAAAAAACTCTCATGACTTTACAAAATCATTGTCACCCATGAATTGTTGGTAGTGTATGTCCCTAATATCATTGGAATTGTCCCTTCACCCTATAATATTAATGGCAAGCCTACTTTTAGGTAGCCTTATTTCAGTTTCTCTTTATGGGGAGGGAATTTCTTTATTAACTTCCTTATTAGTAACCTCAATTTCATCATCTTCAATGGGACCAATGGGACAGTCAACCAACTGTGGTTACTCAATACTTCTCTTCTTTTGTAGTTTTTCCCTTGGAGTGGACTCAAGAATGATTAAATCTAAAGGGGAAGGAGGTTCTTGTGGAGGTGATGGAGGAAATTATGCATGAGGAGGGGATTGTTGGGTTGGATCCCTTATTACAGGCCCTCTTTTCCTTCTCTTAAAAGGAAAAAAATTGATTGAATTGGAGGGGGCTAATGGGCGTGCCTTTCTTCTAAAGTAGGGGCTTTTCCAATTATTTTATCTATAGTTTACAAGATCATTTTGATCCTCATAATTGGGTCTTTTATTTCTGCATATGCACCCTAATAACTAGCATCCTTCTAATTCTTAACATCCTCTATCTTTTGCAATGATATCCACTTGATTTTTATCTCATTTATTTCCTTGTCATCTTTACAATTTTTGATGACATCTTCACTAAAGTACACCTGATGCCCATATGCTACCCTTTTTATGCTTACTATTAGCCTATTGATAAAACCTTCTAGATCAAAGGCTCTTGTAGTTTCTTGAGCCATCTAGTATCTCTTTAAAATAGGGTACATTTTATCTATCCATTCTTTGTTCAAAGTAAAGTAAAAAAATGGTAATATATGGAAAGTAGGTGACCTTCTTCTACCTCCCTATATGAAATTTTTTAGTTTCACTTAATTGATAAATGATCTCTAGAAATGCTAATGTGGGAGGTACATTCCTTGAAAATAGATGTGGCCCAATAGGGAATCTATATACTCTCAAAACTATGTAATCTAAATGGAGATAATAATATCTCCAATTGTGTTGGATTCCTAAATCAAGCCTCCTCTCCACTTTCCTCAAGAAGTTTAAGATTTCCTTTTGTAGTCTAACTTCTACAACTCCCAAAATTGTGAGCACCTTTTTGACAAAATGAGTTTAAAAAATGACAAATTTTTCTTCATCAATTTTTTTTAACAAACATGTGTCTAAAATTGGACTAGGATAGAATTTCCCTTCCTATCATTTGCTTGAATTTATAATGCAAGGCTCCATTCTTTCCTTTCTGCATATAAGAACATATGACATAGAAATGAATACCATCTAAAGGTAATCATCTTTCTATTCTTGTTGATTTCTACTAACTATTTGTGTATAGAATTTGCAACATAAGTTGCAAAATCAAATTCATCATTTATAAGGGGGTTTTGGATGTTTGCACCCATGTACATCAGATGTATTGGAATCCTCTCTAGCTTATCCCCTTCGAGGACTTGGCATAAAGTGTAATAAGTCCTGATGAAGTAATCTTTAAAGGAATCCAATTTGAAAGGATCTACCTCATTAGGAAGGATTTAGAAATATTTCCTATTGAAACCCTTCACTCTACACTTTGGGAACCTATGAGATCTAAAAATACTCCTATGTTGTTGATACAGTTTTTTGGACTTAAAGTAAATGGATTTGTTGAAAACTAGATTTAACTTGAACACCTTAGAGATAGAAGCCTTATCAATTCTAACAAGCACACTACCACTTGAAAACCTAGTTACCCTTACATTATCATTATAATTTGTTGCAATTGCCTTAAGAAAATCCACATCCATAAATATATTGGGTACTACTAGCTTCCCCAAGACATATGTCCACACATCAGAAATTGGGACCATTGAATTTATTTTTCCATACTAATGACAAAATAAATTCTATCTAGATGGGATAATTTATGCATCTATACATTCATAGGGATCATGTATTAGGCCATCTACAACACTGGGACCATGAACCTTAATTTTATTTTTAGGATGAGCCTATAGGTTGTGAAATTAAATCCTTGTCTAATGTTCCCTTTAGAGCTTCAAAGGATGGTTGGCTCTTTGGTGGACTCATAATTACAAATCAATTCTAAAACTAGGGATTTCTAGGGCCAAGTTCTAACATTTTAAGGATTTTTTGATGTAAATATAGTAAATTTAGAATAATTCAAGACAAAATTACATGTTTCCTAACTTAATTTCAACTTTAGAACTTATTTCAACATAATTTTAATCCCTATAACAATAAATTGTGTGAATTTTTAATCCATAGACATAGTTGTTAGTTCTTGTGCTTCTAAAAACCCTAACTTTTGTTGAGTGCTATTGAGCTCTATAAATTCTTGTCTTTAGACACTTAGAATACCAGGTGAATCATTTTTCTAATTTTATTGTAACATATATGGGAGAAAAATCATTCAATACATAGAAAAAATACATCTTTTCCATCATTACTTGTAGCTTACAATGTGAGATAGAGAATAAAGATGCTTATTTTTTGAGTTTGAAAGTGAATAGTTGATCATCAAGTAGAAGTACAAGTTCTAATGATCACTAGACATTTGAATGGTTTGAAATTAATTTATGTGAGTTGAAAATATCTTTGTCCAATAGAGTTAATCCATGTGGTAACACTTTTACAACTCACTATGAGACACATCATAAAAAACAAGACAAGAGTTGTTGATGTCATTACTAGCCATGTGGTGACTTTCCATAGGTCTACATCATGCAAATCAAATTAGTACAAAGAAATTTGTGGAATTATATAATTCCTTAAGATCGAGCCATGTGCCACCCATTTTGCATATTTAAATTCTCTCTTTTCATGCAAAACCTATGAAAATAATGTAACTGAGGTGCATGTCCACTTTGGTAGATTTGATACTTGATAGTGTCCCATTTTTTGTAGTTTTATAGAATGCTTGTGGGACCCTTGAGAAGTCCCACGAAATGAAAAAAAAAACACTAAAAACATGTCATGGGTCAATTTCCTGATATATCTAAAAGAACCCTTTGATGAAATGCCCCCAAATTGTGTCATTAGCCATGTGTCCATTTTCCATAATTTTGTAAGATGCTTGTGGGCCCCTTTTGAGGGATGTAGTGGAATGGCAGAATGAATTAATATTGTGCCACATGATACATATGGTTTTCATGATGGTCACGTAGCAATGGATAACCCTTAACATGCCACATGTCATCATTTCAACGGCTTCACGACCAATCTTTACCTTGAATATTGTAACTTTCAAAAAAAATTGAAATCCAATAAAAATGTGTCATGTGTTTACTTTTCATTGGTTCCAAAAACCTTTTATTCATTAAAGTAACCTCAAATATAAGGAACTAAGTGGTTTCCACATACAAAGCATGTGATACTTAAGTGTTTTAATACACACGTGCACCCTTTAAAACAACTTATCATCAACTAGAAACAAAAGGGGTCAACTTAATAATAAAGATGGGGTGCGAACATAATACCTTAAGGACTTAATAAATCATTTTAGTTAATAGTTCGAAGTGGAAACCTTGGTAAGAAGGGGTAGTACTTGGAAAAAATTTAAGACATAACATTGACTTAATGTACCAACAACAGGAAATAGGAATTCAACATGCAAATATAAGAAAAGGGCAAGAATACTATCAAGAATTAGGGTTTTAAGGGTTTTAAATATAATGAAAGCTCATGATAGTTTTTACACAAACCCTAGTAAGAGTATATTCATTCATAATATCAGAACATGGGAAAATGATTAGAAGCCAAAAATTTGCAAAAATTTCCACTAGTGGCTCTTGTTAGGGTTGCATATTTTGCAAAAGTAAGGTAAGAAAACATGATCTTTGAAGAAGAAAACCAAAAAATACCAACAAAACCAAAGTAGAGAAAAAAAAAAAACAAAAAATACTATATAATATAAACATACAGTACATTATAAATGGAGGAAACATATTTCAAGAGAAATATTGTTTCAAGAACTATCCATGCACTGGTAGTTCAAAATATTCACTTGTAATATTTTGTAGATAATAGGAATCCTCACCATATGTGTTGCTAATTAGATATGATTTGAGCCAAAACACATCAAACTTTCCATGTTTTCCTTTTTCTTGCACCTTTGCATTCCATAGAAGAACCTAAAATGGAGGGAAAGGGAAACCTTTGAGTTTTCACCTTAGGTTTTGACACCTTTCCCTAAATGTTTCATTAAATAAAGGGAAGGAAATGGAATGGTTTAGAAATGTAAAGGTGGAATAGGGGTTTGAAGGATTTGGACAAGGTATGTGATTAATTTATAGCTTGATAGGTGAGTCAACCAACCCCTAACCAAATCTAGAAATGTCCTAAAGATGAAATGAAATGATTAAATTGACATTATGATGCAAATAACCAATTCTAGAAGAGGGGGACCAACCACACCAAGGATCTAGGTCACAAAGAGCTAAGATTTGAGGAATTCCCTAATCTACCTCAAGCTAGATAAGAGTTATTAGTTCAACGATAGAGAATGAAGAGAACTCTCAAGTACTTTTGTCACTCTACTAACTCAAGAGATTTAATGAGGCTAAATGAGAAGTTTTTGGAACCCAAACCGTACCTTAGACAACTCTCTTCCCAAGGAAAATAATGCAAGTCAAGGATGACAACACGGTGCATTGGCGTCTCTCTAGGGAGCTGGCATCTGTATGAATAGAAAGTACAAAAGGACATAAAAAAGTACAAAAACCTACTAATAGTCTAGCAAGATAAGAGTACTAAGTAAGGTGATAATAAATAGAATAAATAAGATGACAAGAAAAGTGATATGGAAAATAATGCAAGTCAAGGATGACAACACGGTGCATTGGTGTCTCTCTAGGAAGTTGGCATCTATATGAATAGAAAGTGCAAAAGGACATAAAAAAGTACAAAAACCTACTAATAGTCTAGCAAGATAAGAGTACTAACTAAGGTGATAATAAATAGAATAAATAAGATGACAAGAAAATTGATATAAGAGGTGATGAAAGTGAAGGTAGTAAATAACAACTCATGAGAAGTCTGGTTCACCAGCAAGCTTCACACGAACACATAACTACACATATCCAAGAGAGGAAAAATGTTGGGGTTGTATAGGGGCTTACCTCAGTCAAACCTCCGCTTTGGTGTTTCCACCTCTATGGATAGAAAAATAGATTGATAGAAAATATGATACAAAAACTAATGGAAAGAAAAATGAACAATAGCAATAACACTATGCTACGTAAATCAAGAAGCAATGTCACCTTCTCAATTGAGGTTCCCTCAAGCACATAAAGGAGGATTCAAGATTGGTAAGGTCAATGCTACCACAACAATGAAGGAGTCCCTTAGGATACCAAGTCATAAATCCAATGGTGGAAAAAGTGCAACATAGATGTGGAGAAGATGTGTATGAACTCAAGTAGTGTGTACAAAATGGATTGAATTTTTGAAGAGATGATCCAAAGCTCAAGTGCTGCCAAGATGGTGGAGTGGATTGCTAAAGAGATGAAGTCTAGTTGAAAGATAGGCATTTTGACATAAAAAAGGGAGGGAAAGATCCATTCTCGAGTCAATTGGAAGGTAGAGAGGTATTGTGCTTCATCACGAATGGGGAATGTAATGTCTTTGTGGATTCTAGAGGTAGAAATATTTCAGGGACAGTAGCATGCCACATAGATGTTTGTGTGCAACATGCGCATCTTTGAAAGAAATTCCCCCATTAACACAAGTGCCAAGTGGATGCATTGTAGATAGGTGATGTGGAATTTT
>VDFB02281492.1:1048342502-1048445023 GCA_007258455.2 Sequoia sempervirens | reverse complement strand
AGAGTGACAAAAGTAGTTGAGAGTTCTCTTCATTCTCTATCCTTAAACTAAGAACTCTTATCTACCTGGAGGTAGATTAGGGAAGCCCTCCGCTCTCAGTTCTCTATGACCTAGAGCCTTGGTGTAGTTGGTCCCCCTCTTCTAGATTTTGGTGAACCCAATGTGAACCATTTTTCTTTCATTTAGTAATGTTGAAAGAACCTTTCCTCATATCCTAGGAGTGTTATGGGTGTGAGTTTTGAGAGGTGTCTAGCCTTGCAACACAACTTGCAACCCCTAGTGGCATAGTTGGAGGGTTCCATAGGAATCATAAAATGAAACCTTAGTTGGGTCACTATCTAGTTGCAAAAAATTTGGGGGCTTTGTGAAGGTTTTTTCTAATAACTGTGATGGCCTCATTTTTACATCTACCCATCCCACCTATGCAACATGTGAGTAGTTCCCTTGGTATAAATTTCACCTCGCAAGACTTTCCGATGAACTATAATAGAGAGCCATATCCCTTGTACATCCCTATACAAATCAATGGAAACACTATGATAGGTGTTCTTTTTGACCCCACATGTTGGGTGAATGTCATTATTGAGGAGATTATGTTGATTAATTTCTTGCATAGAGATGGGTATGATGAATCCAAGAGTACCATCCATACAAATGATGGGATTTCCATACCTCCCATTGGCTACATTATCTTGTCCATCTTAGTTGGACCTAAATTATTTAATTTATTGACATAATCTTGAGGTTTGAACTCTTCAAGGTGAAACTAGGTATCCCTTGGTTAGTCACTATGAATGTAGTTCCCTTGTTAATGCATAAGTGTCTATAATTAATTCATGAGGGTATAGTAAATGTAGTCCATGACATCAGCTATAAATCAACGATTGCATGTAGTGGCTGCTTACTAGATCACTTCTAGCTTGCACCCATTGGTTTGCTTCCTCCTAGGATGGACCTCTTGATACTGAACCTATGTGAAGTACAAGAGTAAGGGAATACTTCCTAAGGTGAGATACCCTCCTTCTCCCTATTTCATCTTGCATAGGACTTTTGTAAAGGTTGACAATAATGCCACCTTGGCTTGGAGAAGGGAGGAAGAGAATCATACTCGAGGTTCTTCTTCCTCCTCTTCTACAATCCTTTATGTCGCTTCTTCTTGCCCTACTATGATGTCATTGTCTTCTATTCCTAGGTTATTGTTGAATAATTTTATGGTGCTTACTTCATGAAATCCCAACCACTTAGCATTTGAACTTCCCATCTGATGGTCAAACATGAGTCCTCTGTTCCATCTTAGCTTTTGGCCTCTAGCTCCCTAAATCATAGGAACTGCCTTGCGCATGAGCGCAAGTGTTAGAGAAAGGATCTAGCCACAAAGTAGGCCACCCTATAGAGGAAGGAGGGCAAGTCAGTAGTTTCTACCCCAAAAACTTCTATCATATCCTCTCCCATTCCCTCTACTTCAATTCCTTCAGCTTTAGTGCTACTTTTGGCTCCTACTACGAGCATAAATGTTCCTAACCTAAAGAAAGTGCAGGTGTTTATTTATCCTTTAGATGAGCCACCCCTTCTGATGACCCTCTTGGACATCCCACCATTTTCAAAGCAAGTGGACATGTCGATTACCTTAGTGGTGTCCACTATGGTTTTCTCCTCCTCCTTCATGCCTTTTTCCTTGTCCGTGGGGATCTTCTATCCTCTAATGAAGAGGAAGATTGAGCACAACCCTCCTAGTGATGGGGGGGGTAGAAAGAGGGGTTCACCCTCTTTAGAGGGTGGTTCTACATTAGCATGTGTCATCCTAGTGACAAAAGAAGTCCTGAAGTCCCCAAAGTTTGTCACTCAATGAGCCTAGTAGTGAATCTCGGGTGTTGCATCCCTTGCTTGTTAAGTTAGTACATGTCACTTCTATGAAGTGCATGTTTAATTATTTGGACAAGGTCTCAACCCTTTCAATGATATTCATAAATTCACTAACTTTCACCCCACAAGAATTGAGTGAAGGAGACCTTGAGGGGGCTCCTTCCTTGGGTCTTGCTATGGGAGGATCGAAGGGTTCCACCCTTGTAAGCTTTTTTTCCTTCCCCTTATAATGATATAGATTGGAAGGCTAATGAACTCTTGGTTGATGAGGACTAGGGGTCTGCCTCTTCTTTATCTATAGAGTAGATTGTGTGTGTTTTTGTGTTCCCCCATGCTTGTGTTATGTGTTCCTAGATGACCCTTGTCACCCTCGTAGGTTCTTTGATACAAGATTGTTTATGTGTCATAAAACATCCTCTATTCTATGTATTGATTTTTGATAATTAGGGATGATGGAAAGTGTTGGGGGAATTTAGGCTTCCCTTCCATGTTGATCCAATTTTTTTTTTTTGTATTCTCATGCATTTTTCATATGTTTTGATACAGTAGGGAGTTGATGATAGTGCAATATATTTATCTATATTATGAGTAACTCTGACCCCAAAATATTAGATCACCCTTTTGTCCTTTTTCGTGATGTTACTGTCTCCTTTCTCATTTTTGTTCTCTTATCTCTCTTGCTTTCCTTGTGATTTTGTGGTTCTTATGTATTGTACCTTGTGTGTGAAACAACATTACCATGGTTACATCTCACTATGTTTTGTGGGCCACAACATCACTTTTTTATTCTTTCTTTTCTCTCCTTAGGAGGTCGTGTGCCTCTAAGTTTAACATGCACCATCCTAAGGGGGGGCTATCATGTCACTATGATTTTCAAAAATGCATTTGGTGGCAATTGAATATTTTCTCAAAATTCCCTTCAAAATATTTAAAAATCACATTCTTTGACAAGGGCCCCTAACGAAACATTTTTCCTTCATCATGGGTTCATAAAGAAAGAATTTGAAACACCTTCCTTTGAAGAGGAAGCACCTTCTCCTATGGGAAACATTTTGACCTTCCCCTTGCAAGGGGACCTTCTTCCTTTCAAATCCCTTGATGAAGTGAACATCTTTCAAAAGGATTCCTTGATGTTGAATTGATTTGTGAAAAATACTCTTACACTTTCAAACTAAGAATCCCTTGAGGGGACCCCTTTTCTTTCAAATGGTTCTTGAGGGACCCATTTAAATTCTATTCCTTCAATTTTTTGACTATCTTCTTGCTTTCTTTCCTACGTGGCTGCTTTTTTCTTTCTAATATGTTTTGTCTATGAATTAACACATTTCTTTGTAGGTGCACCTGTGAAGCTGCTTTCCAGTTTGGCTCTACGAAGTCCCCTACATTGGGATTCCTTTAGGAGAGAGTACCTAGGGGTGGCTTCTTTATGGGTCTGCAGACCTATGAAGCACTTGCATCCTATGGGATTTTTCCATTATTGGTTTGTAGGCCTTCGGTGTACTTTGATCAAATCTGTAGCTTCGAGTATCTATAGAGTCCTTTGTTCAATCCACCTTAGGAGAGAGTACCTATGGATCCATTTGTTTGCCCTAGGCTTTTTATCTTGCCAAATTGTAGTCTTCTTCCTTGATGGTTTAGGTATACATCTCTAAACTTTCCAATTTACTTTATTGAACATTCATTATCACTCATGCTCGCTAAAGTGGGGGAAAAATGTAGAGGAGTGAATCTTCATCCCTTTTGCAAATTCCCCTTTTACACCCTCTACTTTAGGAAAATCAAACCTGAATAAAAAATTCCACATCACCTATCTACAATGCATCCACTTGGCACTTGTGTTAATGGGGGAATTTCTTTCAAAGATGCGCATGTTGCACACAAACATCTATGTGGCATGCTACTGTCCCTGAAATATTTCTACCTCTAGAATCCACAAAGACATTACATTCCCCATTCGTGATGAAGCACAATACCTCTCTACCTTCCAATTGACTCGAGAATGGATCTTTCCCTCCCTTTTTTATGTCAAAATGCCTATCTTTCAACTAGACTTCATCTCTTTAGCAATCCACTCCACCATCTTGGCAGCACTTGAGCTTTGGATCATCTCTTCAAAAATTCAATCCATTTTGTACACACTACTTGAGTTCATACACATCTTCTCCACATCTATGTTGCACTTTTTCCACCATTGGATTTATGACTTGGTATCCTAAGGGACTCCTTCATTGTTGTGGTAGCATTGACCTTACCAATCTTGAATCCTCCTTTATGTGCTTGAGGGAACCTCAATTGAGAAGGTGACATTGCTTCTTGATTTACGTAGCATAGTGTTATTGCTATTGTTCATTTTTCTTTCCATTAGTTTTTGTATCATATTTTCTATCAATCTATTTTTCTATCCATAGAGGTGGAAACACCAAAGCGGAGGTTTGACTGAGGTAAGCCCCTATACAACCCCAACATTTTTCCCTCCTTGGTATGTAGATATGTGGTTCATGTGAAGCTGTTTGCAAACCGTAATTTCCTGTGAGTTGTTATTTACTACCTCACTTCATCACCCTATATCACTTCCTTCTTGTTGTCTTATTTATTCTATTCATTAATACCCTAGCTAGTTAGTACTTTTTAAACTCTCTTGCTAGACTATTAGTAGGTTTTTAAAAATTTTTTATGTCCTTTTGCACTTCTCTGGCTCATATGGATGCCACTCTCCCTAGAGAGGATGATACGTAATCATGGGTTGTCATCCTGACTTGTATTGTTGTCCTTGGGAAGAGAGAGTTGCTCCAAGGTACAGTTTTAGGCCCCAAAATCTAGTTCATTTAGTCTCATTAAATCTCTTGAGTTAGTAGAGTGACAGAAGTACTTGAGAGTTCTCTTCATTCTCTATCGTTGAACTAATAACTCTTATCTAGCTTGAGGTAGATTAGGGAATTCCTCAACTCTTAGCTCTTTGTGACCTAGAGCCTTGGTGTGGTTGGTCCCCCTCTTCTAGAATTGGTTATTTGCATCATTAGGTCAATTTAATCATTTCATTTCATCTTTAGGACATTTATAGATTTGGTTAGGGGTTGGTTGACTCACCGTTGTGCAATTTAATCATTATGCTCCTGTCCAAATCCTTCAAAACCCTATTCCACTCTTTCCTTTTTTACATTTCTAAAACTATTCCATCATTTGCATTTCCTTGGCCAATGAAACATTTAGGTGTGTCAAAAACCCCAAGGTGAAAACTCAGTTTCCCTTTCCTCCATTTTAGGGTTCTTCTATGGAAAATGCAAGGTAAAGAAAAGCAAAACATGGAAAGTTTTGATGCTTGGTTCAAAACCATATCTAATTAGGAAACATCGCATGGTGAGGATTCCTATTATCTATGAAATATTACAGGTGTGAATTTTTTGGATCCACCAAAGGTATGATAGTTCTTGAAACCATATTTTGAAATATTTCCTTTCCATGCATAATGTACAATATATTTATATTACAATATTTCTTGTTTTTTTCTCACTACTCTTTGTTGGTATTTTTTGGTTTTCTTCTTCAAAGATCATGGTTTCTTACCTTACTTTTTCAAAATATGCATCCCTAACAAGAGCCACTAGTGGAACTTTTTGAAAAATTTTGGCTTCTAATCATTTTCCCATGTTATGATATTATGAATGAATATACTCTTACTAGGGTTTGTGTAAATACTATCATGAGATTGCATTATATTTAACACCCTTAAAACTCTAATTCTTGATAGTATGCTTTCCCTTTTCTTATATTTGCATGTTGAATTCCTATTTCCTGTTGTCGGTACATTAAGTCAATGTTATGTCTTAAATTTTTTCCATGTACTACCCTTTCTTCACAAGGTTTCCACTTTGAAATATTAACTAAAATGATTTATTAAGTCCTTAAGGTATTATGTTCACACCCCATCTTTATTATTAAGTTGACCCCTTTTGTTTCTAGTTGATGATAAGTTGTTTTAAAGGGTGCATGTGTGTATTAAAACCCTTAAGTATCACATGCTTTGTATGTGGAAACCACTTAGTTCCTTATAATGAGATTACTTTAATGAATAAAAGGTTTGTGGAACCAATGAAAAGTAAACACATGACACATTTTTACTGGATTTCAATTTTTTTTTAAAGTTATAATATTCAAGGTAAAGGTTGGTCGTGAAGCTGTTGAAATGATGACATGTGACATGTTAAGGGTTACCCATTGCTACGCGACCATCATGCAAACCATATGTATCATGTGGCACAATATTAATTCATTCCACCATTCCACTACATCCCTCAAAAGGGGCCCACAAGCATCTTACAAAATTATGGAAAATGGACACATGGCTAATGACACAATTTGGGGGAATTTCATCAAAGGGTTCTTTTAGATATATCAGGAAATTGACACATGACATGTTTTTAGTGGTTTTTTTTCATTTCATGGGACTTATCAAGGGTCCCACAAGCATTCTATAAAACTACAAAAAATGGGACACTATCAAGTATCAAATCTACCAAAGTGGACATGCGCCTCAGTTACATTATTTTCATAGGTTTTGCATGAAAAGAGAGAATTTAAATATGAAAAATGGGTGGCACATGGCTCGATCTTAAGGAATTATATAATTCCACAAATTTCTTTGTACCAATTTGATCTACATGATGTAGACCTATGGAAAGTCACCACATGGCTAGTAATGACATCAACAACTCTTGTCCTGTTTTTGATGATGCGTCTCATAGTGAGTTGTAAAAGTGTTCCCACATGGATTAACTCCATTGGATGAAGATATTTTCAACTCACATAAATTAATTTCAAACCAGTCAAATGTCTAGTGATCATAAGAACTTGTACTTCTACTTGATGATCAACTATTCACTTTCAAACTCAAAAAATAAGCATCTTTATTTTCTATCTCACACTGGAAGCTACAAGTAATGATGGAAAAGATGTATTTTTTCTATGTATTGAATGATTTTTCTCCCATATATGTTACAAAAAAAGTTAGGGTTTTTAGAAGCACAAGAACTAACAACTATGTCTATGAATTAAAAATTCACACAATTTATTGTTATAGGGATTAAAATTATGCTGAAATAAGTTCTAAAGTTGAAATTAAGTTATGACACATGTAATTTTGTATTGAATTATTCTAAATTTACTATATTTACATCAAAAAATCCTTAAAATGTTAGAACTTGGCCCTAGAAACCCCTAGTTTTAGAATTGATTTGTAATTATGAGTCCACCAAAGAGCCAACCATCCTTTGAAGCTCTAAAGGGAACATTAGAGAAGGATTTAATTTCACAACTTGTAGGCTCATCCTAAAAATAAAATTAAGGTTCATGGTCCCAGTGTTGTAGATGGCCTAATAGATGATCCCTATGAATGTATAGATGCATAAATTATCCCATCTAGATATAATTTATTTTGTCATTAGTATGGAAAAATAAATTCAATTGTCCCAATTTCTGATGTGTGGACATATGTCTTGGGGAAGCTAGTAGTACCCAATATATTTATGGATGTGGATTTTCTTAAGGCCATTGCAACAAATTATAATGATAATGTAAGGGTAACTAGGTTTTCAAGTGGTAGTGTGCTTGTTATAATTGATAAGGCTTCTATCTCTAAGGTGTTCAAGTTAAATCTAGTTTTCAAGAAATCCATTTACTTTAAGTCCTTCAAAAAAATGTATCAACAAGATAGGAGTATTTTTAGATCTCATAGGTTCCCAAAGTGTAGAGTGAAGGGTTTCAATAGGAAATCTTTCTAAATCCTTCCTAATGAGGTAGATCCTTTCAAATTGGATTCCTTTAAAGATTACTTCATCAGGACTTATTACACTTTATGCCAAGTCCTCAAAGGGGATAAGCTAGAGAGGATTCCAACACATCTGATGTACATGGGTGCAGACATCCAAAACCCCCTTATAAATGATGAATTTGATTTCGCAACTTATGTTGAAAATGATATACACAAATAGTTAGTAGAAATCAACAAGAATAGCAATATGATTACCTTTAGATGGTATTCATTTCTATGTCATATGTTCTTGTATGCAGAAAGGAAAGAATGGGGCCTTGCATTATAAATTCAAGCAAATTATGGGAAGGGAAATTCTATCCTAGTCCAATTTTAGACACATGTTTGTTATAAAAAAAATTATGAAGAAAAATTTGTTATTTTTTAAACTCATTTTGTCAAAAAGGTGCTCACAATTTTGGGAGTTGTATAAGTTAGACTAAAAAAGGAAATCTTAGACTTCTTGAGGCAAGTGGAGAGGAGGCTTGATTTAGGAATCCAACACAATTGGGGATATTATTATCTCCATTTAGATTACATAGTTTTGAGAGTATATAGATTCCCTATTGGGCCACATCTATTTTCAAGGAATGTACCTCCCACGTTAGCATTTCTAGAGATCATTTATCAATTAAGTGAAACTAAAAATTTTCATCTAGGGAGGTAGAAGGTCACCTACTTTCCATATATTACCATTTTTTTACTTTACTTTGAACAAAGAAGGGATAGATAAAAAGTACCCTATTTTAAAGAGATACTAGATGGCTAAAGAAACTACAAGAGCCTTTGATCTAGAGGGTTTTATCAATAGGATAATAGTAAGCATAAAAAGGGTAGCATATGGGCATCAAGTGTACTTTAGTGAAGATGTCATCAAAAATTGTGAAGATGACAAGGAAATAAATGAGATAAAAATCAAGTGGATATCATTGCAAAAGATAGAGGATGTTAAGAAGTAGAAGGATGCTAGTAATCAGGGTGCATATGCAGAAATAAAAGACCCAATTATGAGGATCAAAATGATCTTGTAAACTATAGATAAAATAATTGGAAAAGCCCCTACTTTAGAAGAAAGGCACACCTATTAGCCGCCTCCAATTCAATCAATTTTTTTTCTTTTAAGAGAAGGAAAAGAGGGCCTATAATAAGGGATCCAACCCAACAATCCCCTCCTCATGCATAATTTCCTCCATCACCTCCACAATAACCTCCTTCCCCTTTAGATTTAATCATTCTTGAGTCCACTCCAAGGGAAAAACTACAAAAGAAGAGAAGTATTGAGTAACCACAGTTGGTTGACTGTCCCATTGGTCCCATTGAAGATGATGAAATTGAGGTTACTAATAAGGAAGTTAATAAAGAAATTCCCTCCCCATAAAGAGAAATTGAAATAAGGCTACCTAAAAGTAGGCTTGCCATTAATATTATAGGGCGAAGGGACAATTCCAATGATATTAGGGACTTACACTACCAACAATTCATGGGTGACAATGATTTTGTAAAGTCATGAGAGGTTTTTGGATTTTTATTGTGATAAAAAAATGAAGACTATCTTAGAAGGCTTGAGTAGGAAAGGGAAAATGTTCCTAAGGAGAAATATGAAGAAGTATCTCAGAAGGTAATTACAAAAATATTTTTTAATGCTAGGAACATCACCCATGAACATGGGAGAATAACTGTAAGAGAAAGCATATTTCTACTACTTCTTGAGTGGGATATTGCATTAGCTATAGAATTTGATGTCATCAAGAAGTAGTATCCAGAGGTCATCTCTTTAGATGACCAATAAATTACAACTTTATTAGGATCAAGTTTCAACCCTATGTGGGAAACCCTTGAAGGTGTAGTCAAGGATGGAGGGTCCAAAAGTAGAACTATCCAATGTTGTAGCAAGAGTAAACACAATGGAAACTATTAAAAGAATTGGAATAACAATCCCACATGGATATATAGATAATGATCAATTATTCATAGGTGGCATGCCTTACCTTCTAGCTTACATATTATAGAATGATATGGCCCTAAGCCCAAAAACACAATGTGGGTCGAAGCCCTTCTCTCCTATATCTTCCTACTTCTCTATCACTCTATCACTCTACTATCTAATGCAACTACACAGTGCTTATATATATCAATTCCTAGCTCCAAAAAAGGTTAGTGTTGGCCTCAAGAGGTCCCGAAACCCAAAAATTGATGAAACATGTGAAGGTCGGACAAAACATATGGTTCTCGATTGATCCTTGGTTAAACATGATGTAGATCAGAATGAAGGCTCCTTGATGAATGTGCATCCTCATGAAATAGTTTCTTAAGCTCTGCAAGTCATGAGATAGGTCCGCACACTTGAAAAGCCAAGACTTGTCTATGAATGCTCTCTGTCTAATTACAACTGATATTCTATTAGTGATATCTTCATATTGGTATCTCCAAAACCTTAAATTTTAGATATGATGTAGATGTTGTAATGAAGATCATATATCTTGCTTTACAAGCTTTGATGTTACAATGAGGTATAATACGGTATGAAATAATAAGACTAGGTCCTAACAGTTGACTATTGAAATGCAAGAAAACAAAAATACATATATTTTTGGTTGATGCAAGATTGCTTGAAACCTGGGATGCTTTTGCATCAAACACCCAAGGTTCAAGAAAAGTGAGCCTTCTTAGGGCTAGAGGAAAACCAATGTGGTCCACCTCAACTTGAGAAATCCATGATGAATCTTCCTCTAGTATTCCTTTCCATCTAACTACATATTCCTTGTATTTCCTTCCTCTGGTACTATTTCAAGCTCTGCTATCTAAAATTTCCTCAATTTCCTCCTTATAATGTGCTATCTGGTTTGGAAAACCCACTTCTCTATCCTCCACTAAATCTCCTTCATGATATTGGTATAGGTCTACAATTTTGAATATAGGTGATATGCCAAATTCCTTCGCTAGTTCCACTTCATATGAATTTCCATATTCAAACTTCCTGATGATCTTACAAGGTCCAAACTTCTTCATCTTCAACTTATTATATGTCCCAACTGGAAATCTCTCTTTTCTTAGATATACCATTCATTCCTCTCCTATTTACAAACTACTTATGTTTCTCTTCTCCCAACTTTAAAGCGTATGTATTATTCATCTCCAGATGCTCCTTAACTTGAGTATGCATTGTTTCCATCAATCCTAAAAATTATTCTACCTTCACACTCATTTTATTCTCCATATTGATATCTCTTAAATCTACCACTCCTCTGGGTTGTTATCCTATCACAATTTCAAATGGTGTCTTTCATGTGCTCTGGTTTACTTATTTTTTGTATGCAAATTCTACTTGCAATACTATTAAATCCTAATTTCCTGGTTTACCTTCAGTCAAACACCTCAACAAGTTTCCCAAACTCCTATTTACCACTTATGTTTGTCCATCTGTCTATGGCTGAAATGTTGAACTATACTTCAAATTTGTCTTCATCTTCTACCACAATTTTTTCCAGAAATATCCAATGTATCTAGTGTCTCTATCTAATACTATACTCTTTGGTATTCCATGTAATCTCACAATCTCTTTGAAAAATAGGTATGCAACATGTACTACATCACTGGTTTTCTTACAAGGTATGAAATGCACCATCTTAGAAAATATATCGACAAACAAAAATATAGAGTCAAATCCTCTCAGTGTCTTAGGTAATCCCAACAAAAAATCCACGCTAATTTCTTCCCATGGTCTCTCCAATACTATCAATGGTATATACATTCCAATGTTCTAATTGTTTCCTTTTGTAACTTGACAAATTCTAGAACTTTGAACATATTTCCTAACATCCTTATACAATTGTGGCTAAATTTATAGTTCTCACTCACCAATGCTACAGTCTTATCAATTCCAAAATGTCCTGCTACTCCTCTACAATGCTTTTACTTGATCAAATTCTCTCTCATTGAACTTCTAGGGATACATAATTGGTTATTCTTGAATAACATACCTTCCTGAATGAAATAGTCCAACCATTTGCTTCTATTTGTCTCAGCATGTTCCTTGTAATCCTTCCATGCCTCCACAAAATCAATGTCATCCTCATACATATGATTTAGTTCTTCAAAACCTAATACTTCAATTCTCATCTATGTCATCAAACTTCTTCTCCTGCTCAATGCATTTGCAACCTTGTTTGACATTCCACTTCGGTGTTTCAAGACTATACACATAAAATGTACTAATTGGAATTACACGCTTGATCCTAAATACTAACACTATTTCATCCTAAAATCATCCCTCAGTCTATCCATTTAATCAAATACCATTTTTGATTAAATTCATCAATTTTCCTCTCTTAATTAAATAAATCATTTATCTAATTAAGTCATTCTCTCTCGTTAATTAAATCAATCAATCTGATCTAATTAACCCTAGCTCCTTTATTTAATTAAATAAATCAATCTTATTTAATTAATCTCTAAAGTCATCTCATTAAATTAAATCAATTAAAACCTTATTTAATTTAATCTAACCAATCATCCCCTTTAGTTAAATAAAACAAAATATTTATTTAACTATCCCTCAAATCAGATTCTTCTCATCTTTTATTTAAATCAACCCATAAATCTAAGTCAAATTTGTCACATCATCTACTCTCTTATTACATTAATTAAACCTTTATCAATTTAATCCTAATCCATGTCCCATCCTCTAGCTTTTGTCACTTGCACATGAAAATAGATTTAATTCATTTATTAAATCCCTATTTTCTCTCAACATGGCATAATAGGGGAATATTCTTCCAAATTTGAAATCTTTCCAAGTGGATTTTGTCCTTCCAACAAGACATTTATTTCATCTTTTCATTGAGTCAAGTGGCATTTAAGACATTCCTTTTTCCCTTTTACATGTCATTTCATTATTTTCAAATTCCACCAGAAACACATTTATGGGCACATTCATCAAAATGTGCACATCCCTCATCCATTCTCATCTTGACAAGTGACACTTGGCCATTGGTTGAAAGTTAGTCCCACATTACTTCATTTTGGGCATTTCTCCAACTTGTCTTTCTATAAATAAGAGGCTTCTTTCCTCATTTCATTATCCAAAATTTGAGCAAACTTACTATACTCAAATCTATACTCAAGCATAGTAATTCTCATCCATTTCATCAAGTCTTAGCCAGGTTATGCAAGTTTTTCATCTTGGAGCACACTTGAATTTTCAAAAAATTGGATCAATCATCATCAAATCATCAAGAGCTTTCATAGGAGTTGGGAAAGGGATAATTTCCACATCAAATTGGTGCCAACTCCCCCATAAGATCAAGATTTTGCATGTTCTTAATAGGATTTAATCTATTTCATTGTTTTTTCATTGTATTCTTACTTTCATTCCTATTTTGAACATTGTTAAATGGATTTTATGGGGAACTTTGATCTTAACTTGCATTTGAATCTTCTAATGTGTTTGTTTGTTGTCTCTTGCAGGTACTAGGATCTTGGTTCTACAAAGACAAATGTACAAGTCTACAAAAATTCTACCCATCGTATGTGTCTCTGGTTCAACTTCCCTTGACTACTCAAATATTGTAAATCTTAATGATCGGTATACAACACAAATTCCTTAGGTAATAGGTAATGTCTCCACTTCTTCAAGGCTTCTATTATTGCATAGAATTTTTGATCATAAACCAAATATCTTCGCCTAGAATCATTCAATTTGTCACTGAAATAGGATACTAGTCTTCCTTCTTAACTTAACATAGCTCCTATTGCACTTCCACTAGCATCACAATCTACTTGAAATACCTCATCAAAGTCTGGTAGTGCTAACACAGGCTATTTTGTCACCTTTTTCTTCAACAACTCAAAAATATTTTGTTCTCCTTATGTCCACTTGAATTCCTTTTAGTCACCCTTCATTGCCTTTGTCATAGGTATTTAAATACTACTAAAGTTATTGATTAACTTTTGGTAAAAAGTTTCTAGTCCATGAAATGATCTTACCTCTCCAATGTTAATAGTCATATGCCATTCAACTATTACTCTTACCTTCTTAGGGTCCATCTTTAATCTTTCAATAGATATCACAAACCCAAAATACTCTAGTTCTCCCTTCACGAAACTACACTTCTTGATGTTTATCAACAAATTCTCTTCCCTTAGCCTCTAAAATACTTATCTAGTGTGCCCCAAATACTCTTCCTTAGTCTTACTAAAAATCAAAATATCATCTAGATAAATAATGAAAAACTTTCCCAAAAATTTCTTCAAGACTTCATTCATCAGCCTCATAAATGTACTAGGTGCAGTAGTTAGTCCAAATGGCATGACCAACCACTCATATAATCCCTCATTTTTCTTGAAAGCAGTCTTCCATTCATCTCCCTCTCTGATCTTGATTTGATGGTATCCACTCTTTAGGTCTATCTTGGTGAAATACTTTACTCCACTCAGACTGTCCATGATGTCATCCATATTAAGCAAAGTAAATATATACTTCACTATGATCTTATTGATACCTCTTCAATTTGTACACATCCTCCATTCTCCATCTTTCTTACGTGCAAGTATAGTTTGTACTGCACATGGCTCATATTTCTCTCACACCAATCCCTTCAATGCCTTACCTTTCTCTCATTTAGCCCACATTCTCTATTGTGTCATCTGCAGTAACTTCTTGTTTGAAGTATTCCAAAATAAGATCCATATGATGATTGATACTCTAAATTGGTGGTAATCCATCAGACACATTCTCTGATACAAGATCTTGTACTCTGTCAATAGTTTAGTGACTTCCTTCTTCAGTGATTCTTCTTCTCTTGTGGTGATTCTCTCTGCATCTAGGGCTCTACACTTCCTTGGAATCAAAGAAAAACACATTTTTTCATGTCTCAATCTATCCATAATTTTCCTTCCATCTACCAAATTTATTCTATTTGTACCACATACTTCACTTTTAGGTTCATCTTCCAAAGGTGTCAAGGTGATTCTCTTTCCATTGGACATTATGGTGTAGGTATTCTTTCTCCCATCATGTATAGGTTTCTTATCATGCTACCAAGGTCTACCCAACAACATATGACATGCAATTCATTAGCATAATACTTCCATAGTACTTCATCAGTGATTCTATATGAAATTTTACCATATTACTCACTTTCATTTTATCTTGTTCTCATCTTGGATCCGTGATATCCTATAAAGGCTTCATGTTTTTCTTCTTCCAAATTCAACTGTCACCATTTCTTCATAAACTAGTTATCTATGCACTATCATTTCTAATGATAAATTTTCAATGGCTACCTCTTGATCAGCATCTAGTCTAGAACAAAATTTTCTACAAAGGTTTCCTTAGTACTTCTTTTCTCCTGGAGAGGTTTCTCCTCATGAATAATAATTCTCCCTTCTCAAGACTTCCTCCAAAACTTGGTGGTTCCACTGGTTCTTCCTCTGCATATCTGGTTCTTGCATGATTTTCAATCTTCTTACTTTTGGCGACACTCAAATGCTCATTGTCCTTCCCCTCCGCACTTAAAACAGGTTCCTCTAAAAGTTATCTTGTCATATCCTTTCTCATCTCTCTGGTATCCATCATTGCAATAAGAATTGTAGACTCCTTTGTTGTGGCAGTAAGAATTTATATCATCTCTCTCTCTCTCTCTTTATGGTATGAATTGGAATCCCTCTCTTCCTTGCAGTATGAGCCTTTTGTCCTTGCTTTCTTGCATATGGTTTTTTATACCAAATGACCTTCCTTTCTAAAATCTACCTCTCTTCCTCTATGCCTTTTTTGCATGTCTTTGTTTAGCTTTCTTTTCCTCCACCTTTAATGCAAATTGATATGCTTCATCAAGGTTATCCTTACTAGGCTTCAACTCTTCTTGAATGTTCATCCTCATCCCATTGATATATATTTCCACTTCTCCTTGCTTTCACTATGTCTACTTCCGAAGATATCCTATGAAATTCTCAAAGGTATTCTTTCACAATATTTTCCTTGTCTTAGGTTTTGGTAACTTTAGTAGCTCCAACTCATAGTTCCAATGTGTAAAACTAGTTCTCTCAATTTCATCACCATTCTATCCCATTTCACAATCTTCTTTTTCTTCCTATTTCTCCAACTAAACTTCCTTCCACCATATTGCAACATTTCCTTTTATTTTAGTCTTTACAAATATCACTCTCTCTAGATCTTCAATTTCCTCATATTTGAAGTATTCTTCAATGTTACTTATCCAATCAATCAAATCTTCAGAGTTTAGGTTATCTGTATAGTTCAAAATCTCCATTCTAGGTTTCTTTCCTATTTTTGAAATAGCCTTCAACATCTTCATTTGATCTAATTCTTCCTCTTCCTAGGTTTCTTTAGTTAGGTCTGCAGCTTGAACTTCATCATCATCACTTTCATCATTAGGTCTATGGCTTAAGCATTTCCTTCTATCTTCTACAACAACATCCAATATCACTTTCATTGTTTGTATCATTTCCATCATCTCATCCATCTTTCCAGCAATATTAACAGTAGTATGAATTCTCTTCAATGGCATCTCTTCCTAGGATCTGCTACAACTACATCAAGTTGGCAATTTAGCTATTGGGTTGCAACTTCCTCACAATTAGTTGTTTTTTGACAAACACAAGTAGGCTGCCTCAAGTTGGTGATCTTTCCACACAAAGATCTTACATAATTCCTTTCTTAACTTAACTCTCCTCTTCCAAGGTTTGCAAAACTCACTTTGATACCACTTGGTGTAGTCAAGGATGGAGGGTCCAGAAGTAGGACTATCCAACCTTGCAATAAGAGTAAACATAATGGAATATCAAAGAATTGGAATAAAAATCCCACATAGATATATAGATAATGATCATTTATTCAAAGGATAAATTCCCTTCCTTCCAACTTATAGATTATAGAATGATATGGAACTAAGCCCAGAAATACAATGTTGTTCAAATCCCTTATCTCCTATATCTTCCTACTTCTCCATCCCTCTATCACTCTACTATCTAATGCAACTACATAATGCTTATATATATCAATTCCCATCTCCAAAAAAGTTCCATGTCTTCCTCAAGAGGTCCCAAAACCCTGAACTTGATGAAATGTGTGAAGGTCAGCTAGAATATATGGTTCTCCATTGATCCTTGGTTAAACATGATGCATATCAGAACAAAGGCTCCTTGATGAATGCACATCCTTATGTAATGGTTTCCTGAGCTCTGCAAGTCATGGGATATGTCCACACAAAAATACTTGACTAGTTTGTGAATGCTCTTTGTCCAATTACAACTAATATTCTGTTAGTGATATCTTCATACTGGGATCTCAAAAACACTTGAATTTTGGATATGATCTAGATGTTGCAATGAAGATCATATATCCTAATCCACTAGCTCCAATTTACAATGTATTATGATGTGGTATGAAATACTGAGACTGGGTCCTAATAGTTGACTACTGAAATGCAATAAAACAAGAATACAAATATTTTTGGTTGATGCAAAATTGCTTAAAGCTTGAAATGCTCCTACATCACTTGGTATTTGGGCTCTTTCCCCCAATAAAAATAAACCTCAAGTTTTATAAGTAGCTCAAGATATAAGGGGAGGCCTAGTAATAAATATGGTGTATAACACCTCATATTTTGAAGCTGCAACATTGGCAGTTGACACTACTTAATTTAGCAAGGCCATTGTAGAGGCTCTCTAGGCTATGTAGAGGAATCACACTCAATATCCTTCATTGGTACATCAGGAGCTAGCTCTTCTTTTCTACCATCATCAAAATATTTGAAAAGATAGAATGAAGAGTTGAAAGAGAAAATAAAGGAGTTGGAGGTACTTGTGAAGAATGCTCAAGGAATTAAGGAAGAGTAAATATTTCACATTGTGTCCAATGTTTTGGGACATTTAATGTCCAAGATTTTAAAAAGTGGAAATTTCCCATATGGACTACACTAATCTAGCAGATGTATTTTAAAGGGTTACCAAAGATAGGAAAAATACTAAGAGCATGATGAATGGGTGGGTCCCTATATTAAATGCACTTCAAGGAATATACAAAGGAGTAGCCCATGACCCCAACCCACTAGAAGACATCTCACCCATCTATAGAATGAAAAAGTTGGTTGGTGAAATGCAAGAATACATGGAGCAACTGGTAGAGTAGATAAAAATGAGGCTAAATTTTTTTAAAAATATTGAAATCAAAACATTTCCTCACATCCAAGATGAAAATGGGGAGATAAAAATGTTTCTAAAAGGAAATCTCATTTTAAGGCATTGGCCCCCACTTTCTCTTTTTTCATTTCAAATGGTGATCATGTGGATATATAACTCCTCAAAAAATGGATGGATAAATTGATTAATACTATAAGGAAGCTAAGGTAGTGGAACAACTTTCTACACTAATCTTGAGAGGATAATAATGCAAAATTTTTACAAATCTTTAATAGTTATAGAAACTTAAAAAGAAATAAACACAAATATCATGAATACCATGACATAGTGATTTATGTGGGGAAAATCCTTTCAGGAGAAAAACCCCACACTCCAAAATCCACCCAATATTTTATTCAGGAATCAAAAACATTACAATATACTTGTAGAGAAAGCTTCTGCTGTAAGTATCACAACCTAGAGATCGCTATAAACACAAACACTATCAAACCTTAGAATACATCATCATCACTCTATTGCAACCATAATAGTGAAACCCCGCTAAAAACATAGGTTGTATTTCAGTGGAAAGATAGCTGCTGCAAAATATCTACCATTAGATTCAAAACTTAATAATGAATGCTCCAAATTTACAATATATCATTATTTAATGTATTTCTGCCATTTTAGAGGTTTCCTGAAAAAGTTAGCATGCTTACATTTTGATCTTTTCTACCATTATATACACCTATTAGTGTAACTATGATATATATATATATATATATAAATATATATACATCCTATAAAAAATAAATTGTATATAATTACAAGATTGAGACACATTTTCCCAACAAATCTCCCACTTTTTGAACACCTTGCAAGAGCAACGTGAGGGTGTAAAAATTGTCTCCGTAATTGCTAGGGGTCAAAAGGCCCATAGTCTTTGAACATCATCTAAACTTCTCTATGTTGACATGCTTAGTTAAAGAATCAACAACATTCATCAAAGTAACTACTTTAACCATCTTCACCCTACCATATTTTACCATATCTCTAACAAAATGATATATTAAATCAATGTGCTTGGTCCTAGCATGAAATTCAGGTTCTTGGCTAGACGTATTGCACTCTTACTATCAAAATAAATTTTGAATTCACCTTTTTTAATTCCAATATTTGAACATAGTCTCTTAAGCCAAATGGATTCTTTATAAGCATGAGTAGCTTCCAATACTCTTCCTCAATAGTGGAAAAAGCAACCATAGCCTATTGCTTACTTATCCAAATAATTACACCACCAAATAAAGTAAACACATAAGCACTAGTGGATTTTTTTCTATCAACATCATCTACCTAGTCTAAATCCACATAACCATGAATATCAAGGGAAATCTTGTCTTCAGTCATATTAGTATGATATCATAAGGAATAATTTGAGGCATCATGAAAATATCTAAAGACTCTTTTAGCTACATCCCAATGAACTCTACTAGGATTAGACATATATCTGGAAAGAACTCCCATTGCTTAGATAATGTATGATCTAGTACAAACCATAACATACATCAAACTTCCAACTGCACTTTGGCAAGGTACTCTATGTTGCACATGGCTTCTAATGTTGTCATTGATGGCAACCAAAGTCATTACTTTGGTCCATAGATCACAACTTGGTCATACTAGTAGAAGGAGTTGAGAACAAGGTATTACCGACAAAAAGCATGAAGAAAAGGGTATCTAATTACTATGTTGATCTGTTTGCTTCACCGGATCATATTTTTGAGTTGTGGATCCCCGAATAGTTTTTTAACCATGTATGTTATCTTATTATTGAATATTGTGTTGTTGCATTAAATAGTGTATGAGTTAGGAGATCTGACAGGATGTTTTTCCATTTATTTGCTCATTGTGGCTGACTCAATGAATGTGGTGTGTTGTGGATGTATAAGGAGTAATTATTTAAATATTTTTATGTTTAAGAATTCTTTTTTAGTCCAAGTTATGTCATAGCTAACTTGTATGGGTGCACATCATAAATTTTTCATGACTTGAGCTGACACATGAAGAATTTTTTTTGTATTTTATTGAAGGTCGATTTGTAATGACAAGATCCTTGATGCAGATATATAAAAGTTATCAATTATATCATTTTGTGTGCAAGTGACAAGTGTAGAAGTGTGTTGTGATCATCAGAAGGGCGATTGGGAAATTATGCATGGTTTCACTTGTGCATTAAAGTTTCTGGAAGAGTGAGTTTGTGCAGAATAGATCAAAATTGTTGAATCACCAAAGGATATGATTTATTTAGTAGAGAATAAATAGGAACTATAATCAAGAATTGTAGATGCTATTCTATTAGTTCACTCTTTTGGATTCAATCCAAATCATTGTTGAGCAGTGAGCTCTAGGCAGTGTGCCTGAATGCAAGTGCATTCCCATTTTGTAAACCTTCTTTTGGGTATACTCATATTATATTGTGGATTGGCCATCCACCATGGTTTTTCCCCTAACAAGGTTTCCATGTAAAAATCTTGGTGTTATGGTGTTGTGATTGTGTTCTTTCTATTCATGCATATTTATTTTGTTGAATGGTTAAGTGAGTTAAAGATCAGAATAATAAAATTAAATTTTTGCACAACACCCATTTTCACCCCCTCCCTCTCAAAGAAATTGAGTGATATACTTATTTCTTTGGGCAAGCGATATATTTTTGTTCACTCTATCTCTTTTAATTTCCATTCCAAGAATGTGTTTGGTTGCACCAAGATATTGTATTTCAAATTTAGCAGCAAGTTGAGATTTTAGTTCTAAAATCATACCTTTCCTTCTACCAATAAATAACATATCATCAACATAATGCAATAAATAGAAATGATCAACATCAATTTAGTAATAAACACAATGATTTGATTTTAGAATGCTCAAACTAAAACTCAACAGATATGTGTGGGTATCGTTTTTGCACCAATTAACTTTTACCTTTCACCATGTAGTGCTCTAGTTATGTCATATAAATATCCTCCTCCAAGTCACCATAAAGGAAAGAATTTTTCACATCCATTTACTCAACTTCTAAATCATATGTAGTAGCAATAGAAAGAAAAATCTAATGGATGTAATTTCAACAAGAGATAAAATGACTTCATTTAATTAAGAGAGGAATGATGAATTTAACTCAAAAATATATTTTACTCAAACGGATAATTAAGGATGATTTTAGATTGAAACAGCGTTAGTATTTAGAGGATCACATGTAATTCAATTAGTACATTTTATGTACAAATTTTACAATCAAGTGGAATGCTCAAAACAAGGTTGCAATGCATTGAGCAGAGAAGAAGTTTCTATTTATTAGATGATAATCAGTTATTAGGTTTTGAAGAACTAAATCATATGTATGAGGATGATATTGATTTTGTGGAGGCATAAAGGATTATAAGGAACAAGTAGACAACAGAAGCAAATGGTTGGACTATTTCATTCAGGAAGGTATGTTATTCAAGAATAACCAATTATGTATCCCTAGAAGTTCAATGAGAGAGAATTTGATCAAGTAAAAGCATTGTAGAGGATTAGCAGGACATTTTGGAATTGATAAGACTGTAGCATTGGTGAGTGAGAACTATAAATTTGGCCACAATTGTATAAAGATGTTAGGAAATATGTTCAAAGTTGTAGGATTTGTCAAGTTACAAAAGGAAACAGTTAGAACATTGGAATGTATACACCATTGACAATACTGGAGAGACCATGGGAAGAAATTAGCATGGATTTTTTGTTGGGATTACCTAAGACATTGAGAGGATTTGACTCTATATTTTTGTTTGTGGATATATTTTCTAAGATGGTGCATTTTATACCTTGTAAGAAAACTAGTGATGTAGTACATGTTACAGACCTATTTTTCAAAGAGATTGTGAGATTACATGGAATACCAAAGAGTATAGTATTAGATAGAGACACTAGATACATTGGATATTTCTGGAAAAAATTGTGGTAGAAGATGAAATACACCCCAGGTGCTGTTATTCCATGGTTGTCTCAAAATATTGTTTATTCAAAGGTAAAGAAGGAAATTAGATTTAATAGTATCGTAAGTAGAATGGATACAAAAAAATAAGTAAACCAAGAAGTACAAGGAAAGATACCATTTGAAATTGTGATAGATAACCTGTGAGAGTGGTAGATTTAAGAGATACTCCAAGAGTGAGAATAAAATGAGCGTGAAGGTAGAATAATTTGTAGGATTGATGAAATAGCCCATACTCAAGCGTATGGATCATTTGGAGAAGATGAATAATACATACAAGGAGAAAGCAGGTGAGAATCTGAGAAGACATAAGCAGTTTGCAATAGGAGAGGAATGAATGGTATATCTAAGAAAAGAGAGATTTCCAGTTGGGACATATAATAAGTTGAAGATGAAGAAGTTTGGACCTTGTAAGATCATCAGGAAGTTTGAATATGGAAATTCATATGAAGTGGAACTAGCGAAGGAATTTGGCATATCACCTATATTCAAAATTGTAGACCTATACCAATATCATGAAGGAGATTTAGTGGAGGATAGAGAAGTGGGTTTTCCAAACCAGATAGCACATTATAAGGAGGAAATTGAGGAAATTTTAGATAGCAGAGCTTGAAATAGTACCAGAGGAAGGAAATACAAGGAATATGTAGTTAGATGGAAAGGAATACTAGAGGAAGATTCATCATGGATTTCTCAAGTTGAGGTGGACCACATTGGTTTTCCTCTAGCCCTAAGAAGGCTCACTTTTCTTGAACCTTGGGTGTTTGATGCAAAAGCATCCCAGGTTTCAAGCAATCTTGCATCAACCAAAAATATATGTATTTTTGTTTTCTTGCATTTCAATAGTCAACTGTTAGGACCTAGTCTTATTATTTCATACCGTATTATACCTCATTGTAACATCAAAGCTTGTAAAGCAAGATATATGATCTTCATTACAACATCTACATCATATCTAAAATTTAAGTGTGTAGATAGGGAAAAATCCAAAGGTTTAAATGTGTTGAAAAAAAAACTAATTAAAACCTATCAAGCACCATGAAGTACAAACTAGAATGAAAATAAAAATAAACAAAGAACATGCAAACCAATTTTCAAACTTAGATTTGATTGATCTCCATGGATCTTCTCCACCTGCATAAGAATGTGATATTTTGAAGGTTGATTGTTGGAGGATTGTTGGTTGCTCAATTCTATAGCATAACGACTTGATGAAGATGATAGATTGGAGATGGATGGAAGATTGAAGACTGATTTTGATAGAGTGAAGATACTAGATAAAGATTCAATCCAAATGACATGTGAGAGGTTAGATTTATAGAGTTTTTGAAGACAAAAGCTTAGTTGGCATAGATCAACATTTGAGATTCAGTCTAGTAAGATGAATGGTAAGAGATGGAGAAGTTGGAGAGAAAGATGGAAGCTAGAGAAAAAGAAGGATGATGTTTCCTTCCCACAAAACCTTTCACTCAAAAATGAAGGAAACTTGCCAATTTTCAAGTTTAGTTATGAGTTGGTTTTGGTAGTTGAAGATAATTCAATAATTAAATAATAAAATTATTTAATTTCATGTGACATGTGGTTTTGGAAGTTTCTAATTAAATATTGAAAAATATTTAATTATGTGTGAGATGGCTTTTTAGAAGATTTAAAGATGATTTCATGATTTTGAAAAAAAAAGAATATCTAGAAAATTTAAGGATGATTTTATGATTTTGAAAAAAGAAGAATATTTACTTTATTTAAAATAAAGCAATGTGTTTTCTTAGAAGATTTAAAGATGATTTCATGATTTTGAAAAAAAGAAGAATATTTATAAGATTTAAGGATGATTTTATGATTTTGGAAAAAAGAAGAATATTTACTTTATTCAAAATAAAGCAATGTGATAATTAAATTAAATAGATTGTAAAGCTTATTTAATTTAATTAAGAAGAATTAGAAAAGTGATTAAATTAAATAAGTAATTAAACTTATTTAATTAAGATAGAAGAATTAGAAAATGAACAATATAAATAAATAATTAAATTTATTTATATGTAGATTGAATTAAAGATTTAACTAAATAACTTGTATTTAATTAATTACTAGACTTATTATAATGTGACCATTTTTAGGTGTATACAAAGTGTTTTGGAGATACCAATATGAAGATATCACTAATAGAATATCAGTTGTAATTAGACAGAGAGCATTCATAGACAAGTCTTGGCTTTTCAAGTGTGCGGACCTATCTCATGACTTGCAGAGCTTAAGAAACTATTTCATGAGGATGCACATTCATCAAGGAGCCTTCATTCTGATCTACATCATGTTTAACCAAGGATCAATCGAGAACCATATGTTTTGTCCGACCTTCACATGTTTCATCAATTTTTGGGTTTCGGGACCTCTTGAGGCCAACACTAACCTTTTTTGGAGCTAGGAATTGATATATATAAGCACTGTGTAGTTGCATTAGATAGTAGAGTGATAGAGTGATAGAGAAGTAGGAAGATATAGGAGAGAAGGGCTTCGACCCACATTGTGTTTTTGGGCTTAGGGCCATATCATTCTATAATATGTAAGCTAGAAGGTAAGGCATGCCACCTATGAATAATTGATCATTATCTATATATCCATGTGGGATTGTTATTCCAATTCTTTTAATAGTTTCCATTGTGTTTACTCTTGCTACAACATTGGATAGTTCTACTTTTGGACCCTCCATCCTTGACTACACCTTCAAGGGTTTCCCACATAGGGTTGAAACTTGATCCTAATAAAGTTGTAATTTATTGGTCATCTAAAGAGATGACCTCTGGATACTACTTCTTGATGACATCAAATTCTATAGCTAATGCAATATCCCACTCAAGAAGTAGTAGAAATATGCTTTCTCTTACAGTTATTCTCCCATGTTCATGGGTGATGTTCCTAGCATTAAAAAATATTTTTGTAATTACCTTCTGAGATACTTCTTCATATTTCTCCTTAGGAACATTTTCCCTTTCCTACTCAAGCCTTCTAAGATAGTCTTCATTTTTTTATCACAATAAAAATCCAAAAACCTCTCATGACTTTACAAAATCATTGTCACCCATGAATTGTTGGTAGTGTAAGTCCCTAATATCATTGGAATTGTCCCTTCGCCCTATAATATTAATGGCAAGCCTACTTTTAGGTAGCCTTATTTCAATTTCTCTTTATGGGGAGGGAATTTCTTTATTAACTTCCTTATTAGTAACCTCAATTTCATCATCTTCAATGGGACCAATGGGACAGTCAACCAACTGTGGTTACTCAATACTTCTCTTCTTTTGTAGTTTTTCCCTTGGAGTGGACTCAAGAATGATTAAATCTAAAGGGGAAGGAGGTTATTGTGGAGGTGATGGAGGAAATTATGCATGAGGAGGGGATTGTTGGGTTGGATCCCTTATTATAGGCCCTCTTTTCCTTCTCTTAAAAGAAAAAAAATTGATTGAATTGGAGGCGGCTAATAGGTGTGCCTTTCTTCTAAAGTAGGGGCTTTTCCAATTATTTTATCTATAGTTTACAAGATCATTTTGATCCTCATAATTGGGTCTTTTATTTCTGCATATGCACCCTAATAACTAGCATCCTTCTAATTCTTAACATCCTCTATCTTTTGCAATGATATCCACTTGATTTTTATCTCATTTATTTCCTTGTCATCTTTACAATTTTTGATGACATCTTCACTAAAGTACACCTGATGCCCATATGCTACCCTTTTTATGCTTACTATTAGCCTATTGATAAAACCTTCTAGATCAAAGGCTCTTGTAGTTTCTTGAGCCATCTAGTATCTCTTTAAAATAGGGTACATTTTATCTATCCATTCTTTGTTCAAAGTAAAGTAAAAAAATGGTAATATATGGAAAGTAGGTGACCTTCTTCTACCTCCCTATATGAAATTTTTTAGTTTCACTTAATTGATAAATGATCTCTAGAAATGCTAATGTGGGAGGTACATTCCTTGAAAATAGATGTGGCCCAATAGGGAATCTATATACTCTCAAAACTATGTAATCTAAATGGAGATAATAATATCTCCAATTGTGTTGGATTCCTAAATCAAGCCTCCTCTCCACTTTCCTCAAGAAGTTTAAGATTTCCTTTTGTAGTCTAACTTCTACAACTCCCAAAATTGTGAGCACCTTTTTGACAAAATGAGTTTAAAAAATGACAAATTTTTCTTCATCAATTTTTTTTAACAAACATGTGTCTAAAATTGGACTAGGATAGAATTTCCCTTCCTATCATTTGCTTGAATTTATAATGCAAGGCTCCATTCTTTCCTTTCTGCATATAAGAACATATGACATAGAAATGAATACCATCTAAAGGTAATCATCTTTCTATTCTTGTTGATTTCTACTAACTATTTGTGTATAGAATTTGCAACATAAGTTGCAAAATCAAATTCATCATTTATAAGGGGGTTTTGGATGTTTGCACCCATGTACATCAGATGTATTGGAATCCTCTCTAGCTTATCCCCTTCGAGGACTTGGCATAAAGTGTAATAAGTCCTGATGAAGTAATCTTTAAAGGAATCCAATTTGAAAGGATCTACCTCATTAGGAAGGATTTAGAAATATTTCCTATTGAAACCCTTCACTCTACACTTTGGGAACCTATGAGATCTAAAAATACTCCTATGTTGTTGATACAGTTTTTTGGACTTAAAGTAAATGGATTTGTTGAAAACTAGATTTAACTTGAACACCTTAGAGATAGAAGCCTTATCAATTCTAACAAGCACACTACCACTTGAAAACCTAGTTACCCTTACATTATCATTATAATTTGTTGCAATTGCCTTAAGAAAATCCACATCCATAAATATATTGGGTACTACTAGCTTCCCCAAGACATATGTCCACACATCAGAAATTGGGACCATTGAATTTATTTTTCCATACTAATGACAAAATAAATTCTATCTAGATGGGATAATTTATGCATCTATACATTCATAGGGATCATGTATTAGGCCATCTACAACACTGGGACCATGAACCTTAATTTTATTTTTAGGATGAGCCTATAGGTTGTGAAATTAAATCCTTGTCTAATGTTCCCTTTAGAGCTTCAAAGGATGGTTGGCTCTTTGGTGGACTCATAATTACAAATCAATTCTAAAACTAGGGATTTCTAGGGCCAAGTTCTAACATTTTAAGGATTTTTTGATGTAAATATAGTAAATTTAGAATAATTCAAGACAAAATTACATGTTTCCTAACTTAATTTCAACTTTAGAACTTATTTCAACATAATTTTAATCCCTATAACAATAAATTGTGTGAATTTTTAATCCATAGACATAGTTGTTAGTTCTTGTGCTTCTAAAAACCCTAACTTTTGTTGAGTGCTATTGAGCTCTATAAATTCTTGTCTTTAGACACTTAGAATACCAGGTGAATCATTTTTCTAATTTTATTGTAACATATATGGGAGAAAAATCATTCAATACATAGAAAAAATACATCTTTTCCATCATTACTTGTAGCTTACAATGTGAGATAGAGAATAAAGATGCTTATTTTTTGAGTTTGAAAGTGAATAGTTGATCATCAAGTAGAAGTACAAGTTCTAATGATCACTAGACATTTGAATGGTTTGAAATTAATTTATGTGAGTTGAAAATATCTTTGTCCAATAGAGTTAATCCATGTGGTAACACTTTTACAACTCACTATGAGACACATCATAAAAAACAAGACAAGAGTTGTTGATGTCATTACTAGCCATGTGGTGACTTTCCATAGGTCTACATCATGCAAATCAAATTAGTACAAAGAAATTTGTGGAATTATATAATTCCTTAAGATCGAGCCATGTGCCACCCATTTTGCATATTTAAATTCTCTCTTTTCATGCAAAACCTATGAAAATAATGTAACTGAGGTGCATGTCCACTTTGGTAGATTTGATACTTGATAGTGTCCCATTTTTTGTAGTTTTATAGAATGCTTGTGGGACCCTTGAGAAGTCCCACGAAATGAAAAAAAAAACACTAAAAACATGTCATGGGTCAATTTCCTGATATATCTAAAAGAACCCTTTGATGAAATGCCCCCAAATTGTGTCATTAGCCATGTGTCCATTTTCCATAATTTTGTAAGATGCTTGTGGGCCCCTTTTGAGGGATGTAGTGGAATGGCAGAATGAATTAATATTGTGCCACATGATACATATGGTTTTCATGATGGTCACGTAGCAATGGATAACCCTTAACATGCCACATGTCATCATTTCAACGGCTTCACGACCAATCTTTACCTTGAATATTGTAACTTTCAAAAAAAATTGAAATCCAATAAAAATGTGTCATGTGTTTACTTTTCATTGGTTCCAAAAACCTTTTATTCATTAAAGTAACCTCAAATATAAGGAACTAAGTGGTTTCCACATACAAAGCATGTGATACTTAAGTGTTTTAATACACACGTGCACCCTTTAAAACAACTTATCATCAACTAGAAACAAAAGGGGTCAACTTAATAATAAAGATGGGGTGCGAACATAATACCTTAAGGACTTAATAAATCATTTTAGTTAATAGTTCGAAGTGGAAACCTTGGTAAGAAGGGGTAGTACTTGGAAAAAATTTAAGACATAACATTGACTTAATGTACCAACAACAGGAAATAGGAATTCAACATGCAAATATAAGAAAAGGGCAAGAATACTATCAAGAATTAGGGTTTTAAGGGTTTTAAATATAATGAAAGCTCATGATAGTTTTTACACAAACCCTAGTAAGAGTATATTCATTCATAATATCAGAACATGGGAAAATGATTAGAAGCCAAAAATTTGCAAAAATTTCCACTAGTGGCTCTTGTTAGGGTTGCATATTTTGCAAAAGTAAGGTAAGAAAACATGATCTTTGAAGAAGAAAACCAAAAAATACCAACAAAACCAAAGTAGAGAAAAAAAAAAAACAAAAAATACTATATAATATAAACATACAGTACATTATAAATGGAGGAAACATATTTCAAGAGAAATATTGTTTCAAGAACTATCCATGCACTGGTAGTTCAAAATATTCACTTGTAATATTTTGTAGATAATAGGAATCCTCACCATATGTGTTGCTAATTAGATATGATTTGAGCCAAAACACATCAAACTTTCCATGTTTTCCTTTTTCTTGCACCTTTGCATTCCATAGAAGAACCTAAAATGGAGGGAAAGGGAAACCTTTGAGTTTTCACCTTAGGTTTTGACACCTTTCCCTAAATGTTTCATTAAATAAAGGGAAGGAAATGGAATGGTTTAGAAATGTAAAGGTGGAATAGGGGTTTGAAGGATTTGGACAAGGTATGTGATTAATTTATAGCTTGATAGGTGAGTCAACCAACCCCTAACCAAATCTAGAAATGTCCTAAAGATGAAATGAAATGATTAAATTGACATTATGATGCAAATAACCAATTCTAGAAGAGGGGGACCAACCACACCAAGGATCTAGGTCACAAAGAGCTAAGATTTGAGGAATTCCCTAATCTACCTCAAGCTAGATAAGAGTTATTAGTTCAACGATAGAGAATGAAGAGAACTCTCAAGTACTTTTGTCACTCTACTAACTCAAGAGATTTAATGAGGCTAAATGAGAAGTTTTTGGAACCCAAACCGTACCTTAGACAACTCTCTTCCCAAGGAAAATAATGCAAGTCAAGGATGACAACACGGTGCATTGGCGTCTCTCTAGGGAGCTGGCATCTGTATGAATAGAAAGTACAAAAGGACATAAAAAAGTACAAAAACCTACTAATAGTCTAGCAAGATAAGAGTACTAAGTAAGGTGATAATAAATAGAATAAATAAGATGACAAGAAAAGTGATATGGAAAATAATGCAAGTCAAGGATGACAACACGGTGCATTGGTGTCTCTCTAGGAAGTTGGCATCTATATGAATAGAAAGTGCAAAAGGACATAAAAAAGTACAAAAACCTACTAATAGTCTAGCAAGATAAGAGTACTAACTAAGGTGATAATAAATAGAATAAATAAGATGACAAGAAAATTGATATAAGAGGTGATGAAAGTGAAGGTAGTAAATAACAACTCATGAGAAGTCTGGTTCACCAGCAAGCTTCACACGAACACATAACTACACATATCCAAGAGAGGAAAAATGTTGGGGTTGTATAGGGGCTTACCTCAGTCAAACCTCCGCTTTGGTGTTTCCACCTCTATGGATAGAAAAATAGATTGATAGAAAATATGATACAAAAACTAATGGAAAGAAAAATGAACAATAGCAATAACACTATGCTACGTAAATCAAGAAGCAATGTCACCTTCTCAATTGAGGTTCCCTCAAGCACATAAAGGAGGATTCAAGATTGGTAAGGTCAATGCTACCACAACAATGAAGGAGTCCCTTAGGATACCAAGTCATAAATCCAATGGTGGAAAAAGTGCAACATAGATGTGGAGAAGATGTGTATGAACTCAAGTAGTGTGTACAAAATGGATTGAATTTTTGAAGAGATGATCCAAAGCTCAAGTGCTGCCAAGATGGTGGAGTGGATTGCTAAAGAGATGAAGTCTAGTTGAAAGATAGGCATTTTGACATAAAAAAGGGAGGGAAAGATCCATTCTCGAGTCAATTGGAAGGTAGAGAGGTATTGTGCTTCATCACGAATGGGGAATGTAATGTCTTTGTGGATTCTAGAGGTAGAAATATTTCAGGGACAGTAGCATGCCACATAGATGTTTGTGTGCAACATGCGCATCTTTGAAAGAAATTCCCCCATTAACACAAGTGCCAAGTGGATGCATTGTAGATAGGTGATGTGGAATTTTTTATTCAGGTTTGATTTTCCTAAAGTAGAGGGTGTAAAAGGGGAATTTGCAAAAGGGATGAAGATTCACTCCTCTACATTTTTCCCCCACTTTAGCGAGCATGAGTGATAATGAATGTTCAATAAAGTAAATTGGAAAGTTTAGAGATGTATACCTAAACCATCAAGGAAGAAGACTACAATTTGGCAAGATAAAAAGCCTAGGGCAAACAAATGGATCCATAGGTACTCTCTCCTAAGGTGGATTGAACAAAGGACTCTATAGATACTCGAAGCTACAGATTTGATCAAAGTACACCGAAGGCCTACAAACCAATAATGGAAAAATCCCATAGGATGCAAGTGCTTCATAGGTCTGCAGACCCATAAAGAAGCCACCCCTAGGTACTCTCTCCTAAAGGAATCCCAATGTAGGGGACTTCGTAGAGCCAAACTGGAAAGCAGCTTCACAGGTGCACCTACAAAGAAATGTGTTAATTCATAGACAAAACATATTAGAAAGAAAAAAGCAGCCACGTAGGAAAGAAAGCAAGAAGATAGTCAAAAAATTGAAGGAATAGAATTTAAATGGGTCCCTCAAGAACCATTTGAAAGAAAAGGGGTCCCCTCAAGGGATTCTTAGTTTGAAAGTGTAAGAGTATTTTTCACAAATCAATTCAACATCAAGGAATCCTTTTGAAAGATGTTCACTTCATCAAGGGATTTGAAAGGAAGAAGGTCCCCTTGCAAGGGGAAGGTCAAAATGTTTCCCATAGGAGAAGGTGCTTCCTCTTCAAAGGAAGGTGTTTCAAATTCTTTCTTTATGAACCCATGATGAAGGAAAAATGTTTCGTTAGGGGCCCTTGTCAAAGAATGTGATTTTTAAATATTTTGAAGGGAATTTTGAGAAAATATTCAATTGCCACCAAATGCATTTTTGAAAATCATAGTGACATGATAGCCCCCCCTTAGGATGGTGCATGTTAAACTTAGAGGCACACGACCTCCTAAGGAGAGAAAAGAAAGAATAAAAAAGTGATGTTGTGGCCCACAAAACATAGTGAGATGTAACCATGGTAATGTTGTTTCACACACAAGGTACAATACATAAGAACCACAAAATCACAAGGAAAGCAAGAGAGATAAGAGAACAAAAATGAGAAAGGAGACAGTAACATCACGAAAAAGGACAAAAGGGTGATCTAATATTTTGGGGTCAGAGTTACTCATAATATAGATAAATATATTGCACTATCATCAACTCCCTACTGTATCAAAACATATGAAAAATGCATGAGAATACAAAAAAAAAAAAATTGGATCAACATGGAAGGGAAGCCTAAATTCCCCCAACACTTTCCATCATCCCTAATTATCAAAAATCAATACATAGAATAGAGGATGTTTTATGACACATAAACAATCTTGTATCAAAGAACCTACGAGGGTGACAAGGGTCATCTAGGAACACATAACACAAGCATGGGGGAACACAAAAACACACACAATCTACTCTATAGATAAAGAAGAGGCAGACCCCTAGTCCTCATCAACCAAGAGTTCATTAGCCTTCCAATCTATATCATTATAAGGGGAAGGAAAAAAAGCTTACAAGGGTGGAACCCTTCGATCCTCCCATAGCAAGACCCAAGGAAGGAGCCCCCTCAAGGTCTCCTTCACTCAATTCTTGTGGGGTGAAAGTTAGTGAATTTATGAATATCATTGAAAGGGTTGAGACCTTGTCCAAATAATTAAACATGCACTTCATAGAAGTGACATGTACTAACTTAACAAGCAAGGGATGCAACACCCGAGATTCACTACTAGGCTCATTGAGTGACAAACTTTGGGGACTTCAGGACTTCTTTTGTCACTAGGATGACACATGCTAATGTAGAACCACCCTCTAAAGAGGGTGAACCCCTCTTTCTACCCCCCCCATCACTAGGAGGGTTGTGCTCAATCTTCCTCTTCATTAGAGGATAGAAGATCCCCACGGACAAGGAAAAAGGCATGAAGGAGGAGGAGAAAACCATAGTGGACACCACTAAGGTAATCGACATGTCCACTTGCTTTGAAAATGGTGGGATGTCCAAGAGGGTCATCAGAAGGGGTGGCTCATCTAAAGGATAAATAAACACCTGCACTTTCTTTAGGTTAGGAACATTTATGCTCGTAGTAGGAGCCAAAAGTAGCACTAAAGCTGAAGGAATTGAAGTAGAGGGAATGGGAGAGGATATGATAGAAGTTTTTGGGGTAGAAACTACTGACTTGCCCTCCTTCCTCTATAGGGTGGCCTACTTTGTGGCTAGATCCTTTCTCTAACACTTGCGCTCATGCGCAAGGCAGTTCCTATGATTTAGGGAGCTAGAGGCCAAAAGCTAAGATGGAACAGAGGACTCATGTTTGACCATCAGATGGGAAGTTCAAATGCTAAGTGGTTGGGATTTCATGAAGTAAGCACCATAAAATTATTCAACAATAACCTAGGAATAGAAGACAATGACATCATAGTAGGGCAAGAAGAAGCGACATAAAGGATTGTAGAAGAGGAGGAAGAAGAACCTCGAGTATGATTCTCTTCCTCCCTTCTCCAAGCCAAGGTGGCATTATTGTCAACCTTTACAAAAGTCCTATGCAAGATGAAATAGGGAGAAGGAGGGTATCTCACCTTAGGAAGTATTCCCTTACTCTTGTACTTCACATAGGTTCAGTATCAAGAGGTCCATCCTAGGAGGAAGCAAACCAATGGGTGCAAGCTAGAAGTGATCTAGTAAGCAGCCACTACATGCAATCGTTGATTTATAGCTGATGTCATGGACTACATTTACTATACCCTCATGAATTAATTATAGACACTTATGCATTAACAAGGGAACTACATTCATAGTGACTAACCAAGGGATACCTAGTTTCACCTTGAAGAGTTCAAACCTCAAGATTATGTCAATAAATTAAATAATTTAGGTCCAACTAAGATGGACAAGATAATGTAGCCAATGGGAGGTATGGAAATCCCATCATTTGTATGGATGGTACTCTTGGATTCATCATACCCATCTCTATGCAAGAAATTAATCAACATAATCTCCTCAATAATGACATTCACCCAACATGTGGGGTCAAAAAGAACACCTATCATAGTGTTTCCATTGATTTGTATAGGGATGTACAAGGGATATGGCTCTCTATTATAGTTCATCGGAAAGTCTTGCGAGGTGAAATTTATACCAAGGGAACTACTCACATGTTGCATAGGTGGGATGGGTAGATGTAAAAATGAGGCCATCACAGTTATTAGAAAAAACCTTCACAAAGCCCCCAAATTTTTTGCAACTAGATAGTGACCCAACTAAGGTTTCATTTTATGATTCCTATGGAACCCTCCAACTATGCCACTAGGGGTTGCAAGTTGTGTTGCAAGGCTAGACACCTCTCAAAACTCACACCCATAACACTCCTAGGATATGAGGAAAGGTTCTTTCAACATTACTAAATGAAAGAAAAATGGTTCACATTGGGTTCACCAAAATCTAGAAGAGGGGGACCAACTACACCAAGGCTCTAGGTCATAGAGAACTGAGAGCGGAGGGCTTCCCTAATCTACCTCCAGGTAGATAAGAGTTCTTAGTTTAAGGATAGAGAATGAAGAGAACTCTCAACTACTTTTGTCACTCTACTAACCTGAGAGATTTAATGGGGCCAAATGAGTCAATTTCTAGAACCTGAATCATACCTAAGATAGCTCTCTTCCTGATGATAGCAGTGTAGGTCAGGGATGACAATGTGGTCCATTGGCATCCATATAGCAAGAAAGTGAAAAAGGACAAAACAAAGTACAAAATTCTACTAATAGTCTAGAAAGAGAAGTTTAAAGTACTAAGGCAATAATAAATAGAATAAATAAGATGACTAGAAAAGTGATATAGGAGGTGATGAAAGTGAAGGTGGTAAAGAACAACTCACGAGAATTGTAGTTTTCTAGAAAGCTCTACATGAACACATACCTACACACAACCAATAGAGGAAAAATGTTGGGGATGTATAGGGGTTTTCCTTAGTCAAACCCCCACTTTGGTGTTTCAACATCCATAGATAGCTAGATAGATCGATAGAAAATATGATAAAGAAACTAATGGAAAGAAAACCAAACAATAGCAATAACACTATGCTATGTAAATCAAGAAGCAATATCACCTTCTTAATCGAGGTTCCCTCAAGAACATAAAGGAGGATGCAAGCTTGGTAAGGTCAATGCTACTACAAAAATGAAGTAGTCCCTTGGGACAACAAGTCACAACTCGAATGGTGGAAAAAGTGCAACAAAGATGTGGAGAAAATTCATATTAACACAACTAGTGTCTAGAAAATGGATTGAATTTCTCAAAAGATGCTCTAGAGATCAAGTGTTTCCAAGAGGATGGAATGGATTGGTAAAGAGATGAGCTCTAGTTGAAAGATAGGCACATGAAGATCAAAAAGGGAGGGAAAGAACCATTCTTGGGTCAACTAGAAAGTGTAGAGGTGTTACACTTCATTTCCAATGGAGAACGTAACATCTTTGTGAATTTTAGAGGCAAGAATCTATCAAGGGCGATAATACACTACACATATATCCATGCACCATGCGCACGACCTCGATAGAAATTCCCCAACCAACACAAGAGACAAGTTCCAAGTGGATGCATTACAGATAAGTGATGTAGAATTTCTTAATAGAGTTTGATTTTCCTAAAGTAGATGATGTAAAATGGGAATTTTCAAGAGGGGTGAAAATTCACTCGTATACACCACATTAACAAAAAATAAAATAGATCTAAAATGTCATATGAGGAAAAATTAGACTGCAGGAATAGATTGAGGACACTATGCACATGTGGTATAAATTTGAACTTGATTTCTGAGGACATTTCCTTAAGGGGAACCACTATCCTAGTAGGTCTTTTTCAAATATATTTTTGTAGTTCTTTGAGTTTAGATCTAAAATTTAGTTTCTCATCTGCAAACTTGTCAGGTCATTGTCAAATATTTCTATAAGTGAGTTTTTGTGAGTTATCAAGGCCTAGGGTTTTCATTGTAACAATGAATAATTGACCTTCAATCTTCCTTCAGGATATGTGTAGGATCATGATGGGTCAAAAAGTGACGATATGATGGGTATGTGTAGGGTATGTGGCTGACGACTTTTTTTAATCCAAAATTGATGAAATGAAAAGGGTTTTAAAAGGATATTCTCAACTTTCCACCAATATAAATTATGATTTACTTTGAATTTAATAAATAATTATTATTCATTTTCTATTTCAATTACAAATAAAGTCTTGATTGATAGGCTAAATGAAAAAAATCTATAACATTCAAATCGTATCACATTTTTTGAATTTGAAACATGCGTCACATTTTATACTTTGCATACTATAAGATTAAAAACAAAAATTGAATTTCATGAAGTTTTGACCAAGTTAAGGTGGTCAAACATACAAATTTTTATATTTTTTAAAAGTTGTAATAAAAAAATCATAATTAATTATTTACTTGGAAAAAGTTGCAAAAAATATGCATCACATCGATACATGAGTCCTACTTATATCTAAAATCTTATAAAAAATATTATCATTTTATTGTGGTTATGGTCAAACCGACACCTACTTTTTTTTCCCTAAAATTTAATCATTCAAATTTCAAATTTTCACCAAATAGATTTAAAAAAAACCTAGTAGTTTAGAAACTACATTCAATTTGCTATAGATTCTATTCTTACATATTTTTGAAATAATATAGATAACTTATTCAAACTTTATGTCAAGTTTCCTAACTCTTATTTTTTTGAAATTTTCACCACTTAAGGGCTTATTTTTTCCATGATGATCCTATACATACCCTTAAATCTTCTTCAAACCTAAAACCTACACATTCAAAGAGAGTGGAAGGTTTGTTCTATTTAGGGGCTTTCCTTAGTTAAACCCCATGTTAGTGTTTCCACTTATAAAATGGAAATGCCAATGGTAAATGGATAAATGATAGGAAAAAATGATAAAATCACAAAATACTACAACTCACCACACTTTAATGACTTTCTAGAAGGATTGAATTCATGCACATAACCTCAAGGTATTGATATTTCTTTCTTGATTTTATTGAATATCTTGAATTTCTTGGAGACCTACAAGGGTTAGCCTTCACAAACAATATGAAAAAACTCATGTACACTTTGACATGATGTTGGATCTTCAATTGTTGCAATGAATCTCAAATGGATACTCTTGACTTTCTAAATAGTTTTCTTGATAATAAGTTCTCCAATAATTTCTTAAATGATTACAAATGATGCATTAACTATGTATTTATATGATATTATTCTAATTTCCCAAAAATTAAATATCAAAAAATCAACTTTAGACATTTGAATTTAAAATAATAAAATAATAACATCAACATATTTGAATTTGGAGCAAAAACTGTGGGACATAGGTGTCATAGGTGCCACTATCAAAGCCATATTTATCAGAAATTAAAGTTTCGAAGAAAGGGTATTAAATTAGACAATTTGGTTTATGCTTTAAAACTATTAGAACTTTTTAAAAATAAGTTATGGAATGCATAATTTAGGAAATTAGGTGCTTAATTAGGTCCAATAACTTAAAGGGGAGAAAAACATAGTGTGAAGTTATTAACGGTGGCAATTTATGATGCTACATTTAACCCCAACTTTAGTGAGAGTATGAACTTATGCTCAAAATCACACTAAAGTTGAAAAATATAAGTCAAGAGGGGTCCAAATGTACAAATGTTGAAGAGATAGGATGACTAAGGATCAAGGGGGAGCACATAAGCCCCTAGGATCCAAGATTCCATGGCAAGACATTAAAAGCATGAGGGAAAACACATGTGTGAAATGTAGCAAGACAACATACACAAACAAACAATATCAAAATGAAATGCACAAAGGAGGGTATGGATAATCATGGGCTAGAAATGTATGTTATGCTAGAATCCACACCAAAGGAATTCATGAGTCACACCATTGCAAATTCTGATATTTTCTAGGTGAATCATAAACTAGAAGGAACATAGTCTAGTGAAGTCTGATATTCACTAGGTGATCCCCTAAGACAAGGTAAGGTAAGAAACACACTAGGTCTAGTGAAGTCCAATATTCAATAGGTGTGCACCCATTGAAACCATACCAAGGTATGTACTCCTTGATTACTCTAATAAGGTTCCACAAAATGATAAAAATTCTATTCCAATGCAACACTAATTTCAATGCCTATGAACAAAATGAAGAAAAAATTCCAATGTCAGCACACCACTAAGTCTAATGTGTGTGAACAAAGTGAAGCAAATAATGTCAATGTACACCCCCACCTTAAATCAATTTCTAAATACCATGTTGTGAGAAATTGATCTAAGGTAGAAAATGATAAATTCCATGCAACAAAGGGTCATGTGAGCTTATTTGGAAATCCATATACCAATGACATGTTTCTAAATAAATCTACATCATGATGAGGGGTTGGCCCCAAATACAATGCAATAAATGCCATAGAATATGAACACATAAGGAATCCATAGATCTAGGGCTAGTATATGTCTTTTCTATAGTGATATAATATAGCTTATAACTAACATCATTCCCCAAATACTCATGGAACAACAAACAAAATGGAAGAATGAAACATAAAGAGAAGAGAAAAAATATTTTGGGTCAACAAGGAAGAGACCTAAATGTCTTAGTTCCTTGCATCATCCCTAAAATGAATACACAAGACAAAAAGAATAGATAAATTTTACAATATATAGAAGAATGGAGATACAAATAGGAGAATGTCACAAAAGGTTTGTTTCCTTTGTATCCTTTCATCAATGGAGAAACAAGGGTCACCCAAAGAAAACTCACAAACACAAAGGTACACTAAGAAGGAAAACATAGGAAATTAGATCAAATGCAAGAAAACACAAAGAATATATGAATCAAACATAAAGGAGTATCACACATGTGAGCCAACATAAAGCAATTCATCCACATTCCAATCTTGCTCATCATATAGGGAGGGCAGACAAGTAGATAAAGGGACTGAAACAAGAGTTGTACTAGGAGAATCTCCAAATTCAACATGTGGTGGGTCACTCTTATTAAGAGGATCGTCACGGTTGCCCCCATCTAAATTCATTTTCATTAAAAATAAAAAATTAATCTCATTATGGACTTGTTCATCAAATTTAGCAATTTCATCTTCATCATCCAACTTAATCATAATAGGATGTTTTATGACAATAAAAATTATATGTTCTTGTTTCACTTCTTTTTTAGTTCCATGTCTTTTGTGGTAAAATTTGTACTTCTTGATTTTTTTGCATAGTTGTTTCGTTATCATGCACTATTTTATTATTTTCTTCCAATTAATGAGCAATAGCATGACACCTATATCTATGCTCTTTAGCATTTCAATTTCTTCTTGTATAGTTCTCAATTTGTGATGATCTAGGAGTAGGCTTCTTGATGATTGGTCTTTTCTTCCCTTAAGAGGAGGAATTGAAGGAACCACTATGGGTTGCAAAACCACTATCTCCTTAGGTCTTCTCTCTATCATTTGATTGTCTTTTGTTCTTTCATATGATATGGGTGGAGGAACTAAGGCATATTTTACATGGTTACTGGGAAGGGTCTTTTCTTTGGGCATGTGTTCATCTATAATCTATGGAGGAGGATGAACAACCATGGTCTTATCATTTTTGGGAATATTGGTGTTAGCTCTCAAAAATGCAAGTGAAGTGCCTCAAGAGGTTGCCAATCTCTTGGTACGTTTTACTGTAACAAACAAGGTTTAAATGGTTTAAACCTTCTTCTCTTCAAGGGTTGCTAGACCTAGGTAGGTATACCTATATGAATGAGGTAGACTTGACTTATGTTTATTTCCTAAAGTATTTTACCCACAATGGAAAATGGGAGTGGATAAATAGAATTTGATTCGGTATAGATTGTATAACAATATCAAAGCTAAAACCTAATATGTTCAATTAACAAATGTGAATAATGAGTGAAACTAAAATAATGAAAATGTGGAGACTAGTGCCTTATTGGGTATGCAAAGTCAAAAGAGATCTAAAATGAGTAACTTCTTTCTGGAAAGTACTCTAATTGTTCGGCATATGATTTTAGTTTATAACTTGTATAAACATGCAATAATATGATTACCAAGTTCTTCTTAATGATCCCAATGAAATTCCCTAATTACTATGATCAACTAAAAGGATTTAATTTTTTCTTGAAAGAAACAATTAATCAACCATATAGATCCAACAAATGTGCACTGATAAACTGAATATAAAATTGTTATATCAATTTAAATAACCAGAAAGCATCAACCTTGGAGACAACTTCAGTAATACTTTCAATGAACACAACAAACATATGATACTAGAAATGCGCTAGCACATAAAATGATTCTCATTGATATCTCCATAGTCTTAAACATGCATCGTAGTCTCATATTTATAAAACATTGTAATCTACTGTATCTTTATTCTATCCTATATCTTATATTTTTTGTTTTGCTACCAAAACAGATATTTATACATCAAATACTTGAAAGGATGCATCCTTTCATAAATTTCATATGTTAAAACAACAATAGATTAAAAGATAATCAAGCTCTGTTAAGCCATAAATGAATCTTAGAAAAGTGATCCAAGTAATCCCAGCGTCCATGTGTATTTGCATCTCCTACTACATTCCAGATTGTGATCTCCATTCTTACCATCTTCTCATTCTATTCACATGCCTCATTCAATGTTGTGTATTCCGCAGTAGCTATCTTTAGAATTTCTTGCAATATGGACTCACTTTCACTTTTCCATCTTGTCATTTCTTTTAATTCTCTTTTATCATCAAAGAAAGTAGTCAGTCTTTCCTGGTGGCATTTATCAATCCCTATGCATCCCCTCGCAATTCTTCAGAGAAATATTAGTGCTTATTCACAAAAAGATTTGCAGCTTCAATTGCTACATTATTAGAAACATCCCTCTAATTTATTTCATGAAACTTCTCCAAAATCCTTCCATTTATTCTTTCATGTTCTTTCAATGTAGCAAAGTTATGTGAATGTTTTCCCCAGAGCTTATTTAACCAAGTTGTTAGGATGGCCTATCTTTTCTTAATAATTGCTACACGTGCATCATATTTCCCTTGATAATACGCACTTGGTCCTTCCCAATGATCTTTTGACTGTGAACTTTCACCATGAGTGAGAATTTTGGTTGATTTCATTGTAACACCTAACAAATATTTTAGGTGGTCATTTTCTCTCAACATCCTCTCATTAGTTGTTTTGTACATTTCCCTCTCAATTAACATCTAAATTTGGGCTTTGTTTAATTTTGCAACATTGATTCCAATTTCTGTAGTTGCGATAGGATCAACCTCTCCAATATTTAAATTCATAACATGCCCAAATGTTTTCTTAGTATCAATGACTACTAATTTGTTGTGAGGTGGATATAAAGCCTAGATCATCAATGACCATCTGGATTGTACTTTGACCCTGCATATACTTTTGTTACCTTTTTTGGGCTGAGCTTGTGTGTAGCATTACTATCTTTCAAGAAACTATCAAAAACTAGTGCAAAATTGAGATCCAACCTAGGAAAAATCATAACACTGACATTTTCCAGCATTTTCCTCCCCTTTTCAGGGGTCATACCTGACATCTCCTTGTCCACACACATATTTAAGTCATTCAGTAATTATTCTTAATTACTTGATGTGATATTGTCAACCCTTTCTCTTATTTCTTTTCCTTTTTGTTTGTAAAGGAATGCCTTAAACTCTAGAGAGTTTACAAATTCATCATCTAATACAAATGATTTGTACTCTACATGCCTTGCATCTGCATCTACATTCTCTTCAACACTCAATTCTCTGGCAGGGCAAGTGTAATGCCGAGTTCTCAATCTTGACATCTTATTTGGCTGGTCTTGTGGCACATTACCGTCAATGCCTCCTCCCCAGAAGATAACAATTTTTTATCTTGCTACCCTTGATTATATTTTTTGATCACAATTTATGCTTCTTCAGCTTCAAGGTTCTAGATCATATCATCAAATTGATAGGGCACATGTTGATACACTCCAAATTTTATCCTCATTTTAGTAGAATTGATGTACCCTTCTAGGTCAAAATTCATTTTGGGTGGTTCTCTTTTCATATTGTACTACAGTAATTTATCAAGGATCAAATTGTATCCTTCCTTGGCTAATACAGTAAAATCGCCAAAGCATAATGTATTGGGCATGAAAGGCTACTTTCCAAAGGAGCTGAAATTCATAACACTAGAAAAGTCCATCTGTCTAACAATTTCCAATTATGCAATTCAGTTTGGGACTGTTTTAGGCAAAATGAATGGGGAATCTTCAAATCCATAAACCCTAATCATGGTAGCATCATCCAATAAATACCATTCCCCCCAGTTATGACTACTTATCCCATTGAAGTCTTTAGGCCAGAGAAACCTCTTTATTTCTTTAGATAAATAATAATCACATAGATGATTATACAATATGTACAATGTTTTCACAAAAAACTCCTCAAAGTGTACAAAACAAGAGTTAGCAAACCTACTATCCCAGACAGCCATCCATAATTGAACATGTAATGTCTTGTCTTCCTTGTCAAATTGGGAAATTCTCATCTCATGTGGCCATAGCCCTAACTCCTGTCCAAAATACAACACCATGTGCATTAACAATTAGTAATGCCTAAGATGTAAAATAGAGGCTCCTCCCTTTATTTCCATCAACCCAGAATCAATCCCCTTAAAAATGTATGAGGCATAATCAAATGGTCTAGAATTGTGGTACTGGATATTTTCTAAAATTATCATAGGCACAATTGACATATATTCAGGGACTTCCATTCCGAATACTTGGCCTACCAAGAAATAAGTGTACTTCATATAAGCTTCAAAAAGGTCAAAATGAAAAGGGGGTCCATCACTATCCTACAGAGGAACTGGTTTTCCATCTTGTCTAATTTTGTGAATTGGCAACTTCCAAACCTTATAAATTGTGTCCATTCTTCCGAACTCCCTTTCTAATTCTTCACAAATGATTTTCTCACTACAAACCCCTTCCAAATTGAAAACCTCACCTATTGCATATTCTGATATATGTGTTAGTGGTTTCCCAGATGGGTCAGATATAGCTTTGAGTTTTGAATTATAATGGACATCCAACAATTTTACCAATTCCGCATTAACAAATACATTAGGGCACACTAGCTTTCCCAAATTAAGCTTCCATGGGTTGCATATTGGTTCAAAATGATTTCTCTGATAGTAATGAAAGCTAAACAATTCATACCCTCTTATTGAAGTCCAAACATCACCTATGAGTTTACACTTGTCATCCAATTTATCTATTTCTACCCTAAGTTTTGCAAATCATCTGGCTTTAGGTCTAGAGCCAGGTTGCTGGTCAATGAGATCTTGATTCAGCCTTCGTTCAGTGCCTTCATGTTCTATTTCAGTTTTCTATTTCTTCCCCTTAGGCTGACATCTTTCGCCATATTTTCTACTTTTTGATTTTCCTGAGCTGGGGAATTCCATTCTTCAAAAGTTGCAGAAGTCGAAATTGGAGGAATTAAGGCACAAGAACTTACTGTATTTTTCTCAAAACCTTTGGACTAAAAGAATGCCCTAGTTCTTCATTTTCCCCTCTGATTCTTCCACTATCAATTCCACACTAATGTTTCCAATTGAATTTTCCTTATTTTGCTCAGTCGCGCCATTAATGTGTTAGCTAAAACATGAGCGCAACAAGTCCTTTTTCAAAACTCTCACTGTCACATCATATAGTATTGTCGGTGAGACATTTTTAAATCTTGGGCGACCTCTCTATCATAGCTTTTACCCATGTTCATTAAAACATTTTTCAACACATCTTGTAGTCTCCCCGACACTTCGAGTCTCTCCGACTATCACAAACTATATATCACTTTAATGTCCCATAGTCTCATCGAAATTCAGAGTCTCACTAACAGTTATCCTTTCAGCCTTATGTATATCACTGTGGCATTTTGAGTCAGGCAGATGATCCATAGATTACTTCATATCTCACTGAGACATAATTGCTTTCTCATTGATAATCAATACATATTGCCAAATCCTTTACTAGCATAATCTTGTTGGTGTGACATATGGGTTGGCAGGACTCCCTAACTTCATCCTGATAATCATCGATAGAATCCCCTTTTGTTTTGTCGCAAGACTAGATGAGTGCTCTGGGACCTCTCACCGATGACTTAGGTCTTGCTGACTAATATTTTGTGCTTCATCGGTGAGACCAAATGAATGCTTCAGGATATTACACTGATGGATTTTGTCTCGTCGATATGTCTCTATGTGTTCAATTGGTAAGACACCAAAAGGCTCATTATGACTCATTTCGATGATGACTTTCTTGCTGATAGGATCTTTTTGTCACCAAGACAATGAATTGTGTCTGTCAGACATATATTACCAAATGAAATTTTATCGGTAAGACAATCCTGGTCTCTTGCTGATAGAATACAAAAGACACACTAGTACAAAATGTTTTATGGATGGGGGAGACCCTCACCATCTCTTGCCGATATGAATTATACATTGAAATATTCAAAGTTAGATGGATTCTATGGGACCACATGACAAAGTATGGGAAAAAATATTATGAAGAAAGGACTCTTGTGCTTATGGTAAGGACTTATCTAGAAACTCATGGATATAAACAACTGTAAAATTTTAAAAAATTTACAGTTCTAACAGTGGCTCTATTTGGGGATGAATGATTGTGAGATCATTACAAGGATCCAAATTTATGGGTGAGCATACCAAACTCAAGGTGGTGGACCAGTGAACAAGATGGAATGAGTGGAAATGGAAATGACCCTATACTACTGTACATGGAAAGATTTATTTTAAATTAAGGAATTTCAAGATTGTCCATGTACTAGCAATTCCTATTCCTTTTATTTCCTAGACTACTGTGCATGGAAGAAATTTTTTGAGAGGATTGTCAAGAGTTATCCATGCACTGACAACCCTTAATCCTCTATATTGCTCAAGAGAAAAAATGCTTCAAGAATTTCCCATGTACAGGAAACTCTTGCTCTTCACCAGTCATGTTTTGTAGATAATATGAATCTTCACCTTTCTTACCAACAACAACAAAGGGTCCAAGCCATAAAGCTTCAAATTTCCCATGCTTACCCTTCTCCTGACACATTGCATTCCACATTAGCACCAGATCATTCTCCTCAAATTTTCTATCTTTTTCTTTTCTATCAAATAAATGCTTCATTTGTGCCTGCAACTTCATGTTCTGGTTTTGAGCTACTCTCCTTATCTCATCAAGTTCATCCAGCTGCTCCAATCTCTCCTCCATAGGTTCTAGAATATCTATATCTTCTTGAAGGATAAATTTGTAAACTAGTAATAGATTTTGTAGAGGCACCCTAGCTTGTGTTCCATATACTAATTCAAATGGGGATTTTCCAATTGCCTTTTTTACAGTGATCCTATCAGCCCATATAGCCATTTTCAGTTTTGAATCCCAAGCCTTCTTTTTCTAACCTAACATTCTTCTTATGATTTTAAGAAGACTTTTGTTCTTGGTCTCTACCTGACCATTAGCTTTCAGATGGTAGGGAGCTGCATAAGAAATAGTAATGCCATATGTGCTGCAAAAATATTTGAATTCATTAGATCAAAAACACATCCTGTTATCTGTGATCAATCTCAGTGGTGTACCGAATCTAATAATCATGTTATCCATTAAAAAATTGGTTACAAATTTACTTGTAGGTTGCTTAGTTAGGACTGCTTCTACCCATTTGGTGAAATAATCTATGGCTACTAGTATCCACTTATGTCCTCTGCTTGATTTCTCTTGTATCTCCCCAATAAAATCAATTCCCCACTAATGAAAAGGGGCTTCAATCTGCATAGGTCTAAGTGGTAAATCTCCCTAATACTTCATTTTCACAAAAAAATTCTAGCATGCTTCACATCTTCTTACGTATGAAAAAGAGTCATTAAAAAATTTTGGTCAGTAATAACCCACCCTGAGAATCTTATGTACAGTTGTCTTTGCAGAATAATGGCATCCACAGACCCCTTCATGCATTTCTCTTAAGACATTCTTAGCTTGTGACTCATCTAAACATAACAGGAATATCTCGTCCCTATTCTTCCAAAACAAATCACCTCCCATGAACACATACTTAGATGCTTGTAGCTTTAAAGTTCTTTTCTGAATATCACTTAATCCTTCTAGACACTTCATGTATCTGAGGTAATGAATGATGTCTTCATACCAAGGAGTATGCTCAATACTTGCAATTGCATTCTCCTCCTCTTCTATATTACAAATTTGATTTGCTTCAATATTTGCTTCTGCCATTAGCCTAGCCAAACCCTAACCTCTCACTAATTTAGTGATTTGTATTTCCATATCAAACTCTTGGATTTTATTAATCCACCTGCATCTCTTTCCTGTTACCTTTGACTAGGTCAAGATATCTTTAACAGCTGCATGAGGTATATAAGCAATCAACTTAGCTCCAACAAGATACGACCTGAAAGCTTTTGTGGCTTTTACCAATGCAAATGCTTGTTTTTCCATTATATCATACTTCAATTCTAACCCCTACAATGACTTACTAAAAAAAGACATAGGCTATTCATGACCTTCCTCATTTTTCTATAACATGACAGCAACAATAGTATGCAATGAAGCAAATGAAAATATTTGAAAGGGTTTTGAAAAATCTGGAGATTTAAGGACATCAGCTTCCTTGATTTCCCCTTTGATGGATATGAAAGCTTCCAATGCCTCTGCAGTCCATTCTATCTTTTTTCTCTTTCTTAACATCTTTGATATGGGCTTAATAATTTTAGGAAAATTAGAGACAAATATCCTAACAAAATTGATTTGTCCAAAAAATGTTTGGATGGCCTTGATGGTCTTAGGAATTGGAACTTTATCTATGGCTTCAACCCTTTCAGGATCTATTCTAATCCCCTCCTTTGACACAATATGTCCTAAGAGTTTACCTTCTGTGACTACAAAATGACATTTTTTAGGGTTCAGACTAATACCATATTCTAAAGCTTTAATAAATACCTTTTCTAGATGTTCTACATGATTTTCAGCACTTTTTGAATAAGCAGTAAGGTCATCTTGATACATCACCATGATAGCATTGATCAAGTCTACAAATGCTACGTCCATAGCTCTTTGGAATGTTTCTCCCATGTTCATGAGACCAAACGACATTCTTATATGAACATATGTCCCCCATGGGGTTGTAAAAGTTGTCTTATACTATTCAGATTCTTTAACTTTAACCTAGTTATAACCTGAAAACCCATCCATCATAGATAATAGCTCGCATCCTGTCACCTTATGTAGTATAGATTCCATATTAGGTAAAGGGTAATTATCCTTAAGAGATGCCACGTTTATATTTCTGAAGTCCACACATAATCTGATATCTCCATTTTTCTTCCTCACAGGAACCAGGTTTGAGACCCATGTTGAGTGCCTAACAGGTTTGATGATACCCCCATCTCTAAGCTTTTCCAATTCTTCCTGCATTTTTGGTTCAAAATGTTGGATTAATAGGTCTTTGTTTCTGTCTAAATGGCTTTGCATCTAGTTTCAATAGGATTTCATGTTGAAACAAATCCTCCCTATATGCTTCAAGGTCTTCATAGGACCATGCAAACACATGTTTATATTTTCTCAGTAGTGCTATCAACATTCTTTGAATTTTTAGGCTTATTTTATTCCCTAGGTATACCTTTCTTGGTGCCATCTCAGTCCCTAAGTTGATCTCTTCAATATCTTCCCTCTTCACTAGTGTTTGCTTCATGAGGGACCAATCTCTTCCATCATATACCCTCTCCAATGCCACTAGCCCTTTAGGAAGCTTTTTTTTTTTTAGCTGTAAGACATCCTTCCTGAATATTGTCTGCTTCCCATCTACTTCTTCAACAAAGGCATTGAAATCAATTTCTTGGGCTTCATATTGATCTATACAGTGAAGAAATTTCAAAAGGTCAGTATCATCATTAAAAACCTTCCAAATATATATATTATCAGGCACAACAAGTCTTGTTTTGAACTCAATCTATGACACTCCAGTCAGTGTAATGCCATCCCTTCTTAGAGATACATTTGCTAAAAAGTATGTCATTATGTTTTTTGACTGATCTATCCATTCAATGAAGAATGCATCAAGTAGCTTGACCGTGTCCCATACAACATTCCTATATTGCCTCAGTCTCTTATGTTTTGCTACATATTTTAACTTAACTTGTGAAACAACTAGCTCAGAATCCCCTAGAACAACTATCATTTTGATTTTATGTTTTACAACTATATTCAAACCTATTAGTAAAGCTTTATACTCTGCCACATTGTTTGTACATTCAAATACTAGCAAAAATGAATACTTAAATGTAACTCCTTCAGGTGAAACAAATACTATTCCTGCTCCATTACCTTCTTGGCTACATGCTCCATCAAAGTACATTTTACACACACCATTGTAGTTTTGTGCAACATGCTTTTCAATTGGATCAACATTGACTAATTCTAGCTGGGATGGTTCTATCTTAAAATTCCCAAGATCCACATCACAAAAAAATTGAGTTGATCTTGAGGTACACAATCAACAACTTGGTTCATCCTTGGCTCCCTATACAACTTAACTTCCTGACCATTCACTGGAATAGTTGCATAAGACAAGTCAAATTGGACATTTCCCCCAACCGCTTTCGTCCACTTCCTTGATAAAAGCATCCCAAACTGAGGAGGGGTGTCAATTACTGTTATATCTATATTATAGGCCACCTGAGGATAAGCAACTAGTTTGACTTCAACATCTTTCATAATTCCCACCACAAGAATAGGTCTATTATCCATCACATAGCACTTCCCTCCATTAGTATCCACCCACATGCCAAGTTGTTTCATAACTCCAACTGGCATAATATTGATGGAAATGCCAAATTCTATCATGCAATTCCTCAACAATTTGTTATTTATAAGTAATGTAGTGAAAAAAGGATCAACCTGTGGGGGATTTATTAATACATTATTAAGGTGGACTTCTGGGATACTTACTTTCTCTTGCTAATTAATTGTTTTAGTGGCCATCTTACTTTAAGAATTTATATGTTTTTCATTTCCACTTGTTATCAACTGAACAACATTGTCCCTATATTTCTTAATTTTCATCATCTCAAGTAGTGGAATAGACATTTTTACCTAAGACAAAGCCTGAGTGAAGTCAAATGAAGAACCCTCCACCTTAATAATTTTCTTTTGCTCCAAATTTTCTCCTTTGTTCTCCTCCTTTTCTCTTTTATTCGATTGATCAGTATTTTGCATTTCTTTGTGTAACTCTTTAACTTCCTCCTTTTGGAAAAGCTTCTGTTCATTTTTATCGTGTTGTTTATTTTTAGTTTTCTTCATATTTCCTTGTGTCACATTTTGATCCTTTATAAATATTCCCCTGGGGACACCTTCTTTTTCATTCACTGTCCTATTTCTTAACCAATATTTTCTCTTTGCTTCTACAACTGCAGCAATGGTTAATCTCTCTATTTCCTCTTCGATTAGTTTCCTCATATTGCATTGAGTAGGCACCTCAACAGAGTGTGGTTCTATGTAATCTTTTTCAGAATCAGAAAAAACCTGTTGTTCAGCCATGTGGACATTGCACCTTTGATTTGAAACATCGTAATCACAACCTTCATCTTCTAAAGATGAGTACTTCTCAACACGGTGAAAATTATTTGAAGTCAAATACACTGTGTGATCCTCTCCACTGTTACCCACTAACACTCCTTCTTGCATTCTTTGGGCTACAACACAATGATCTGGGGAATGTGGCTTATCACAACTTTCACACCAATATCTGTTAATGACCATATGCACTCCCTTCTTCCTTAATGGATCATGAGTTTCTTTGTTTCTAGGCCTATCTATAATAGGTTTTCCATCCTTCCAATTTGTACCATAGGGAATGTCATGTAACCTAGGCCTCTCATTTATGTATGTGTTCTCCTTTCTATATTGATAATTTTTGACTTGTTGAGAAACCATAGGATTGTCTCTCTTACTGACTATCCCAATAGCTTTCTTATTGTTTTCAATAGTTAATGCTATCTTTTGTGCTTCAGCTAAATTTCTTGGGGACCTATATCTTAATTCATACCCTATTTTTGGATCCAACGCATTCAAATGAACACTCAATGCTATAGAGTCCAGTAACTTTGATCCAGGAGGTATCTTATTCTGCAATTTGTTGAATCTCTAATTAAAATCATAAATTGAGTCATTCTGATTTTTTTGAATCTACATTAATTCATGAAGAGCAGCATCTGGTGCACTTAGATTGCCATATTTCTCAAGGAATCGATCCTAAAATTATTGGAAAGAATCAATAGAGGTTGTTGGTAAGCCATTGAACCAATCCCTAGCTTCTTCAGTGAGCAACATCATGAATAGCCTCATATGTAAATCCTCATAAGGCATATCCAAATCTTGGATGAAAGCATTGAACTCCTTACATGATCTTCAACAGTAATTGCACTACTCCCTGTAAACTTAGGAACAAGACTCCTCCAACTGCCATCCATAGGGTAAGGTTATAATTGAAACCCTATCAAGTCAAATTTTTTGATCATTGTTGTGCATTGATGAGGGGGAGGGTTAGGTTTGTACTGATATTGGTACATTGGATTGTTATATTGGGTATGATGATGTGGCATGTAATGTTGACCATGAGGTGGTTGTGTATTTGTATATTGTGAGGGAATATGTGGTGGATGGTTTGATTGTTTGTATTGATTTCCTATCTGATTTTGAAGAACCTTTGATGGATTAGAAGGCCTTGCATTATTATTTCCCTACTTATGAGGTGGTATATACTTAAAAAAACTAGCTGTTTGAGTAGTAATTTGGGCTTTCTGCAATTTGAAGTCTTTGATTGCTTTTATCATTTGGGCTTTCTCCTATTTAGCTTTTTCTCTTTTAGATTCTTGTCTATGAAACTCAAGTTGTGCTTCTACTTCTTCACGAGTTGAGAATTCATAATTTTCTTGAGGAATCACATGATCTATGAACTCATTTTGGTTACCCTCCATTTTCTATTCATTTTCCTATTGATATTTGAGTCCTTCTACTTCAAGTTTAGCATCAAACTCTAGTTGTTTTTAAGGGTTATAAAAAGGATTTCTTTGTTCTTCTGGGGTACAAGGTTTTGTACTTGAATTATCTCTCCATGTATCATAACGGTCATATGTTTTACAATGTGGTCTTGATTTTTTGTCTTTTTTTGTTATGCACATGTCATCATTTATCTTCTTACCCTTGTCAACCTTATCATCTTTGTGTGTCCACTTACTATTGCCAGCAAGACCTCCAGTAGGACCTCCCTTATATTGGGATCTTCTACCATTCATGTTGAATAGATGTAATGTTGATGCACTATTCTTATCAGAGTCGGCACTCACTTTCTTAAAAGTGAGAAATTTTTTATTATTTCTTATTCCCAGTGGAGTCTCTACATGATTTCTAACTCTATGACTAAGGCCCTAATTCTGAGTTGACTCCCCAGCAAAGTCGCCAATTTGTTATCTCTCAAAAATGCAAGCAAAGTGCCTCAAGAGGTTTCCAATCTCTTGGTATGTTTTAGGCTAACAAAAAAGGTTTAAATGGTTTAAACCTTCTTCTCTTCAGGTTCTACTAGACCTAGGTGGGTATACCTATATGAATGAGGCAGACTTGACTTATGTTTATCTCCTAAATTATTTTACCCACAATGGCAAATGGGAGTGGATAAATAGAATGCGATTTGGTATAGATTGTATAACAATATCAAAGCTAAAACCTAATATGTTCAGTTAACAAATGTGAATAATGAGTGAAACTAAAATAATGAAAATGTGGAGACTAGTGCCTTATTGGGTATGTGGAGTCAAAAGAGATCTAAAATGAGTAACTTCTTTCTGGAAATTACTCTAATTGTTCGACATATGATTTGAGTTTATAACTTGTATAAACATGCAAGCATATGATTACCAAGTTCTTATTAATGATCCAAATGGAATTCCCTAATTACTATGATCAAATAAAAGGATTTAATCTTTTCTTGAAAGAACCAATTAATCAACCATATAGATACAACAAATGCGCACCGATAAACTGAATATAAACTTTTTATATCAATTTAAATAACCAGAAAACATCAACCTTGGAGACAACTTCAGTAATACTTTCAATGAACACAACAAACAATTGATACTAGAAATGCGCCACCACATAAAATGATTCTCATTGATATTTCCATAGTTTTAAACATGCATCATAGTCTCATATTTATAAAACATTGTAATCTATTGTATCTTTCTTCTATCCTATATATTATATTTTCTGTTTCACTACCAAAATAGATATTTATACATCAAATACTTGAAAGGACACATCCTTTTAGAAATTTCATATCTTAAAACAACAATAGATTAAAAGATAATGAAGCTCTGTTAAGCCATAAATGAATCTTGGACAAGTGATCCAAGTAATCCTAGCATTCATGCATATCTGCATCTCCTATTGCGTTCATGATTGTGATCTCCATTCTTACCATCTTCTCATTTTGTTCGCATGCCTCGTCCAATGTTGTGTCTTCCACAGTAGCTATCTTCAGAATTTCTTGTAGTATGGACTCACTTTCACTTTTCCATCTTGTCATTTATCTTAATTCTCCTTTATCGTCAAAGAATGTAGTCAATCCTTTCCTGGTGGCACTTATCAATCCCTACACATCCCCTCACAATTCTTCAGAGAAGTCTCGATGCTTATTCACAAAATGATTTGCAGCTTCAATTGCTACATTATTAGAAACATCCCTTTGGTTTATTTCTTGAAACTTCTCCAGAATCCTTCCATTTATTCTTTCATGTTCTTTCAATGTAGCAAAGTTATGTGAATGTTTTCCCTAGAGCTTATTTAACCAAGTTGTTAGGCCGGCCTATCTTTTCTTAATCATTGCTACAAGTGCATCGTATTTCCCTTGAGAATAAGCACTTGATCCTTCCCAATGATCTTTTGACTGTGAACTTTCACCATGAGTGAGTAGCTTGGCTGATTTCATTGTAACACCTAACAAATCTTTTAGGTGGTCATTTTCTCTCAACATCCTCTCATTAGTTGTTTTGTACATTTCCCTCTCCTTAATTAACATCTGAATTTGGGCTTTGTTTAATTTTGCAACATTGATTCCAATTTCTGCAGTTGCCATAGGATCAACCTCTCCAATCTTTAAATTCATAACATGCCCAAATGCTTTCTCAGTATCAATGACTACTAATTTTCTTTGAGGTGGATATAAAGCCCAAATCAACAATGACCCTTCATTTGGATTATACTTTGACCCTGCATATATTTTTGTTACCTTTTATGGGTTGAGCTTGTGTGTAGCATTACTATCTTTCAAGAAACTATCAAAAACTAGTGCAAAATTGAGATCCAACCTAGGAAAAATCATAACACCAAAATTTTCCAGCACTTTCCTCCCCTTTTCAGGGGTCATACCTGCCATCTCATTGTCTACACACATCTTTAAGTCATTCATAAATTGCTCTTCATTATCGGATGTGATATTCTCAACCCTTTCTCTTATTTATTTTCCTTTTTGTTTGTACAGGAAAGCCTTAAACTCTAGAGAGTTTACAAATTCATCATCTAATACAAATGATCTATACTCTACATTCCTTGCATCTGAATTTACATTCTCTTCAACACTCAATTCTCTGGCAGGGAAAGTGTAATTTTGAGTTCTCAATCTTGACATCTTATTTGGTTGGTCTTGTGGCACATTACCCTCAAATGCCTCCTCCCCAAAAGATAATAGTTTGGTATCTTGCAACCCTTGATTATATTTTTTGGTCACAATTTCTGCTTCTTCAGCTTCAAGGTTCTGGATCATATCATCAAATTGATAGGGCACATGTTGATACACTCCAAATTTTATCCTCATTTTAGTAGAATTGATGTACCCTTTTGGGTCAAAATTCTTTCTGGGTGGTCCTCTTTTCATACTGTACTATAGTAATTTATCAAGGATCAAAATTGTATCCTTCCTTGGCTAATACAGTAAAATCATCAAAGCATAATTTACTGGGCATGAAAGCCTACTTTTCAAAGGAGGTCAAATTCATAATACTAGAAAATTTCCATCTGTCTAACAATTTCCAAGTATGTAATTCTATTCGGGACTGTTTTAGGCAAAATGAATGGGGCATCTTCGAATCCATAAACCCTAATCATGGAAGCATCCTCCAAGCAATACCAATCCCCCTAGTTATGACTAATTATCCCATTGAAGTCCATGGGCCTGAGAAACCTCTCTATTTCTTTAGATAAAGAATAATCACATGGATGATTATACAATCTATACAATGTTTTCACAAAAAACTCCTCAAAGTGTACAAAACTAGAGTTTGCAAACCTGCTATCCTAGATAGCCATCCATAATTGAACAGGTAATGTCTTGCATTGTCAACTTAGGAAATTCTCATCTCCTATGGCCACAACCCTAACTTCTATCCAAAATACAACACCATGTGCATTAACAATGAGTAATTCCTAAGATGTAAAATAGAGGCTCCTCCCTTTATTTCCATCAACCCGGAATCAAGCCCCTTAAAAATGTATGAGGCATAATCAAATGGTCTAGAATTGTGGTACTGGATATCTGATGAAGTTATCATAGGCACAATTGACATATATTTAGGGACTTCCATTCCCAATACTTGGCCTACCAAGAAATAAGTGTACTTCATATAATGTTCAAAAACGTCAATATGAAAAGAGGGTCCATCGCTATCCTACAAAGGAACCGGTTTTCCATCTTGTCTAATTTTGTGAATTGGCAACCTCCAACCCTTATAAATTGTGTCCATTCTTTTGAACTCTCTTTCTAATTCTTCACAAATGATTTTCTCACTACAAACCCCTTCCAAATTGAAAACCTCACCTATTGCATCTTCTAATATATGTATTAGTGGTTTCCCAGATGGGTCACATATAGCTTTGAGTTTTGAATTATAATGGACAACCAGCAATTTTACCAATTCTACATTAAAAAATACATTAGGGAACACTAGCTTTCCCAAATTAAGCTTCCATGGGTTGCATACTGGTTCAAAATGATTTCTCTAATAGTAATGAAAGCTAAACAATTCATACCCTCTTATTGAAGTCCAAACATCACATATGAGTTTACACTTGTCATCCAATTTATCTATTTCTACCCTAAGTTGTGCAGATCATCTAGCTTTAGCTCCAGAGCCAGGTAGCTGGTCAATGAGATCTTGATTCAGCCTTCGTTCAGTGCCTTCATGTTCTATTTCAGTTTTTTATTTCTTCCCCTTAGGCTGACTGCTTTCACCATATTTTCTACTTTTTGATTTTCCTATGCTAGGGAATTCCATTCTTCAAAAGTTACAAAAGTTAAAATTAGAGGAATTAAGGCACAAGAACTTACTATATTTTGCTCGAAACCTTTGGAATGAAAGAATGCCCTAGTTCTTCATTCGCCCCTCTGATTCTTCCTTTATCAATTCCACACTAATTTTTCCAATTAAATTTTCCTTATTGTGCTTTGTCGCACCATTAATGTGTTAGCTGAAACATGAGTGCAACAAGTCCTTTTTCGAAACTCTCACTATCACATCATATAGTATTGTTGGTGAGACATTTTCAAATCCTGGGTGACCTCTATATCATAGTTTTTACCAATGTTCATTAAAGCATTCACCAACACATCTTGTAGTCTCCCCAACACTTCGAGTCTCTCAGACTATCATAAACTATATATCGCTTTAATGTGCCGCAATCTCACCAAAAATTATCCTATCAATCTTATGTATATCACTATGACATTTTGAGTCAGGCAGATATTCTACAAATTACTTCGTATCTCACAGAGATATATCCGTTGGTATTTTTTCTAGTCGCTGAGACATAATTACTTTCTCACCGATAATCAATACATACTGTTAAATCCTTTACTAGCATAATCTTGTTGGTGTGACATATGAGTCTGCAGAACTCCCTAACTTCATCCCGATAATCATCGATATAATCCACTTCTGCTTTGTTGGAAAGACTGGATGAGTGCTTTGGGACCTCTCATCAATGACTTAGGTCTCACCGACTAATATTTTGTGCTTTATCGGTGAGACCAAATTAATGCTTTGGGATATTACACTGATGGCTTTTGTCTCGTCGATATGTCTCTATGTGTTCAATCGGTAAGACACCAATAGGCTCGATATGACTCATTCCGATGATGAATTTCTTGCCGATAGGATATTTTTGTCACCAAGACAATAAATTATGTCTGCTCGACATATATTACCAAATGAAATTTTATCAGTAAGAGAATCCTGGTCTCTTGCCGATAGAATACAAAAGAAACGCTAGTACAAAATGCTTTATGGATCATGGAGACCCTCACCATCTCTTGCTGATATGAATTATACATTGAAATATTCAAAGTTAGATGGATTCTATGGGACCACATGACAAAGTATGGACAAAAATATTATGAAGAAAGGACTCTTGTGCTTATGGTAAAGACTTATCTAGAAACTCATGGATATAAACAATTGTAAAATTTTAAAAAGTTTACAGTTCTAACAATTGGTAAGAGATAACTTTGTTATGGAATTTTCCTTCAACTTTTGATATGAACCAAAAAGGAAATCCTCATGAGGTTTAACAAGTTCCATAGGTTGAGGCCAAAATAATAATGAAAATTTTCCATGGGAGGACAAAGGATTAAACCCACTATGATGCACTATAAATATCTAATTTTCAAATGGGAACTTTATGCACTTCTAAATAACCAATGGGTAGCCTATCTTCACAAAAAATTTGTATGATGTTAAGATGATGGAGAATGATACATCTAATTATTTTGGTCCAACTTTAAGAGGTAGACTAATCGAACCTATCATAGGGTGAGTAAAACCATCATAAGTTTTTAGCCATGCTTTTCTATTTCTCATAAGAATCTTGATAAAGCTCATGCACAAAAAAGAAATCCTCACTGATCACATTCTATACACACATAGGATCAATGAGTGTTCCTTGTATAGGTTTTTTATTGATATGTCCGGTGATATAGAGAAGACCATCAAGTGCATGTATGGATGTGTCAGTATGGGTGAAAGTAGTGTAAGGTAACATAGTGGTTTGGCCCTTATGAGGTTGAACATCTATTAAAGAAATCATGATATCAACTTCATTCTTATTTTTATTGTCATCATCATTCATATCATTAGAAGCTTGCACAAAGTTGGATGAATGGTTTGACATTAGAGTGGTAAAAATTTACAGGTTTTGGTTTGGCAAGGAAATAGACTTATTCCCTTGATCATTAACACTTCCCAATTGGATGTGATTAGAATCAACGAGTTCTCAATATTTATGTTTAAGATGAACACATCATTTAGTATCATTTACACTTGTGTGATGATATTTACAAAATGCATTTAGATTGGAACTTGGGGGTAGAGGCTTAGTTGTGTCCATAGGTCTAATTCAAGGTAATTGGATTAAGTTCTTATTCAAAATTTGCAGCATGACCAAATGGAGGGTGTTAAGTAACTAGGAAAATAGTCTATCTCTTGGTCTAAATTGGTATGGAGTTGAATTTATGGCAACAACCTAAAGTTCAATTTGATTGGTTTTTTGAGGTGTATATAACTTGATAAAGTTTTTTCTTTTCTTCTTGAATGGTTGATAGTTATTTTGAGGTACAAATTCATATTTCATGGTAGAAGTATATGAAGATGTCTCTTCATACTAACTAATTGAATTTTGATAATCACGAAGGGCTATACAATTTTTTTATAAAGGATGAATATTTCATTAACAATATTTTATTCCTTAGGTCAAGTTGTAAACTTTCAATGAACACTTTTTGAACATATGCATCAAGAAGAGTAAGATTGATTTGTGAGTAAATCAACTGATATTTTCCTATAAATTTTGTCACTTTGTCAAATTTTCCTTGTTTACATTTCACTAAGTTAGTCAATGTAATTTTAGGCCCACTATTGAGTTGGAAATGTTGGAGGAATGCATGAAAAAAATTTCATTCAAGGAGTGGATTGAGTTATTCAACAATGAACAAAACCATTCTAAGGCCATGTCTTTCAATGACCTAGGAAATTTTTTTTTAAGAGTTTATCTTTAAAAATGAAGTCACTACATGAGGTTATATATGTTGATATATCATTACTAGGGTCCCCTTTACCATTATAATTTTCAAACTAGTGTATCTCTATGTTTTGTGGCATTGGTTTTTTAAAAAATTCAATTGAAAATGGGCTTATTTTAACATATTATAATGGTTGTCTATTTTGGTTTTGGTTCAAAGTTGAGATTTTTTTTGGAAGCATGGTAACATTTTACAAAAGTTGGTTAATGACTAAGACATTAGTTGAAATGTTTTGAGAATTTGGTGAATATGGTGGGATTTTGTATGTGCTTGGTGGACTACTATGTTACAAATTTATGAGAGGGGATGAAACTTGAGGTATCACATGTGAAAAATGTAAACCATAAGGATTTCTAGTGGAAATGCCTAATGTTGGATTTATACCAATAATTTTTTGTATTGTTGAAGTGAAACTTGTATTTGTGTGTGGGAATAGAGGCTATGGTTGTAGGGAGGGATACTTTATTTCTTCCTTGACTTTGAGTGTATCCCAAAGATTGAGCACAACTAGCCATTCTCAGTACATTAGTGTAGACACTTAAAATTGTCCTGATTGATATTGCACATCTGAATTTGATTACTAACACCATTTTCATCCTAATTCACCTCATTTCGATTGCTTTATTAAATAATGATAACTTTTTAATTGAATTCGTCACTTTCATCTATCGATCAGATAATCAATTTTATCAATTCAATTCATCCCCTTTCATATTAATTTTCATCATGTTTAATTGGATAATGCAAATTATTTAAATTTAACCCCTTAAGTATTCTCATTTGATTAAATAATCCTAATTATTTAATTGAATGCATCATTATCCCCCTTTAATTAAATAATTTAATTATTTATTTAAAATTCTAATTTCAACCATCTTGCACAATTAAAACAATGTTTTAATTATCTAATTAGCTAATTTATCTCACTGTCCCACTTGAAAGGGAATAATCCCATGGAATATGCCTTTGTAACTATAGAGGTTTGAATTTTCACCCCCTTACAAGTTCCCCTTTTGCATCCTTCACCTTAAAAATATCAAACTTGACAATACAATTCCAAATCCTCCATTCGTACTCCATCTGCTTGGTGCCTATTTATAGTGTCGATGGGGGAATTTATATCAAGCACATGCAAGAAACACACAAATGTCTACAAGACGTGCTTCCATACTAATAGGATTCCTACCTCTAGATACCATGGAGGTGTTACATTCTCCATTGGGGAAAAAGTGTAACATATTTGTGCCCTTCAACCGAGCTTTGAATGGCTCTTTCCCTCTCAAATTCATCTAAAATGACTATCTCTCATTCTTATTCATTCTTCTACACATTCTAGATAATTTCTCATGCTTCTACACAAATCTTGAGCTACTTGCTGCACTATAAATTTTATAATCCCAACATCACAACATTCTTCACATATACCACAAAAACTACAACTTGGTGTCTTGCGAGACTTCCTTTGATGTCACTGTAGTCACTTTGAGTTTACCACAATTGTAAGCTTTCATTTTTGTTAAATTTCAGTAGCATAGTGCAATTTGTAGTGCTCAATATTTCCATTTATCATACTTTATTTAGTGTATTTCTATTTCTCTGTATATTTGGCTATCCATGGAGGTGGAAACACCAAAATGAGGGTTTCACTGTGGCAAGCCCCAAAATAGCCCCAACATTTTTCCCTGATTTTCTATGTGTAGGTACTTGTTCATGTGGATCTTGCAGGATAACTAGACCCTCTGTAATTTTATTTCTCACCATCTTTATTCTCCTCTCTTTCATTATATTCCTTATGTTATCTTAGTCTCTTTGTTATTTCCTTCTCTTCTCATCATAATTAAACCTTTAGCTAAGCTATTTAGTAGGTTTTCTATTATTCTATCTATTTATTTTCACTTTCTTTCCATATAGATGTCATCGCACTTGTGAGATGCCAACATGTTGCACTTTCACGCCTATTCTATGTTGTCCTCTAGCTGAGAGTTGTCTGAGGTATATTCCAAGTTCCAAAAACCTACTTGCTTAAGCCAAATCTAACTCTTAGGTTAGTAGAGTGACAAAAGCACTTAGAGTGCTCTTCATTCTCTATCCTCCAATTCCCTAAACACCTACATGTTTGAGTTAGATTAGGGTAGCACTCTCGACTCTCGATGACTTGGAGTCATTGAGTGGTTGATCCCCCTAGACATTTTGGAGGACTTGATGTGAACCATTTTGGTTTCATTTGGAAATGTTGAAAGACCCTTCCTTGGTGTTCTAGGAGCATTGTGGGTGTGAGTGTTATAGGGTGTTGAGCCTTGTAACCCAACCTATGACCCATAGTGGCATAGCTAGGAGGTTCCCTAAGCATTGCGAAATGAAACCTTGGGTGGGTCATTGTCTAATTTTAAAACCCTTGGCGGCTCCTATGAAAGTTTTTTCTAGTGTGCATAAAAATGGATTCCTTTTTAGATCTACCCATCCCATTTGTGCATCATGTGAGTGGATCTCCCGCTATAACATTTACCTCATAGTATTTGCTAATGAAATCTAATAGAGAACCATACCCTTTTTACATCCCCACACATATCAATGGGAATATAGTAATTGGTGTTCTCATCAAACCCACATGTTGAGTGAATGTCATTAGAGAGGAGATCATGTTAATCAATTTCTTGCATAAGGATGGATATGACAAATCTAGAATCACTCTATGTACAAAGAATGGGATTTTCATTCCTCCCATTAGTTGTATCACCTTGTGAGTCTTGGTTGGGCCCAATATTGTGAATGCACTCTTTTACATCATCCCATGGTTTGAACTATTCAGAGTGAAACTAGGCATTCCCTCGCTAATTTCCATGAATGTAGTTCCCTCAATAGTCCATAAGTGATTGAATTTTTCCAATGAGGGTTATGTGCATGTACTCCACGAAAAAGGTTACAAACTGACGATTACACATGGGGGATAATTATTGGATCACTTCTAGCCTACCCTTGTTGGTTTTCTCCCTCCTAAGGTGGACCTATTGTATTGAATTTGTGTGAAATACAAGAGTGTGGGAATAACACCAAAGGTGAGATACCCTCATTCCCCTTATGCCATTTTGTATAGAGCTTGCATAAAGGAATAACGTGAGGTTGCCTTGGCAACTCAAAAAAGGGAAGAGAAAAAGTCTGCTAAGGGTTCTTCTTCCTCTTTCATTGTCCTACCTACTAATTCCTCTCACCTTGTTGTGGTGCTATTTAATTTCACTCTTATGTGCTTTCTAGGGAGTCTGATGGTGCTCACTTGGAAAAAACCCAAGCATCTAGAATTTGAACTTCTTGTCTTAGCAGTAGTTTCTTGGCCCATTTTGTATGGTGAGGCAAAGGGTCCCTATGGGGCATCTTTGATATCTCATCCTCCATGACCTCCTATTACTCCTACCTCTAAGGTAGTGAATGGGAAGAGATCTGTCACTAAGGTGCTCGAGTCTAATCCACCTATTGTTGTTCCATCATCTTCTCCATCTCTTCCTCTTGTTCCCTTCCAAGAGTCACTCCACCATCAGAAATGACTGTGATGGATACTTTGATGGCTAAATAGGAGTATTTTGTCCCTTCTTAGGTTGTAGCCCCTAGCTCCTAGAGTTGTAGAAACTACCTTGCAAGTGAGTGCAAGCATCAGAGGAAGGCTTTGGAAATTGAGAAAGATACCTTGTAGAAGAAGGAAGAGGAACTTGTAGCTCCTGATTCAACATCTTTTACTATGTCCTCCCCTTCTGTTCTCATTTCTTCAATTTCGTTAGCCTTAGTCTTGCTTTCAACTCCCTCTACAAGTGTGAAAAATCCTCACCTGAAGAGGGTGTAGATATTCATTTCTCCTTTAGTTGAGCCTCCCCTTCTTATGTTCCTTTTGAATATCCAACCCTTTTCCACACCCATGGACATGTTGAATACCTTGGTGGTGTCTTTCATAGTTTTCTCCTCTTCCTCTACTTCCTTTACTTCATTTATGGGAATTTTACATCCCTCAATGAAGCGTAAGATGGAGGATGACTCTACTAGCAATGGGGGTTGGAAGAAAGGTTCACCTTCTTTAGTGGGTGGTCCTGGTGATGGAGGAAGTCTTGACATCCCTAGAGTTTTAAACTACTCATGAATCATTTGGTTAGGCTAGTAGTGGATCTCAAGTGATTCCTCTATTGCTTGCTAAGTTGACCTATAAAGTGCATGTTTAAATTTGGAAAAGGTATTTTCCCTATCAACAATCTTTATGAAATCACTAACATTCACCTCACAAGAACTAAGTGGAGAAGACCTTGAGGGGCCTTCTTCCTTGGCTCTTGATGTAGGAGGGTCAGAGGGTACCCTACTTGATAGTCTACCCTTGTAGGCTCGTCCACCCTCCCCTTATGATGATCTAGACTAGGAGAACAATGACCTCCTAGTTGATGATGACTAGGGGGCTGCCTCTTCTTTATCTATGGATTAGATTGTGCGAATGGTAGCTCTAGACCTGCAAAAACATGAACAAACAACACAATGTTAGTCAATCATACAAATCTAAACAAGCATTCCCCATGAGATTCATTTGAAGCATAATGAACAAGAAATGAAGTAAAGAAATCAAGTAGAAGTAATCTAAATCCTATTCAAATTCTCAAACCCTCAATCTAATGGGGGAATTGGTGCTATTTTGATTTGGAAAATAGCCCTTTCCCAATTCCTTACAAGCTTTGATGATGATTAGTGGTGCTTCTTGACGAAATTTGCAATAACCTAGCTATGGTGATGAAAAAATAAAAAATAAATTGAATGATATGTTGATGAATTTTCTCAAAACCTATGGATAATGACTTTGCATAAAGTTGTGGATCCAAAATTAGTAGAAGAGCTCTCCATTTAAAGGAAAGAAGGATGGAGGCATGAAATATATGAAGAATGTGGGACTAAAAATAAGCCAATGTCATTGTGCCACTTGTCAACATGCTAGTGGAGAGAGGTGGAGCACATTTTGATCAATGTGAAAATAAATGTAATTAGGTGGAAATTTGAAATTTAAAAGTTGGCTAGTGGAGGAAGATGTGGAAGAGGAGTTAATACCACTTGGATCAAGAAAAAAGGACTTGTAAGAGATATAAATGCCATGTTGGAGGACATGACCTTTTGGGAGGGAGATTTCAAAATGAGGTAATATTCCAACTTGATGCCCTTTTGAATGAAAATAGAAGAATTTATAAATCAAAGAAATTGATTTACTTGTGCAAGTTGCAAAATATAGAGGATTTGATGGATTATAATTAGAGTTAATCAGGATTTAATTAAATTCGATGGATATTAGTTTGATTTGACACTTTGACTTAGATTTTTAGATTTTTTTAAAGCAAAATGAGAGGAATATGAATATTAGGTTTAATTAAATAAAGTTTGATTTATTTAACTAAAGAGGGATGATATTAGACTTAAAAAAAAATAAAGTGATTTATTTAATTAAAAGAGGAACATTAGGATTAATTAAATAAAATGATTTATTTAATTAATAGAAGATAATGATTTAATCAAATAAAATTGATTTATTTAATTAAAATGTGAAAATGATGAATTTAATCAAATAAAGGTTATTCAATTAAATGGTTAGTAAAGAAGATGATTTAGGCATAAGTGATGTAGTAAAGCAAGATTAGATGCATGAGATCAATCAATATAATTTATGTGTATACATTTTCCTCTCTTTGAAGCAATGTACCTGTTGCGTTAGTTCAAAGAATAAACTTGCCAAGATCAAAATTTAGAAATTTTCAATTTTTTTGGATGCCTCACTACTACCCCAATGAAGAAACTACGTTGGTATACTGCCCCCTCGAGAGATCAGATGAAAATTTAGGATTTTTAGGTGATCTCTCTCTCAAGAAAAGAGGAAAAACTGTTTGACGGGTCCAGAAAGGCTCTAGGATGCTAAAAACGTGCCAAAATGTGAGAAAAAGACCTCAAACAAGCTTTAGTTGGGCAAAACTAGGGTCAAGGGAACAAAACCCTAGTTTGATGTTTAAAACAGGTCAAAAACCTCTAATTTTTGTGCTTAAATAGCCCTCGAGGGGTCACTTTCAATTCATTTACACACTCAGCCTTTAGAATTTTCATCGTTTTGAGCTTTGACCTTCTTGTGAGATGGCACAACAAGTGCTTCCCTGACACATTTCTGATCGAGTGTGAGTCTACTAGAGACTTCTAAGTGCAAGACCACCAATATGTGACCCTAACTTGACTTGTAATTTTGATTTTTGTGTGCATTTATTATGTTTTGAAGAGTCACAAAGTCCATCATTGCTATATAGCGACACTAAAAGTGTTAAATCAGCGATGCTCAGATTCAAAGAGCACTGCTATTGTGACTTGCAACGCCCCATCGTAGTTTAACATTTAGGGTTCAAGCTCCAAAAGGTGACACCATTGCAAATGGTGATGCCATGCTCCAGTTAGGTATCTAGGGTTTTTTGCTCAAATAGACCTACGGTGAAATAGTGACACCGCAACTTGGTTTGTAGTTTGGGGGGTTCTAGCATCATAGTTTGGAGTTTTCAAACAATGACACCTTTGAAAATAGTAACACCTTTGTCATTTCAGTTGCAAAAAATTCAAATGTGATCAAATATTCTTATGAAACTTGACGTTGTGGCTTTATGGGTGTAGGATGATAGAGAGCTTGTGCATTCATGCAAGCATCGACCCTCGGTGCTAAGCAGATTGAGTGGAATACATGAGTTGCTACAAGAGCACCTTGCTGTGATTAGTCTCTAGTACATTACTTATGCACCTACCATTAGGACCCATTTGGTGATGATGTCCCCATTGGTAGAGAGATGGCACAGTGAGACATCATCCTTTCATCTTCCCATTGGCCAAGCAACCGTCACATTGGAGGATGTCTGCCAAATTTTGTGATTGCCCATCAATGGTGAGAAAAGTGATATATGACATTGATGTCAACACAAATGCATGCTACAAGATTATGGGGACAAATGAGAATGTTTTTACCAAGGGTTATATTGATCTCAAGTACTACAAAGGTCAGGTGTTGACTTTTCGAATGATTGTTGTGGCGACCATATCAGGACTTGTAGCTCTAGATTGGAAAGGTCATTATTTTAGCCCAGAATGGGGTCTAGCTTGGGAGCAGATGTTTTTTAGGAGGTGTTTTTCTTGGGGAGCAGTGATGTTGGCCTCATTATATCATGATTTTCATGAGTTTGCATATTACAATAGTAGATCCATTGGTGTCAGGGTCACACTTTTACACATCTAGGCATAGGAGAACATAGTTATGCTTCGAATGAGAGTTATAGTGGTCAACATTAGGCTTGACAACCTAGCAAGTTGGAGGTACAAAGGTGGCCTCACATTTAAACACATAGGGCATACAAGTCTTCCTCAGTGGCAGAGGGTCTTAGATGAGATGATAATTTTTACCTAGAGACCTTGGCTACAAATGAAAGCCTAGTACAATGATGTACAATAGCTATTTTATGCTAGGTAGGATTGGCTCATGTAGGGATGTGAGCATATGATCGAGCACTACCTTCCTGACAAGATAGCGAGATAGTTTGGGGTCATGCAGGATAGGCCAGATGATCAATACATGGCTTATTTTATGAGGACTACTAGAGAGACCACATGGGGTCAGATGATCCCAACATCAGATGTGGTGGATTCCTTCAGACAGTTGGTAGCTAGGCCCTATGCCTAGGATCAGGGATAGGCAGATCCAGGTACCACACATGCCTATGACAATTGGTTTAGGCCCCCCATTTGATTGATAGTTCCAGGGGTAGCACTACCTAGGAGGAGACCCCGAGGCAGGGTAGTGAGGAGGGGATAGGTTCCAATAGGAGGAGGAGGAGGAAGAGGAGGACCACCTCCACGCCATCTAGACTAGTATCAAGATCAGAGGGGACCAAGAGACGAGCAGAAGGATGCTCCCAAAGATCAACATCCACCTCAGAGGGGCCAACAACCACCGCAAAGGGACCAACCATCGCTACCACCTCTACCACCACAACTTGATCAAAGATATGCCCTAATACATCAGCTATAGGGATAGATACAGGGGCTATAGGATTAGGTGTAGACACTAACAACATAGAGGGACCAGGCTAGGTAATAGGTCTAGGCCCTTACCACTAAGCGAGACCATGAGAGGTAGCAGTAATAGATGATAAAGCTCTAGCTAGCACAGGAGGTTGGAAAGCACGAGTAGCTAGAGAGTATGGAAGTAGCATCTCAGGGCATGCCAGTCCTTGTGTGGATGTACTGTGAGGCAATGCAGGAGGCTGAGTACTATAGGGTCCACTATTGATAGGTAGTGGCTCCAGCGGCTCGGGTGCCAAACTTTTTTGAACAAACAAGGTATACGCAAGACCAGCCCAAGAGGCAGGCGAGTGAGGGGGGAAGCCATCAGGGCTATCTCACACAATTTTGATTGACACACTTGATTCTTTTTTAGATCTATAGGCTTCACTTTTTATAGTCCAGTGGGAATTGTATACATTGGTGCATACACATTTGATCTTGATTTTGTACCATGATAGTTACATTTTTTTATATATATGATATGATCAATTTGTTACATGTTGTGTCTTATTTTAATTATGTATTATGGATGGATGCATATGCGATATTCTATATGCTATGTGACTCTATATTATGTGATGTGATATATGATTATGCAAATTCTTATGGATGGATGGATGCATTTATTTTTCAGTATCTTTTCTATGCACTTTTTTATGATGATGATGATGTACGGATGATATGGATGTATGAATACAAATGATTTTACAATGTTTAGACTAACAGATCTATATTATACCCCTAATGGATGATGATGTATGTTTTTATCATGAGATGCATAAGATGTTATGAAATATTCCTTTCTTTTTTTCATTATCTTTTCATGTATGATATGATGATGTATAGATGACATGATGATGCTTATATGATTATACAATGGATGATATGATTATGTAATGGATGAAAATGTATGGTTTATGAGATACTTAGAATAACCAATCTATATTATAATGATGATGAGATGCCATGCATGTGAGATGATCAGTGTTTCCTATTATAATATGATATAGATAATATGCAACATGTTGATGGTTTGTGGATGCAGGATGGACGCCTTGGTGATGTTTTGATTAATTGTCATGGTATCATGTTAGCATGGAAAGAAGAAAGAAGAAATGAGATGAAGACAAGAGGATCCAACAAGTACATGATCTACGCAACTTTATTAGAGATGATAATAATGATGATGATTTTCTTATCAAAAATTGGGATTTTTAAAAGGGCTACTTTCCTTATGTTTGATAACATAGATAGGTATGATGCATCAAGGTATAAAGAACCAATATGGCGTTGCACCTAGTGTGATGGACTTTGACTCGACAATTAGATAGGAGTAGTCCTATTCACACCTAGCATAAAAAACCTCATTTAAAATGTAGTTTAGATATTCCAAACATCTCAGGTCAAAACATAGAAAGGAAAGCCTTCCTATGTGGTCAACAAGACACCTAAAAAACCTTCGCTACAAACCAAACAAAGGACACAAGACCAAGGTTATATTACAAGAATATCCAACAAGCACAACAGATAAAAGGATAATGATCATTATCCCATTCCTTTCTCTCTAAATCCTCTTGTTTGGACATCATCGATAGGTCATTGGAATGAGCACAATAACATAAGTCAAAAGACAAATATCAAGCAAAGAAATAAGCTAATGTTCTCCATACCACTAGCCAAGACTAAACTATGGTGATGCTTGATGTTGATGTCCATTGTAGGAAGGATGCATCTTAGGACATGATGTTATCAGATGATTTGGGATTTTTAGGATGATGAGCTATTAGTACCAATATTTGACCAACTTGTTTACCTACTAACCTAGGCTTGAGACCTTAACATTTTGTGTTTTCACTTTCCCTTTGCTAGACTTGTTTCCAACTATATCACCAAAGGTTCAAGATGATGACCATTTATTATGAGTGGGTGATTATTTCAGGTGAAAGTGAGATGGGAAGGATGGATTTTTTCAAATATTTGGATTTTTTTGATGTTTTGAAATGTTGAGGCTATTTTTGGCATTTTCAAGATTTTTGCAAATGTTTTGATTTTCAAACTTTCCAATGTTTTTGTGTTTTCTGATATTTTGACCAAGGGACTAACTTAAAGACCTATCCTAGGGGCCTCAAGGACTAATCAAAGATTAGCTTTTCCTACATTATACATGCAAAGACCACATAGTTCAACTAACACAGACTCAATTATTGATGAAATATGAACAAGCATATTGCCAGTTTATTATGACGAACTCCTAAAGGACTAACCTAAGTGTCTTAGGGGATGATCAAAGATCAACCTTGCCTATGTTTAGAGCTCAAAGACCTATAATTCGACAAGAAAACTCTATTTTTTAATTTTTTTTATTGACTTTTTGACCTATTTTTGGATTTTCATGTGTTTTGAATGTTTTTAGATTTTTTGCATGATTTTTTGATGTTTTTGGATTTTTTGATTTTGGGAAGACTTCAACAATATACATGAATCTAATCCAATAAGAACATGCCCCCAGTGTGATCCAATAGATTACTCCAATATAGGCAAGACAAACTGACCTTAAGAGTGGGCCGAGTAGTACTAAGAGGGATCACAATACAAACACATGATCAAGCTATGATGCAAAAGAAAATAGGTGATGGAAAAATGTTATGGAATGCAATGGAATATGATGGATGAATGATGTAGAACAATCCATGGAGATCCTAGTGGATGGAAAGTGCTTATAAACACAAGGCCCTTGTTTACTAGGTTTTCACCAAGGTAATTTCTCAAAGCACCACCGAAGTGGTTTTCACTAGAGGACGATTTTTCTCTTTACTATTTTCAATCCTTTTTCTAATTTTTTTGGCTTTTTTATATTTTTTCATTTTTTTGTATTTTCTAGTTTTACGAATTGTAAGATTAGGCATAATTTTTTTTGAGGTGGGAGCTATTCATGGGCTCCTACAAAAACTCACCTTCTGGTGTTCATAGCTGATATGCCCATGAATTGTAGCTCACTATGATGATGAAGGATCCCAACCAATTGGGTTCAAAATTTCCCTTGCTATTTGGATTTGGTATATTTTTCTAGTTCTCCTTTAGCACAAGCTCTCTAACTTGAAAGGTCTAACTCCTAATCTTCTTGTTGTAGCTCCGCTTGAGATGGTTTTGGTAGACTTGCAAATGGTTTAAGGAATCCATGCACCGCTCATATAGTAGTTCCAACTTGTTCAATCGTGATACTTGATATTCTTCATCTATTATGAGATTTTGCAATGATATTCTCAAGGATGGGAGCTTGATCTCGATGGTGAGGATGGATTCTACTATGTAGACTAGGGAGAAGGGGGTTGCACCTAATGGTGTGTGGACACTTGTTCAGTAGGCCCATAAGGTGGGATTCAACTATAGGTGCCAATCATAATCAGTGTCATTGACTATCTTCTTGAGGATTTTTAGGATGGTCTTATTGGTAGCTTCTGCTTGGTCATTTCCTTGGGGGTAGTATGGAGTGGAAAAGTGATGTTGGATATTAAAATTTTGGCATAGGTCTCGAATATCATAGTTTTTGAAAGGTGTCACATTATCTAAGATAATGGCTTAAGGGTCACTTTAGCAGAAAATTAGGTAGTTCACGATGTACTTGGATATCTGCTTTCTTGTGATATAGGTCAAGGGAATCGCCTCTACCCATTTCGTGAAATAATTGATGGTGGTGAGGATGAACTTTTTTCCACTGGATGAGGTGGGGGTGATTTTTCCAATGAGATTGAGCCCCCATTGTGAAAAGGCCCAAGGTGTTATGATTAGATGGATCTCTTGAGCTAGTGTATGGATGAGATCCCCATGTTGTTGACACTGTAAACACCTTTGGACATAGTCATGAGCTTCTCTTTCCATTGTAGGCCAATAGTACCCAATCCTCAACATTTTCTTATCGAAGGTCATACCACTCAAATGTGACCACAAATGCCATTATGTACCTTGGTTAAAGCAATCAAAGCTTCCTCGACATTTAGGCATCGCAAAAGGGTTCCTTCAATGCTCCTACAATATAGGGTATCTCCTAAGATGAAAACATGGGATGACTTCTTAAATAATGCTCTTTTAAGGTTTGGGGTGATATCAACGGGGAGGACTCCTAATCTCAAGTAGGTGTATATATCATGATACTAGGGATAACTAGGACCAACGATTTCACACAAATTCTTTGGTACATCAAATGTCAGTACGAGAAGTTTCTCTACAAGGAATTCTTACTTTGGGATGTTGCATGGGATATCCAGTAGCGATCCAATTGTTTCCATAACATCCGTTGCTTTGTTATTTTTCCTTGGTATCTACTCAAATGTGATATCAATGAATAATTATTTGAGGCTTTCCACCAATTTCTTGTGTGGATTCAACTTGTTATCCTTTGTTTGATATTCATCATTGACCTGGTTGATGATAAGCTACAAATCTCCATAGACCTTGAGTACCGTGATCTGCCACTACATTGCAATTCTTAGCCCTATGACAAGAGCCTCATATTTTTTGATGTTATTTGTACATGGAAATGGCAGCTTATATGATTTAGGTATGCAATCCCCTTGTGGTGTGATGAAGAAAAATCTGACACCTAACTTGTGTTGTGTATAGGATCCATCAAAGTACATTTTATAGTGATCTTCCACACTTACATTAAAGATGGATTCATCGAGAAACTCTAATACAACTGGATTCTATGAATATATCAGTGCTTCTGCCAATTGATCTGCAATTTCTTGTCCTTTAATGGCCTTGCGTTCTACATACTCAATGTTGTGTTCTGTCAGGATCATAACCCATTTAGTTGTTCTCCCTGTGAGTGTTGCTTTAGAAAGAAAATACTTGAGAGGGTCTATCTTTGTAATGAGTTTTATATGATGTGCTAGCATATAGTGTCTAAATTTATGTGTTGTGAACACAACTGCCAAAAAATCTTTCTTAATGGATGTATAATTCAACTCATGTCCCACCATGGTTCCGCTAATGTAATAAATAACTCTTTCTTTTCCATTTTCATCATGTTGTGCCAAGAGACAACCAAGAGCTTCTACTATTTCCGATATATATAGGATTAAGGGTTTTCCTAGAATCAGTGGCATGAGAATTGGTGGTGTGAGTAAGTATTCTTTCATTTTTTTGAAAGCCTAGTCACATTTCTTGTCCCATTTGTATGCTACCCCCTTCTGGAGTAGATGAGAATATGGGATAGACTTGTTTTCAAGTTACGCTATGAATTAGCAGATGGACTGGAGTCTTCCTTGTAAGCCTCTTAACTACTTCAATGTTTTTGGTGCCTCCATTTCAATAATTTCCTTGACCTTGGTGGGGTCTATCTTGATTCCTCTCATAGATACAATATACCCTAGTAACTTTCTTGATTGTACCCTAAAGATACACTTCTTTGGATTGAGTTTGACCTTGTATTCTTCTAGCCTATCGAAGATGGAGCCCAATGCTGCTATGTGGTACCAACATTTCTTTGATTTGGGAAATATGTCATATACATAATCTTCCATAGTTTTGAGAATCATATCATGGAAGATTAGTGGCATGGCTCTTTGATAGGTAGGTCCTACATTCTTCAGCCCGAATGGCCTCATATTCTAGCAATATGTTCCCCATGGACAAGTGAAGGCCATTTTGTGTTGGTAATCTTTAGCTATCATGATCTAATTGTATCCTAAGAATCCATCCATAAGTGATAGCATTTCATGTCTTGTCATCATGTCCACAATCATGTCAATGTTTGGGAGAGGAAAGTCATCCTTAGGACATGCTTTGTTTAAATCTCTAAAATCAGTGCAAATGTGGATGCCCCCAATGGGATTTGAAATAGGTACAAGATTTGAGACCCACTTTGGATAATCAATTGGCCATATGAACCCTACATCTAGGAGCTTCTGTAATTCCATCTTGACCAACAACGCTATCTAGGGATGTATCTTCCTTAGCTTTTGTCTCACTGGATTTGTTTAGAGATATACAACTAGGTAGTGAACCACAACTTCTAGATCAAGCCTAGGAGTTTTGGCATAGTTCCATGAAAATTTTATCTTTCTTTCTTTAGAAATACAGCTAAGAGTTCATGTTCTTCTATCAAGAGTGATTCTACATATAAGGTAATATGTGGTGTTTCTTTTGTTCCCAGGTTGACTGGATTGCACTTCTCTACTAAGACCGCTGACTTCTCCTGATGAATGGAACTTAGGGGAAGATTGAATCCCTCATCCTTTTGCACCTCAGAGAGGTTTACACCATTGGATGTGTCCTTTATTTTTACTATTTTTAGGTTAGAGAGTGCCATAGTGTGGTTTTCACTCGAAGACCTAGACATTATTCTCAAATTTTCACTTTTGCAACTGAGGGATTCAATCATCTCCCCATAATAGGCATGTGTGTCTAGCACAATGTAAAAACAAAATTTGTGATCTCCATATGGTATAGTATCTCACAATCCCATGAATTATGAGAGCGCCTCATCATTTTTGAACGTGTCCAAAATTGTCAGTCCCCATTGGTTGTAATCAATGAGTTGGGGGTAGACTAAGTTTATCTGATTGGTTTGGTTGTTTGACTCAAAAGAAAAGGTACTAATCATGAGAAGGGAGGAATCCTTGAATAGCATGGGTAAGTCAATTATGGGATCCTCATCATTGTATACATCGATTATGTAAAGGTAAAGTTATCTATGACTCAACCTATGCATACTGGTAACTGAAGAGGGGATGTTGATAACTTGGGCACCTTTTCCAAGTATGGTTACCCTTAGAGGGGAACATCTGAGGCCAAGATTGTTTATACGCTTCTCCTAAATGAGAGGTACTAGAAGACCATTGTCATTTTGTCCAATTTTTTTTTTTTTTAATACCCCATACCAAGTATAATTTGTAGTCCTTTGCTACTATCATCCATGGGAAGATCAGGCATGGGCCTTTCATCTTGGTAAAATAGACTTGATCTATCTTTTTTGTCTACTACTTCTTGACTTGGATCTCCCCAATATCTAAATCTAGAGGGGTCTTCTTTGAATGTTTGGGATGATGTTTCAATTGGTTGGGGCTTCCTGTGAGACCTTGGAGATTGAGGTAACTCTCCTATTATGAAAGCACTTTTCTTCATTTTGTAATCCCCACACCCATTGTCTTGGATAATGAATTTTATTTTAGAGATATTAGGAATGGCGGGTGTCTTTGTCTCAAAACTGGAGGCTAAAGTAGCTAGGTCTACATATGGAGTTGAAGAGCCTTCATCATTTTTTGGAACTTGAGGGATTTTATAGTACTTTGCTTCTAGATTCTTGTAGCAATAAAAGAGCTCAGGATCACCATGGACCATGACCTCTTGGTTTTGATAGGGAAATTTCACACATTGATGGAAAGTAGATGCAACTTCTTTCATCCCATGGATTCATGGATTCCCCAAGAGAATATTATAAGGTAAATCAAGGTCAAGGACCTGGCATGTGGTTTCCACAATGGTTGGCCCTACTTGAATAGGGAGTTGAATAGTGCCTTGAGACACTCTTTACTAATCATAATATGCTCTGATTGTGATACCCTTTCCCTTTTCAATGGAATCCTTAGAGAATCACATATTTTTTATTAGTTTTAGTGAACAAATATTTAGACTTCCACCCCCATCCACCAAGACCCTTTTGACTTTACTTCTATGGACCAGGACCTCGATATGGAGTGTGTGATTGTAAGATGGTTGAGTGGTAAAGTCCTAATCCAAAAATGTTAGGAGATGAGGCATGGTGAGGTGTCTGACCATAGCTTGGAACTGGTCAACATCAAGATTCGTGGAGATGGTTGATGAAGCTAATGCTTCCTCTATGATTTTTCTATGTCCAGGTGAGATCTTCAGTAAATCCATGATGGATATTTGAGAGAGGGTTATTTTTAGATGGTATAAGACATTGTAGCCATTGGGAATGGATTTTGAATTTTAGGTGGATGCCCTAGGTGGTTGTGATGACCCAACAATGGTAACTTTTCTGCGACATGTGGTGACTCCAGAATCGGCTTTGGCTCCATTGATGTTAAAAATTGTAACCCATTTTTCTAGGCATGTGACCACATGATCATACACATGGTTTACATTCCCATAATTTTTATTTCCATGGTTTCTCCCTTTGTTATGATCTGGCATCAAATTCGTGTATATCTTAAGGTCTTGATTTTTGGTTGGTTGTTCAATGTTTATGACCTTGTCATCGATGAGGTCTTGGATCATATTTTTCAGCCTCATGCAACTAGTTGTCATGTGTCCATTGATTTTATGAAAATTGCAAAGGTTATTTTCATTGTACCATAGTGGTTTCACTTGAGGTTCTTGGTAATTCTCATAGATGGGGATTTTGATGAGATTCTTGTTTACCAACTTCTTCATGATTGATTCAATTGATTCCCCAAGGGCTGTGTATTTTCATTTACGAGGATATTTTTTTTGAGGGGATGGACCCCCTTGATTATTTAGATTGTTGACCTGATTAATGGGTGGTTGTTGTGATACTATGTTGTCTTAGGTGTTGTTTCAGTCGTTCCCTTGCAGTTGTTGGTATGATTGCATGTTTTGTTTTGGAGCGTTGATTATGACCTTGGCATCAACCACACCATCATTAGTGACATTTTTTATCTTTGTCCATGTGTGAGGTTTCTCATTGTAACTGATGGATGGGTGATTTTCTTGATATTCTTGATACATGGGTGTCCCCCTTTGTACAATAATGACTCTTTTGATGTTGAGCACCTTGGGGATCAAATAGTCATATGTGGTGATACATTGCATTTTTAGATGGAAGGACAAGGTTTTCTCAAGATTGGCAATGATGGTGCAGATTTTTTGTTCTTCTGGCATGGCCCACTTTCTCTTGTTGTCCTTGGATCAGCATTGTTGCAAGAAGGATGTGAATATTTCCCCCTTGGATTGTTTGAGTGCAGATAGTTCCTCTAGACTCTCATCCATGCTAATGTTGAATGCATATTTTTTTATGAATGTGTCCATGACTTCTTGGAACTTTTTGATTCTAGGAGGTAGGTGAGAGAACCATTCCATGGCAAGCCCAACCAAAATTTGAGGGAATATCCACATTAGATATGTATCATTGTATGCAACCTCCATGCAATGTACTTAGAATTCCCTAATGTGATCTTCAAGGTTTCTCATCCCCTGATATTTGGAGAATTTAGGGATTTCAAACCCTTTTTGGAATGGTACCATTGTAAGGCTCCTGTCGAATGGATAGGGGAAAAAATTGCTTTGTGTTTTCATTGTTTCCCAGACTAGAGATCTAGCAGTTTTTGTGAGAGCAATTTGATTTGTGTTGTCACATCATTTTGTAGATCGAGAGGTGGAGTGAACGTGTTTTGAGGTGGTTTGATCATTTGGGTGTTGGGTGGAGTGTTGGGTATGTTGGTGGGAGTTTGTTGCAAACTCTACTGTGCGATCAAGGCTTGTTGATATGCCTGCAATTGATGTTGTGCCAACAATGCTTGTTGTTGGGCTAATAATTGGGTTGCTTCTTGTTACACTTGGTACTATTGTAGGGCTTTCCAATATGTTTCTTGCTAAGTTTCTTGTTGTTGTTCTTGGTATTGTGCTTGCACTTGATCTTGTTGGGCTAGATATTGGGCTTGTGCTTGAGCTTGAGCTTGTTGAGCAGCTTGGGCAGCTTGGACAGCCTATGTGGCTTGTGCAGCTTGAGCTACTTGTGCAGCTTGAGCTGCTTGTGTAGCTTGGGTAGTTTGGGTGGCTTGATGTTGTTGCAACAAAGCTCAAGCTTGGGCAGCCTACTATGCTTGTTGTGCTTATTGTGCAGCTTGTTGTGCCTACACTTGTTCAGTAACTTGTGTCTTTTGTGCTTGTTGAGCTTGGAACTGTTGAAGTTCCTTTTGATAGGATTATTGAGCTGCTTGTAATTTGATACTATATTCATTTGCCATGTTCAGTTTTGGTGGGAATGGTGGAGGATTCAAAATTGTGTGAGATGTTGTGATGAGAGGTGTTGTTGGATTGATTTATGCAGTGGATGGTGTGGTTGATATGATAGGTCCTTCAAAGACCACATTTTGAGGTATTTGGGGTATTGTAGATGATGTGTTGATTTCTTGTGTTGTTTGGATTGTGGCCACTTGTTGTTGTGATATTGATGGCATAATCAGAGGATTTGGTATGATGGTTTGATTTACGATTGGAGGATTTTTTTGATTTTTTTGATTGAGGTTTGGTAAAGGGGGTTTCCCTAAACTAAGGAGTGGTGTGGATGTTAGTGGTAGAGGTAGAAATGGTGGGAAGATGGGTGGTGTGTTCCCTTGAGGAAATGATGATGATGAGGGGTCAAAGATTCCCTCGTGTCCAAATAATCCACCCTCTCCTTGTGAAGTCATGGGGAGAGATACTTGTGTGTTAAGAGGATATGTCGGTGTTGCGTGAAAAGAGGATGGGTCATTGGGGTCGTAAAAGATGAGTGTAATGTATGGATGTTTTATATTTTGAGGAATGGATTGACCCAAGATGGTGTTTGCATCCAAGTCTTGGTTGTTTACAAGGGGGTGTGTTTGAAGAGCATGAAGGAATGAGCTCCCCTTGTTGAAAATTGGTTGATTTGTGAGATGGTTTGAGTGATGCTTTGGAAAGAAGGTGTGAATGTAACCAGTGGCATAATCCCAAGAGGTTTCTCCACAATAGTGCTTACATCATAGTGGAAGGGAGTTGAGTATCTTGTGGAAGTGGAGGAAGATTGAGTGTGGGATTGCTAGACCCAATGGGATTGATTTTAGGTGTGGTTTGACTCAAGTCACTTGAAGTGGATGTTTCTTTGTTCGTTTCCATGTTCTTCTTGTGTTGATATCTAGTTTGGACAATAAAATAAGGAGCAATTTTCAGGAATGTGGGAGGTGAGCCTCTAAGTCCTTGGATTGATCTCAACTTTAGGTACAAAAAAGAAAGTCTAAGATATTAAGGATCAAAGAATGGTGATGAGATAGTGAAATATGGGTGAATGTGAATGATTGAAATCTTAAGAAACCTTGAAGGAGATACTAGACTTTAGGACTTTTGGATTTTGATTTTTGATTTTTGATTTTTGATTTTTTATAATGGAATCATAAACTCCAAGAGGTTAGATTTTGTCTTAGAGTAAAATTTTCCACAAGGTAATAATATAACTAAGTGTATGAAGAAGGATGCATCCACACACACCTAGTTAAACAAAGATGATTTTCCAAAAGTCTAGTATGGAGGATTTTTTCAAGATTTCTAAGAGTTGTTTGTGAGATGGATTTTGATTGATGTTTGAGGATGGATGAAGTTGTTGTTTTTGATCCTAAGAGACTTAGAGAGAATTTTTTTTACTAGACCTAGGTGTTTAAGAACATGCTATACTTCCTATGTGAGATACTCAAACCTTTGAAAAAGCCTTGGATTTTAGCAATAGTAAAATAAATACAAATTGGGATTGTTCCTTGATGCACAATTGTGAAAGTTGAAGACCAATCTCTCTCTAAATTCATAAAGCATAGAAAAATGTTTCTTGAGAGCTCTTGGACTAAGAATTTTTGACTTTGGTTTTTGAATTTTGATCTTTTGGGAAATCATTTGGAACAAAACATGTGTGGGGTTCAATTGTTTCTTATATTTTCTTAATGAGTTCTTTTTACCACAAACACTTTCTTGCCTTAGCATTTCAAACTAAATGTCTAATGACCCAATTTATTTTCATCCCACAAAGTCAATTATGTGGAAATCAAGGAAATCAAGGCAATGGTTCCCTAATGTTGACTTTAATGAGAGAAATTTGAGATAACAATCCAAGTACTTAGAAGCCTCTAAGGATGGAATCCCCAGGGAAAGCAATAGCACTTGGATTTTTTTGAAGGTATTTGCTACTCCTAAAGGGTTTGAAATTTTATGATCATGGTTGAATGTCTATTTTCCAATGCTTTAGATCCAAGAAAAGTGTTTTGATTCCAAAATGATGCACAACCCTAGGATAGAAAGAGACAATATTTGTTGAATTCCCACGTGGATAAATCTAGCTACGCCTATTCTTGGTGGATGATTAGAAGCTTGGCCACAATGTCTCCCCTCCATGACACACACTTCTCAGGTCATCCAAGCTTCATTTTTCATGAATCTCCCATGACGAACTTATCATATCTACAAAGAACAACAAAAATGTGGGGAGGATTCAGAACGACTGTTCTTGCACCAACAAATAGTAAGGATTTTGGCCTCTATAAAAATTGGTTCTTAGTTAGCGTGATTAGGGACATCGCACCTTGCAAGCATCTAGCAAGCCACTAAAGGGTTTATTCAATCCTACTAGTGGCGCTTATAATTTTTAAGGTAGCACCCCATTTTGAAAGACATTGTACGACCAAGGCCTACATACCCTAAGGACTTGACATTTTAGTCTTATCCATTTGTATACTGACCCAAGTGAAAAAAAAGTTGGAGTCACCTTCGAATTGGTCTTATGCAGGCCCCTCTAAAGGTAAACAATAGTGAGCAAGCACATTCATAGTTCGATCAATCTTTGTTTGCATGAATAGAGAGAGAACACAGACGATATACTCAACTCATAGTAGCAAGATTTTGTTCAATTTTAAGAAACCCAAATTGAAGTGTGTAGGCAATATTTTATACAACTTAATATCACCAAAAGAATTTTGATTCTCAAGATCGTCGTGAAGCGCAAGAGAAGTGCATGTGCCTTTTAAATGATATTACTTTGTAAAAGAGATTACAAAACATGAAAAAACTTGTTCATTTCAACTTCAAAAGAAATAATGGATTATTTTTAAGCACCAAGATGAAGTGTGAAGTTTTCTTGTTCAATTTTTAGAATCCAAAACCAACTTTAGCAAGTTTCTAAAGTTTGTTTTAACCTTTTGAATGTTTTTTTTAAGCCTAAATGAAATTTATTGAGTCCTAAAATTGAAAGTAACAAAAAAAATCCTTAGGATGGAATTATAAGTGCTTCCAAAGTGCTCAAAACAACTTGTTACAAAAGAAAGAGAATGTCATAAGAAATGTTCTTGTTTCCTCCTTTTCCCCTTAATCACTTCAACCCTAGTGGCACAATCTACAATGGCATAGTAGTTTGAAGAGGTCCAATGGTGCTCTAGTGAAACCAACTTCGCTTTGTGAAAAAATAGAGACCATGATTGTATCACAATTTCACCCAGTGACGCTCCTTGGAGTTTGAAGAACCAAACGCTCAGGAAAATGAAAGGAGCATCACATTTTGGAGTCTTGAGAGCCTCACTAAATAGCGACGCTAGATTGATAGCATCACTGTTTGACTTTTGCAATGTCACCCTTTTCTGTAGACACACAAAAATTTGAAAAACAATGGAATTTTGGTCAAAAAATGTGTTAATTTCTCAAGATTTTCCCTCCTTCTAGCACCAAAATGTGAATAGTAGCTCTAGACCTGCACAAACATGAACAAACAATACAATGATAGTCAATTATACAAATATAAACTAGCATTCCCCATGAGATTCATTTGAAGCATAATTAACAAGAAATGAAGTAAATAAATCAAGTAAAAGTAATATAAATCCTATTCAAATGCTCAAACCCTCAATCCCATGGGGGAATTGGTGCTATTTTAATGTGGAAAGTATCTCTTTCCCAATTCCTTGCAAGCTTGGATGATGATCAATGGTGCTCCATGATGAAATTAGCAATAACCTAGCTATAGTGATGAAAAACTATAAAAAACTTGAATGATATGTTGATGAATTTTCTCAAAACCTATGGATAATGACTTTGCATAAAGTTGTGGATCCAAAATTAGTAGAAGAGCTCTCCATTTATAGGAAAGAAGGATGGAGGCATGAAAGATATGAAGAATGTGGGACTAAACGTAAGCCAGTGTCATTGTGCCACTTGTCAAAATGCTAGTGGAGAGAGGTGGAGCACATTTTGATCAATGTGCAAATAAATGTAATTTGGTGGAAATTTGAAATTTGAAAGTTGGCTTGTAGAGGAAGATTTGGAAAAGGAGTTAATGCCACTTGGCTCAAGAAAAAGGACTTGTAATAGATATAAATTCCATGTTGGAGGACAAGACCTTTTGGGAGGGAGATTTCAAAAAGAGGGAATATTCCAACTTGATGCCCTTTTGAATGAAAATAGAAGAATTTATAAATCAAATAAATTGATTTACTTGTGCAAGTTGAAAAATCTATAGGATTTAATGGATTAGAGTTAGAGTTAATCAGGATTTAATTAACTTAGATGGAGATTAGTTTGATTTGACACTTTGACTTAGATTTTTAGATTTATTTAAATCAAAATGAGAGAAATATGAATATTAGATTTATTTTTTTATTTTTTTATTTTTTTATTCAAGGGGTAAACGCTTTTGACTGAAGCTATGAATTGGATACAAACATTCAACAATACCACCCCAATAAGGTTTGAACCTTGGTGGCAAGAATAACAATGCCACTTATAAACCATCACACCATACCAATACCGACAAATATTAGATTTAATTAAATAAATTTTGATTTATTTAATTAAAGAGGGATGATGTTAGACTTAAATCAAATAAAGTGATTCATTTAATTAAAAGAGGAACATTAGGATTAATTAAACAAAATGATTTATTTAATTAATAGAAGATAATGATTTAATCAAATAAAATTGATTTATTTAAATAAAAGGGGAAAATGATGAATTTAATAAAATAAAGGTTATTCAATTAAATGGTTAATAAAGAAGATTATTTAGGTAAAACTGATGTTAGTAAACTAGGATTAGGTGCACGAGATCAATCAGTATAATTTATGTTTCTACAAATTGTGTGTGTATTTTGTTCCCCCATGTTTGTTTTATATGTTCGTAAATGACCCTTGTAACCCTCATTGGTGCTTGGATACATGAGTGTTTTTATGTCCTAACACTTCCTCTATTTTTCACATCATTCTTCTCTTTGTCGTGTATTGACTTTTGAAAATTGGGGATGATGCAAATTGTTAGGGGAATTTAGGCCCCCCTTCCATGTTGATCCAATTTTTTACTTTCATTTTGTCTCCATGTGCCTTCTTCACATGGCCTAATATAGTAGGGGGTTGATGAAATTTCATTTATATATTATTATACTTACCTATCTATATATGAGTAGCTCTAACCCTGAAATATAAGATCCCTTATCTCTCATCATTATGTTATTGTTTTTCTTTTCTTTTTATCTTTATCTCTTCTTTTCTTTCTTTGAGATGTTGTGGTGCTTATTTACTGTCCCTCGCGTGTGCGACAACATTACCATAGTTACATCTCATTATGTTCCATGGGCCACAACATCACTTTTATTCTTGATTTTCTCTCCTTAGGATGTCACATGCCTTTGTGTTTGGAATGCACCATCCTAAGGTGGGGATATCATATTGCTTCAATTTTCAAAAGGCGTATTCAGTGGCCAATGAATCCCTTCATAAAAATCTCTATTTTTCAAAAAAATTGTTCCTCAACAAGGACCCCTAGCAAGAATACATTTCCTTCATCATGAGTTTGTAATGAAAGAACTTAATAAACTTTCCTCCAAGGAGGGACCACCTTTTCTTGCGAGAAAAGTTCTAATCTTCCCCTTGTGAGGGGGATTTCTTCCTTTCAAATTCCTTGATGAAGTGAAATATTTCAAAAGGATTCCTTGATGTTGAATTGATTTATAAAAAATACTATTGCACTTTGAAACAAAATTTCCCTTGAGTGGACCCCTTTTCTTCTGAAGGGTTCTCAAGGGACCCCTTTGAAAGTTCTTCCTTCAATTTTGACTATTTGTTTGTCTTTCTACATGGCTTATTTTAGTATCTATGTAGTATCCTTATGCTTATGCTTTCTGTTGCTATGTTTTCATACTGTTAGACTGTGATACCTTGTTTGGATATTGTGATCGCTGGTTTTGAGCGATAGTGGATTATTCTGTGACATGATGATACTTTGTATGGTGATTATTGTTTTTCTGATATGCTGTGAGTTAGTTTAGATGTTTTACTTTTAGTTGATTATTGCTATGTACATGTTATGATGGACTAACAACTATTTAATTCGTCAGTTTGTTGTGAAGTGTATTGGTGTGGAGAACGGAATCGCATCACTCGCTTGAGTGCCCTGCGATATCTGTGATTTTCTCCACACGGTGTGTCTGTTTAATGCTTTATATATATATATATTTGTATGAATGTTATTGCTTGGTTGCAGGAATTCAGGTACATGACAGACTCCACACTGGGTACTCAGTAGAGCATGTCAAGACTCAACGGATACATTGATCGGGAGATAGTAGTCTGGTTTACCCTAGTCTAGTCTTTACCCTAGTCTTAGTACTTTTGTCTGTTTTAGTTGAGTCATAGGTTTGTATTGTTATTTTCTGTTTGGATATATCGTTTGAAAAGTAAATATTGTTTAATTTTTAATGTTGGAATATTGTGCTTTAATTATTGTTATTTAATTAATATTTAAATGTGGTAGAAATTTATTTGCTTGATAGTTTAATTCATTAATTAGCTTATTTGGTTAAATAGTTGATCTTAAAAAGATTAAACTATTTTAATTAAATAAATTAATTAATTAAATTAAAAATTATTAGAGTGTGTAAATTATATTACATTTGAAAATTAGAAAATTAAATTAAAAAAAATGCATGTGAATTGAAAATTGATTTTCAAAATTTAAATTAAATAAATTAAATAAGGCATGCAAAATTTGAAATGGGAAAATTGCCGTGAAGTGGAGAAGATATTTTCATAACCACTTCTCGACATGTGTGTGAGTGCAATAATTGCATTGGGGTTGTTGAAAATTTGTTACGAAGAGGATATTTTGGATCTCGGGAAATCACAGAGGTTGTTAAAATTTCCTCATAGGGAAATTATCAAAGCTTTTGCAAAAAAACTCTCTTGCTGTAAAAAAATTGATCCTTCTTAGAAATTTGTTATCTCTTTGGTTGTATATTTGTGGAAGATCCCTTGGAGGATTCTTGGTGGTTGGTTATGCTATTTGGGTTTTGAATATTTTCTTTCGAGCAAGATTTTGGGATTTGCGTATAGAAAGAAATTGGAAGCTTCAGCAACAAAGGATTTCTTCAACGTTAGCAAAGGAATTGAGGTATTTTCTGTAGATTTTAATTGTGAATTTTGGAAAGGAAAGATTCTGAAAAGGAATTATTTTTTTTTTTGTGTGAATTCTTTTATGGCTTCGGGGAAAGCTTTGTTAAATTTTTTTGAAGAAAATCAAATTTTCTTTACGTGAATATTTAAAAAAAAAAAGAAATTTGGGAAAGTGGTTTTGGGTAAATGTTTATTATTTTAAAAGTGAAACCCTATTGAAAATTAGATTGAAATTTTGAGGAAAATAGCCTGTACTATGTTAAATTTTCTCAATTTTTTGTAGAAGATTTTACCAGAAAATGAACTTGGTAATTGAAAAATCCTTTTTGTTATTTTATTTGATAAATATATATACACAAATATATATATATATATATAGGTATATATATATTTATGCAAATACTGTAGGAAATTTATGGATTATTTATTAAGGAATTTTCCGTACGGAACTAAAGTCCGCAGGCGAAATTCATCCATTTAAAAGAAAATTACATTTTCGAAATAAAAAAAAAATTTGAAAAAAAAAATTGCAGGGTTTTTGGGAAGGGCCGAAGCCCTCCCCATACCCCACGGGGGGCGAGCGCCGCCATGACTGTGGCCGCGTGCAGCAGCTGTTAGCTGTTGGGTGCAGCCACGGCTACGGCTGCGCTCTCCCCACAGGGAGTTGCGGCCGGGGCCGCGCCCTTATACATGTACTGTGAATTTAAAAAAAAATAAACAATGGAAATATCTGTGTATTATTTGTTTAATGAAAAGTTTTGAGGTGAATTAATTGGTTTTATTTAAGATTCGGTTTATATTAATAAATCATATATATATATATATATATGTATGATAAGGTATATATATATTTTTCTTAATAAATACAATTATATGTATATATATAATTATATTTATTGAGGTAGGAGATTAATTTTAATATTTAAAAGATGTATAAAATGTTTTCTTTAAATAATATTGCAAGTGAATTTTGGATTATTTGAAAGTAAATTTTATTTGAGTTAATATTATTTCATGCAAATTAAATTGTTTGAAGGGATTTAGTATTTCCTAAAGTAGATATGTATCTTCTTTTAAATGCTTGAATTTTGTCCTTTGTCAGGAAAATTGGGAAATTTTTTAAATGATCAAGTCTTCCAGACTAATTCATTATTGTGGGGAATCTGTTTGTTAAACTAAAATCATTCGTTGGCTAAGATTGTGTACATGAAATTAGTTGACACTTAGATATCTGGGTCTTGTGAACGTTGACATTGATGTTGTTATGAATGGAAATGAATTTGTCTGATGTATGATGTACGCCTTGAGAACCTTAGTCAGAGAACATAGATACCCATGTTATGTTTAGGGGAGTGGCTATTTGTAAGGGCCGACACACAAAGTGGTGTCAGGGTAACTTACAAATAGTTAGTAAGTCAGTGAAAACTAAAGAACATAGTAGTTAGATTAAAACACTTAATAAGAGGTATATGCCTCACTTATTGACTCTTGATCTACTACAGTCATGAGTATAAGTTGAGAAGGCCTGGAATGGAAAAATTGATGTCTTGTTTCTACAAGAGGCATTCGATTCCGCAACAGTATGCAATAGGGGCCGGGTTTCGTAAGAGGTTACCAAGGTAACCCAAGGATTGGGGGCCGGAACCTAGGAAGAAACACCAGGGTAACCTTTGCATTGTTGTGATGACACTCCACCTAGAATAACAGTTAACCCTATGTTTGTGGTATAATCAATTGTCAAAAATCTGGAAGCAATGTAACCAATAGATTATTTGTACTAGTGTCTAGGGTTAGTAGATTAGGTCTAGGTAACCTTTTTACTATCTCCTAGCATGGGGGGTGGACCTACGGGTACCACATGGTTGGGTGGAATGTGCACCTTACTCTGTTGGGTCCCCAGTTTGTGATCATGGCATGGAGAGCTTCATGGATGGAGAGCTCGCACTTGGATCTTATGTGTACTTTCATTATTGTATATTGCAAACTTGTATTTTAAAACATCCCTCAATTGTATAAGAGGTGAACAATGTATTTGTAAAATGTAACTATTATTTGAACTACCTCATCAGATGGATGAGTATTGTAATATCATATCAAATGCAATGTATGGAAAAACATGTTTGTACTTTATTATGTTAACATGAATGGAAATTTATTATTATGCAATGTTTATCTTTATGTTATTAATTAAATGTGCAATGTGAAATACTTTAGTCACTTATGGAAAACTCAAAGTAGTGTAACGTCGCTTAACCTAAGAATGTATGCAATTAATTAACTTATAATTAAACTTTTAAAAAAAATTTATTACACCTTTATAACACATTTGCAACATTCTTAGGTTATTAAGACGGGGCATTACAATCTAATATGTTTTTTCTATGGATTAACATGTTTCTTTGTAGGTGCGCCTGTGAAGCTTCTTTTCAATTTGACTCTGGAATGTCCCTCATATTGGGCCTCCTTCAAGATCGAGCACCTAGAGGATGCCTTCTATTCAAGTCAAGGACCTATGAAGTGCTTATGTCCTATGGGATTGGTTAACCATTGGTTTGTGAGCCTTCGATGCACTTTATTTAATCCTCCTTAGGAGAGAGTACCTCTGGAGCCATTTTCTTGCCATGTGCTTTCGAGCATGCCAGATTGCAATTTGCTTCCTTGATGGTTCAGGTATATTTTCTTGGAACTCTTTCAACATAATTTACCAAATACTCATTGGCACTCATGTTTTCTAAAGTGGAGTAAAAATGTATAGGCATGAATTTTCACCCCTTTCCAAGTTCCCCTTTTACATCCTTCACCTTAGAAAAAACAAACCTGACAATACAATTCCACATCACTCATCTGTACTCCATCTAGCTAATGCCTATTTATAGTGTCGGTGGGGGAATTTCTATTGAGGATGTGTACGCAGTGCATGGACGTCTGTGTGACATGTTGCCATCTTAACATGATTCCTACCTTTGGAATCTGCAGGGGTGTTATGTTTTCCATTGTGGCCAAAGTGTAACATATATGTGCCCTTCAATCGACATTTGAATAACTCTTTCCCTCCTAAATTCATCTAAAATTACTATCTCTCATTCTTGTTCATTCTTCTACATAACTCTTGAGCTACTTGTACTATCAATTTTATGATCCCAACATGAAAAAATTCTTCACATCTACAATAGAAGTTACAACTTGGTGTCTTGTGAGACTTCCTTCAATGTCATTATGGCCATGTCAATTTTTTAATGGTTGTAAGCTTGCATTCCTCTCTCATCAGCCTTGAATGCATCTAGTTGAGGGTGGTATTATTTTCTTACTATTGCATTATTTTTGGATTTGAGTAGCATTGTGCTCTTTGTATTGCTCAATATTGAATTTTATCATACTTTCTTTATTGCATTTCTATCTCTATCTATCTAGTTGTCTGTGGAGGTGGAAACACCAAAATAGGGGTTTGACTGCAACAAGCCCAAAAATAGCTCCAAAATTTTTCCCCACTTTTCTGTGTGTAGGTACTTGTTCATGTGGAGCTCATGGGAGAACTAGAACCTTCGTAATTTGGTTTCTCACCACCTTTGGTCTCCTCACTTTCATAATATTCCTTACGTTATCTTAGTATCTTTGTTATTTCTTGCTTGTCACATCACAAGTAAATCTTTAGCTAAGTTGTTTAGTAGCTTTTATGTTATTATGCCTATGTCTTTTCACTTTTTGTCTATACCAATTCCAATGCACTTGTGAGATGCTAGTGCCTTGCACTATCATCCCTATTCTATGTTGTTTTCCTCTAGTAAAGAATTGTCTAAGGTATAGTCTAAGTTCCAAAAACCTATTCACTTAGTCCAAATCTAGCTCTCAAGTTAGTAGAGTGATAGAAGCATTAAGAATTCTCTTCATTATCTATCCCCATATTCCCTTAAAACATGCATGATTGAGGTAGACTAGGGTAGCCTTCAACATTTGTCTCTCCATGACCTTGAGTCATTGAGTGGTCGGTCCCCCTCCTCTACAATAACCAACTCTCTCTAATGGGAAATATATTGTAACAAATTCCTAATTTTTAGGAAGTGTGCTTCAAAAGAATTAGAGCCATTCATTGAAATCCTTGATCCTTGTCAACTTGAATTCTCATCCATTGATGTGAATTCTTGATCCATGTCATCTCCTCTCATGGATTTTCATCCATTGATTGATCAAATCAATCTTGATCATTGATTTAGCTATTTCTCCTATAAATAGTCCTTATTTCTATGAGAAAAGGATCCACTTCCATTTAGAGTAACTAGACTTTCCTTTATCCTTCTCATTTCCCTACAAAGGAGTTAGTTTGAAACTTTTACCATCCTTTCAAATGGTATAGATGTTTTCCCAACCATCATACATAGACCTTCTAGAAAATTTCCATGGCCTTCCCAAGAGAAGATGGAAAAAATCCATTGGAAATATGTCGCATAAGACCCTATCCTTGTACTCCCCAATCTGAAAATCCACATAGGCTTTCTCATTCACCACTAAGGTTTTACTATCGTTCACCCAAGAAACCTTGTAGGGTGCTACATGAGGTATCTTCTCTAAATTTAACTTATCTACCATCTCCCTAGATACCATATTGTCTTTAGAACTTGAATCAGTGACTACTTAGCACACCTTACCTTTGCATTTGCATGAGGTTTTGAATAGGCTCCTTCTTTGGCTCATGTCTTCCTCCATAGGTGTTTGTAACATTGTTCTTCTCATCATGAATTCTTCTCCCTCCTCTGGATCTGCAAGTCTGCTTGAACTTTCACACTTTTTCCTCTTGAATCAATTGTGTTCTCCTCTCACTCCTTCTATCACCACTTAAAGTTGAACCTTGATTTTGAGGACACTTGAAATTTGGGTGACCAAATTCATTACACATATAACACCTTCCTAAAAATTCATTGTAATCTCTCCTTTTCCTAAAATTTGTCCTTCCACCTCTCCATCCTCCTCTTGCTTTAGGAGCTTGTTCTTGGTTCTTCTCATCATCGTAATGGTCTTCCTTAGGCTACCTTGATGTTGTAGTTGTGCCTATACCCATAGAAGTGTTTCCTCTTCCTCTTTCTACCTTCTCTTGTCTCCTCTTGAGTTTTTCTTCTTCCCTCATTGCCATTTGAAAGAATTTCTCAACTAATTTTGGTGCCAACAATCTAATCTCATCCTAAATATTATACCTCAAGCCATTCAAGTACCTAGCAACCATTTCTTCCTCATCTTCTTCATGTTTAGTTCTTATGCTTAACTTATAAAATTCTTCAATATAAGATTGCACATCTAGTTCCTTTTGTCTAAGATTTTGCAACTTATTAAGTAACTAAACATTATAATCACAAGGAATTTACCTTTTAGTTTTGTCTTCATTTTTTCCCACGAAATGATCTTTCTTTTCCCTTTCTTTTTCCTTTCTTCTTGCAGAAAATTACACCATAGCAAAGCATGTCCCTTCAATCTTGTTTTATCCTTCTTCACCATGTGCTCTTCATAAACATCTTCACTATGAAAGTAGTTTTCCAAAGCCCCTATCCAATCTAAGAGCTCTTCACTATCAATTTTTCCTCCATACATAGGCACATCTATTTTTCCATGTCCATCCTTCTTCACAGCCTTCAAAAGCTTCATCATTCTCACATCTTTTGGATCCATCACCTCTTCTTCAAAGTCAATTTCATTCAAAAGATTCCTACCTTTTGTTTTTATTGCAGCCATGTACCACTTCAGGGCTTCTATTTATTTGTCATGGTTTTCAATGTTCCTTGCAACAGGATTCACCTTAGTTGGCATTTTGATTCCTCCAATTACCTTCTTCTTCTCACACACAAAACTTCAACTTTCTTTCCCAAGAGACCTACTTCCTTGCATGATCATAATGTGATCCCCCATATTATTCTACTTTCCATTTCTTTATGCTTGTGAGCATACTTTTGATGACCCTTATCACTCCATTGGTGCAAGGATACAAAGGAAGTGAATCTATTGTGACATTATTCTATATGTCATAACCATTGTCCTTTCATTTATGTTGTGTTTCCTTTTTGGGATGATGTAAGGTGTTGAGACATTTAGGTCTCTTCCATGTTGACCCAAATTTATTCTCCTTTGTTTTCACTCTCTATGTTTCATTCATCCTTTATGTTCATTGTTCTACAAGTATCTAGGGAATGATGATGGTTCCAAGCTCTATTTTAACACTATAACAAAGACATACATTGACCCAAAACCCATGGATCCCTTATGTGTTATATTAGGATTTCATATGGGGGGAAACCTTCATTCCATGATGTAGCTTCATTTGGAAACATATAATTGGCATAGGGATTTCCAAATGAGCTCTCATGCATTGGAATTTATCATCTTCTACATTAAACTAATTTCCCATATCATGGTGTTTAGGAATTTCTTTAAAGTAGGGGGAATTAAGCCTCCCACTCATTGCTTGCATAATGAAATGACCTTATTAAAAGTGTGGTCTTCTTATTTTATGTGATGTTTCTTCCTGGTGGTTACATTGGGTTTGATGTCCTCCAAGAGTGTGACCTTTCTTGGCATATGGCATTCCTCTTGGTGGTAATGCTATGGCTTTCATTCCCTAAGGTGTTAATTTTTTTATCCCTTGATTAGTCCTCTCATGGTGGTGATATCAAGTGTTATTTTCCCTAAAGTGAGACCTTTCATGAACTAAGAAAAACCCCTTTGACTATCCTAAACTAATTCTTGGACACCAAGAATAACACAACTTTCTTGCTAGTGGTGCCTTTATTTCATAAGTGTTTAGCATAACACAACTTTCTAGCCTTGTGAAACATGTGACCATTTTGTGTTGCACCTTATCAAATTTATCAAGCATTATAACTTTTAGTATGGTTCATGTATGGGATCATATAGACCTAGAATTACATTCCCATTTTCCCCCTTTCTATGAGTTAAGACCTGGTATATGTGTTTCTCACCCTATTTCCTTGGGGCTCACCTAGTGTATATCTGACTGCACTAGCCCTTGTGAGCATATTTTGCATGGATACCTAGCATAAAAAAATTGATATCCATTGAAGCCATGTGATCATGTTTGATGGACATGACATAATATAACTTGCTAGTTCATCCCTTTTGCATTAATTTTGACATTGTATAATTATGTATATTGTGTCATTGTTGCATGAATGTGTCTCTCTATGACTGTTGGTTTTCCATGGGATCTTAGATCTTGGGGGATTGATAATCCCCCTTGATCCTTTCCCTCTTATCTTTCCAAAAAAATTACATTTAGACCTCCCTTGACTTATTTGTCTACTTTGGTGTGATTTTGAGCATGGGCTCATACTCTCACTAAAGTGGGGGCTAAATGTAGTATATAAAATTATATACCTTTACAATTTCACACTATGTTTGTATCCCCTTAATTAGTTAGAATTAATTAAGCATATAATTGACCAGATTATGTATTCCAAATCCTTACTATTCCCATTTTCTGAAAGGGAAACCTACATTAAAAAATTACCAACATTAATTTAAACACCTTAGAAAATGTGTGTCCTAGATTTAAGTCCTAGGAAATAGTCGCCCAAGGGAAAATGGGTCCCCTTTAATTCTCATGACCCAATTTTTAATATGTTTTTGGTGGTGTTTTAATTATTCAAATTCAAGTTTTAAATTTCATCTTGTTGAATCTAATTTTGGGGAAATTAGATAAACACCTCTAAATACAAGGTATTCTTATCAATTCAAATCTAAGAAACATAACCTAGCATTAAGGAAAAATTTCACATGAGAAAATATGATTTTTAGGAGCATTGAAGACAATATTTATCAATCATTTATAGCAGTAATCAAGATTATATTATCATGATAAAGTTCATATGCGTTCATATCATGTTTTGGAGCTAACATTGTGATGTAGTTTTCAAGCATTCAAGAATCAAATGAAGCAATCAATCAAGTTAATTCATGCAAGATAAAGACCTTAGAGAGATGTGTTAGAGTTAAATGATCTAAGAATAGCCATTAAGGGTTTGATTAGGTTACATAACATTTTTCATTCATCAATTCCTTCAATTTATCATCATTTCATTATCAAGGTTTGATTACTAACATAGGGTTTGACTATGGCAAACCCCCATTTACCCAAAAGAAAAAAAATTGTCTCCCTTTGAATGTGTAGATTTATAGGTGAGGAAGGATTGAAGGTTGATCAAAGGAGAAATTTTGCAAAGTTGTCAAAGTTTTCAACATTGTTGTCAAGCCACAAAAACTCAAATTTTATTTTCAGCTTTCTGATAGTCAAACCTAGATAAATCAAAATCTTATATCTAGGATCTGAGGACTACAAAATTAGATTTTGGACCCCTACACTAGGACCCATTTTACTTAAGTTGAACCAGTCCTACTACAAAGCCCAAAACCCACTTTTTATACTATGTGTACACCATTTTCCCTTATTAGATCTACCTACAAAGTATCATTTCTATTTTTGTTATCATAATGTTCTACATTTCAAATATTAGGTCATATGATTTTTCATTTTAATTCATACCCCAAAAGTGCCAATCAGTAATTTCTATCTTAAGGAAGTAATAGATTCCCCAATAAGGTTGACTCACCTCAAGGTTGAAATTCAATCCTACCTTTGGGAGATCTCTTTTTGAAATGAAACTAGGGAAAGTGTGAATGTGTTTAAACCTTTTGATAATTCCATCATTGAAACCCTCTTTCACACACTCATCCATTTTCCTAAAGTTTCACAAAGTTTAGCTATCCAAAAATGGACTAAATGCCTTTAATATTTTTTGACTAAGGAATCCCTTTTATAGCTACAACTCTTTCAAGATCAATCCTTACCCTTTCTTTAGATATAGTGTGACCTTAAAAAAATGCTTTGGTCACTCCAAAAACATATTTTTGGGTTAAAAGAAATACCATACTCCAAATCCCTAGAAATATATTTTCAAGGTGCATGCATTGATCCTCTTCCTTCTTTGAAAAAGCTATTAGGTAATCCTAATAAAAAACCATGAAGATGTCTATGAAATAAGATAATTCAACATCCATTGCTCTTTGAAATGTTGCTCTTTGTGCCATAGAAAAAAGTACCCTTTTCTTAACATGGGATTATTTCATGATAAATTGGACTTAATGAGGCCTTGATTCAAGTGTTGTGTGTTAGACCCTTGAAATTAGAAATAAAAATATATTTATTAGAATGTCTGCAATAAGTGCTGTGGGAAGCAAGCCACAAAGGCACTTTTTGAGCACCTCTGCTATATAATCTAATGGTGCACCTCATCCCTTACCAAGCTCCCATTCCAACTTTGTAGCCCAGTGTACGTGTCACACTGCAGTCGCTTAATTTCACTATTTACACCTTTCGGCGCTTTGGCTCACTCCCTTATGCCTTATAGCTTTAGAATTTTGGGCGGTATTATTTGAACAAGCCCAACAAAAAAAGAAGAACATGGTGACTGGCTTCCAGTGTTCCATCTTCAGGTCAGGGACCCATCTGGCCTGGTGGTGAAGTCCCTGGCCTCTAAATTAAAAACTAACTTCTGTGTTTTATCATCCAGGGCATTTGATGTCAGCTCCATTAGGTGAATATCATTGTCCTAAGTGAAGCATGAAACAAGTGGTTTTAACCTCATCGGCATCCCCGCGTCACATCTATCCATTCTCGCTGTCCATCCACTGGGCCTCCCATCTCAAAATCAAGCAAACTAGTTTTAAATACTATGTCATTTCGAAGAGTAAATTTTCACACTGATGGGTAGATTCTCTACTTATTAGACCCCTCATGATCAAACACGCGATGCAAGGAAACCCATTATTTCATGTTCAATATATTATTTCTCTATTTTGACGACCACTAAAAGGCTTAATGCAAGGCAAAACCCCATGCCCTAACATTCAACATTTCTCTCTCTTGCCTTATTTGTTTGTAGATTTAGGACTCTTGGAAGCTTGGAAATAATTGAAGATCAAGTTATAAAGTTGTTTTAGTCTTCTCTTCATTCAACAAGTCAAAACATCAACAAAAACTCATTTTCAGACCTATAAATTAGAGTTTTGGAAGCAAACACCTATAGGAAGTCAAAGTGGAGATTGGAAGCTCCAGATTCCAATTTTGAGAATTTATAAATTCAAAAGTGGAATCATTCACCATGGGTGGAGAATGAGTCCCATTTCTTGTGTTTTTTGCATTTTTAGATACCCTTTTGTTAGAAACAGGTCTCGACTTAGTTTTGCAAAATTGGCACTAATTTGTCCAAAATGGAAAATGAGTCCCATCAGGCCTAAAAATCATCATCAACAACATTTAAAATGTCATTTCTAGTCTTCATCCACATTCTAGGTGCACACTTTCAGTTTGGTTCATTTTTGTTTAGTTTTATGTTCATTTCTAGCTCATTGTTGCATTACACAATGTGTTTTCAAACATCACTTGTTTCTTAGGTCTTGCATTCATATTTGATCAATTTTAGAGCTTAGTTGCACTTAGATCATTTCATTTAGCCTAAATAACATCATACACATCTTAATTTGAGTGAACCTAACCTAGATTTTGTGTGGGGTTTATTTATCTCCTTTTAGGTGAAACATCCTAAGAGTGCAAAAGTAGTCTATAAGCCCTACCCAAAAATTGATGGTTCACTCTTGTATTTGTTAATTCAAATTTCAATCTCACATAGACATATGTTCCTAATGTTGTATTCAATATAGTTTAACATGGTTGTATCCTAAGAATCTATGCATCGTGGACAATAATTCTCAACTAATCACTTTATGCAGCATTGCCTCCATGTTTGGCAATGGGTAGTTATCCTTCAATAGAGATATGTTAAGATTTCTAAAATCTACACATAACGTAATTTATTCATTCTTCTTCCTTACTATCACTAGATTTGAAACCCATATGGAATGCTTGATTGGCTTGATGATTCCTCTATCCCTAAGTTTCATTATATATTGTTGCATTTTAGGTGATAATGTTGGATTGATAGGTCTTTTCTTTTTCCTGAATGGTTTAGCATCTTATCCAAGAGGAATTTCATGATTAAAAATATCCTCTCTATAAGCCTTCAGGTCTTCATATGACCAAGAAAAGTCATTCTTATACCTTTGTGAGTATATCAATAAGCATCATTCTAATCTTTGGGTTTAACATTTTTCCAATATACACTTTGGGTGCATTTTTAGTTCCCAAATTGATCTCTTTCAATTCCTACTCATGTGGGATAGTTTTCTTAGAATTATTTTATTAGAGTTGTCAAAAAATATTTCTAGGGATACTAATTTTTTTTGAATTTTGTTTGTCTTCATCTAAATCACTTCATTCCTAAAGATAGTCTCTTTTCCATCCACTACTTCAACAAAACCTTGGACATCCATCTCTTGGATTTGGTATTCATCAGCATATTGCATAGGATTTTACAAGTATGAATCATCATTGAATAGCTACCAGTTATGAATTTTATCTAGAATAGATGGACTTATCTTGACCTTGACCTTAGAAATACCAGCAAAAGTGATATCATATAGCCTTAGAGAAATGTTGGAAAACATGTCATCCATTGCAATTTTTTCTCTTACCACCCAATATATAGAAAATGCATAAAAAAAATTCTATTGTATCATAGATAACAACTTTATATTGCTTTATAACTTTATGTTTGGACACATACTTGGTTCTAATCTAGGACAGTACTAATTTAAAGTCTCTAAAGATTCTAAGTTTCTTAATCTTATGCTTGATTTCCATATTTAGTCCTAGTAATAAAGTTTCATATTCTAAAACATTATTAGTGCATTGAAATTTTAAGGAAAATGAATATTCATAATACTTACCATTCGATGATATAAGTGTTGAACACTTGAAATACTGAGAGGGGGGATGAGTCAGTATTCTCTGAAACCACTCAAACATTTAAACATGCACTTCAAGAATCATATTCAAGTTGAAGTAAGGAAAGAAACCATCAAAGAATATAACATATGAACACCAAATTTTTATTTGGAAAACCCAAAAAGGGAAAAACCATGGCGAGATTAGCTCACAATATATTATAATCAGTTACGGATAAAGCATAGAAAGATCATCACCACGAAAGGGACCATTGGTTTACTATTGTCCACAAAATAAAAGAAGAGGGAAAGATGGTGTAATACACTACTAAGATTTAAACTATGAAAGAAATATAGTCTACTAGCATCAACATATAAATCAACACACCTTTCCATGATAATCTTCATCATTACCTTTCTTTTAGTAGAAGTAAAAGAAAAGCAAATTCCACTAAACTCAATATATAGAATGAGCACACTTCATGATACTCTACTCTAACACTTTTCTCTACTCTTCATTCACAACTTAATTTCACTCTTATTATTAGGAACTCACACAAAAAACTAAAAAGCACTATACAACACCAATATGGCCTTATACTTATATCCATTCCATCCACAAACACTTATAACATCAATTAGGTCATCCTAATTAGATGTATTGTTCATAATATAACTTGTCGTCCAAAACATTCTTCACGCCACAACTCAAAACTAAAACACATCAAATAGGTAAAGGTGGACCTATAATAGCTCCCACATAATTGATTAACACTTATCTAAATTTTACAAACCTCAAAAAATAGTAGGTTGGAACTATTGATGATCTAACACTAAAATACACCAATTGATCTTACTCAAACTAACATGCGAACCTCCAAAGTACATGCTACTTGGAACTAAGATGTTTTTGACATGTGTAGACACTTACATAAATTCACAACACTAGATATTCTTCCATGGTGAAATTCAAACCATTCAAAATAGGTACTCTACAGTGGTAACACTTTCACAAGCAAACCTGATATACTGTCAACCATAACTTTTGCACTAGTAGGAAAAAACATGAAACTTTGGATTTAGACTCCTTTAACATCCAAAAAAATTCCTTAGAACTACAAACCAAAATGCTTCAATGTAGACTAATGCAAACCAAAAAACGGATTCTATGTACACTAAAAAATGTGTTCTAACACTTAAGCCAAAAAATAACCTCATCTGTCTTACACCGAAGCAAAGCATCTACAACTCTATGTTGGATTGCCATCATTTTAAAAATATATACACACTAGATCAATTGATCATTAATTAAAATGCAAACCACAATCTTGAAATCAATGACAACACTATATCTGCACACTATATGTCTCATGCGCATGTTACCAACAAGAAAAATAATAACAAACTCCTTAAAATTCCAACAATCTGCCCCTTTTTCATTGATGGAAACATGCATAAATCTTCTCAAATATTCTCCCCCTTTGACATCAAGGGAAAATGGCACACACATATGTTTCAATCTTTGTTCCACCCTTTTCATCACTCATATATACTTGCTTCCCCCCTTTCATATATACCCACTTTTACATTATCAATAAACTCTTTACCAGACTTACTCATATACTCCCCCTAATAGTGTTATCCATCAAATTAGATAAAAATTAGAACTGAAACATTATCCTCTAACATTCACATATATATAATGAAGTTTGAAATACATAAAAAAGAAAATAAAATTACACAAATCAATCGAAAGAACTATATAGAATCTACAATTTTGTAAGGTATGTTTTTGAGTCCTTTTTTCCATTCTCCCAATGTGTCTTTTCCATCCCAAGCATGCAGTTCATAGTATCAAACTCCATGAGGATTTATCCATCATCCAAGGTGCTAGATACTAGATTCATCTTCATTGATTTCTCTACATTAATTATAGCATTAGAAATAGGTGTGAACTTTGCATTCACTAGGTCTCTAAGTTGTCAAAATTGCACTATGATTTTTTCTCTCTATTCATACAACTAGAAGAATTGTTCATGCAGATTCTTAATAGCCAATCATGTGCTCCCATCAGCATCAATATCTAGATCATAGGCATTAGATTCCTTATCAATCTTGGAATCAATGGATTCCATCTCATCCTTTATGGTTTTAGTGGAACAAGGCCACCTCATGCAAAATTGAAATAACACCTTAGCTTCGTCAACACAATTTTGTGCATCCTTAAGGTTATTCTAAAACTTATTATATTTAGTAGAACACTTCTTTGTTATATCCATTAACCTTCTATCATTCACCTTTTTATTAATCTCCTTTTCTATTTTTGATTAAGAGTACCAAAATACTCTTTAGAAGAATCAAGTAAAAACTTTAAATTTTGTAGATCAAATAATGAATTTTAAATACTTACACCAAGTACACTCTAATACAACACCTTCACTACTACATATATTAAATCTACACTCTTCTAATGTGTTTTTAGGATCTCCTTCTCATGGAGGTAGGGGAAACTTCAGCGAGTTGTAGCTCGTGCAGAGGGGACATCTTTTCCATGTCTACTTTCCCTTCTTGTATTGGAATTTTTAGTAATTGGGCATAAAAACTAGCTTGGAACTTTAGTTTCATGTTCAATAGTCTCTTTAAGGAATCTCTAAAGGTTCTAGAGGACACCCTACAAAACTTCTCATCATCATCTTTCTTTTCCAAAGACTTTTCCTTATCACCATTGTTGTCTTCTATTTTTTCTTAATTATACTTAGTATTTCCAAGTTCATTCTCATCCCTCTTCTCAACTAATTTTTCATTGTTATCTGAAGGAGGTAGATTTTTTGTATTTTTGCCTCATGTATCTCCAATTTGTCTTGTACAATCTCTTCTTCAACATTATTCTCTAGATATGGAGGAGGGGAGTTATGTTCTTTAAATTCATCCTCCTTCTGTGGCTCTTCAAAATTCTCTTCTACAACATCATTTTATCCTACTAAAGGAGTGTTATCATTGAAATTTACATCTTTTTTAGCACACTCTTCTACATCTATAAGGGTGTCATTCTGCACATTCTCTTCTTTTATTCCATCCTCATGTTGAGAATCTTCCTATTGTACATATTCTTTTACATTAAATTATAGAACATGCATACCATCATGTATGTGTACTTTGTTGGAATCAAGGAACACTCAGAGGGAGGGTGAATAAGTGTTCTGCAATTTTTAACTTTATTGATATGATCCTTAAAGTACTGATAACATTCAACCAAAATAAATATGCATTAACATAAGACAAATAACCACAACACTATAACACAAGGATTTTTACGTGGAAACCCTATTAGGGGAAAAATCACAGTGGAGGTCAATCCAAAATATTATCTAAGTATACTCAAAAGGAAAGTTTACAAAATGGGAATGCACTTGCATTCGACCACACTGCCTAGAGCTCACTACTCAAAAAAAGAGAGGCTCACTGCCTTACAAAAGGTTTAGATTACATCCAAAAGAGTTGAACTAAGATAGTAGCATCTACATATGCCTGATTATAGTTCTGATTAGGCTCATCAATTGATTTCTAGACCTTTTTTCTGATTTTGTACTTCTGATCTATTTTGTTTCAATTTGTTTCACAAAATCCTCTTTTGCACAAGTGAAAATATGCGTAATCACTCTTCAATCCTTCTAATATTCACAACATGCATCGAACATACATTGAACATACATTGAAAATACATCCAAATGATATAATCAATCACTTAAATATATCTGTGACTAAAGATTTAATCACAACATGTCAGCCTCAACAAAACATAAAAATATTTACAAGTTTTCAGCTCAAATCATAAATAATGTTCAATGTGCATCCACAAAATTCATCTACAACATATTTAGGACCCAAATCAAAATGCTTGAACACAAAAACACTTAAATAATTACTCCTTGAATATCTGGGACACACTATATTGACTTAGTCCGCCTTCATGAACTGATGAACACAAAATTAACCAACCAGATCTTGTAACTTGCACACAAATCAATACAAGGAACTAAAACTCACAGATAACACATATAATATACCAAACAATCTTCCTTGAGATTCAACTCAAAATATTAACAAATAATTTCATGTGAATCGAAGAACACAAAACTGTTGGATGCTCTACTCTAATTTGACTATCTTTGATCTATCTACTGGTATGACCAAATGATGACGTGTGGATCAACCAATTGAATAGGTTTTCCATCAATGACAACACTAGAAAACATTTATAGTGTATCTTTCCAAAAATCTCTCCCTTTGGCATTGATGGCAACACTTAGTGAAAAATGACTAAGTGTCGGATCAGTACCAACATGAATTACACTTCCAACTCCAAAACTTCAAAAATATTTTCAATCACAGCTGAAAACTACAACTCCTCCTTAGATGAATATACATTTTTCATTGTACTAATCTCCCCCTTTGACATCAATGACAAAGATTGGGAATCTGTATACTAAAAATCAAACAAAAACTTTAAACTACATATGTACAAACTTGCTTCTACAACTTACACAAACTTGAAAATATCTACGAAATTGGTCTTCAATAAGCTCAAACTTGTGTCCCAACCCTTCTTGATACTCTCTAGAATCGTCATGTGACCATAGAATAAATAATATTGCATCTCTTTAAATTCAAGATTCACTAGATCACTGACCGCCATAGCATCTTGTGCTCCCTTCAATGCACTCAACATTGTTTCCATCTTCAGACCAATTAGGCCTCTAAGCTCACAAGGTCTTTTCACAATTCTATCATTATCATGCTTCAAACTCATTATATTTTCAAGTAGAGATATAACCTAACCTTCTTTCTCTCCAACAAAAACATTCAAAGGATCGAAAGCATCAGAAATAGCAGCTAATTGTTTCTCATGATCCTTAATCTTTTTCTCATTGTCGTTAGTAAATTTTGACAAAGATAAACATGAATTATAGATCTTTCCACCTTTAGATAGAGAACTTTGAATATTCTTCACATAGGTAGCTAATAGATATTTATCATTGGCTATCATTCCCTTCAATCTACTGAACCTTTTAGCATCAAACTACTTATGAACCTTAACCACAACTAACTTCTGAAGGGACTCAAAATGAGTGCTTACATAATTAATAAGCTTCTTCAGCTCACCGGAGGGAGAATTAGATGGATCCTTAACATGAGTAGGCATGATTCTCTCCATAACACCATATGAAAGACTCATTAGCTCACTATCCTCAATGTGAGACTTCAACAATTCTTCTCTAGCCTTAGCCTGCGCAAATGATGCAACTTTAAATTTATGAATTGAAGACAAGGTAGACAAATCAATAGGACCTTCACCCAATTCAAGGTCAAAATCTTCCTGCTGTACTTCCAAAAATTTCTTCACTACCTCTATAGTGTCTCTTATTTCCACTAAAACTTCCTTTATTTCAACCTTCTTTCCTTCAACTACTGTTGCTTTAGCTACATATTTTTGCTTGTCTTTAGGAACTTCAACTTCTTCACTTGACATGTCCTTTTCTTCAACCAACACAAATTTAGGAGCTTTAGTCTCCATAGGCACTTTTGTATCATGCACATTAGGAGGAATCTAAGTGTCCTCAACTATAACTTCTTCATTTATCTCTTGATCCATTGGACCAGATGTAGTACCTTCATCATGCACTTCTTTAGAGACAACATTTATTTTGTTCTTTAACAAGACTTCTTTTAAAATTCCTTTAGTTTATTTTGCTACCTCTTCTATCCTACCAATCATAAGCTTGTTTACTCTTGTTTTGCTCTTGGAAACCTTCTTAACTTCATTTAGGATTGACTTCATATCCTCAATAGACATTACGGGACATAAGTTTGCAAGAATTTATTCTCTTAGCTACTCTTCTTCAGTTCTAACACTAACTCTCCTCACTTCTAGAAATTCATATAGTTCTTTAGGTAATTGAGACATTATTTCAATGAGAGTCATATTGAAATTGTTCAAATAATTTATTTTAGCCTCCTCAAGAACTTTTTGGCCAACACTATCAAAAGTTTCATACCATTCACATAGAGGCTTAAGATTACCATCCTTGATTATACCTCTCTCAACTTCCTTTACAAACATACCTAGTTTGTCAATTTTCACTTTCTTCTTTTCTTTCTCTTCACCAGAGGGCTTGTCCTTAGTGACTGTTGTTTCTTAGTTGCCCATATACTTTATTTCTTTCACTTCTTCATTAGATTTTGTCTCTTCATCTTCTAAAACAATTGCATAAACTCTTGTCCTCTTATCCTTCTTCCTCTTACCAAATGCCTTGACTTGATCTTTCACATGACTTGTCTTCTTTGCAGGCCAAATAGGGGTGTAGAGCTCCTTGTGGATCTAGTTTGGGTAGAATATGTTGTCGGACTAGCAGATTCAATTTTAGCAGGCTTTTTTTCATTTTCTTCTCTCTTCCTTCTAACTTCTCTCACAGCTTCTGTAGATATACCCATGCTCTCAAAAAAATCTTCAACTTCCTTCCTTACTCTCTAGACTATCATTAGTTTCTTCAAATACTCATGAACTTGCATATTCTTCTCTACATATGTTCCAAACCTCTCTTCAAATGGATCTAGAGGCTTACTCAACAAATTTTGTGCATATAGCTCCAAGATGTTCTCCTCAACTTCATATCCCATTAGTATAATATAGACCATTCTAGGATATACAGCTTCCATCAAGCATTGATCAATATTCACCATGAAAAAAATTGTTTCCTTATACTTCTCCACAATAGAAATAGGAATTCTTTCCCTTGCTTGCATTACATTCTGAAAGTTCTTGAAATATCCCCAAATTGTAGTTTTTTTGGCTTGACTATCACCAATGGTGTATAACATGTCTCTAATTTGAATAGCTATAGGCTTATTACCTCTTTGCTAGTGCACTTTCCCAACTCCTAGAACTTCATTCATGAAATAAAAGAACAAACTCAACAATAGATTACCATACTTAAAGGTATTCTTCTTATAATTCTTAATCTTACCAAGATTCTTCATAAGATGACTTCTAAGTAACTCACATAGGTCATACTCTGCATTCTCCTTCACCATTTGATATGCTACATAAATAGTTGTACTAGATATTGAATTATCCCAACTGGAGTGATAAATCTTGTAACCAATGACCATAAAGGAAAATTTCACATCCACATCAATAATATCATCAATTTTCATAGCTCTTTTATTAAATATTAAACTGATTGCATCAGTGAGTGTCTGATTCTTCATGGAATTCAAGATTGGCAACCCACCAGAGGAACTTAAACCAATAAAAATGCTTATAGCTTCTTTTGTAATTGTAAAAGGTTGACTCAACCACATAAATTCAGCAGGAACTTGGCTCAAGATATAACATACCCATTCACTTTCATCAAAAATGAGAAATTTTATGATTTGTGTGAATTTCTTCTCTTCTAAGGTTTTGAATT
>VDFB02281492.1:1048224717-1048342402 GCA_007258455.2 Sequoia sempervirens | reverse complement strand
ATTTGCTTCTTGATCTCATCTGTAGTGACCTTTAGTTTTCCCTTTTCATCCTTCTACATGTTTCTTTGATTTACTAGACCTCTTCTACAAAATCTAGCAATATGACATGGTTGGTTGCAATTGTAGCGCACCACACTTATCTGTCCAGACTAGTTGTTCCATTGATTTTCTCTTGATTTGCACTAGTTAGCAATATGGTCGAGTCTATTGCATGTATAACATCTGACATCTCTATAAATTTTTTTTATCATATTTCCACATTCATTTGACTTTTGACCATTCTTTTTACATTTAAAGCACTGACCTAAGAATGATGGACCACTTGGATTCATTCTTCTCCTACATTGTGCTGCCATATGACAAAATTTATTGCAAACAAAACAATGACCATTGAATCTTTGAGCATTAGTTTTTCTTACCGGATAGCTTCCAAGTTTGTTCATTTGATTTCCTTTCCTAAATCTCCTTTGTCTAGATATAGAACTTAATCCTTCCTCATATCCAAGACCTCACTTGTCACCTTTAATCCTCTAAATTTTAATTAGTTCATCAAGCTTGGATGAGCTAATATTGAACTTCTCCTTCAATTCATTTGCAGTAGCAAGTTCATCTCTAAGATCATCAATCTTCTCTCAAGCTCTTCTTCATTATGTCCGGATTGTTCCTATTCAAGCTCCTACTAATTGAATCCATTAGTAATTTGGTTGCATTATTCGGATTTCTCTTTCAAGGACTGGGAAAGCTTCTCTTCATTATTTTTTTGTCTTTAATCTCCTTGGTCATCCTCATCATAATAGATTCCATCTCATGCTTTAGGACTGAATTATCTTTGGAAAACTTTTCACATTCTTCTGTCTTTTCCTTCAGGGTTTGACTTATTTGTTCATCTACAATGCATTTATTGTCTTCCCTCTTGAACTTATCATAGATTTCCCTTCTCTTCTCCCTCGAATTATTTATTTTTTCTTTTAATGACTCAATGAATTTTTTAGAATTCAAGAGATTTGCTTGCAATTCCCTAACTTCATATTTGGACTAATAAAGATAATAAAGATCATCTAGGGCCACCAAAAGTTGTTGTTGAAGAATGCTAGAATCCATTGAGACACTTTCCAAGATCTTGCCCAAGTTGTTAAACTTCTTCCGAGGAACTAGGCTCTGATACCAATTGTTGGAATCAAGGAAAACTGAGAAGGGGGGCGAATCAGTGTTCTACAATTTTTAACTTTATTGATATGATCCTTAAAGTACTAATAACATTCAACCAAAATAAAGATGCATGAACATAAGAAAAATAACCACAACACCATAACACAAGGATTTTTACATGGAAACCTTATTATGGGAAAAAACATAGTGGAGGTCAATCCACAATATTGTCTAAGTATACTCAAAAGGAAATTTTATAAAATGGGAATGCACTTGCATTCAAGCACACTGCCTAGAGCTCACTGCTCAAAAATAGAAAGTCTCACTACTTTACACAAGGTTTGGATTACATCCGAAATAGTTGAACTAGGATATTAGCATCTACATATGCTTGATTATAGTTTCGGTTAGGCTCATCAATCGATTTTTGGACCTTTTGTCTGATTCTACACTTTTGCTCTATTCTGCTTCAATTCGCTTCACAAAATCCTCTTCTGCACAAGTGAAACTATTCATAATTTCTCTTCAATCCTTCTGATATTCACAACATATAGCAAACATACATCGAACATACATCCAAGTTATATAATCGATCACTTATATATATTTGCGAATAAAGATTTAATCGCAACATGTTAGCTTCAACAAAACATAAAAATATTTACAAGCTATCAGCTCAAAGCATGAATAATATTCAATGCGCATTCACCAAATTCAGCCACAACATAGTTAGGACCCAAATCAAAATGATCGAACACAAAAACACTTGAATAATTACTCCTTGAATATCCACAACACACTATATTGACTTAGTCGGCCTTCATGCACTGATGAACATAAGATCAACCAACCGGATCTTGTAACTTGTACACAAATTGATACGAGGCACTAAGACTCATAGATAACATAGATAATCCACCAAAAAATCTTCCCTAAGACCCACAACTCAAAATACTAATAGAGAATTTCATGTGAATCAAAAAACAAAAAACTCTTGGATGCTCTGTTCTAACTCGACTATCTTCGATTTGTCTGCCGGTATGACCAAATGATGATGTGCAGATTGACTAAATGACTAGGGTTTCCATCAATGTCAAAACTAAAAAAAAATTGTAGTGTCTCTTTCCAACATACTTCAATATCTAGGATCATGCCTAACTCTTTTTCCAAATCAATGAATTTCTCAACTGTTTCATTCTTGATCCTCTCAAAGTCATTATTATCTTTTTTCATCAATTTAGTTACTCTCTATTTGGTTTGAAACTCCTTCCTATATACTTGATCTAGTCTAGATCTTTCTTCATCCAAGAGAGGAGAACTAATCTTCTCCAAAGAATATGATCTAAACTTAGCTTATTCATTTATTTCCTCTTCTCTTCTTGCGTATAATTTACTTCTTAGCTCCTTAAGCAATTGACCTTCAATAATTTTCATGTTCACCTCAAAAGTAACAATACATTTTACAATTTCTTCTTCTATTATTACTTTATAAGTGTCATCCACAATAGTATATAATGAAATGGTGTTCTCTAACATTTCATATTCTACAATACCATTAAACAATGCATCCAATCTCATGGGACTATGTTTCCTTACCAAAGGGGAAGAATTTTCCTTCTTTTTCCTCTATTCTTCCATAGTTTTATTTCCTTTATCATATTCTAATTTCTTCTCTCATATGAATCATAAAGGCTTTTTTTTCATTTTCTACTTCTTCCTCACTATCTATATCCATGATGTCAACCTTGAATTTCTTTTCACTTGTCTCTCCTTGGGAGACACTGGTTTTCCTTTTCTGATCAGAGGTTCTACTTCTACCTCTTCTTCTTCTTCTTCAACATTTAAGTTATTTTCTCTTGTAGCCTTGACCTTCACACTTCTATTCATAGGGACCATTTGTTATTTTTTCAAGGAATCCTTTTCTTTTATAGGCACACTGTGTTATTTTTCCAGAGCACTAGTTTGTTCCTTTCTCTTTGTTCCACTATTAGAAGGAAAAGTCCCAGAGGACTTTGGGGCAACCGGAGATGGGATAGATGTTCTACTGGATCTTCTTCTACTAGATGTACCTTTTAGAGAGTCATATATGCTTTTGGATTTCTCTAATTTCTTCTTTTTGAGGCCCACTTCCTCCACAAACTATGCAATCATCTTCTCAACTATTTTCTTTACCTATTTTTTCCTCTGCTCCATGTACACCTCCATATATTTCTCTTCATATGTGCCATATCTTCTCTCAAAGGTTTTTTTAGGTTTTCTAAGCATATGTTCATCTAGATCCACAATCATATCCTCTACAACTTCATAACCATTTCTAGGATCCATATTTTCCTAGGCTAAACAACCTCCATAATGTAACAATCCTTGCTCACCATGAAAATTATGTCATTCTTGTATTTTTATACCACAATTTTTGGTATTCTTTCTTTGTGCTACATATTCTATTGAAATGTTTTAAATAATCCCCATAAGTTAGTCTCTTGTTCTTTTGAATCACCCAAACTCATTATGTGGTTATTTATTTGATGTGGCACGGGTCTATCCTTCAACCACACTATGTTTCTTTCACCGAGAACCTCATTTAAAAAGTAAAACAATAAAAAAATGGTCAAAGTACCATATTTGAAAGGGAACTTAGATTCCTAAGTCTTTTGTAGGTTTTATATCAATTATGCTCTGGTAAATTCACAAAATTCATAATTAGCACCTTTCTTTATCATCTCATAGGAAATATTGATGGGGGTAGAAAAAACCAAGTTTTCTCTATTTGTGAAATATATAATATATCCAATCAACATTGAAGAATATTTAACTAAATTAGATCTTTGATTTCCTTAATCATCAAAACTCTTTTATCATACTTTTTTCTAGACAATTCCATTACCATTTCATTCTTTATAGATTTGAGTGTTGTAACTGGTTTGGTTTAGCATAATCCCATAATAACCCTAATAGCCTCATTAATTATGTGAGTAATATCTAGCCACATAAACCTATCATGAATCCTACTCAGGTTGTATCAAATCCACTCATCAACATAACAAAATTTTAACAAATTATTCCAAACATCTAAGTTTTTTCTCTACCAAGCTCTCAAGTTTAGGTTTCAACTCAAATGAATCTCTAGTGAGCTCATTGAACCACACATCACCCAACTTTGCATGATTCTACTCTTCTACCTTAGCATTCATATATATTCTTACATCTTCTTTATGAAGCACACTATATGGAATATGTGAAAAATGCTCCATGTGGATCTATCACCATAGATTTATCAAGGCATCATTTGAATTTTGGATGGGACCAATCTGAAACCTAAAAAACTTGTGGGGTGTGTATTTTGCAACAATTTGAAATAAATTATGAAATTTAGGGCGAATAGAAATTGCAAATACCTTTTGATTTCTTTTGATTAGGGTTTCATGCACAAGAAATCTAAATATTTGTACTTCACTTCCTATCTTCTATTCTCTCCTTGAATTCTCATATTCAAATGATCTTTTGTTAAGTGAAATCACTTCTAAACCCTTTAGAAATTTGACCTAATTTGCATTGAATTTTTATATGATAAAGCTTATGAACCCTAATTGTAATGCACAATCACCTTCAAATGCTCTATAAAATTTGTCATCTTGCTATTTTCCAGCCACATTTTTACCAATAGGTCAAGCATATCGACCTACACCTCATATCCATATGTTGAAGGAATCAACAACATGTCTTTCATAGGGGATTAATGATTATATTTAAAACTCCTCCTAATTCAAAGATCTTAACTTAGGTTATAGAGGAAACATCTACACTAGAAGGTGGCATATAATCAGTCTTAACTTCACTCTCTTCCTTGTTTCTCTAGATCTTATCCATCTCTTTCTCTGTCTCTACTAGATCAACCTTTTTCACAAGATCATTATTCTTTATGAGATTATTCTTTTTCACATTCTTGCTTCTACAAAATTTAGTTATACGTCTAGATTTATTGCAATTGTAACAAGTGAAAACATTGTGAACAAGCTTACTTCTAACCATTCTAAATCTATAATTATTATCTTTGTTCCCAAATCCATTGCATGTATGATAGTAGAAATATTAAAACATCATACCATTTCTAAAACCATTCATCTTTTGTTTTTTTCATTCAATAGATCTATGACCAATTCTATTGCATGTAAAGAATTGACCAAGAAATGATTAAATATTTCGAATCATTATTCTTCTACATTGTACAACCTTATTGTGAATGGTGGATCTAGACCTACACAAACACAAACAACAAACAAAATATTAGACCATTATGCAAGTTAAAACCATCATTCCCCATAAGATTCATTTGAGACATGAAGAACAAAAATAAAAAGTTATTAAATCCTATGGGGGAATTGGTGCTATTTTGATGTGGAAAATAGCCCTTTCCCAATTCCTCGCAAGCCTGGAGATGATCAATGGTGCTCCTTGATAAATTTTTCCATAACCTAGCTATGAAATTGATGAAAACTATGAAACTTGGATGAGAATGGATGAAATTGCTCAAAAGATGAAGATAATGATGTTGCATGAAGTTGTGGGTCCCAAATTAGTAAAAGAGCCTTCTATTTATAGAAGAGAATGATGGAAGAATGAGAAAATAGGATGAATGTGGGACAAAACATCAACCAATAGCATAATGCTACTTTTCAACATGTGAGTGGATAGAGGTGGAGCACATTTGGATGAATGTGCACATAAATGCCATTAGGTGGATATTTGAAATTGGAGAAGTGACATGTTGGACGAAGATAAAAGAAGAGTTAATTCCACTTGGCTCAAGAAAAATGACATGTACGAGGCCTTTAATGCTTTTTTGGATGGACAAGTCCTTTTGGGAGGGATAATTCAAATTTGAAGAATATTCCAACTTGATGCATTTTTGAATAAAAATGGATGAATTTATAAATCAATTAAATTGATTTACATGTACAAGTTGCAAAATCTAGAGGATTTGATGGATTAGAGTTAGGACTAATCATGATTTGATTAACTTAGATGAAGATTTAGCTAATTTCACATTTTGACTTAGATTTTTGGATTTAAATAAATCAAGATGAGAGGAATAAAGAATTTAGAATTAATTAAATAAAGTTGGATTTATTTAATTAAAAGGGGATTGTGTTAGACTTAAATTAAATAAAGGTTAGTTTATTTAATTTAAAAGAGATGAAATATGATTTAAATAAATTTATTTATTTAATGAAAAGAGGAACATTAGGATTAATAAAAAAAAATGATTTATTTAATTAAAAGATGAAATATGATTCAAATTTAATCAAATAAGGGTTATTCTATTAAATGATTAGTAGAGAGATGATTTAAGTAGAATTGGTGTTAGTAAATCAGGATCGGTGTACAAGACCAATCGATATATTTTCTATGTCTATATTTTTTTCCTCTTTAAAGAAATGTACTAGCTACGTTGGTTCAAAGAATGACTTGTCGAGATCAAAATTCAAATTTTATTTTATCTTTTTTAAATGCCCCACTACTGCCCTAGTGAATGAATTATGTTGGTATGTTGCCCCCTCGAGAGATCGAGAGAAAATTTTGATTTGAGGGTTGATCTCATGATAAATAGGTTCAAGATTGACATATGGATGGTTATGATGATGATGCAAGTGAGATGGTTTATGAGATACTTAGAATAACCAATCTTTATTATCCTAAATGTCTTAAATAATGATGCAGTACATGTGAGATGGATGATGTGATATGATATGGTTATGAGATGTATGATACATACAAGGGAAGAAACTCACCAACGGACCCAATTGATCAGTCCTCAACAAGAAAACCACTCTTTGCAACACTAAACTCTCAACTTGATCCAATCTCGCCCTTCAAGGCTTCTAGTCTTGAAATTTAGCCTTACAAAAATATATTTTAGAGAAGGCTTCCAAATTCCTTCTAGACACTCTAAAAATCTCATAACATCACCCCACACAATGTTGCAACAAACTCACCAAGTCTTTTTGTCATAAAATAGAAGAACCTTTAGACTGCCCTAGTTTAGGGTCATTCAATTAGGCCAATTTAATGAAGGAAGTGTTCCCTAAAGCCTTCAATCTCACCAAAACTCACATGATAGAGTTGAGTTATGATCTTAAACCACAAAATCCACCTTTATTTCATTACTATCAGACCTCTAACACACAACACCATGAAACCCTCCTTTAACATACAAAATACAAGGGTTTATTGGAAAAACATGACACTAGATTCTCAGGCCAAACCAACACCTCCAAAACCTTTTAATATCACTACACAAACTTTAAAACTAATAAAATCCAACTATCCTACAAGATTTCTCAAAACCCTAGATCAAAACCACTAATTTCATGCATTTTTCTTCAGAAAACAACAAGGGCAGCAATACTTCCTCTTTCATTCTTCCTCCACCACTCAAATTGAGAATAATACCATCTAATATAACTTCCTAGGAAGACCCATTACACTATTCATAGTGATCAAAGTCAATGTATGGGTCCTTTAGAACATGATTTTTACTGCAAAACCCTTAAATAGGGTACTTTCGGCCTGCTGCAGGGAAAACAAGGATATCGACTACTAAAGACAATGGATCTCCCTCAAAATTGTTCTAGAGGGTTTTTAATACATGCCACAACATAGTGAAATGAATTACATGGCACCACCAAACTATACGGGTACGTATAGATCTGCAAATGTTAGGAAAACTTAGAAAATTAATGAAAAACATAGATAATTCGTATTGAAAAATGCTTCAACTTACTTAGCCAACCTTTAAAATGAGTTTTTAAGCCTCTTTAAAAGCTTCTCCATTTTATCGAATTGACCAACTAACAATAGCTAACTTACAAACACTAATGACCCATTATTTTGCAAAAAATGCAAGTTTGACAACTTTTAGTGTCAACATTTACAATATTTAAGGCACATTTTGTATTTTCTACCTAAATGACCTTTGAAGCACTCAAGTGCATTAAAAATGGTCTTGTTATACCTTATTCATCCTCTACTAAGAAATTAGACACAAAAACAACAAAAACCTTGATTTTACCCATCTTGACAAGGGTTGACAACTTTTACAATTTTCATCATTTTAGCATATTTTGCAACTTCCTCGTTGCTTACTCATTGTAAGACTTTCAAATCAACTTATGAAGCCTTCAAGAATAAAAAAAGTTTCACCATAAGTTGTAGGTTCCCCTACACCATACACCCCCCCATAGAAAAGACTCTTGTCACAATAGTGAAAACTTGTTCCATGCCTCCATTTTGTTGCTCCATGCATCTTCAGACCTGTTACTTGCTTCCTTAGCCCTAGATATTTTTTTTTTGTTGATCTACATCTCAAACCTGCAAACAACCAAGCATTAGTAGCATAAAAACATACCTTATCATTTGTTCCCCTCATACATGGATAACTCCCCATCATTCTTTGCATACTCTTACTTGCCCTTTCTATGATCAGATTTGCATTTCCCTATTCATTTATCAATGTCCTCAAACCTTCCATACCACTATCCTTATGTACTCCTACATTAACAACCCTATCCATCCCCACACTAGCAAATCTCACTTGCTTTGTAGCATTGCATTCACTTATAGGACATGCAATGGTCCCAATTAGGATTTCATCTTGCTCCATGAACTTTTCTCCAAGCATTCCACCATATTTCCCATACTACCCTGCAAAATTTCATCAATTAGCTTTCCTAAATCAGACCTAGGCACAATTTATTTCTCTACTTTTTGCAAGAATAAATTTCCCACTATCCTAGCAGCATTTGTAGGTGTCTTGCTTGTTGCTCTAACATTAGTATCCTTCTCCAAACGAAAAAATAGATTGTCTACACTATCCACAACCTCAAAGGATCCTTCTTGCAAAAAATTAACACCTTAGACTTTCCTTTATCCTTCTCTTTTCCTTGCAAAAGAGTTAGTTTGAAACTTTGACCATCCTTCCAAATGGTATAGGTTTTTTCCCAACCATCATACATAGACCTTCTATCAAATTACCATGTCCTTACCAAGAGTAGATGGAAAAAATCCATTGGAAATATATCACATAAGACCCTATCCTTGTACTCCCCAATCTGAAAATCCACATAGGCTTGCTCATTCACCACTAAGGTTTGACTATCGTTCACCCAAGAAACTTGTAGGGTGCTACATGAGGTATCCTCTCTAAATTTAACTTATCGACAATCTCTCTAGATACGATATTGTCTTGAGAACCTGAATCAATGACAGCATGGTACACCTTACCTTTCCATTTGCATGAGGTTTTGAATAGGCTCCTTCTTTGGCTCATTTCTTCCTCCTTAGGTTTTTATAATAGTTTTCTTCTCATCATGAGTGCTTCTCCCTCCTCTAGATCTAGAGGTCTTCTTGAACTTTCACACTCTTCCTCTTGAATCAATTGTGTTCTCCTCTCACTCCTTCTATCACCCCTTAAAGGTGAACCTTGATTTTGAGGACACTTGAAAGTTGGGTGTCCAAATTCATTACACCTATAACACCTTCCTGAAAATTCATTGTAATCTCTCATTTTCCTAAATTTTTTCCTTCCACCTCTCCATCCTCCTCTTGCTTCAAGAGGTTGTCCTTTATTCTTCTCAACACCTTCATGGTCTTCCCTAGGCTGCCTTGATGTTGAAGTTGTGCCTCTACCCCTAGAAGTGTTGCCTCTTCCTCTTCCCACCTTCTCTTGTCTCCTCTCGATTTTTTATTCTACCCTCATTTCCATTTGAAAGCATTGCTCAACTGAATTTGGTTCCAACAAGCCGATCTCATCTCGAATATTATACCTCAAGACATTCAAGTACCTAGAAACCATTTCTTCCTCATTTTATTCATGTTCCTTTTGTCTAATATTTTGCAACTTCTAAAGTAATTGAACATTATAATCACAAGGAATGAATTTACCTTTCAGTTTTGTCTTCATTTTTACCTAAGAAATGATCTTGATTTTACTTTGCTTTTTCTTTTCTTCTTGCACAAAATTCTACCATACCAAAGCATGGCCCTTCAGTATTGTTTTAGCCCTCTTCACCTTGTACTCTTCATCTACATCTTCACTATCAAAGTAGTTTTCCAAAGCCCCTATCCAATCCAAGAGCTCTTCACTATCAATTTTTCCTCCATACATAGGCACATCTATTTTTCCATATTCATCCTTCTTCACAACCTTCAAAAGTTTCATCATTCTCACATCTTCTAGATCCATCTCCTCTTCTTCAGAATCACTTTCATTCAAAATGTTCCTACCTTTAGCTATTATTGCAGTCATGTCCCACTTTAGGGCTTCTATTTCTTTGTCATGGTTGTCAATCTTCCTTGAAATAGGATTCACCTTAGGAGGCATTTTGATTCCTCCAATTACCTTCTTCTCACACACAAAACTTCAAATTTATTTCCCAAGAGACCTACTCCCTTGCTCTGATACCACTCTGATGCAGACAAGGGAAGAAACTAACCAACAGACCCAATTGATTAGTCCTCAACAAGAAAACCACTCTTTGCAACACTAAACTCTCAACTTGATCCAATCTCACCCTTCAAGGCTTGTAGTCTTGAAATTTAGTCTTACACAAATATATTTTAGAGAATGCTTCCAAATTCCTTCTAGACACCATAAAAGTGTCATAACATCACCCCACACAATGTTGCAACAAACTCACCAAGTCTTTTTGTCATAAAATAGAAGAACCTTTAGACTGCCCTAGTTTAGGGTCATTCAATTAGGAAAATTTAATGAAGGAAGTGTTCCCTAAAGCCTTCAATATCACCAAAACTCACATGATAGAGTTGATTTATGATCTAAAACCACAAAATCCACCTTTATTTCATTACTATAAGACCTCTAACACACAACACCATGAAACCCTCCTTTAGCATACAAAATATAAGGGTTTACTGGAAAAAAATATGACCCTGGGTTCTCAGGCCAAAAAAATTCCTCCAACACCTTTTAATATCCCTGCAAAAACTTAAAAAATCATAAAATCTGACTGTCCTCAAGGATTTCTCAAAACCCTAGATCAAAACCACTAATTTCATGCATTTTTCTTCACAAAACAACAGGGGCAACAATACTTCCTCTTTCATTCTCCCTCCACCACTCAAATCGATAATCGTACCATCTAATATAACTTCCTAAGACCCATTACACTAGTCATAGTGATCACAGTTAGTGTATGGGTCCTTTAGAAAATGATTTTTACTGCAAAACACCTTAAACAAGGTACTTCCGGCCTGCTACAGGAAAACTGAGGATATCTGATGCTAAACACAATGGATCTCCCTCAAAAAATTTCTTGAGGGTAGTTAACACATACCACCACACATTGAAATAAATTACATGGCACCACCAAACTGTACGGGTACGTACAAACCTTCAAATACCAAGAAAACTTAGAAAATTCATGGAAAATCGACATAATTCTTATTGCACAATGCTTCAACTTACATAGCCAACCTTTACAATGATTTTTTAAGCCTCATTAAAGGCTTCTCCACTTCAACCAGTCAACCAACTAACAATAGCTGACTTCCAAACAACAATGACCCATTATTTTGCAAAAAATGGAAGTTTGACAACTTTTAGTGTCATCATTTACAACATTTAATCAACATTTTGCATTTTCTACCTAAATGACCTCCCAAGCACTCAAGTGCATTAAAAATGGTCTTGTTAGAAATTATTCATCCTCTCCTAAGACCTTAGACACAAAGACAACAAAAACCTTGATTTTACCCATCTTGACAAGGGTTGACAACTTTTACAATTTTAATCATTTTGGCATATTTTGCAACTTCCTCGTTGCTTATTGATTGTAAGACTTTCAAATCAACTTATGGAACCTTCAAGAATCAATTTTTTTTCACCATAAGGTGTAGGTGCCCCTACACCATAGACCCCCCCATACAAAAGACTCTTGTCCCCAGAGTAAAAACTTGTTCCATGCCTCCATCTTGCTGCTCCATACATCTTCAGACCTATTACTTGCTTCCTTAGCCCTGGATCAAAATTTGGTGCTGCTTTAAGTCTCATAGCTGCAAAAAAAAGCATTAGTAGCATAAAAACCCACCTTCTCCTTTGTTCCACTCATACATGGATAACTCCCCATCATCCTTTACATACTCTGCCTTGCCATTTATGTGATCAGATTTGTGTTTCCCTATTCATTTGGTTCTTTTTTAACTATCCTCATACCTTCCATACAACTATCCTTATGTACTCTTGCATTAACAACCCTATTGACCTCCGCACTACCAAATCTCACTTGATTTGTATCAATGCATTCACTTATAGGACATACAATGGTCCCAATTAGGATTTCATCTTGCTCCATAAAATTTTCTCCAAGCATTCCACCCTATTTCCCATACTGCCCTGCAAACTTTCATCATTTACCTTGCCTAAATCAGACCTAGGCACAATTTATTTCTCTACTTTTTGCAAGAATAAAATCTCCACTATCCTACCACCATTTGTAGGTGTCTTGATAGATGCTCTAACATCAGTATCTTTCTCCAAACTAGCAAAAAAATTGTCTTCACTACCCACAAGCCTCAAAGGCTCCTTCTTGCCAAAAATTACCACCTTAGACTTGCCTTAATCCTTCTCTTTTCCCTGAAAAGGAGTTAGTTTGAAACTTTGACCATCCTTACAAATGGTGTAGGTGTTTTCCTAGCCATCATACATGGACCTTCTATCAAATTTCCATGGCCTTCCCAAGAGTAGATGGCAACAATTCATTGGAAATATATCACATAAGACCCTATCCTTGTACTCCCCAATCTGAAAATCCACATAGGCCTGCTCATTCACCACTAAGTCTTGACTATCGTTCACCCAAGAAAACCTTGTATGGTGCTACATGAGGTATCTTTTCTAAATTTAACTTATCTACCATCTCCCAAGATACCATATTGTCTTGAGAACATGAATCAATGACAACTTGGCAGACCTTACTTTTGCATTTGCATGAGGTTTTGAATAGGCTCCTTCTTTGGCTCATGTCTTCCTCAGGTTTTTGTAACAATTTTCTTCAGATCATGAGTGCTTCTCCCTCCTCTAGATCTGCAGGTATGCTTTAACTTTCACACACTTCCTCTTGAATTAGTTATCTGCTCCTTTCATTCCTTCTATCACCACTTAAAGTTGAACCTTGATTTTGAGGACACTTGAAAGTTGGGTGTCAAAATTCATTTTAATCTCTCCTTTTCCCAAAGTTTTTCCTCCCACCTCTCCATCCTCCTCTTGCTTCATGAGCTTTTTCTTTGTTCTTCTCAGCATCTTCATGGTCTTCCTTAGGTTGCCTTCTTCTTGTACTTGTGCCTCTACCCCTAGAAGTGTTGCCTCTTCCTCTTGGTACCTTCTCTTGTCTCCTCTTGAGTTTTTCTTTTCAATAATTTCCATTTGAAAGCATTGCTCAATTGATTTTGGTGCCAACAATATGATCTCATCATGAATATCATACCTCAATCCATTTAAGTACCTAGCAACCATTTCTTCCTCATCTTCTTCATGTTCAGTTCTTATGCTTAGCTTATAAAATTCTTTAGTATAAGATTGCACATCTAGTTCCTTTTGTCTAAGATTTTGCAACTTCTTACCTAACTGAACACTATAATCACAATGAAGGAATTTACCTTTCAGTTTTTTCTTCATTTTTTCCCAAGAAATGAGCTTGCTTTTCCCTTGCTTTTTCATTTCTTCTTCTGCCAAATTACACCATACCAAAGCATGTCTCTTTAGTATTTTTTTATCCTTCTTCACCTTGTGCTCTTCATCAACATCACTATCAAAGTAGTTATCAAAAGCCCCTATGAAATCCAAGAGCTCTTGACTATGAATTTTTCCTTCATACATATGATCATCTATTTTTCCATGTCCATCCTTCTTGACATCCTTCAAAAGCTTCATCGTTCTCACATATTTTGGATCCATCTCCTCTTCTTCATGAGGGTTCTCCTCCTCTTCTTTAGAATCACATTCATTCAAAAGAGTCCTACATTTAGCTTTTATTACAGCCATGTCCTGCTTCAGGGCTTCTATTTCTTTGTCTTGGTTGTCAATCTTCCTTGCAACGGGATTCACCTTAGGAGGAATTTTGATTCCTCCAATTACCTTCTTCTTCACACACACAAAACTTCAATTTTCCTTCCCAAGAGACCTACTCCCTTGCTCTGATACCACTCTAATGTAGACAAGGGAAGAAACTCACCAAAAACCTAATTGATTAGTCCTCAACAAGAAAACCACTCTTTGTAACACTAAACTCTCAACTTGATCCAATCTCACCCTTCAAGGCTTGTAGTCTTGAAATTTAGCATTACACAAATATATTTTTGAGAAGAATTCCAAATTCCTTCTAGACACCATACAAGTCTCATAATGTCACCCCACACAAAGTTGCAACAAACTCACCAAGACTTTTTGTCATAAAATAGAAGAATTGTTAGACTTCCCTTTTTAGGGTCACTCAATTAGGCCAATTTAATGAAGGAAGCGTTCCATAAAGCCTTCACTCTCACCAAAACTCACATGATATAGTTGATTTGTGATCTAAAACCACAAAATCCACCTTCAATTCATTACTATCAGACATCTAACACACAACACCATGAAACCCTCCTTTAGCATAAAAAGTACAAGGGTTTATTTGAAAACCATATGACCCTGGGTTCTATGGCCAAACCAATGCCTTCAACACCTTTAAATATCCCTGAAAAAACTTAAAAAATCATAAAATCCGACTGTCCTCAAGGGTTTCTCAAAACCCTAGAACAAAACCACTAATTTTAAGCATTTTTCTTCACAAAACAACAGACACATCAATACTTCCTCCACCACTCAAATTTGGAATCCTACCATCTAATATAACTTCCTAGGAACCATTACACTAGTCACAATGATCATAGTCAGTGTATGGGTCCTTTAGAACATTATTTTATTGCAAAACCCTTAAACAGGGTACTTCTGGCTTGCTATAGGAAAAACAAGGATATCTACTACTAAACACAATTAATCTCCCTAAAAATAGTTATAGAGGATTGTTAACACATGCCACAACATAGTGAAATGAATTACATGGAACCACCAAACTATACGGGTATGTATAGACCTGCAAATGTTAGGAAAACTTAGAAAATTAATGAAAAACATAGATAATTCTTATTGCAAAATGATTCAACTTACTTAGCCAACCTTTACAATGAGTTTTTAAGCATATTTAAAAGATTCTCCACTTCAACCAATTTACCAACTAACAATAGTTTACTTCCAAACACTAATGACCAATTATTTTTCCAAAATTACAAGTTTGATAATTTTTAGTGTCAACATTTACAATATTTAAGGCACATTTTGCATTTTCTACCTAACTGACCTCCCAAGAACTCAAGTGAATTATCAATGGTGTTGTTAGACCTTATTCATCCTCTCCTAAGACATTAGACACAAAAAAAATTAACACCTTTATTTTACGCATCTTGACAAGGGTTGACAAATTTTACAATTTTCATCATTTTGGCATATTTTGCAACTTCCTCGTTGCTTATTGATTGTAAACCTTTCAAATCAACTTATAAAAATTCAAGACTCAATCTTTTTTCACCATAAGGTGTAGGTACCCCTACACCATGCACCCCCCATATAAAAGACTCTTGTCCCATGAGTAAAAAAATGTTCTATTCCTCCATCTCGTTGCTCCATGCATCTTCAGACTTGTTACTTGCTTCCTTAGCCTTGGATCAAAATTTGGTGTTGCTCTAGGTCTCATACCTGCAGAAAAAAAATCATTAGTAGCATAAAAAATTTCCTTCTGCTTTGTTCCACTCATACATGGATAACTCCCCATCATCCTTTGCATACTTTTCCTTGCCCTTTTTTTGATCATATTTGTTTTTCCATGTTCATTTGATTATTTTTTCACTGTCCCAGGACCTTCCATACCACTATCCTTATGTACTCCTGCATTAACAACCCTATCCACCTCCACACTACCAAATCTCACTTGCTTTGTATCATTGAATTCACTTATAGGACATACAATGGTCCCAATTAGGATTTCATCTTGCTCCATGAACTTTTCTCCAAGCATTCCACCCTGTTTCCCATACTTCCCTACAAAATTTTCATCAGTTACCTTGCCTAAATCAGACCTAGGCACAGTTTCTTTCTCTAATTTTTTCCAAAATAAATTCTCCACTATCATACCACCATTTGTAGGTGTCTTGCTTGCTGCTCTAACATCAGTATCCTACTCCAAACCAACAAACATATTTTCTACAAAATACACAAGCGTCAAAGGCTCCTTCTTTCCAAAACTTACAACCTTAGACTTGCCTTTATCCTTCTCTTTTCCCTGCAAAGGAGTTAGTTTGAAACTTTGACCATCCTTCCAAATCGTATAGGTGTTTTCCCAACCATCACACATCTACCTTCGGTCAAATTTCCATGGCCTTCGCAAGAGCAGATGGAACAATCCATATGCAATATATCACATAAGACCCTATCCTTGTACTCCCCAATCTAAAAATCCACATAGGCTTGCTCATTCACCACTAAGGTTTGACTATCATTCACCCAAGAAACCTTGTAGGGTACTACAGGAGGTATCTTCTCTAGCTTTAACTTATCTACCATCTCCTTGGATCCCATATTCTCTTGAGAACTTGAATTAATGACTAATTGGCACACCTTACCTTTGCATTTGCATGAGGTTTTGAATAGGCTCCTTTGGCTCATGTCTTCCTCCTTAAGTGTTTGTAACAATGTCCTTCTCATCATGAGTGCTTCTCCCTCCTCTGGATCTGTAGGTCTCCTTTAAATTTCATGCTCTTCCTCTTGAATCAATTGTGTTCTCCTCTCACTCCTTCTATCACCACTTAAAGTCCAACCTTGATTTTGAGGACACTTGAAAGCTAGGTGTCCAAACTCATTGCACCTATAACACCTTCTTGAAAATTCATTGTAATCTCTCCTTTGCCTAAAGTTTTTCCTTCCACCTCTCCATCCTCCTATTGCTTTAGGAGCTTTTTCTTTGTTCTTTATAGCATCTTCATGGTATTCCTTAGCTTGCCTTGATGTTTTAGTTGTGCCTCTACCACTAGAAGTGTTTCCTCTTCCTCTTGCTACCTTCTCTTGTTTCCTCTTGAGTTTTTCTTCTGCCCTCATTGCCATTTGAAAGCATTTCTCAACTAATTTTGGTTCCAACAATTTGATCTCATCTTGAATATTATACCTCAAGCCATTCAAGTACCTATCAACCATTCCTTCCTCATCTTCTTCATGTTTAGTTCTTATGTTGAACTTATAAAATTACCCAGTATAAGATTGCACATATAGTTCCTTTTTTCTAAGATTTTGAAACTTCTTAAGTAACTAAACATTATAATCACATGGAAGGAATTTACCTTTCAATTTTGTCTTCATTTTTTCCCAAGAAATGATATTATTTTTCCCTTTCTTTTTCATTTCTTCTTCCACAAAATTCCACCGTACCAAAGTATGTCCCTTCAGTCTTCTTTTAACCTTCTTCACCTTGTGCTCTTCATCAACATCTTCACTATCAAAGTAGTTTTCCAAAGCCCCTATCCAATCCAAGAGCTCTTCACTATGAATTTTTCCTTCATACATAGGATCATCTATTTTCCCATGTCCATCCTTCTTCACAACCTTCAAAAGCTTCATCATTCTCACATCTTTTGGATCCATCTCCTCTTCTTCATGAGGGGTCTCCTCCTCTTCTTCAAAATCAAATTCATTCAAAAGATTACTACATTTAGCTTTCATTGCAGCCATGTCCTGCTTTAGGGCTTCTATTTCTTTGTCTTGGTTGTCAATCTTCGTTGCAACATGATTCACCTTAGGAGGCATTTTGATTCCTCCAATTACCTTCTTCTCACACACAAAACTTAATTTTTCCTTCCCAAGAGACCTAATCCCTTTCTATGATACCACTCTAATGCAGATTAGGGAATAAACTCACCAAAATACCTAATTGATTAGTCCTCAACAAGAAAACCGCTCTTTGCAACACTAAACTCTCAACTTGATCCAATCTCACGCTTCAAGGTTTGTAGTCTTGAAATTTAGCATTACAAAAATATATTTTAGAGAAGGCTTCCAAATTCCTTCTAGACACACTAAAAGTCTCATAACATCACCCCACACAATGTTGCAACAAACCCACCAAGACTTTTTGTCATAAAATAGACAAACCTTTAGACTGCCATGTTTTAGGTTCACTGAATAAGTCCAATTTAATGAAGGAAGTGTTCCATAAATCCTTCTCTCTCACCAAAATGCACATGATATAGTTGAGTTGTGATCTAAAACCACAAAATCCACCTTTAGTTCAGTACTATCAGACCTCTAACACACAACACCATGAAACCCTCCTTTAGTATACAAAAAAAAGAGGTTTATTGGAAAAACATATGACCTCGGGTTTTCAAGCCAAACCAATGCCTCCAAAACATTTTAATATCCATACACAAAATTAAAATCTTATAAAATCCGACTTTCCTCAAGGATTTCTCAAAACCCTAGATCAAAACCACTAATTTCATCATTTTTCTTCACAAAACAATAGGGGCAGCAATACTTCCTCTTTCATTCTTCCTCCACCACTCAAATCGAGAATACTACCATCTAATATAACTTCGTAGGACCCATTACACTAGTCATAGTGATCACAATTAGTGTATGGGTCCTTTAGAACATGATTTTTACTGCAAAATCGTTAAATAGAGTACTTCTAGCATGCTACAAGAAAAACAAGGATATATACTGCTAAAGACAATGGATATCCCTCAAACTTGTTCTAGAGGGTTGTTAAAACATGCCACCACATAGTGAAAGTAATTAGATGGAACCACCAAACTTTATGAGTACATACAAACCTGCAAATGTTAGGAAAACTCTGAAAAATTAAGGAATAATAGAGATAATTCTTATTGCAAAATGCTTCAAATTACTTAGCCAACAATTACAAAAAAGTTTTTAAGCATCCTTAAAGACTTCTCCACTTTATCCAATTGACCAACTAACAATACCTGACTTCCAAACACTAATGACCCATTATTTTTCAAAAATTGCAAGTTTCACAACTTTTATTGTCAACATTTACAATATTTAAGCAAGATTTTGCATTTTCTACGTAAATGACCTCCCATGCACTCAAGTCAATTAAAAATGGTCTTGTGATACCTTATTAATCCTCTCCTAAGAACTTAGACACAAAAACAACCAAAACCTTGATTTTATCCATCTTGACAAGGGTTGACAACTTTTACAATTTTCATTATTTTGACATATTTTGCAACTTCCTCATTGCTTATTCACTGTAAGACTTTCAAATCAACTTATGGAACTTTCAAGACTCAATTTATTTTCACCATAAGGTGTAGGTACCCCTACACCATACACCCTCCCATAGAAAAGACTCTTTTCCCAAGAGTAAAAACTTGTTCCATGCTTGCATCTTGCTACTCCATGCATCTTCAGACCTGTTACTTGCTTCCTTAACCCTGGATCAAATTTGGTGCTGATCTAGGTCTCAAAGCTGCAAAAAAACAAGCATTAGTAGAATAAAAATCTACCTTATCCTTTGTTCCACTCATACATGGATAACTCACCATCATCCTTTGCATACTCTGCCTTGTCCTTTTTGTGATCAGATTTGCGTTTCCCTATTCATTTGGTTCTTTTTTTACTTTCCTCAAACCTTCCATGCCACTATCCTTATGTAATCCTACATTAACAACCCTATCCACCTCTTCACTAGAAAATCTCACTTGCTTTGTATCATCGCATTCACTAAACGGACATACAATGGTCCCAATTAGGATTTCATATTGCTCCATGAAATTTTCTCCAAGCATTCCACCTTGTTTCCCATACTTCCCTAAAAAACTTTCATCATTTACCTTGCCTAAATTAGACCTAGGCACAATTTATTTCTCTACTGTTTGCAAAAATAAAATTTCCACTATCCTAGCACCATTTGTAGGTGTCTTGCTTGTTGCTCTAACATCAATATCCTGTTTGAAACAGGCAAATATATTGTCTTCACTATCCACAAACCTAAAAGGTTCATTGTTTCCAAAAATTACCACCTTAGGCTTGCCTTTATCCTTCTCTTTTCCCTACAAATGAGTTAGTTTGAAACTTTGACCATCCTTCCAAATGGTATAGGTGTTTTCCCAACCATCATACATAGACCTTCTATCAAATTTCCATGACCTTCCCAAGAGCAGATGACAACAATCCATTGGAAATATATCACATAAGACCCTATCCTTATACTCCCCAATCTAAAAACCCACATAGGCGAACTCATTCACCACTAAGGTTTGACTATCATTCACCCAATAAACCTTGTAGGGTGCTACATGAGGTATCTTCTCTAACTTTAACTTATCTACCATCTCCCTAGATACCATATTGTCTTGAGAACCTAAATCAATGACTACTTGGCACACCTTACCTTTGCATTTGCATGAGGTTCTTTATAGGCTCCTTCTTTGGCTCATGTCTTCCTCCTTAGGTGTTTGTAACAATATTCTTCTCGTTATGAATACTTCTCCCTCCTTTGGATCTATAGGTCTACTTGAACTTTAATCTCTTCCTCTTGAATCAATTATGTTCTCCGCTCACTCCTACCACCACTTAAAGTTGAGCCTTGATTTTGAGGACACTTGAAAGCTAGGTGTCCAAATTCATTACACATATAACACCTTCCCGAAAATTCATTGTAATCTCTCCTTTGCCTAATTTTTTTTTCCTTCCACCTCTCCATCCTCATCTTACTTTAGGAGCTTGTTCTTTGTTCTTTACAATATCTTCATGGTCTTCCTTAGCCTGCCTTGATGTTGCAATTTTGTCTCTACCCCTAGAAGTGTTGCCTCTTCCTCTTTCTACCTTCTCTTGTCTCCTCTTGAGTTTTTCTTCTACCCTCATTTCCATTTGAAAGCATTGCTCAACTGATTTGGTGCCAACAATTTGATCTCATCTTGAATATTATACCTCAAGCCATTGAAGTACCTAGCAACCATTTATTCCTCATCTTCTTCATGTTTAGTTCTTATGCTTAACTTATAAAATTCTTCAGTATAAGATTGCACATCTAGTTCCTTTTGTCTAAGATTTTGCAACTTCTTAAGTAACTAAACATTCTAATCATAAGGAAGGAATTTACATTTCAGTTTTGTCTTCATTTTTTCCCAAGGAATGATCTTTCTTTTCCCTTACTTTTTCCATTCTTCTTGCAAAAAATTCCACCATACCAAAGCATGTCCCTTTAGTCTTCTTTTAGCCTTCTTCACCTTGTCCTCTTCATCAACATCTTCACTATCAAAGTAGTTTTCCAATGCCCTTATCCAATCTAAGAGCTCTTCACTATCAAGTTTGACTCCATACATAGGAACATCTATTTTTCCATGTCCATCCTTCTTCACAACCTTCAAGGGCTTCATCACTCTCACATCTTTTGGATCCATCTCCTCTTCTTCAAGAGGGGCATCCTCCTCTTCTTCAGAATCACTTTCATTCAAACAAGTCCTACCTTTAGACTCACCTTAGGGGGCATTTAGATTCCTCCAATTACCTTCTTATTCTCACACACAAAACTTCAACTTTATTTCCCAAGAGACCTACTACCTTTCTCTAATACCACTCTATTGCAGACAAGGGAATAAACTCACCACTAGACCCAATTGATTAGTCCTCAACAAGAAAACCACTCTTTGCAACACTAAACTCTCAACTTGATCCAATCTCACCCTTCAAGCCTTGTTGTCTTGAAATTTAGCCTTACAAAATATATTTTAGAGAATGCTTCCAAATTCCTTCTATACACCCTAAAAGTCTCATAACATCACCCCACACAACGTTGCAACAAACTCACCAAGACTTTTTGTCATAAAATAGAAGAACCTTTAGACTGCCTTGGTTTAGGGTCACTCAATTAGGCCAATTTAATGAAGTGTTCCCTAAAGCCTTCACTCTCACCAAAACTCACATGATAGAGTTGATTTGTGATCTAAAACCAAAAAAACCACCTTCAATTCATTAATATCAGACATCTAACACACAACACCATGAAACCTTCCTTTAGCATACACAATACAAGGGTTTATTGGAAAAACATATGACCCTAGGTTGTTAGGCCAAAAAATTTCCTCCAACACCTTTGAATATCCCTACAAAAACTTAAAAAATCATAAAATATGACAATGCTCAAGTATTTCTCAACATCCTAGATCAAAACCACTAATTTCATGCATTTTTCTTCACAAAACAACAGGGGCAGAAATACTTCCTCTTTCATTCTTCCTCCGCCAATCAAATAAAGAATCCTACCATATAATATAACTTCCTAGGACCCATTACAATAGTCATAGTGATCACAATTAGTGTATGGGTCCTTTAGTTCATATGATTTTTACTACAAAACCCTTGAGAAGGGTACTTCCTGCCTACTACAAGAAAAAAAAGGATATCCACTACTAAACACAATGGATCTCCCTCAAACTTGTTCTAGAGGGTTGTTAACACATTCCACCACATAGTGAAATGAATTACATGGCACCACCAAATTGTATGGGTACGTACAGACCTAGAAATGTCAGGAAAAATCATAAAATTAATGAAAAATAGAGATGGTTCTTATTGCAAAATGCTTCAACTTACTTAGCCAACCTTTACAAAGTGTTTTTAAGCCTCTTTAAAGGCTTATCCACTTTATCCAATCAACCAACTAACAATAAATAACTTCCAAACACTAATGACCCATTATTTTGTAATAAATGCAAGTTTGACAACTTTTAGTGTCAACATTTACAATATTTAAACAACATTTTGCATTTTCTACCTAAATTACCTGCCAAGTACTTAAGTGAATTACAAATGGTCTTTTTAGACCTTATTCATCCTCTCATAAGAACTTAGACACAAGAACAACAAAAACCTTGATTTTACCCATCTTGACAAGGGTTGACAACTTTTACAATTTTCACCATTTTGGCATATTTTGCAACTTCCTCGTTGCTTATTGATTGTAAGAATTTCAAATCAACTTATGGAACCTTTAAGGCTCAATTTTTTTTCACCATAAGGTGTAGGTGCTCGTGCACCAATGTATGTATGGTAATCATTTGTGGATTAAGAATGGATGCATTAGTGATGCTCTTGATTAATTTACACGGTACCATGTTAGCGTGGAAAGAAGGAAGAAGAAATAAGATTCAACAAGCCTACCCTATTAGAGATGATGGTGATGATGATGATGATCACTTATCAAGAATTGGGATTTTCAAAGGGCTATTTACCTTATGTTCTATAATACACATAGGCACGATGCATCAAGTTATATAGGACCAAGATGACATTGTACCTAGTGTGATGGACTTTGAATCGACAATCAAATAGGAGTACTCCTATTCACACCTGACATATGAAACCTCATTCAAAATGTAGTTTAGATATTCCAAACATCTCAGACCAAAACATAGAAAGGAAAGCCTTCCTATGTGGTCAACAAGATACCTAAAACATCCTCCCTACACCCAAATAAAGCATGCATGACCAAGGTTATATTATAAGAACATCCAACAAGCACAACAAATAAAAAGATAATGATCGTTGCCCCATTCCTTTCTCTCTAAATCCTTTTCTTTGGAAATCATCGAGAGGTCATCAGAATGACTGTTGTAGATGCATAAAATTGGTCATATCTGATTAATCCTAGCATTTAATTAGATATTTATTATTTAATTAATTTCTCTAAAGTCTTCTACATATGATTAAATTAAATTATATTGTCCATTCAATTTATTCTTCTATCATAATTAAATAAATCAATTTTATTTAATTTTTTCACATTCATATGTCCACTTGATTAATTAAATAAATACACTTTATTTATTTAATTAATTATCACTTTTTGAATTTAATTAAGTCTTTTTTATTTAATCAAATTTAAATATTTATTTTCAAATCTTTCTTCTAATTAATTAAATATCTTATTTAATTAATTTCATTTACATACCATTTCTTAAAAAGTTTAATTTTATTTAATTATGAAATCTTCCATTATTCTTCAAATCTAGGGTAAATATTCTATTTTAAGAAAAAAACCTATGTGTCACCCATAAATGAATAATTGAATTTAATAATTCATTATTTATCTTCTTCAAAATCTTTCCATAATTTGACAAAAGGATGATTTTTTACAATTCATCTTTATCATCTTATCTTACCTCTTTTTCAGAAAAGAAAACAAATCTTGCTTTCTATTTCCTTCTATTTTTCTTTAGTCTTGTCCATCCTCAATCGTTAAATCTGCTAGGAATTTTCACAATCGTTGATCATATCAGCCAATCAGAAGCTTTCGAAAACTCTATAAATAGCACTACAAATCCAAGTAATGGTTACAACACACAACAGATAAATTAGAAATTAATTGCATTCTAGCATTATAGCACTCTAGCATTATCATTATAGCATTATCATAATCTTTCATTTTAGCAATCATGTTTAGCATTAGAATAATCATGTCATAGCAATTACATGCATTTCATATGTAATCTCATTCTCTAGGAAGAATGTTCATTGAGCCTAGCATACAATTTGAGAGCTAGCTAGAATCAATGAAAATATTGGAGATAGAGGATGATATGACGACATCGATAACATGATACTAAGTTTGCATCTCAATTATTTTAATATTTGGTTTTTGATATAATGTCTTATTGGTGTGTTTGATTCATTTGTTTTATATTTAACATGCATAAAATCGACCACACATTTCTAGCGCCCACCGTGGGGCTCTTGCCCCATTTTTAAACATTTATCTACAGGTTTTTGACAGGATTTCGCATTCTAGAATTCGGATTTTCAGCAAAAATTTCCGTTTTAGCGAATCTAAGGATTTCTGAAGTGCATACACAACTTCCTAAAGCACATTCATGGTTTATTTCAGCACTCTTGCAAGTACTTTGGCACATCCAGGAACTGTTTCGGCGCATTTAAGGAACAAAACAACACATCTACGGAACAAAATGGCGCATATACTTGACTTAGTTTGTTAAAATTTTCTAAAAAAAATAAAATTAGTTGCATTTTATTGTAGCACATTTAGGAGTATTCGTAGTGCATTTGGAACCTTTTTTAGTGCATTTAGGATCTATTTTAGTGCATTAACTTATTATTGTTGCACATATAGGTGATCTTTTAGCACATACAGGTTGTAACCAAACAGGTTTCTGAGTCTGACATCTTCTGTGGACATAACCTATTTTTGGTTTAAAAAGAACCAATCTAGGGTAATCATAACTGGATTTAAAAAGAAGCAACCTTAGGATAGACATGGATTTAAAATGAAGCAATCTAGGATAGTCACCACACATTGATTTTGTGGTTAAAATGAATCTCATGCTTTTTTTGAAGCAACATCTTCACATAGTTTAGATCATTGTGATTTGGGTTTTAAAAGGAACAGTGTCTACTGTGTTTGTGGCAATAGATCTATTCTCTCTCCTTAACTGGGTGACCAAAACACCAGACTTTCCTTTTACATTCATGCAATTTTACTACTTTATTACATCCTGTAGAGGGCTTGGTCTTATGGGAAAAAGTACTCACCCAAGAGGAACGACTCAAGTGGGTTCAAGCCAAAGCTAGACTATTCCGCCCCACTATAAAATTTAAAGAAAATCAGGGGGAATCCTCTTTTTCTAGTAGTGTGCAAGATAACCATCCACAAAGCCTTTGTTCTAAAGGTTGGGGGGTCTCCTGAGGGAGTTTATTATTTCCGCACCAAACAGAAACCCTTACTACGAACCTAGTGTAGTATCTAGCCGAAGTCAGTTTCTGAACATCATAATAATCACAGTGCAAGGAGAGGGAAGAATCTGCCCCCAAGATACTGACCATATAACTACCAAGGACCATTTGCTCAGGGGATCTGGTATACACTTCCATCACTCTGAGTAAGTGCCTGGAAAAGACAAAAACATGGGTGCCTCTTCGGGGGTGACACAACAATGTGAGTCGATGCAATTCTAAGATGTGGGTTGTTGATTATTATGATGACCTACCTAAGTAATAAGAGTGAGTCTGCTTGAACTGTCAATCATGTGTAAAACCTATGAAAACACTTTTTGAAAAACATTTTTGAAACATACACTTGATGTTTAGTATAAGACTTAAAAATAACTATTTTCAGAGTATTTGTTGTATTTTCAATCACACTAATTCAGATAAAAGATCATCTGAAATGAACATGTCAAATTTTAGCTAAAACTGCTCACAAACTGATTAAAAAAATTACCTTAGAAAAACTGTTCTAGCACATATAGGGTATATTCTAGCGCATATGAGGTCTATTCTAGTGCATTCACTAGTTAATTCCACACTTTTTTAGGTCTATTTTAGTGCATTGAGTCTTTTGACGCATACACTGCCTATTCTCAGAAAAAAAAAATTAGTATAGGATACAAAGTAACACATTTGGGACATATTGTAGCGCATTTGACCATTTCTTTGGCGCATATCCCTATTTTTGAAGCACATATAGGGGATAGAATGGAGCATTTGTCACTTTTCTAGAATCATTATTTTTGACAAATTCAAGTTTATAACATTCTTGGTCTAGTAACATATCAACAATTTCTCTCATGCTTAGGGAGTGGAAATCTACCAAGTTTGTCAAGAAGTCAATTTCCAATAGAATCAAGAAACCCAAGAAACCTCTAGGTTACAAGAAAACTTTACAATGAAGGAAGTTTTTATACAAGAGTCGAAACTTCTTGCTCCATTATCGCAAATTTCTCCATAGGTACCAAGATTTTATCAGGGGATTTACTGACGAATATGTTGTAGACCCTCTAGATTCACAAGCCTATTTTCAAAGAAGAGCACTCTCACAATGACACAATCACAATCAACCTCTTGATTTCAACTATATACCACAACCTTCTATCAAATATTCAACACATTTTAGTCAAATACTTCAATAAGTTGAAATAGGCTATTTGATATACTGATCATTCTTCAAAAACAAGGATCAATCTTATAAGTGCACCTTTCATCACAAACTTTTGAATTCTTAGTTCAACTTCTCCCAATAGGATTCTAACATCCTTTATCATTGGAGGCCACAACCATGAATTAGGAACATAGTTTTGGTCATATCATAAGATTTTCAATCTTATCAGACTAAAATATCATCATTAGTTGCACTCATCAAACTATGATAACATCTTGAAAGCATATGCCTATTTTTACATGATCACAATATAATAAACTAAAGGAAGATATTCAACAAGAAGATCATACCTCAAAAACTCAAGAGGAAGGTGAAAATAGAGATCCTCTTTATAGTGTGAGTCAAAATCCTCTTTTTGAAGACAAAATGACCAAAGGAGCAAAGGATTTTTTTACTTCCAATAGAGATCTGCAAAAAACCCTTGAGGATAGTGAGGATGAACAAGAAGAAGAGTGTCACCTTAAAGAAGTTGAACAAGATCCTAAATTCCTAAAAGCAGTAGAAAATATTTTAGCACGTGACAAAAAAAAATATTTCCTATATCTAGCTGACAAAGGAGCTAAACTGCCTCATGATTTTGATACTGAGAACATAAAGAGTAAACCTGACCCTTATCTAATCTTGGTACCTTGACTCAAACAATTAAAACATTACAAGGAAAAATTAAATATCTACAAGGGAGAGCCACAACAAAGACATATGCTCTCGATGATATATGTCCATATCCCTTTGATCGACGTCTCAACATGATCATGTTTCCTAAGCATTGTGAAATCCAAAAGTTTGATCATTATAATGGGAAATCGGATCCAATTGACCATATTAGGGACTTCTGAAACATTACTTTGGAATTTTCTCATGAGGATACATACTTAATGCATTTTTTTCCATGAATTCTTGGAGGCCAATCTATGGAATGGTTATCAAAAATCAAACCGCTTGTCAAAAATTTTGAAGAATTGATCAACGAGTTCATCTCACAATATTCTTATAACATACAACACCAAATAACCATAATTGATCTATGCAAGGCTAAGCAAAAACCTGGTGAAACATCCATCACATTTCTTCAAAGATGGAGAAGATTGTTCGCTAGGTATCCACATCATGTTCCTGAAAAGGAAAAGATCACTACATTTATAAACAGCTTGGATCAAGAGATGAGTTATCATCTAAATATTCATTGTCCTTGCTCTTTTCAAAAAATGATTGAAAATGCAATCAAAATTGAAAGTGCATTAGTCTAGAGGGGAATAATCAAACTTGATAGAGACAATCCTAGCTCCTCAAATCACCACAATGAAAAATCTAAGTTTTGGACTCGTAACAAGAATGCAGTGAATGATGGTCTTGTAGATGCACATCATGTCTCACCTAAGCCAGTTGTTCTTAGTATTCCTCACAATAGCAACTATAATAATTTCAACTCAGTTATGAATCAAGGGAATGATCCTCCTCTTGCAAGGAATAACCAAAATCCAACTTTTGTTCCAAATCAAAGTAATACCAACAACCAAGGATATCATGGAAATAATAATTCCTTAGGAAATACATCAAACACGAATCCACAACAATCTCCATTTTTTTCCAACAGAAGAACTTTTACTCCGTTGGGACAATCTTTGGAATCTGCCCTTAAAGACTTGATTGCAAAGAACGTTATTACCCTACCGCCTCAATGTAACTTCGAACCTAGTGTGAAGCCACCATCATGGAATGATACGTACTATTGTGAATATCATAGATGTAAAGGCCATCATCTGAATAATTTCCAAGGCTTAAAGAATGCTATTCAAGATCTAATTGACAAAGACATTGTCACAATAGAAGGGAACCAACAATCAAACAAAGACCACCAAGCATTTTGAAATCCTTTGCCCAACTATCAAAAGGGTGAGTCTTCTGGAAAAAATGTGAATCATATCGATGAGCATATAATCAATCATATCTACACTAATGACTAGCGGGTTAATGTTATAAAATTCAAAGAGAAAGTGGAATATGTAGAAGTTAACATAACAACAAGGGAACAAGCTAAAGTTGTCCTAAAAGGTGCTCCTTCAAAATCCATTGTGCCACCACCTCAACATCAATATGATTTAATCAATCAACTTGGGAAAACTTCTGCTCAGATCTCTATTTTGGAACTTCTAAATATTTCCCCAGTGCACAAGGAAATTTTAGACAAAACCCTCATTGAAACAACTATATTTGATGATCTGAATGTGGATCAATTTCAAGCCATCTTGGGACATTTGTCCTCACCCACATGCCTTTCATTTTCTAAAAAATATGATGTTTCCATGACACATCCCCATAATTCATCATTATAATTAGAAGTCATGGTCCACAAGTTTTGTGTCAGACGAGTTCTAATAGATAGAGGTGCTGGTTTGAACATATGTACCATGAAATTAATTCGGGCTTTATAATTTTCTAAGGATTTCATTGATCCCAGAAGAAATATTACTATTAAAGCCTATGATGATGGGGAAAGAGCATCCAAGGGTTTAATCATGTTACCAATTAGAGTGGGGCCTCTTATCAAAAATACTTTTTGTCAAGTGTTAGACCATGATCTCACCTACAACATCTTGTTGGGTCATCCTTGGATCCATGAAATGCAAGCTATAACATCCACATATTATCAATGTCTTAAGTTTTCATATGATGAACATGAGATCACAATACCAGCTAATAATTATCATAGTCAAACTTGTGCCAACATCAAAGCTAGTTAAGACACTTTGGTTCCCAACAATCAAGAAGCGTCTGCTAGTACTACTCCAAAAGTTGATACACAAATCAGTCAACTAACCAAAAAATTTGACAAGCAACTACGGTTCAAGGACAATGGAGTAGGAGAATATTCTTTTTGTCTATCTAATCTTCCTATGTCACCTCAATCACATGGACATCCTTCTATCGTGCAACATCAGATATTTGTAGCATCAACATCAACACAGTCACCAACAGGGCCAAATACAAAGTTTAATGGGCGTTTTATCAAAGAAAAATTCCCCATGGAAGATCCTAAGGACAGAGATATTCTAAGTTGGCTCTATAAAGAGGAATATGAAACTATTCTCAATACCAAGTTACCAATTGATAAATATGGTAAGGGATATTCAATCATGTAAAAGATGGGCTATGATGGTAATGGTCCTATTAGAAAGAGAAAAGGAGTAGTTGAGCCTATTGACCCTCCAGGGCTAGCTGCAAAAGATAAAACAAGACTAGGATATGATACTAGCTCAAAAGAAACAACATCCAAACAATTGAATGATACTATACTCACATTTCAAGAAAGTTTTAATCCAAGGGCAGCATGCTTGGCAACAATTCAGAATTTCATCGATAATAACTCTGACACAGACTCTGGAAAATATGAATGGGATACCATCCATAATGATGAATTCTAGAGGGACAAACAGGTTTATGTGATACAAAAGTATATGCCTACTCTAATCAAAGGAGAAGGGTCAAGGACACAACCACAAGAATCTAAACTATAATGCAACTATGATTCTAGTGATATTGAGTTAGATTTAATCGAACAAGACTACCGTGAGGACAGTACCATCATTGATCTACCTCATACCTCGGATCCTATAGACACCTCCGTTATGACCATAACCATAGCCAATTTCACGCAACCTAATGACCCACTACCGCTAATACATCTCGATCTCATTGATTGGGTTCTATCTGAACCTCTTGATATACCTATGTTTCCAACCAACAAATCTATCATAAAATTCCTTTCAGCAAATGATGTAAATGATTGTTCCACTAGAAATTTTTGGCATGAGATCCTTAGTCAGGAGAGTGTCAAGTTTCCTAGTGGAAAAAATAAAAATAAAAAAGAAAGATCTAATGGTGAAAACCAGAATCTGGCAGTATTAGATCAAACAAAAGATAAAACAAAGAGTGTATTAGATGGTGAAAACCTTTTTAAGGCACCAGATGATGGGATGCTTGACACTATCCCAAAGCATAATCATGAGTGATTTCCTATCTTGATTGAGCCTACAAAAGCAATTAATCTTGAAACTATAGAGAAACCAAGGATTCTACAGTTAGCTGCATCAATAATAGATAAAGAAGTACCCGAGTTCATGGAATTTCTTAGAGAAAATCAAGTCAAATTTTCCTGGTCTTATGCAGACATGCCAGGTCTTGATCCTGATTTTATAATGCATCACTTGTCCATTAAGACAAGAGTGAAACCTATGAAACAAAAACTTAGAAAGATGCATCCTCATGTGGCGCTACTAGTTAAAGAACTTAAGAAACTCCTCGATGTGGCATTTATAAGATCATTTGACTATGCAGAATGGATCTCCAACATAGTTCCTATATCCAAGCCTAACAAAAGTGTTAGAATATGCACAAATTTTATAGATCTTAATAAGGCATGTCCTAAGGATGAATTCCTTCTTCCAAGAATTGATACCATAGTGGATCTGACGGCTGGCCATTCCATGTATTCACTAATGGATGGTTTTTCTAGATATAACCAAATCAAGATTGCACCTGAAGACTAGGACACAACAACTTTCACATGTCCATGGGGGACTTACTATTGGAAGGTCATGCCTTTCGGATTAAAGAATGTTGGGGCTACATATCAAAGAGAGATGACTACATTTTTTCATGACATGATGCACACATTCATGGAAGATTATGTCAATGAAATACTGGAAAAATCATACATAAGAGAAGGACATCTCGAGATATTATCCAAAATATTTGCAAGGTTGGAAAAGTTCAAAGTTCGCCTCAACCCCAAGAAATGTGTTTTTGGAGTCACATCCAAAAAACTCTTGGGATACATATTTTTAACAAAAGGAATTAAAGTAGATCCTGCCAAGGTACAAGCAATCATGGAAATGCCTCCACCAAGGAATATCAGTTAGTTGAGATCACTACAGGGATGACTCCAATCTATACGAAGATTCATTGCACAACTAGCAGATAAATGTCTACCTTTCACAAATCTACTACATAAGAATGTTCCTTTCAAATGGGATGATAAGTGTGAATGGCCTTTCAACAAATCAAGCAGTATTTAATGAACCCAATAGTTCTAGTACCAACCAATCCAGACAAACCACTCATCTTATACATTGCTGCAACAAAAAAATCTTTAGGGGCGTTGTTAGCACAAGAAGACTCTACAAGAAAATAATGTGCAATCTATTATATCAGCCGAACATTAACAGGTCATGAGCTCAACTACACTTTCATTGAGAAGGCTTGCCTAGCAGGGTCTTTTCTTTGCAAAAGTTTTGACACTACATGTTAACTCATACAATCAATCTTATTGCAAAGATTGATCCACTCAAATACCTATTAAGCAAGGCCACATTGACAGGAAGGTTAGAAAAATGGGTCATGATCTTAAGCAAATTCTATATCCATTATATTGATCACAAAGCAATCAAAGGACAAGTTATTGCTAACCAACTGGCTGAAGCACCCCTACAAGCAAAGCATCCCATGCACATTCAATTTCTAGATGTTGATGTCTTCATGGAAAAATCAAAGCAACCTTGGTCATTATATTTTGATAGCTCATTTACTCAACATGGATCAGGGGTAGGCATACTCTTTGTCACCCCTCAAGGAAATACCATTTCTCAATCATATCGGCTAATGTTTCCATGCAATAATAATATAGCTGAATATGAAGCTTTAATCACTGGACTCAAAATAACATTGGAATGGAGAATCATAGAATTACAAGTCTACAATGACTCACAGTTAGTCATTAACCAGATCAATGATGATTATCAAACTAAAGATGACAAATTGTTGCCATATAAGAAAATGGTTGACAATTTCAAGAAATACTTTGTAGACATCAAGTTCATACAAATTCTAAGGCTTGTTAACAAGGCAACTAACGCTATGGCCACAATGGCTTCATTATTACATCTCCCAGAAACTCAAGCACACTATGAATTTCTGGTGGAACAATCATTTACGCCTGCCTATGACACACCTGAAAGCCAAATCATTTGCCACTTACTAGGATTTGATTGACCTTGGTATGGAAAAATTTATGCCTACCTAAAAGACGACATCTTACAACTCGTCTTATCCCGTAACCAAAAGTGCAACTTTATCCGCCAATCCTCTTGCTATACCCTTATTGTTGACACTCTCGATCGCCACAGTCTTGATGGTACTTTACTTTGATGTCTTGAATGTGACAAATCTGATAAGGCTTTACAAGAAGTTCATGGTGGAATTTGTGGTACTCATTCAAGTGGACTAACCTTATCCAAGAAATTGATTAGAATGGGTTACTACTAGCCTACAATGGAGAGAGAATCATTCACTTTTGTAACGAAGTGCTCTAAATGTTAGATACATGGAAATCGCATTCCTGCACCAACACATGAACTACAACCATTCATTCCAACCTGGCCATTCTCTCAATGGGGGTTGAATTTAGTTGGCCAGATTCATCCTTCATCATCAAACAAACACAAGTTCATCATCATAGTGACAGATTATTTTACCAAGTGGATTGAGGAAGTCCCTCTCACTAAGGTTACTGGCAAACAAATCTCATCATTCATACTCAACTATCTCATTTGTTGGTATGGCATTCCCAACTCCATAATCATAGATAATAGAAAAACATTCAAGAATCAGGATGTTGACGAACTTTGTGAAAGATTCCATATTCAACATAGATAATCAACACCTTATTATAGACAAGGCAATGGCCAAGTAGAGGCCTCAAATAAAACAATATTGAAAATTTTGAAGAAGACTGTGAATGATGCAGGGAAAGATTGGCATGTTCAACTTAATCCCGCATTATGGGCCTATCAAACTAGTATCTGAACGCCAACAAGAGCAACACCATTTGCTCTTGTCTATGGAGTAGAAGCCATTTTGCCACTAGAAGTTGAGATCCCATCACTTAGAGTATCATTGAAAGGTCTCATAATAGATGATGAATATAGAGTTTCCCGATTGCAAGAATTGGAACTTCTTGATGAAAAGAGACAACGCACAGCTGATCATTTGAAATCCTATCAACAAATGATGTCTCACAGCTATAAGCACAAATTCAAACCATGTACCTTTTAGGTTGGTGATCTTGTTCTAAAAGAGAACCCATGCAATCAGCAAGATAGAGAGAAGAAAGGAAATTTTGAACCAAATTGGTTGGGTCTGTACATGGTCATAGCAGTATATGGTTCAGGAGCATACAAGTTGTCAACACCATAAGGGGACCTGTTTGACGAACCCATCAATAACATGCACTTGAAAAATTATTATGTCTAAAGTGGTTATCGTCATTTATAAAAGTCCTGAAAAAATACAAAAACATCAGAAAAAGTCCTGAAAAAATACAAAAACATTAGAAAAAGTCCTGAAAAAATACAAAAAAATTAGAAAAAGTTTTGAAGAAATACAAAAACATAAAAAAAAGTCCTAAAAAATACAAAAACATCAGGAAAAAGTCTGAAAAAATACAAAAACATCAGAAAAGTCACGAAGAAATACAAAAACATCGAAAAAGGTCGTAGAAAATACAAAAACATCAGAAAAAGTCCTGAAAAAATGGTTACCTTGGTGAAAACCTGGCAAATAGGCATCTCGATAGCAAAAAAAAAAAAAAATCTAGAAAAATGCAATAAAAACAAATAGTGAAAATCCAGCAAATAGACGCTATTTGTAGCTCTCTATCTATTAGTTCATGTTCTGCATTTGGCTTCTTAGCCTTCATTTCATGCATCTTTACATCATCTTAGGGTCGTACCAGCATCATGTTTCCACCCTTTTCCTAGAGTGATAACATCTTACCATGGCTTGACCATCGTACATATTCATTTCAGCAAGTTGTGTCAAATACTAGGGGCAAACATTGACATACTCTGGGGCAATCAACTTTCAGTTTCTACCAAAACAACTCGATGATGATATAGAACTCAATCATGTGAACAAACAATCAAATCACATGAACAACTATCCAACCATTGATCCATATCACAATGGTTTTTTAGAAAAAATACCATATCATGACTCATATCTGGATGATCTAAAATATGAATAATGATTGGAATATCAGTTTTACATTTTGAATAATGGTTGTTTAATTTTTTGATATCAACTCTTTGGAGCACACTCAATGATGTACTCAACTAGAGTGGCAAGGAAGGAGGATGATTTTTCTTTGTCTGTTGTCTTGAGGTTAACTATCAATTTGATGCAAATATGTCATGAAACATGATTTCCAAAGCGTATCATTGATGATAGTTCCACATTTGCATCAGAAAGTGGTTAGTCTTTGTCTGTTTATGCAAGAAATGCTTAGGTCATCTCAGTTCAATTATACCTCGATGCTTGTGTTCGCTTGCTATATCAAAAATCATGAAAGTTGTACTCAAGTCATCATTGGTGCTAATTTCCCCTCTAATGCTTGTACATACTTCCAACATTTTAAAATGCTTTATGATGATTCATGTAAGCTAACAAAAGGTTCAACAAATAGTTAGTTTTGTTTAGTTGCATTTTATTTAGGTCAATGTACATATCTTTAGACTATTTGTGGAGGACATTCGGAAATTTGTTTCATTATCATCTTTCATCTTCATGCTCATTTCATTAATCATTATCATTTCATCTAAGTCTTGAACATATCATATAGTTTAGCATTTATCATTCATTTTCATATAATCCTTTCTCATGTATTTATCCTTCATGCTGCATTATCATTTCATTGCATATCATTGATCGTTCTCATTTTTTATCATCCTGATCCTTTATCATTTCATATCATTGATTTATTCATTAATCCTTCCCATATCACTTTCATTATCATATCATCCAATCATTTCATTTTCATTTCCGTGTCATCTTCATTTTCATCTTATCATTACATTTTACATAACATCTCATTTTATTACATTTTCATATCATTTCATTACATTCCATCATCTCATATCATTTCATTTCATCATATCGTTCAAATTCATTTCATTTTATCATTCCATCTCATTGCATTTTATATCATGTCATCATTCATCATGTCATGTTCTCATCATTATCATTTTCATATCCTTATTATTCATATAATTATCATTTATCATCCCATCAAATCATATCATTTTATCATCTCATTTCATTTCATTTCATCATTTCATATCATTACATTTCATCATTTCATATCATTACATTTCATTTCATTTTATCATTTCATCAATCTTTTTCGTATTCATTACATTTCATCATTATTAATTCTTTCATAACCATTTATTATTTACATATTTTTTTTATCATTTTTCATATATACAACATTTGATTCATATCATTTCCTAACCATATTACATATTCATCATGCATTTCATAAACACAACATCACATCATCATCATTTATAGCATTTGAAAAATTCAAAAACACAAATTTCATATATTACATTTTCACATCATTTGCAAACCATATGTTTTCATAACATTTCATATCATATATCATATCATCTCAAACACGTTGCATTTTTACCATCATCATCCACCTACATGAGATCATTAGTACACATCATATTGCACATCATCATATCATTATCATATCACATCCTCCTGCAAATCATGTTGGTCTGTAAATCATCAAATCTAGATATCAAAATCCATATCACATAAACAAGGAAATAAATGCATATCCATCTCATATCATCATATCCAATACATCATCAAAACTCATCACTGTTGCATATCATCACTCATCAAAATTACATACAAATGTCCAAAAGTCCAATGACACTAAAAAATCTTGAAAGATACATGAGATATGATTAAAACTCCATATATATGCTCCAAGAATATGAGATACATCAAATCAATCATACATCAATGGCTCAAGGCTGGCTGGTGGACCCCCTTGATGGAGATGGTCTCACGGATGGTGGCCTACCACTAGTCCCTGCATCTAGATCCCGTCGAGGTCTAGTAACCCCTAGGCTCTATGTGGCTATATGTGTCCTACTCCTAGTCCTACTGTGGCATTGTGAGAAAGGCTCTCTGTGCTCAAGAGGACATAACTCCTCGTATCAAACTCAATAATACTCTGCCTCTCTGGACATCTCAAAGCCCTCTGCAATGGCCTCTCACAATGATGCACTCTCTATAGTGCCCATAAGCCTCTGAGCAACACCCTCTACCTCTGCTACCCTCTGTCTAAGAGAATCTCTCTCTGCTATCAATTGGGCTACCTAGGGGTCTGGGGTAGGCTGAGGTACCTGTGCCTGTGCCTATGACTATGCCAGTTGTACCTGTAGTTGTGCGACCAAACCCTGCGCCTGAACCAACTGGCTCTGCAACTACACCTGGGCCTGCAAAGTATCTATTTGTCCTACTGAGATGTGGAGCCAACCCTGATCACTATCCTCTGCCCAATCCTAGTCCTCAGCCTTCGCATGATCTGCACACCACCCAAAATGTCTAGCCTCGGTCTCACTAGAACCTACCCCTCATCTCTACTATCATGTCCATCACTCCCATCTAAGCTCTCCCCCTCTCCACTCTCCTCATCCTCTCCCCCAACCGCTGCTTGCTCACCACCTGCCACATCCTCCTATCTCCCTACCCTTGGTTGCGATACCACCAAAATGGGTGTTGGCTCATCAAGACATGTCAACCATTGAAATGGATGTGTATGATAATAAACAAAGTACTCCTCAAACATCCCAACATAAAAAATATCCCACCTATCATCCCATGCCTCGGATGCTAAAGCAATATACTCTATATAGGATATCTGATATGAAATGCCAGGTCCCCATCCTGCCTCATCCTTGCTCTGCGCATAGTGAGAAATACCTTGAGGCATACCCTATGTGAATATAAACTATCACTGCACCCACAATGCCAAAAACCTCTCAATGATGAATGGGTTCCTCCCTATAAAAAACTAGGGCATACATACGAATGACATCTCAAGGTGATTTGTATCCCATGGATCACAATCTAGGTATGGCCACCATATCACTGCATCCATATCGTGAAGACACCGTCTCCAGTAATCCAACTTTCCCAGTTTAGGTTGGACAAGGAACATCGAATATGCATATACATAGGGTTTTCCTGGTGGCCTCACTCTAGGACAAGCTGTTCTCGTCACAACAATATCCTCCCATGCCCAGATCTAGAGCAGTGTCACACCACCTGATGAAGGTCATGATATAGATGAGCCAACATTAAACTCCCCCAAGAATATCTTTGTGGCTATACCAACATCTTCTCAAGCACTGGTACATTTTGACCAATTTTTCGACGACGACCTGTCAGAATTTCGATGGCTATTCGTCGTTGTTATTTCGTCAAAATTTCAATGGAATTTGAAACGTCAAAATTCTAGCCCGACATCCGATGCTAGGTCAGAATTTTGATGTTTCAAATGTCATCAAAATTCTGATGAAATAACAGCGACGAACAGCTGTTGAAATTCTGATGGTCCATTGTCAAAAAATTGGTCAAAATGTAACAGTGAAGGATCCTCCCCCATTCTACTGATAGTCCCTTTAACCAGTGATCCAGACAAAGGAGACCTCCAATGAATGCACCCAAAACTTTAGGTAACTGGATACCCCCTGAAGTCTGCCCATGGTACCTAGTACCCTGCTGTGTGCACATCACCATATACTCTCCTCAGTGCATCTGTCGCACCTAGCTCCTTGTGATCATAGAACACAAGGGAACCTACCACTGGAATACCCAATATCCTGTAAACATTCTCAGGAGTCACAGTCACCTCACCCATCAGCAAATGCAAGGTGTTGTGCTTCAAATGCCACCTCTCTGCCAGCGTAGTCAACAGTCCCCTGTTGACCCGAATCATAGGAATGGACAACAATGATCTCAATCTACATGTCCCTATCAACACTATATCATCTGGTGTCAGCTCGGGTATCCTATGCCACCCCGTGGATTGACGCTGCCTAATCTGGGGGTTTTTGAAAACCTCCTATTTTCAGTTATCACACAGACAATCAATCAACATCATATCAATGATTCAATCTCAATCAAGCAAATCAATCTGACTCATGTCTATCTATCAATGACCCATATCAGTGACCCATATCAAGTGTTCTATCTAGGTGACTCATATCATGCAATCAATACACAATCTATCTATCTGCAAATCACATTAACATGCTCTATCATCAATTCCTATTTGTTTTCTTTTTCAAGAATGCAAATTTATCAACAATCAAAACATCATCCTATTTTTATTTTTGACACAAATGCAAATATGTTTTCAATCAATCATCTACTATTTTTTTTCTATCGCAGAAAATAAATTTATCAGAAGTCATATCAATCATCTACTCTTTGTTTTTTGTTGAGGGGAGACAAAGTTATCAGCTATCTACTCTTTGATTTCTATGTTTGGAAACAAAGTTGTAAACTCTTTATCAGATTTTTTTATCTGTATCAACATGATGACAAACCCATTTCTAAAGAAATAAACATCATCATTTTTATAAAATAGGCACATTTCCTAAATGTGCTAATCTGCGGCCTCTATCCGCTAAAACTCATATGCGCTATTCTATATCCTGGATGCGCTAAAACTCAGATACGTCGTTCTTTTCCTTGGAAGTGCTAAATCATTATCTCTATGCGCTATTTCCCTATAAGTGCTAAAACTCTAATCAAAAGTGCCACTTTATTCACTGGATGCATGACAACCCTAAATGCGCTAAAGTCCTAATTTTCCAACTGCATCCTATAAGCGCTACTCTATCTATCAGATGCGCTAAACATGCTTTTACAACAAACATGCACACAATAAAAATTAAATCCTAAATGCACTAAACCACATATCGAAAGTGCTAAAACAAATTTTGAAAGTGCTAAAACACCTACTCCAAGTGCTAAAACAAACTGTTTACGCCTAAATCCATGGAAATACACATGAAAAATCATTTCAAAATGGAAAATTTAAAAGCACAAGGGGTTGGAACGACTCACCGATGGTCCATAGGTAGCTGGTGTCTGGTATCGGTGGGCCCACTTGAATCTATATCTATGGTATGGAATCTCCATCTCACCAAGTCACTATCAGCCCACAAGGTTTCTCAAAGTCAAAAGGTGAAAATGACTTGTCCTTTTCTTCCCTTTTACCTTTTAAAGTTCAAACAAAGGTGAGTTTTGGTGGAATGTTATTTTATTTTTATCTTTTTATCTCATTTTGACCTTATTTTCAAACTAGGGCATCCTAATACATCATTTTTCAAGAGCTAAATCACTAAATTCACATCATAATAAAAAATCTCATCATCACATCAAATTTTTCAAACATTCTCAACAAATCATATCATCATTAGTGATTTACCTCCTGAGGGGGCATCATTAATACCAAAAACATCTTTCAATCAGAAACATATCAGAACTAGATTAGGGGCATATCAATTAAAAAAATTCCGATCAAGGGGCAAAAATCAAATACAACAAATTTCGAAAGCAGGAATATTTTCTTTGAAGCAATGCATTTCACACATCACTTCAAAGAGGGAAAAAATGTAGATGCATAAAATTGGTCATATCTGATTAATCTTGGAATTTAATTAAATATTTATTATTTAATTAATTTCAATAAAAGTCTTCTACATATGATTAAATTTAATTAATTTAATTATATTGTTCATTCAATTTATTCTTCTATCATAATTAAATAAATCAATTTTATTTAATTGTTTCACATTCATATGTCCACTTGATTAATTAAATAAATACGCTTTATTTATTTAATTAATTATCACTTTTTGAATTTAATTAAGTCTTTTTTATTTAATCAAATTTAAATATTTCTTTCCAAATCTTTCTTCTAATTAATTAAATATCTTATTTAATTAATTTCATTTACATACCATTTCTTAAAAAGTTTAATTAAATATCTTTATTTAATTGAATACCTTCCATATCTTTTTAAAATCATAATTAAATATTTTATGAAATCTTCCATTATTCTTCAAATCTGGGGTAAATATTCTATTTTAAGAAAAAAACCTCTATGTCACCCATAAATGAATAATTAAATTTAATAATTCATTATTTATCTTCTTCAAAATCTTTCCATAATTTGACAAAAAGATGATTTTTTACAATTCATCTTTATCATCTTATCTTACCTCTTTTTCAGAAAAGAAAACAAATCTTGCTTTATGTTTTCTTCTATTTTTTTTAGTCTTTTCCATCCTCAACCATTCGATTTGCCAGGAATTTTCACAATCATTGATCATATCAGCTAATCAGAAGCTTTCGAAAAATCTATAAATAGCACTGCAAATCCAAGCAATGGTTACAACACACAATAGATGAATTAGAAATTAATTGCATTCTAGCATTGTAGCACTCTAGCATTATCATTATAGCATTATCATAATCTTTCATTTTAGCAATCATGTTGAGCATTAGAATAATCATGTCATAGCAATTACATGCATTTCATATTCAATCTTGTTCTCTAGGAAGACTATTCATTGAGCCTAGCATACAATCTGAGAGCCAACTAGAATCAATGAAAATACTAGAGATAGAGGACGATAGGACAACATCGATAATAGGATACTAAGTTTGCATCTCAATTATTTTAATTTTTTTTTTTTGATATAATTTTTTATTGGTGTGTTTGATTCATTTTTTTTATATTTAACATGCATGAAATCAACCACACAACTGTAATAAACTAAGTTAAAATACGAAGATCAAATAAACAAACAAGCTAATGTTCTTCATACCACTAGCCAAGACTGAACTACGATGATTCCTGATGTTGATGTCCATTGTAGGAAGGATGCATCCTAGGATTTGACCAACTTGTTTATTTAGTGACCTAGACATGAGAGCTTAACATTTTGAGTTTTCGCTTTTGAACTGCAAGACTTGTTTCTAATTGTTTCACCAAAGGTTGGAGGTGACGATCATTTATTATGAGTGGATGTTTATTTTGGGTGATCGTGAAACAAGATGGATGGATTTTTTCAAATATTTAGATGTTTTTGGTGTTTTGAATTTTTTTTAGGCTATTTTGGTATTTTTGAGATTTTACAAATGTTTTTGTTTTTCAAATTTTCTAATGTTTTTGGATTTTGTGTCTCAGGGGTTGATCAAATATTAGTCTTGCCTATTTTTAAGCTCAAAGACAACGTAGTTCGGATACCATGTTTTTGAAATTTTTTAGTTTTCGACTTGTTTTTGGATTTTGATATGTTTTGGATGTTTTTGGATTTTTGCATGATTTTGACAATTTGGATATGTATATGTGTGATGATATTGGTGCTTTATTTGGGATTTTGTTGAAATCCAAGCTAATTTTGATTTATTAGATCGATGCATTGATGATGATAACATTGTTCAGGATACTAAACAATTCAAGGATAGTGTTAAGCAACACAAGGAATAAGATGGATATCCCGAGATGATGAGGCATTGATTGAATTTGATTGATTAGGATTTTGAAGCTTGATTATGGAACAAAATTGTTCTAAATAATTTGATATGACATTGAAGTACAAATTAGATGCAAGTGATATTGATTGTTTAGATTGATGTTTGATGAAAGATAAAGCTTGATAAAGAATATCGTCTTCTCAAAATATGCCATGGGCTAGTGATTTGGATATTTTATACCATAAATTCTTTGACCAATTTGATTTCACCTTTGCCAATGTTTGGATCGCCACATAAGTTGGAGGCTATAGATCAAGATTTATTTCTGAATCAAGATGTAAATATCTACCCCTAGTATCTAGCAATGTATGGAATGCCATGGGTGGATGCTTGGATTGGTGTATGGATGGATGGATATGGTAAGCATGCAAAGGATGCCAAGGATTGTCTTGTGATACAATAATGTGTTCAAACAAAATAATTCTTTAGTGGATAATGATTCAGAGCTTAGATAATGTTGGGTACAATAGGATCAATGAAAATGACCCATGTCAAGATGTTTACCATAAGCAAGTGTAAAGTGTGCACCAAAGTTTTTATCAAGATAATTTGGAAGATGGATGTAGATGGATGAAAATGGATTGGATAAATGGTTTATGGATGAATGAATTTATTATGGATGAGATGGATGGAATGATGGATTTATTATGGATGGGATAAGATGCTTCCACTAAAATAGCACATTTAGATGCTTAATTCTACACATGACACCTATTTTCCAGGTTTTCATCATGGTACCTGTCGAAAGTGCTAGTGTAGCGGTTTTCACTAGAGGGTGATTTTTATCTTTACTATTTTCATGATTTTTTTATTTTTATTTTTTTTTTGTATTTTTGTATGAAATATTTTTAAGCTCATGTTGAACCACCTAGTGGTGTTGATGTAGATGCTTTTTTCATATTGTTCCATCGATATCCTACTTGAAGAAGTTGCTTTGCTAAGATACGTTTAGTTGAATGCAACTTTTGAGATTCTTGATCTACTATGTTTATACCATAGTTAACTTTGTCTTTGTGTGCACATCGCAATAGAATTCCTTTTGAATCCTTATGATGAAGGGTAGTTACCAATACATGGTCAATGTGAGAGTTGGATATCATGCGTGGAGGCATGGATGGAGTGTGTTTAGGAATAAAAGATGGATTGGTTGACAACTTGGAACCTTTAACTCTCCAAACTTGGGAAGATGAGCAATGATGGGTGGATACGAAAGTGTGTGTGGAATTCGGACCAACTACTCGATATAATTTGTATGATGCTTGAGAAGCCTACTTTTGACTTTGTGGAAATCTTTGATGGATACCTTTCCCTTTTTTATTTTTTTGAATAGTTTCTTTGAATAATGGAGTTTGATAGGGATAATCTTTCTTTGTATTATTTGGTATCCATGTGTATTTGTTTTCTCCATTATGCTTTTGAACTTATTTTACTTTAATGATGTTCTTCTTGCTTTGATTCACATCCTTCTTTTGATGTTATTCCCAATTTGTGGATGGGGTGATGGGTGGATGAAGATTCATGACATGGCTAGTTGTAGTATTGGCATTGGTTTCATCTTAAGGATTCTTTGTGCTCCCTATGTTGATGCTTGCACTACATAAATTTTCCCCCAGTATTATAGAGGTATCACCAATGTTTTTAGATCCCTTCATTGTTGAATAACCAAGACATTGATGCTTAGGATTTCCAATAATTTGCATTGGTTCTAGGATACCCTGTTCATGTAGGCCTAATCCTCTACCTTGATAATTCATCCGTTGAAACATTTTATTTGCAATAGGATATGATTTACCTTGGAAACAAGGTGCCACTCCTTCTCTGCTTTGTTGTGGATCTTCAAAGGTGATAAGTTCTTCATTGATAATATAGCTTTCCCTTAAAAAGGTAAGTGATCCAAATTTATAAGTGATAGGATCCTCCATGTGTGAGATAACTTCCTGATTCATATCTTTGGCTTGATCTTGTGAACTATAAAATTTTAATGCTTCTTCAAGAGGTGTTGATGATTCACTATCCACATAAAACTCTTCCTCGTGATTCATTTTTTATATGCCTTCATAGGATGTTTTTGATTCACAACTTTTGTGGAAGCCTTCTTCATGACCCATTTATGATATGTCTCTAGATGTTTCTACATCTTGATCATGTGTATAAATGTTAAGAGTAGGAGACTCTTGTAGGAGACTCTTGTTCCTTGGTAATGATATCAAGAGTATGAGACTCTTGTTTTGAATGAAGATCATCTACATGTCCATTAGGAGTAAGCATCTCATGGGTAGATGGAGGAATATGTGCTATGTGGATATGATCATCACTTGCGACATCTTGTATAGATAAGAGAGTGTCCATTAGATCATTGTAGTATCTTGGAGATACAAATTCTTGATCTTGATTAATTTTGGAATTTATTTTGACATGATTTGGATCAAGTTCTTGACATGGGTCAATTTCAAAGGATGGATTGATTATAAATGGTTCTTGGATATCTTCATTAGGCATGGGAAGTGGCTTAATATCCTCTTAATCTTTGAGTGAATTTGGATCAAGTGTTGAGTTGAAGATCCCTTCAATATTTGCAACCATGAGGTTGAAGGATGTCAATATGTCTTGGAAAGGACCATTTCTAGACTTTGGTGAAAGATGTTGATCTTGCTTTGGAATGAATTCTTGAGATATTTCCTCTAACTCATTAGATGACATAGAAGTATTGTCAACATGATCATTGGTGGATGGATCTTGGATTATGTCAATAGGATCAAATGATTCTAACAATCCTTGAAATAGATCATTGTTTTAGGAGTTCTGATCATGACTAAAAAGTGACTCTTGATGTATGTTGAGTTGATCTTCAAATGAGATAGAAACATCTTCAAGGTGCTCATTGATGGATAGATCTTGATCATTTTTTTCAACAATTGTGGTGGAGAGATTGTCAATGATATCGCTAGTGGTTGAATCTTTATCGTTGTCCTCAATAGTTATTTTTTTTATCAATAAGGTCTTGGATGAGATTTTTGAGTCGAATACAATTTGATGTTGTGTGTCCCTTTATTTTTTGAAAATCACAAAGGTGTTTCTCATTAAACCCTGGTGGTTTGACTTGAGGCTCTTGATAATTTTCATAAAAGGGGATTTTGATGATATTTTCTTGTAGCAAATGTTGCATGACTAATGCGATTGGTTTCCCAAGTGGTGTGTATTTTCATTTGTTACCTTGTGATATTTTTACTTTAAATTTACCTTGCGGTGGTGATTGATCTTTGTGATGTGGTGATTGATCTTCAAGATGTGGAGGTTGGGTTTGTTGTTGATGTTGTTGATCTTGATATCCAACCTCTTGATATTGGAGATATTGTTCTCAATGTGGTTGTGTACATAACTCAATGCTTTGATGACATTGTTTAACTAATGGAAGAGTGTATTGATTTTGGGGTGCAGATGTCTCTTGGTGCAATTAATCAATTATTTTGGTATGTGTAGAAGTCTAATCTTGACACCCTTGATATAGTTGATTTGGTTTTTGTTCAAGAATATTTGGAATTTATACTTGTTGTGTTTGTATGGGATCATGGAAAATTTGATTTTGGACAACGTTTTGATTTGGGAAGATGTTTGGATTTGGAATTATAGGTTGAAATTGAACATTGTTGTGGTTGGGAATCACGTTACTTTGATTTAGGTAAGTTTGATTTTGCATGGTGTTACCTTGACTTCGATTAATACATGGATTAGTTAACATATTTTTTGGACTTTGAACAAATTTTTTATGATTTGTAAACATATCTATCCCAAAGTTTACCAAGTGTGGATTTGAAATGTTCATGTTTGGTAAACTTTTACTTGGTATATTTACATTTGGCATGTATGGGTTTGGTGGAATAATGTTTTTTTTTTGAAAACTAATGCATTGATTGTTTGGTTGATAGATTTATAGGTTTGGACTTTGATTTAAATCTCTCATAGCGAAAGCTGTTCCAAAACTTAGATTGGGAAAACTCACATTTTTTGTACCATTGAGGTTTGTAGGAAATAATGACACCATGTATGGATTGAATGAATGTGAGTTTTGATAATCAATTGGCATTGCAAGGCTTTGATAGTTTGGTTGAGCTAGATTACTCATGATGTATGGAGCAAGTTTATATTCCATGTTCTTCTTGTGTTTTGACCTTGTTGACCGCTAAGGTATTTAGGACCAATGATGAGATGAAGGATGAAAGGGGTGAATGATATTGCCATTGAAATTTTAGGAACCTTGGAGGGATATTAGACTTTAGGACTTTTGGATTTTTTATTTTAGATTTAATTTGGATGATGGACTTATAAACCCCAAGATGTTGGATGTTATCTTGGAATAAATTTGTCCACAAGGTGATAATTTAACTAAGAGTGTGAAGAAGGATGCATCTACACACACTTAGTCAAACAAGATGATTTTGATTTAAAGGATTTTCCAAAAGTCTAGTATGAAGGATTTTTCCAAGATTTCTAAGAGTTGTTTGTGAGATGGGATTTGATTGATGTTTGGGATGGATGAAATGATTGGTTGTTTTGATCCTAAATGAACCTAAGGGAGACTTGTTTACAAGACCAAGGTTTTGAAGAACATGTTTTTCCCTAAGAGTTATTCAAACCAAAAGATAAATGTTTGCTCAGAAAACCATATGACCAAAAGATAGAAAAACACATGTCTAGGTTTTAATTGATTTAATCTTGGTTAATGACTTGCATTTTACCACATCCACTTGTCTTTCTTAAGTTTCAAATTAAATTTATATGCCAAGACCTTCTTTCATTCCACAAGGTCCATTATGTAAGAATCAATAAGTCAAAGCCATAGTTTCCTTAATTTTGACTTTAGAGAGAAAATTGAGAAATGGGCCAAAATACTTAGAAGCCTCTAAGGATGAAATCCCAAGGGTTAAGTAGTAGCACTTGGATTCTTTCAAAGGTATTTGCTTCTACTAAAGGGTTTGAAATTTTATTTCCTTTTTGAATGTTTGTTTTCAAGATTTTGGATCCAAACAAAGTGTATAATTGACTCAAAATTGCACAATCCTAGGATGGAAAAGAAAATATTTTTTGAATTCCCACTTGGATAAATCCATCTATGCTTATTCAAAGTGGATGATTAGAAGCTTCACCACACTGGATCCCCTCCATGGAACTCACTTCTAGGGGTCAGACAACCTTTTGTTCTCATGAATCTCCCGTGATGAACTTTTCATCTCTACAAAGAACCACAAGTATGTGGGACAACTCTGGAGGTCCAACCTTTTGACGCCAACAAATATTGGGATTTTAGATTCTAAACAAAGGTTTGTAGTAAGGGAATCTAGTTTAGGGGGTGCAATGATAAACTCCTTGTGAGAGATCTCCCAACCCTTAGAACAGGGGATTTACTCATCATAAATATATTGGGGGAGAGTTATCATACACCGCTTCCCATTATTTACGATTTTCATTGAAACCAAAAATTTATATAGCAGTTTGGAAGAGCTTGGCTTATGCTCATTACCGCTTGGGTTGTTCCCTTGGGGTGAGTACTTTTTCCCACCAAGGTAGACCCTCTAAAGGTAAGAAAAAGTGAGTAAGTACATCTATAGTTCGATCGATCTTTGTTTGCATGATCAAAGAGAGAACACACACAATATACTTAACTCACACTAGCAAGATTTGTTCAATTTTTAAGAGCCCAAATTGAAGTGTGGAGGAAATATTTTAGAAAACCTAATATCACCAAAAGAATTTTGATTCTCAAGATCACCGTGAAGCACAAGAGAAGTGCATACACCTTTTAAATGACATTAACTTGTAAAAAAGATTACAAAACACAAAAAACACATGTTCATTTTAACATCAAAAGTAATAATAGATTCTTTTTATAGCACCAAGATGAAGTGTGAAGTTTTCTTGTTCAATTTTTAGATCCAAAACCAACTCTAGTAAGTTCCTAAAGTTCTTTCTAACCCTTTTATTGTTCCTTTTAAAACCCAAATGAAGTTTATTTTTGAGTCCTAAAAACTTGAAGATAACAAAATCCTTCAGAATGGGATTATAATTGCTCCCAAAGTGTTTAAAAACACTTGTTACAATCATGTGATAATTCTTTTTCTTTCACTTCCATGCTCCATGATCCTTTAAAACATGCAATCCAAGCTCCAAATTTTAGATGAAATCAAGAAACAAGAAGATATGAGGGTTAGATAAGTGATTAAGCATTAAAACCCTAAAATTTAGATGAAGTTTCATTGTGATTTGACATTAGGTGAAAATTTGAAAATTTTAACTCTATAAAAGTTGAGAAACACCTACACCATTTGATGGATTATGAAATTATACCCCATTTCAAAAACAAACTCTTTGAAAAAGACCAAAATATGACCAACATATGACCATTCTAAGATTGAGTGAAAAAGCAAGAAAGCGAAGGTGGTGCCATTTGAAACATAGAGGCAGCGGCACTATTTGAGTGCAAACAACAATGCTAGAATGAAAGTTGTGTTGTTTAAAGATTTGAGTGGTGCTCTAGTGAAACTAGTGGTGTTGTTTGAAAAAATAGAGACTGCATATGCATAGCTATTTCCTCCAGCGATGTTGTTTGACCTAGAAAGATAAAAAAACATAATAAATGATGGAAATGGCCAAAAAATGTGTTAATTTTGATATTTATGTCCTCCTTCTAGCACCAAAATGTGAATGGTGGATCTAGACCTGCACAAACACGAACAATGAACATAATATTAGTCCATTATGCAAGTTAAAACTATCGTTCCCCATAAGATTCTTTTGAAATAGGAAGAATAAGAAATAACATGAAGAACACAAATAAAAAGTTATTAAATCCTATTTGAATGCTCAAACTCTCAATCCCATGGGGGAATTGGTGCTATTTTGATATGGAAAATAGCCCTTTCCTAATTCCTTGCAAGGTTGAAGATGATCAATGGTGCTCCTTGATAATTTTTTCCATAACCTAGCTATGAAATTATTAAAACTATGAAACTTGGATGAGAATGGATGAAATTGCTCAAAACATGAAGATAATGATGTTGCATGAAGTTGTGGATCCCAAATTAGTAAAAGAGCCTTTTATTTATAGAAGAGAATGATGGAACAATGAGAAAAAAGGATGAATGTGTGGCAAAACATCAACCAATAGCATAATGCCACTTGTCAACACGTGAGTGGATAGAGGTGGAGCACATTTGGATGAATGTGCACATCAATGCCATTAGGTGGATATTTGAAATTGGAGAAGTGACATGTTGGAGGGAGATGAAAGAAGAATTAATGCCACTTGGCTGAAGAAAAAGGACATGTAAGAGGTCTTTAATGCCTTGTTGGATGGACAAGTCCTTTTGGGAGGAGAATTCAAATTTGAAGAATACTCCAACTTGATGCCTATTTGAATGAAAATGGATAAATTTATAAATTAATTAAATTAATTTACATGCACAAGTTGCAAAATCTACAAGATTTGATGGATTAGAGTTAGGATTAATCATGATTTGATTAACTTAGATGAAGATTTAGCTGATTTGACATTTTGACTTAGATTTTTGGATTTAAATAAATCAAGATGAGAGGAATAATGAATTTAGACTTAATTAAATAAAGTTGGATTTATTTAATTAAAAGGAGATGGGGTTAGACTTAAATTAAATAAATGTTAGTTTATTTAATTTAAAGGAGATGAAATATGATTTAAATAAAGTGATTTATTTAATCAAAAGAGGAATATTAGGATTAATTAAAAAAAATTATTTAATTAAGAGAAGATGATGATTTAGTCAGATAAAAATTGATTTATTTAATTAAAAGATGAAATATAATGAATTTAATCAAATAAGGGTTATTCGATTAAATGGTTAGTAGAGAGATGATTTAAGCATAATTGGTGTTAGTAAATCAGGATCAAGTGTATGCTCGATCAATTGGTATATTTTCCATGTCTACACTTATATCCAAACTTATTGCAAGAATAATAGTAACCATTAAAATATGGGAACCTTTGTACATTTCCTTGTCTAATAGGTGATCTTTTGAAGTATTTCCTTTGATTATGGACCTTCTTTGTTGCAAGAATGGAAAGATTGAAGGTGTTTTCATTGATGTCAACCAGTTAGCTAGTTATTCACTAGTTGCTATTGGTTGAATATGATGCAAGTGTTTAGTGGTTGCTCCAAATTTTTGTTTGAATTTTCTCCTATGGTTGTGCAGTTCAGATATGTTGTTCATGGTTTTGAGAAGGTGCTATATTTAGGTTTTTAGTTGTTGGTTCATGGTACAATGAAAGTTGTGTTCACCAATTGTGAACTGGGGTTTTCTATGTTTTTGGTTGAGGTTCAAGAGAAATGGTGTTGGTATGGATTTCTCTTTGATGAAGTCTTATGATGTATAGTTCTAAAGTTGATTTTCCCTAATTTTATTGAAGTTAATTTCAACATTTGGAAAGTTTGTGCTTAATGGTTCTATAGACACGTAAAATGTACTGATTGACATTACACACTTGATCCTAATTACTAACACTGTTTCATCCTAAATCATCATCTTAGCTAAATCATCACTCTTCATCCCTTAATTAAATAAATCATCATTTATTTCATTAATTCATTCTCTCTTGTTAATAATTAAATAAATCAACATTATTTAATTAACTCTCTAATCTCTATTTAATTAAATAATCCATTTTTATTTAATTAAATCTCTAAAGTCATCCTATTAAATTAAATAAATTAAACCTTATTTGATTTAATCTAACATCATCATCCCTCTTTAATTAAATAAATAAAATCCTTATTTAAATAAATCTAAAATCATATTCTTCTCAACTTTGATTTAAATCAACCCAAAAAATCTAAATCAAATAGTCACATCATCTAATCCCTTATTAAATTAATTAAACTTTGATTAATTTAATCCTAATCATCCAATTTCTCTAGATTTTTCCACTTGCACATGAAAATAAATTTAATGGATTTATTAAATCCCTATTTTCTTTCAACTTGGCATCTTTAGGGGAATATTCCTCCAAGTTTGAAAATCCCTCCAAATGGGATGTGTCCTTCCAACAAGGCATTCATTCCCTCTTACATTTCGTTGTGCATTGAGCCAAGTGGCATTTAATTCATTCATTTTCCCTCCACCATGTCATTTCACTATTTGAAATTCCACCTAATTGCATTTATGGGCACACTCATCAAAATGTGCACATCCTTTTCCCATTCACATCTTGACAAGTGCACTTGCTCGTTGGATGTTGAATGATCCCACATTCATCCCTTTTTCCTTTGTCTCTTCACTTTCTTCTATAAATAGAGAGGCTATCCTCTGTTTTGATCATCCACAATTTGAGAAAACTTATTATACTCAATTTCATCTTAGAGCATCACCATTTTCATCAATTTTATCAATTTTGTAGCTAGGTTATGTAGGAACTCTACCAAAGTGGATCACATCTTCATCGAGTCAACACAAAGCTTGTATAGGAGTTGGGAAATGGCCAATTTCCACATCAAATTGACACCAATTCCCCCATGGGATTGAGATTTTGCATGCTTAATTAGGATTTCATTGCTTTCTCATTGTTTTCTTCATTCTATTTCCTATTTTGAGCATTGTTAATGAATTTCATGGGGAACCTTAATTCTAAGTTGCATATTGATCTAATGATGTGTTTGTTTCTTGTGTTTGTGCATGTCTAGGATTGGGGTTCACATTTTTGCACTAGAAGGAGGGATTGTGTTTGAAAGTTGCATTATGGCATCATTCTCTCATTATATCAAGTGTTTTTGAACACTTTTGTGTTTGTTTAACACTTTTGGAGAACTCATAATCTCTCTTAAGGATTTGTTATTTTTCATGCTCTTAGGATACACTAAATTTCTGTTGGGCTCTAAAAAGAACAATACAAAAGATTTCAATTTTTGCTACAAAGGGCTTAAAAAGAATTTTAGGCAAATCTAATAGATTTTGTTTAAGGTTAACAATTGAACAATCAAAATTGCACACTTCCTTTGGTGCTTAAAAAGAATTCACTCTTGCTTTGAAAGGATAAAATGAACATGTGCTTCTTTTTCTTGTAATCATTTACCCAAAATAATACCATCAAAAAGACGTATGTGCTTCTCTCATGCCTCACAATGATCTTGAGAATAAAATGATTTTTGGTGACATTAAGTTATGTAAGTAATTGCCTCCACATTTTGATTTGGGTTTAAAATTGAAAAATCTTGTGAGTGTGAGTGGAACATATTGTGTGTGTTCTCTCTTTGTTTCTCAACAAAGATCAATCAAACTATGAATATGTTTGCTCACTTTTGTTTATCTTATAGGGCTTTCCTTGTGGAAAAAAGTAATCACCCAAGGGAATGACCCAACCAAAAACATGCTAAAACAAAGTGACTTCCAACTGGTATATAAGTGTGGGTACTTGAGGAAAGGCAAGTATCATGAGGATTATTCTAACGAGAAGGACAACAATGGTCTCTCACTACATGGATGGTCCCTCATGAATGGAATTCTCACATTAAAACCCTTTTTTAGAAAAATTCAAAATCCTTGATCTATTTGTTGGTGCAAGAATAGTTGTTCTGAAGCCGCCTCACACTTTTATGAATTTTAGTAGAAATGGAAAGTATGCCATGGGATATTCATGGGTACTAATGCTTGACTAACCCAAGAAGTGAGTGCACTGTAAGGGGGAGCTTGTGTGGTCAAGCATCTAACCATTTTCTAAAAGTAGGTGTAGTTACTTGTCCAAGTGGGGATTCAACAAATACAATCTTTCATAGCCATAAGGTTGTGCATATTCTTAGAAACAATTTTTTTTTCTTGATTGTAAACATTGGGAAAACAAACATTCAACATTATCATCAAATTTCATACCCTTTAGGAAGAAAATATCTTTGAAAAAATTCAAGTGTTATTGCTTACCCTAGGGATTCTATCTCTAGAGGTTTCTAAAAATTTGGGTTTATATCTCAATTTGCTTACTAAAGTCAACAATAAGTAAATTTTTCCTTGATTTCATTGAGGTTCCACATAATACACTTTGTGGGATGAGAAGAAGTTAATACATTAGACATCTAGCTCAAAGACCTAATCAAAGAATTGTTTGTGGTAAAAAGAAGTCACTAAGAAAAGCTAAGAACAATTGAGCCTCACACATGTGTCTCAAATGATTTCATGCAAGATCAAAATCCAGAAACCAGAGTAAAAAATCTTAGTCCAAAAGATCATCAAAAGTGTCTCTCAACACTCTATGAATTTAGACAAAGATTTCTTTTCGAATTTTACAAAAGAGCTTCAAGATACAATCCCAATTTGTACTCATTTTATTATTGTCAAAATCCAAACCTTTTTTCAGGAATTTGAGCACCTTGTTTAGAGTAAAGCATGTTCTTCAAAACTAAGGTCTTGTAAACAAGAGTTTTTTTAGGTACACATAGGATCAAAGTCAAACTTCATCCATCTTTCAAACATCAAACCAAGATCATCTCACCAACAACTCTTTAAAATATTGAAATCATCCTTCATGCTAGACTTTTTGGCAAATCCATGAATCAAAAATTCCTTTAAACAAATTAAAATCCTTGAATCAAAACATCAAAACATTTGGTTTGACTAGGAATGTGTATATGTATCCTTCTCCATATGCTTAGTTGAATTATCATCAAATCATCTTGTTTGGTTAAGTGTGGGTAGATGCATCCTTCTCCCTACACTTAGTCAAATTATCATCTTGTGAGCAAGTATATCCCATAGATAACATCCAACATCTTGGGATCCATTTTTTCATTATCCAAAAATCAAAACAATCCAAAACCAAGTCAAGGTCAAGATCAAATCCAAGAATCCAAAATCAAAACCCAAGAATCTGCCCCAAAAAAAAAGTCCCAAAAGTCTAGCATCCCTCTCAAGACCTTCTAAGAGTTTAATCATCCATATCATCCACCTTTCACGCATTTCACCATCACACATTTGATCCTTAATCATCCTAGATCTTCTCTTTTGAGCCTCATTTTATGGTTCAAACAAGATCGCAACACAAGAAGAACATGGAGACCAACAAAGAAACATCAACTTCAAGTGACCTAATCCAAACCAATTCTAAAATAATCCTATTGGTTCAAGCAATCCCCTAACTAATCTTACTTCATCATCACAAAATCCACAAGAGGAAGCTCAAGTAGAGGATATCACCAATAACACCTTCAGGATGACACAAGACGAGATCACTAAAATGGTCCAAAATTTTGAGAATCATAGAATTGTCAACATCATGATGAAGCTCCATCCCTCACAATACATGCTTGAATTAGCAAAACAAGGGGCTAAACTCCCTTCTGATTACGATGTGAGCACCATTGTGGAACAACCTCTTGGGGTCATGCCTCCAATTTCATCGATGCCACCAATCTCATCCACACCTCCATTCCAAAGCATCACCCAACCCATCCCCCAAATTACATAATTCATTGCTCCAACTCAACCTATTGTTAACAAAGGGAGCCCATTTCTCAATGCACTACAAACACACCCCCTCATGAGTAACCAAGATTTGGATGCAAACACTATCTTGGGGAAAAAAGTACCCCAAGATACATTCCACCCATATGTTCCCCTCACCTTTCATGATCCTAATGATCCATCATCATCATTTCACGAAACACCTCAAACCTATCTCCCTATGACCTCGCAAGGAGACTTATTTGGACCAAGGACATCTTTGACCCTTCATCTTCATCATTTACCCAAGGAAGTATGCCACTCACTTTTCCACCACTTCCACCCTTGCCACCAACATCAACATCAAATCTCAATTTGGGGTTACCTCTATTGCTACCACTCATTCAAAACAATCCCCCAATCATCAATCAAAGAATCATACCGAATCCTCTCATCTTGCCATGAATATCGCAACAATAGATGGCAACCATCCCAATAACACAAGCAACCACCACATCATCAACCATTCCCCAAATACCTCAAAAAATGGTCTCTCAAGGACCAATCATATCCGCACCATCCACTACACAAATCATAATCATCAATACAATGGTGCCTCTCATCATGGCAACAAATACCATACCGAATCTACCACCACCACCACCGCCTCCACCACCAAACACAAATATGTCAAAAAAATATAGAATTGCATTACAAGCTGCTTAACAAGCTTCCTATCAAAAGGTACTTAAGCAAATCCAAAACCAACAAGCTGAAAAACTAGTTGCTCATCAAGCACAAACATAATTAGCTACACAAGCATAGAAAGTAGCACAAGTTGCTCAAGCAGCGCAATCTACTCAAGCTACACAATAGGTGCAACAACCAAAACAATCCACTCAAGCAACTCAATCCACACAATCTGCATAGATTACACAAGCTTCCCAACAAGCACAAGCCCAGGCTCAGACACAAGTGCAAGCTTGAGCCCAATACCAAGCTAAACAAGCATAGGCACAAGCACAAGCACAGGTGCAAGCACAATACCTCATAGAACAAAAAGCATCCCAACAACAAGCATACCAACAAGCACTGAAGTAATACCAAGAGTAGCAAGAAGCAGCCCAACTAGTAGCCCAATAACAAGCATTTTTGGTGCAACAACGATAGCAAGCTCAACAACAGGCACTATTAGTGAAAAAAATAGGACCAACAACAAGCATTGTTGATACAACAAGTACAAGCATACTTGGCACAACAAAGCATGCATGCACCATCCACCAACACAACAACCAATCTACCCATCCCCCCAACAATTGAACCACCATAGAACAACTTCGTCCCACCCCCTGATCCACAAAATGATGTAACAATGCAAATCAAGTTGCTCTTGCAACAAGTGCTTGATCTTCAATCAAGGAAAACAACAAAAACACCCAAAAACTTGTGTCCCTATCCATTTGATAGGAGTCTTGTAATGAAACCATTCCCAAAGGGATTTGATATCCCCAAATTTGATAAATACCGAGGGATGGGAAACCCTAAAGACCACATTAGGGAATTCCAAGTACATTGCATGGAAGTCACATATGATGATACATATTTGATGCGACTATTTCCTAGAAGTTTTCCTAGCCATGCCATGGAGTGGTTATATCACCTTCCTCCTGGCATCAAAAAGTTCCAAGAGATAGTAGACGCATTCATAAAAAATTATGTATTCAATATCAATATGGATGTCAATTTAGAGGAACAATCAACTCTTAAACAAGGTAAAATGAATCATTTTCTTCCTTCCTACAATGATGGTGATCTAAGGTCAATAGGAGAAAATGGGTCATGCCAGAAGAACAAAAAAAATTCACCATCATCTCCAATCTAGAGAGAACCTTGGTATTCCATCTAAACATGCAAGGGATCACCACATATGACCAATTGATCTCCAAGATGATTAACATTGAATGATCCCTTATTGCACAAGGAGGGACACCCACATATCCTAAACAACAAAACAATCACCCATCCACCAGCTACAATGACAAACCTCACACATGGGTGAAAAAAAAAAAACATTACCAACAATGGTTTTGTCGATGCTAAATTTGTCATTAGCACTCCTCAACTAAACACACCAGCACCCCAGCAACAACCCCAAAACAACAATCAGAACAATAATCAAGCTAACATTGTGACTCAACAACCAAACAATAAAACAATTAACAATGTGAATAATCAACTGGGGCCACCCTAGCAAAACAAAAACTCCCCCAAGCAGAAGTACACAACCCTTGCGGAATCAACTGAATCCATCATGAAGAGGCTAGTGGTGAAAAAACTCATCACAATCCCCACCTATGACAATTATCAAGAGCCCTTGGTGAAACCATCGTGGTACAATAAAAATCACCCTTTTGATTTCCACTAGATCAAGGGACACACCACTGCCAGTTGTATGAGGTTTAAAAACTTGATTCAAGAGCTCATTGATTATAAAATCATAAATGTGGAACAACCAACAAGAAATGAAAATCTCAAAATCTACATGAATCTGATGCCCAATCATAACAACAAAGGGAACAATAACAATGATAAGGGGAAGGGTGCATTTAAAAGTGTGAATCATATATACAACCATGTCATCACATCCCTAGATGAGTATTGCATTGTTATCACCGTCAAAGGAGCCTAAGCTGATTATGGAGTCTCCACAAGAGGTGGAAAATTTACCATCGTAGGGTCATCTCAGCCTCCTAGAGCACCCACTTCCAACCCAAGATGAGTTCCTAGTGGCTTTAATATCCTTGATCAGTTGAAAAGAACCCCAGCTCAGATCTCCATTATGGAATTATTGAAGATATCATCAGTCCGCAAAAAGATCCTTGAAGAAGCATTGACTTCATCCACCGTCTTCATAGATCTTGATGCTAAACAATTGCAAGCTATGGTTGGAAACATCATTACCCAAAATACTCTTACATTCTTCAATGAAGACTTTCCTTCCCAACCATCTCACAATATTGCACTCCATCTGGAGGTCCTAGTTCAAAAGAACAAAGTGAAGAGAGTCTTGGTGGATGGAGGTGCAGGTTTAAACATCTGTTCCCTCAAGCTCATAAAGAATTTGGGAATCTCATAGGATTCCATTGAAAAAGGAAAAGGCATCATAATTAGGGCTTATGATGATCATGCAAGAGTGTCTCAGGGCACAATCCAACTCCCTATTCAAGTAGGGCCAACAATTATGGAAACCACTTGTTAGGTCCTTGACCTCAATTTTCCTTACAACATTCTCCTGGGGTGTCCTTGGATCCATGGGATGCAAGTAGTGGCATCAACCTTCCAATAATGTGCCAAGTTCACATACCAAGGCTAAGAGGTCACTAGCAATGGGGATCTTGAACCCTTTTCTTACTGCAAGAGCCTAGAAAAAAATATTAAAAACTCCCCCAAGTGCCAAAGAATGGTGAGGGCCCCTCAACTCCATACATTGATCCAGCTACTCTAGCCTCCAGTTCTATTATAGAGACACCTTCCATCCCTGCCATCTTCAATATTAAGGTCATTATCTAGGACAATGGGTGTGGAAACTATACAATTTTTAAAAATTATTTTTTGGTAGGAGAGTTACCACAATCTCCTAGGTCATGAGGACGACCACAATCAAATGATGCTTCCTCATCCCAAAACTTCACATTAGGATCCTCTAGCTTCAAAATTTGGGAAGATCTCAGCCGAGAAGTAATAGAAGAGGACCCATCCCATCTCCTATACCAAGACAATAGACTAGTAGCTGATATACCTATGGATGATAGTAGTAAAGGCTTGCAAATGATGCTCATCATGGGCTATGACAAAAACAAAAGGCTTGGACAAAATGACAACAAACTTCTAGTACCCATCATTCTTGATATGTGAATGAAAAATCTTGGCCTCAGATGTACCCCTCTAAATATAACCATACATGGTCAAAATCCCCTGGTTAAGAAGGTCAAAACTCCTCAACAAATGACAACTGAGCTTCAATTTCCTGTATCCACTAGCCTTCCTTTAGACAATTTCACATTTGACATAACTAATGTTTGTAGTAGTAGTGATGAGGAAGATTCCATAACTGACTTACCCATGTTTTTTGAGAATTCATCTCTCCTCATGATTAGTACCATGTAATTTGAGTCAACCAGTCAAACCCATGAGATCAACCTAGTTTACCCCTAGCTCATCGATTACAACAAACAAGGACCACCAATTCTAGACACTTCCAAAAATGATGAAGTGCTCTCAAAATTCATGTGATTGTGGAGCACAGTACCATGTGAAGATCACAAGGCTAGGTTTAATATTATTTTGGACACACAAGCTTACTATGAGGAGATGATTGAATCCTTTAGTCACAAAAGAAAAAATTTGAGAATAATCTCAAGGTCTTTGAGTGAAAACCACACTGTGACACTCTCTAACCCTAAAATACTGAAAAAAAAAGGACATATCCAATAGTGAAAACCTCTCTAAGGCACTTGAGGATGAAGGATTCAATCTTCCTCTTAATGCTCTACATCAGGAAAAGTCAGCGGTTTTAACTGAGAAGTGCAACCCAGTCAACTTGGGAATAGAGGATACTCTGCATATCACATTTTATGTTGAATCATTGATGTCAGAAGAATAGGAGCTCCTAGCTACTTTCTTAAGGGAGAGAAATTTCAACTTTTCATGGAGCTATGCTGACATGCTCGGGCTTGATCTGGAGATTATGGTCCACCACCTAGTAGTTTACCCTGAAGCAAAGCCTGTCAGATAGAAACTCAGAAAAATACATCCCTAGATAACCTTGTTAGTGAAAATGGAATTGAAGAAGCTACTTGATGTAGGGTTCATATGGCCAATTGGCTATCCAGAGTGGGTATCAAATCTAGTTCCTATATCAAATCCTGATGGGGCATCTATATATGCACATATTTTAGAGACCTCAGCAGGGCATGTCCCAAAGATGACTTCCCACTTCTCAACATTGATATGATTGTAGAAATGACTGCGGGACATGAGATGCTTTCACTGATGGATGGATTCTCTAGGTATAACCAAATCATGATAGCCAAAGAAGATCAACACAAAATAGATTTTACTTGTCCATGGGGGACATATTACTAGAAAATGATGTTGTTTGGCCTAAAGAATGTTGGAGCAACATATCCGATAGCCATGAATTTAATCTTTCATGGCATGATCCATAAAACTGTGGAAGATTATGTCGATGACATATTGGAAAAATCCAGAACGAGAAGGGAACACAACAACATTGAGTAACATCTTTGATAGACTTGAGGAATACAAGGTCCACCTTAATCCAAAGAAGTGTGTCTTTGGCATACAATTAGGGAAGCTATTGGGATACATCATGTCCATTAGACAAATTGAAATAGATCCCACTAATGTAAAGGCAATCCTCAAGATGGAGGAACCTAAGACATTGAAACAATTGAGAGGCCTACAAGATACGCTCCAATCCATCCATCGGTTCATAGATCAGCTAGTAGAAAAGTCAATACCATATTCTCACCCACTCCACAAGGGGGTAGTGTACAAATGGGATGGAAACTACGATTAGGCCTTAACAAAATCAAAGAGTATTTGCTGACACCTCCAGTGCTTATGCCACAAATCCCAAGAAAGCATCTAATCCTCTACATATCAACAACAACAGTAGATCTCTCTTCTCTCCTAGCTCAGTACGATGAAAAAAAAATAGAGAGGTCCATCTACTACATCAACCAAAAAATGGTAGGACATGAGTTAAATTATTCCTTCATCGAAAAAGCTTTCCTAGTAGTGGTGTTTGCCTCATAGAAGCTCAAACACTACATGTTAACACACAAAATCAAACTCATTGCCAAAATTGACCCACTCAAGTACCTACTATCCAAGGTAGTGCTCACAAGAAGGATGACCAAGTGGGTCATGATCTTATCAGAATATGTCATTGAGTACATAGAACATAAGGCCATCAAAGGGAAAGCTATTGCAGACCAATTGGTAGAAGTGCCAATGTACTCGAAGAATCTGCTAATTTTAGAGTTCCCCGATGAATCCATCTTCAACTTTAGCATAGTAGACCACTGTAAATTGTACTTTGATGGATCCTACACACAACATGGATCAGGAGCTAGCTTCTTTTTCATCACTCCATAGGGAGACTACATACCAAGATCCTACAAGTTGGCATTTCCCTACACAAACAATATCAAAGAATATGAGGCTCTAACCATAGGACTCAGAATAGCAATACAATGGCATATCATGGTTCTCAAGGTTTATGGGGACTTGCAACTAATAATCAATCAAGTGAATGATGAGTATCATACTAAAGATGACAAGCTAACTCCATACAATAAATTGGTGGAAAGTCATAAGGAATCCTTCATCAAGATCACATTAGAGCAGATACCTAGAGAAAACAACAGAGTACCAGATGCCATGGAAACAATTGGATCCCTATTGGATATCCCTCATAATGTCCCAAAGCATGAATTCTTGGTAGAGCATCTTCGCATGTCTGCATTCGAGGTACCAGAGTCAAAATTTGTGTGTGAAATTGTTGGTCCTAGTGATCCTTGGTACCATGATATATACACTTATCTGAGAATAGGAGTCCTCCCAACTGACATAACCTAAAAATTTAAGAAAACATTTTTCAAAAAAGAATCCCAGTTGTCATCCTAGGAGAAACTCTTTACCATAGGATCATAGAAGCAACCCTATTACGATGTTTGAATGCTAAGGAGGCATTGAACACCTTAACCAAGGTGCATAATGGCATATGCGGCTCACACTCGAGTGGTATGACCTTGGCCAAGAAATTGCTGAGGATGGGGCATTATTAGCCTACTATGGAAAGAGAAGCACATGACTATGTCAGAAGGTTTCTACAATGTTAACAACATGGGGACCTCATCCATGCACCAAATCAAGAGCTTCATGCTATTGTCACACCATGGCCCTTTTCATAGTGGGGGCTCGATCTCATTTGAGAAATCACCCCCACCTCATCCAGTGGCCACAAGTTTATCATTACCGCCGTTGAGTTCTTCAAAAAATGGGTGGAAGCCATACCAATGACACACATAATTGGAAAGTAGATATTGAAGTTCATCCTAAACTATTTAACATGTCGCTATGGTGTCGTACAAGCCATTATTTCACATAATGTGACACCATTCAAAAATCAGGATGTCTGTGACTTATGCAACAAATTCAAAATCCAACATCACTTTTCTACCTTGTATTATCCCTAAGGGAATGGCCAAGCTGAGGCCACCAATAAAACCATTATGAAAATCCTCAAGAAAAAAGTCAATGAAGTTGGTCGTGATTGGCATCTCCAACTAAATCCCACCCTCTGGGCCTATCAAACTAGAAACTGTGCACCCATAGGTGCCACCCCCATTTCCCTAGTCTATGGATCAAAATCCATATTACCTATTGAGAACGAGCTCTCGTCACTGAGAATATCACTATAGAATCTCATCACAAATGAGGAATATCAAGTATCAAGACTGAATGAGCTGGAACTATTAGATGAATGGTGAATGGAGGCATTAAACCACTTGTAGGTGTATCAAAACTGACTCAAATGAAACTATAACAAGAAGATCAGGAGTAGTACCTTCCAAGTCGGAGAACTTGTGCTAAAGGAGAAACAGAAGAATGTCCAAAATCCAAACGACAAAGGAAAATTTGAACCCAACTGGTTGGGTCCATTTGTCATCACATCAAGCTATAAGTCAAGGGCATATCAGTTATCAACACCCGAAGGGTAACCTCTATAGGAGCCCATGAATAGCTCCCATCTTAAAAAGTTCTATGCCTAAATCTTGCAAGGTATAGAACCAAAAAAAAAAAAAATGTCATGAAAAAATGGTTACCCTAATGAAAACCTGGAAAATAGGTGTCTTGGCAACAACAAAAAAAATCCAAAAAAAATAGAAAGAGGATAAAAAATAGTAAAAAGAAAAATCATCCTCTAGTGAAAACCACTTCAGTGGCACTTTGGGCAAGTGCCTTGGTGAAAACCTGGAAAACATGTGCCTTGTGTAAATAAGCACTTTCCATCCACCATGATCTTCACAACTCATTCTACACACTTCCATCATCCATCACATTCCTTATCCCCATCCATCATTCATTCAAAGTCTCCATCATAGCTTGGTCTTGTGTTTGTGTCATGATCCCTCCTAGTACTACTCAACCCATTCCCAAGGTTAGTTTGTTTGCCTATATCAAAGTAGTTTGCTGCATCACACTAGGGGAATGTTCTCATTGGATCAGATTTGTGTATGTTATTGAAATCCCAAAATTGAAAAATACAAAAACATCAGAAAATAAAAAAATCCAAAAACATCAAAACATATCAAAATCCAAAAATAGGTCAAAAAGTCAATCAAAAAGTCAAAAAAAGAGTCATCTTGTTGAACTATGTCATCTTTGAGCTTGGAATATAGGAAAGGTTGATCTATGATCATCCCCCTAGAAACTTAGGTCAATCCTTTAGGAGTCTGTCATAATAAATTGGAAAACATCCAAAAACATTAGAAAATTAGAAAATCCAAAAACATTCAAAACATATCAAAATCCAAAAACAGGTCAAAAAGTCAATCAAAAAGTCAAAAAAAGAGTCATCTTGTTGAACTGTGTCATCTTTGAGCTTGGAATGTAGGAAAGGTTGATCTATGATCATCCCCCTAGACACTTAGGTCAATCCTTTAGGAGTCTGTCATAATAAATTGGCAATCCATTTGTTCATTTCTCATCAACAATCGATTCTACGTCAGTCGAACTACGTGGTCTCTGTGTGTATAACGTAGGAAAGGATAATTTGGTTGATCATCCCTCGAGGCCCCTAGGATAGGTCTTTAGGTTAGGGTCTGGTCAAAATTTCAAAAAACCCAAAAAAATGGAAAATTTGAAAATCAAAACACTTGACAAATCTTGAAAATACCAAAAAAAGCCTCAAAATATTTTGAAAACTCCAAAAACATCCAAATATTTGAAAAAAAATCCATCCATCTCATCCCATTTTCATCTACAATAAACATTCACTCATAATAAATCAATCGTCATGCTCCACCTTTGGTGAAACAATCAAAAACAATTCTAGTAGATTAAAAGTGAAAACTCAAACATCAAGGTCTCAAGTCTAGGTCAGTACGTAAATAATTTGGTCAACTCTTTGTGTCAATAGCCTATCATCCAACCAGTCCCAAATCAATTATCTGATATCGTCATGTCCTAGGATGTATCCTTCCTATAATGGACATCAACATCAGGCATCATCATAGTTTAGTCTTGGCTAGTGGTATTGAAGAACATTAGCTTGTTTGTTTACTTTATCTTTGTCTTTTGACTTATCTTTTTGCAATCATTTTGATGACCTCTTAATGATGTCCCAAACAAATGGATTTAGAGAGAAAGGAATGGGGTAATGATCATTATCTTTTACCTGCTTGCTTGTTGGATATTATTGTAATATAAATTTGGTCGTGCGTGCTTTGTTTGGTTGTAGGGAGGGTGTTTTGAATATCTTGTTGACCACATGGGAAGGCTTTCCTTTCTATGTTTTGGTCTGAGATGTTTGAGATATCTGAACTACACTCTGAATAAGGTTTCATATGCTAGGTGTGAATAGAAATAATCCTATCTAATTTTTGAGTCAAATTCCATCACACTAGATGCAATGCCATCTTGGTTCTTTATACCTTGATGCATCGTACCACATGTGTAATCAAACATAAGGTAATTGGCCCTTTGAAAACCCCAACCCTCAGCAAGCGAACATCATTCATCTCATGATCATCTCCAATAAGGTCTTCTTAGATCATAGAATTGTTGGAACCTCTCTTCTTCATCTCCTTTCTTCTATCTTCTTTCATGCTAACATGGTGCCATGGCAGTTAATCAAAATTCATCATATATGCATCCATCCTACATCCACAAACTATCAGCATATTGTATACTGCATATCATATCATATAGGAAATATTAAATCATATCACATGCATTACATTTCCATCATTTGCATAATATAGATTGGTTATTCTAAGCATTTCTTCATTTACACATTTGCATTCATTTGCATCATCATATTCATAAATCATATAAAAAATCATTTGTATTCATCATATCATATCATAAAACATTGTCATAATATCCATAGAACATATAAGCATCATTCATTTGCATAAGATCATCATAACATAGGCATCATATAAATGCATCACCATATAATGCATGAGAAAAGATAATGAAAAGAGAAAAAGATTCCAATTCATCATCATCACCTATGGGCATAATATAGATCTATTAGTCACACAATCATTGCATTTTGTATCATCACAGAAAAGATATCAAAAAAGAAAGCATCTCATCACATTTGCATCATCACATAGAGCATAATATACATCATAACATCGCATAACATCATTGCATCACATTCCATAGCATATAGAAAGTAAATCCATCCATAATACATAAATAAAATAGAACACATCACATTGAATGAACATCATCTCATATCATATATATCATCATCAAAATGTACACTGTCATGGTACAAAATTGGATCAAAATATACATGTTTATGTCAATAAAGTAGAATCACCCGTTGGGCTATCAAAAATGAGCCTGTGAAGCATAAAAGAATGAAAGAATATATGTCCCAGATCAAACTAGGGCTAACCCTATTGGCTGCTACCCTCACCACCCACTCTCTACCTATGGTCCTCTGTGGGTCTGTGGCCTATCTTCTATGAAAAGTATGAGACTCGGGCTGGTCTCAACATGGCCTGATAATAATGAATCCTATAGTAATCGACCTCTTGGATGGCCTCCCTATATGATTGAAGTGGTACATTGCTCTAGGAGGAGGATGCAAAAATGTTGTCTAACTGATGTCATCTTCCCATCTTTGCTACTACCTGTAGCTTTGTAGCCTATCTCTACTAGATTGACTGGTCTCGCTCTACCTGTAACTAATTCCTCTCAGCCGTAAGTACCTGTATCTGTGCCTGTAGCTAGAGAATCTAATCATCCCTAGGGTTTGACTGAAGGGGTGGCTCTATGGGTGACTGATCATGGTCCCCATCTCTAGGGGGTGTCAAAACCCTATTGTGGTGCTTGTGATCTTGATCCTAAAATCCTTGGTCCTAGTCCTGACTAGGCTGATCCTGATCATCCTATCGGGGTGGCCCATTTACTTGCTCTCCATCTTGGGGAGGTGGTCCATGGTCTAGTTATGGACCCCTACCTCCCTTTCCTTCATCCTCACCGCCACCCCCTTAGCCTCCCTGTGGCTGCATGCTTGGTCAGGCCCTAGACCTCTGTCATGCCATTGCTACACCTAGTAATGTCAATCTCAGAGGAACCCAAAACCAATCCTTGTAACTCTATGTCATGCCTGCATTGGCTGGACTCTATGCATACACCCATTGTCTAGCCACAAGCTATTTGAAACTCTAAACAGCCTCGTCTACTGGGATGTGGTGGCCCCAGGATTTCTCCCTCATCGTACGAGTGAAGATGGCTACATACTAGTTGTCAGGCCGATCCTGAGAATCACAAAAACTAACGAGCCACTCTATTTGGCAGATATCTCTCTATCATAGTGTGCTCCCACCTCTACATAAGCTGGTCCTAGTGAGAAAAGAAATTTTTTTGGTCATCATCATACCATGCCAACCATCTAAGGTATGGCTACCAAGTGAACTCCTGCATATCATCTATCACCCTCCTCCAATGAGGGATCTCGTGCTCGCTAGTGTGTTAAAAAGAAACTTCATCTCTGCATCGCCACACTACTGGATCATCTGGCTCCATAGCTACAAGAACAACTTTGAGAGGACATAGCATTGAGATATGCTCCCATGTCCAGATGTGTAGGAGAGTAACATTATCCCTGATGGATTTGTCATCCAAATACACTACCTCATGCAGATCTTTGTAAAGAGACGCCAATAGCATTGACCCCCAAGAAAAACAAGTCATGAACCTAATCATCCTCTCCCAAGAGAGCCCCCATCCGATGCTAAAATATCAGCCCCACTAATTTGGTGCCACAAGTTTTGAGATAATGGCTGGTATAACTAATCTAAATGGTGAAACAATGAGCCTATATCGCTCCAGCTCAATCTGGCCCTCTATGAAAATGATCTCATTGAGGCCCATCACATCGTAGTAGGCATCCCATTTAGCGTCCAGATCATAGATGATGCACTCTTCGTGGATCAGTAGTCTCAGAATGCACCAAATGTCCTCCAAAGTGGTCATTGCCTCACTAGTGGGAAAATGGAAAGATGATGTCTCACTATGCCATCGCTCAACTAGTGCAGTCATCATACCCAAGTGAGTGCAGACTAGGCGAGCGTAGGTGATGTACCATAATCCTAAAGCTCCTAGATGCTCCTGTAACCACTTGTGCATCCCTTCTAGAGTTCCAAATAGAATAGGGATCCTGTGCTCTCGTGAGTGTAGTATCTCGGCCTCCTCTTGCATCAACAAAGTCACAACATCAAGTTTTGTGAAAAAATCCTAGGCCTAGTCGAGCCTTTTCACCTTTGAAATAGCATATGCATTGTTGTTTCCAAGGGCGACACAGTTTGATAGTTTCAAATTGTGCCAATGGAGGATTTTAAACCCTCAAACTCTGTCACCATGGTGCAATTTATTTGTGACCCAATTTGACCTCTAAACATTAACTTCAAACAAGACCGTCGCGGTGGTCTACGCATACGCAGTGCACTTTGACCTGAAACACTAAATTGCAAACTCTACTGCTACATCTCTACATGGATATGCGGTGTAGTTTGAGGCTGCATGGTGCTGAAATTAAGTTTTTAGCAGCACTATATTGCACTGTTGGACCTAAACTGGCTTTCTAGGCCTAATAAATGCACCTAAACATGAAAAATGAGATCAAGTTAGGATCACTCACTGGAGGTCTTATGCCTAGATGCCACTTGTACACTCATACTCGATCTGAAATGCGTTGTGGAAGTACATGTTGTGCCATCTTGATCAGTGCTTAGAGCTCTAGTGGTAGAATCTCTATAGGCTATGTGTGTAAATGAATTGGAAGTGGCCCCCCAAGGCCTATATTAAGCCTAAAAGTTAGGGTTTTTTTACCCCGTTTAGCCGTCCTGGTAGGGTTTTGGTCCCCTGAGCCTATTTTTGTCCATCTGTGGGCTGTTTTGCATCATTTTGGCATGCTTTTGACCTTCTGGAGCCTTTCTAGACCTATCAGGCACCTTGTCCTCTTTTTTGTGAGATCACCCAAAAAGTTGAAATTTTTGTCTGATCTCTAGAGGGGGCAGTATGGCAACATGTTTCATCTATTGGGGCAGCATTGGGGCATTTTGAAAATCAAATTTTTTTTGTCTTCTGATCAAGACATGTTTATTCTTTGAACCAACACAACAAGTGTATTGCTTCAAAGAGGGGAAAAATGTCGACACATAAAATGTACTGATTGACATTACACACTTGATCCTGATTACTAACACCATTTCATCCTAAATCATATTCTTAGCTAAATCATCACTCTTCATCCCTTAATTAAATAAATCATCATTTATTTGATTAAGTCATTCTCTCTTGTTAATTAAATAAGTCAGTGTTATTTAATTAACCCTCTAATCTCTATTTAATTAAAAAATCCATTTTTATTTAATTAAATCTCTAAAGTCATCTTATTGAATTAAATAAATTAAAACTTATTTGATTTAATCTAACATCATAATCCCTCTTTAATTAAATAAATCAAATCCTTATTTAAATAAATCTAAAATCATATTCTTCTCATCTTTGATTTAAATCAACCCAAAAAATCTAAATTAAATAGTCACATCATCTAATCCCTTATTAAATTAATTAAACTTTGATTAATTTAATTGTAATCATCCAATTTCTCTATATTTTTCCACTTGCACATGAAAATAAATTTAATGGATTTATTAAATCCCTATTTTCTTTCAACTTGGCATCTTTAGGGGAATATTCCTCCAAGTTTGAAAATCCCTCCAAATGGGATGTTTCCTTCCAACAAGGCATTCATTCCGGGCTCTTACATGTCCTTGTGCATTGAGCCAAGTGGCATTTAATTCATTATTTTTCCCTCCACTATGTCATTTCACTATTTTGAAAAACCACCTAATTGCATTTATGGGCACATTCATCAAAATGTTCACATCCTTTTCCCATTCTCTTTTTAACAAGTGGTACTTTCCCATTGGATGTTGAATGATCCCACATTCATCCCTTTTGCATCTTCTCTCTTGACTTTCTTCTATAAATAGAGAGGGTATCCTTTTTTTTATCATCCATCATTTGAGAACTCAATTTCATCTTCAGGCATCACCATTTTCATTAGTTTTATCAAGTTTGTAGCTAGGTTATGCAGGAATTCTACCAAAGTGGATCACATCTTCATCAAATCAACACAAAGCTTGCATAGGAGTTAGGAAAGGGCCAATTTCCACATCAAATTGGCACCAATTCCCCCATGGTATTGAGAGTTTGCATGCTTAATTAGGATTTCATTTCTTTCTCATTGTGTTCTTCATTCTATTTCATGGGGGATCTTAATTCTAACTTGCATATTTAACTAATGATGTGTTTGTTTCTTGTGTTTGTGTATGTATAGGATTGGGGTTAACAGGTTCTATTTTTCTTACATTGGTGTGGTTGAGCTTGTGTGAAATACTACTTTTGAGAATGATGAAGTGTGTTGGTTCTATTTGGGTCCCTATAAAGTGTGTTTGGGTTTCCCTCATTTTAATTCCACCCTAAGATGTTTTGGTGCCGACCTAATTTGAATTTGGATTTGGATAGCCGACTTTGGATATGTTTCAAAGTTGAAGATGGTATAAATACAAGATGAGTTAGTAATCAAAAATATACAAGAGTGAAGAAGAAGTATGATAATAGAAAACAAAAAGTGTAGTTTTGCGTGACATTGATTCTATTCAGTAAGTGTGTGTGTTGAGAGTGTTGGAGATTAGTTTGAAGTTTAATGTTGCATTTTCAGATGTAGTTAGGAGAAGGCGAACTCTATCATTCATGTAAGTTGACTGAGAGACTGTGGTGAAATCCTTTGTTGCATTGGGATTGTAGTCTCTCTATAATAATAATTCTTTGTATTCCTTGTATATCTGTGGTAGTGAGCCCTCTAGGTTGTAGCCCTGTTTGAAAGTGATTCCTTGTTCTAGATAGCGAGTCCTTATTTTAGGCAGTGAGCATTTTGTAATCAGTTTTGATATTATCTATAGTGTGAGTTAATCCTCACTGTTGTTTTTCCCTCAGTGGGTTTTCCATGTAAATCTGGTGTTATTGTGTTTATGTGTTGGATTTGAGTTTCTGCATTGTCATTTGATGATTAATCATTTTAGAAGTCATTTTTGTTAGTTTCGATTATTGAATTAAAGGTTTAATTTTGTGACAACTGATTCACCCCCCTCTCAATTGTCCTATTCAACAATTGGTATCATAGTGCAAGGTTCCTTGGTGAAGAGCTTAACCACTTAAGGAAGGTTTGGGATGGCTGGAAAAATGGTTTTTGATTATCCAAGGTTTGATGGAACTAACTATGGTATCTAGAAAGTATTGATGGAAGAAAATTTGGAGTATTGTAGATATGATGTGGAGAAAGCTTACAAAAATCCTTACACTCCTCATGCTAATGGTCTGAGTACACCTAAAGAGATCAAATCACATGAAGCAAATAATAAGGCGAATTTCATCTTGAAGAATAGTCTAGTACATTCTGAGTTGATTAAGGTTTAGAATTTGAAAACAACTAAGGAAGTTTGGGATGCTTTGGAAAGAGTGCTTGATGGTGATGAAAGAGTTAAATAAGCAAAATTACAAAACTTAGAAACACAGTTTTCTCTTCTACATATGTCTAAAGATGAAAATATTAAATATTATGTATAGACATTGGATGAGATAATGGTCAAAATGAGATGACTTGGTGCTACTATAAATGAAACTAGGATTGTAATGAATATTCTCATAACTCTTTGTGATGCTTATAGTGAGAGTGAGTACTATTGAGTAGATTATAGATTATAAGACCTATACGAAGGATTTTATATTGGTATTTTTGACATCTTATGAGATGAGGAAGTTGAGTCTAAGGAATGGGTGCAAATCAGAGACTGCTTTTAAAGCTACAAAAGCTAAAGATCTAGATGAAGAAAAATTTGATGAAATAGAAGCTAAATTTGTAAGAAGAATGAGGAAAGGCTCTAGTAAGTATGAAATTAAGTTTCCCTTTAAATGCTTTAGTTGTGGAGAAATAGGTCATTATGCTATGAAGTGTTCAGAAAGAGCTAAAAGAAATAAACAAAGATATGAGAAACAAAGAAAGGAAAGAAAATTAACAAAGCTTATTATGTGAATGAGAATGCAATTATATATGATGAAGATTCAAAATATGAATATCTTGATGACTATGAATGTGTGTTCTTAGTGATTAAGGATGAACCTACTTCTTCTAATTCTTTAAGACAGGTAAAAGAAAACCCTCCAAAGAAGGAGACAAATGAAGCTACAATTATCTCTGCCCTACATGCTAAAAATGAAGAGAATTTATAAGTAGTTGATAGTGGTTGTTCACATCACATGGCTGGTGATAAATTTTAATTTGTTAAGCTTGAAAAGTGTGGTGGAGGCTTGGTTATCTTTGGAGATGATACTGGTGCTAAAATCTATGGGATAGGTTCAGTAAGTTTTAATGGAAAGCATCATACTGACGATGTCTACTATGTTAATGGTTTAAGGTGTAGCTAGTTGAGTGTTGGTTAGATGTGAAAAAATGATATGATATTTTGTTCAAGGATGAGAGATGTGAGATCTAGAAAGGATCCAGAACATTGATTGCTAAGGGAAATAAATTTGAAGGGAATATCTATCAACTTAAGGGTGTTGATGGACAATGTTTTATGACTCAGATTAATGATAGTTTGTTATGGAATAGGAGAATGTGTCACATGAATTTTGATAACTTGGAAAGGATTAGTTTTGTTTAGGCCATGATAGATTTACTGAGAATTACAAATCCTGTTAATGCTATTTGCAGGAATTGTCAATTTGGGAAGAAAGTAAGAAATCATTATAGATCGAAGGAACAGCCCACAACCAAGCTACTAGATTTAGTTCATATAGATATTTGTGGTCTAGTGAGAGTAAGAATTCTACTTGGTGAAAGGTACTTTATTCTTTTAATTGATTATTATTCTAGATATACATGGGTTACATTTTTTAGAGAGAAATCAGATGCATTAGATAGATTCAAGGCATTTAAAGCTATGGTTTAAAATGAAGTAAATTTAAGGATAAAATTCTTAAGATTAGACAGAGGTGGAGAATTCACCTCCCATGAGTTTAAAATGTTTCGTGAAGTTCATGGAATAAAGAGAAAGTTATCTGCTCTGAGAACTCCTCAGCAGAATGGAGTTGTTGAAAGGAAAAAAAAAATAGTTTAAGAGGTTGCTAGATCAATGATTATTGAGGCTGGTTTATTGGAAGTTTACTAGAAAGAAGCTATTCATACTATTGTTTGTGTATTCCATCGAGTTCAAGTAAGAGTGAACAGTACAAATACTCCCTATGAGTTATGGCATGGAAGAATTCCTATTGTTAAATATTTCAAAGTATTTGTAAGAAAATGCTATATCAGAAGAGATGAGGAAACTTTGGGTAAGTTTGATGCAAGAAGTGATGAAGAAATATTTCTTGGATACTCTACTACTAGCAAGGCATACAAATGTTTCAATAAAATATTGAGAAATATTGTAGAGAGCTCAAATGTGAAGGTTGATGAGATAATGAAGAATCCTATTAACATTGACGAATATGTATCTGACGAGCATGATTGTACAAGAATAGAAGAAATTGTGGAAGAACAGGAAAAAAAATGAGCAAGGGAAGTAGGATAAACAAATTAAAAAAAAGGAAGATGCTTTGGTGATGTCCCCTAAAACACCAAAATATGTACAAAGGAATCATTAAAAAAGCGAGATTATTGGTGATAAGACAAAAGGAATGTTGACTAGAAGTAGAAATGTTGTTGAAGTAAATCTATGTTTACTTTCTGAAATTGAACCAAAGACTGTAGGTGAAGCTTGTATAGATGAACATTGGAAGGAAGATATGAAAGAAGAACATATTTAGATTGAGAAGAATCAAACTTGGGAATTGGTCCCAAGGCTAATAGACAAAAACATCATTGGATCAAAATGGGTATTCAAAAATAAGTTGAATGAGATGGAGAAGTTGTTAGAAAAAAGGTGGGGCTTATGTGTAAAGGCTACTCATAGGTAGAAGGTATATATTTTAAAGAAACATTTGATCTGGTAGCAAGAATGGAGGCTATAAGGATGTTCTTCATATTTACTTCTCATAAAGAGTTTAAGGTCTATCGGATGGATGTCAAGTTACAATTTTTGAATGGTGAACTAGAAGAGGAATTTTATATGGAACAACTAGAAGGATTTCAATTGATAGATCAACAAAATATGGTGTACACATTGATTCTACAAGGCTTTAACAAAGGTACGATGAATAGTAATTTGTACTTTAAGGTTGAAAATGATAGAATCTTGATTGTAGTAGTGTATGTTGATGACATTATCTTTGGAGGAAATGAAAATATGTGCAAGAAGTTTATGAAAGAAATGTAGAAAGAATTTGAAATGTCTATTTTTTGGGAGATGAATTTTTTCTTGGGCTACAGATTAATCAAACAAAGAAGGAAATTTTCATTTCACAGTCTAAGTATGTGAGAGAAATTTTGAAGATGTTTGGGATGGATGGTTCCAAAATGGTAAGCATTCCTATGGTGACTAGATGCAAATTGAGAAAATATAATGATTCACCTAGGGCTAATCAGAGCAAGTATAGATCTATGATTGGCATACTATTATATTTTATTGCTACTAGACTGGATATCATGCATGTTGTCTGTCTTATGGCTAGACTTCAAGAAGAAGTCAGGGAAATTCATCTTGATGTTGTTAAAATAATTTTGAAATATTTGAATGACACTCCAAATTATGGATTGTGGTATTCTAAAGATATTGATTTCACACTTCATGCTAATATAGATGTAGATTGGGCTAGATGTGTAGATGACATGAAAAGTACAAGTGGCGGTGCATTCTTTCTTGGATGTAGATGTTGGCATATGGATTGGGGAGATTGTTGGCATGTGGCTTCTAGTGTTGTCATTAATGGAAACCTAAGTCATTAATTTGGTCTGTAGATTAGAATTTGTGCATACCAACAGACAAAGAAGAGAACAATGTTTTACTAGCATAACACATGAAGAATAGGGTATTTGGGTAGTTTGTCGATCTATATGATTCACCAGATCATCATTTTGTGTTGTGGATCCCTAGGATAGTTTATTAAGCATGTATCTTACCTTATTGGTAAGTTTTATGATGTTGAATTAATCGGTGTACGAGCTTGGAGATCCGATAGGATATTTTTATGTTTATTTGCTCATTGTGGCTAACCTAGTGAATGTCACATTTCGTAGATGTATAAGGCATAATTGTTTAATTATTTCTTGTGTTGGTTTTTTTTTTGGGTCATAGCTATAGTCTAGCCAACTTGTTTTGGTGTGCATTAAAGATTACTCATGATTTGAGATAACATATGGAGAATATTTTATATTTTATTTGAAGCCGACATATAGAAATTGAATCCTTATTAGCGGATATACATATGAGATCGGTAATTAATTTTGTAAATGCAATCAAGTGTGAAGGTGTGTGAATGTGTGTGAAGATCAGAGAAGATGTATGTGTGAATATTAGAAGGGTGATTGAGTGATCTATGCACAGTTTCAGAAGGGTAGAAAAATATAGCAAATCAGAGTAGAGCAGAGTAGAGTAGAAATACAGAATCAGTTAGAAGGGTTGAAGATCATCTACTGAGCTTCACTAGAACTAAATCTAGGGATTTGGAGATGCTACCTCTTAGTTCAACCTTTTTTTGTAACTAAAACATTTTATAAGGAAGCGAGCCTCCCTTATTTTGAGTAGTGAGCTCTACGCAGTGTTCTTGAATGCATTTGCATTCCCTTTTCTTCATAATTTTAATAGATTATAAATTATGGACTAATCTCCACCATGGTTTTTCCCCTATTAGGGTTTGTAAAAATATTGGTGTTATGGTGCTTTGATTATCTTGTTCATGTTCTTGTATCTTTATTTTTGTTTATGTGATATAAATGGTTTATGATCAGAATTAAGGTTTAAATCTTGTTGAACATTGATTCACTCCCTCATTTCAATGTTTTATGAGTCCAACAATTGGTATCAAAGACCAGTTCCTCTACAGGAAGTTTAATAGCTTGAGGTGGATCTTGGAATACAATGGACTTTGTTTGTCTTCAACAATAGCTTATGGTGGCACTTGATGATCTTGACCAGTCTAAAGCAGAAGTCATGGAATTAAAAGAAAATATTACGGATGCTGAAAAATTCATTCAATCATTGAAGGATAAAATCAATGAGTCAAGAGAAAAGAGAAAGGAACTTTGTGATCAGCTGAAGTAGAAAGAAAATAAAATCCTGGAAGATGTTCATCTAAATCAAACCCTAAAAGAGATAATTGAAGAATGTGAAAAACTTGCTAGGAACAATGCCACTCTAAAGCTTGAAATTGAATCTGAGGAAATGAAGCTAACTAAGGAGATTTAAGAAAGGAAGAAGAATGAGGAGAATCTAGCCCAGTCTTTAAAAGTAAAATATGAAAAATGCAATAGAGTAAATAGTGAATTCATTTAGTTAGAAATTGAGCTACAACAATCTAGAAATAATGAACAAGAGCTTGAAAGACAGATAGTTATTCTTAGAGATGAACTCACTACTAAAAATGAGTACAACAAAAAGTTTGGGATCAGTTCTGCTAAGCTTGATGAGCTAAATAAAGGACAAAAGGATGCAAATGATAAGTGAGGTCTTGGCTATCAGAAAGGTGAAAGCTCCAAATCTAAACACAAGGATTCCAGATAGAGAATTCAGATGAACAAAGGAAAAAGATATCCGGTAAGACAACCCAATGCTCATAAGTTTAATGGTTACTACTTTTTCTACAATAAATTTTGTCATATGGCTTCTCAGTGTAGAAGTAAAATAAATTCAAGCAACCCATCATTTCTTGGTCAGTGTTTTAGTTGCAAAGAGTTTGGTCATAATTCAATTGAATGTAGAAGTATGTCTGTCAGTATAAGAAATGTTCAATGCTACACCTGTGGAAGAATTGGGCATGTTTCTAATAAATGTAGGTCAAAGGGAAATCAATGGAATGAATGGTCTAGACAAAGAAATCTGGTGTGCTACAATTGCAATAAATTTTATCGCATTGCAAGATTCTGTAGGAATAGAAACATGGATAAAAGAGGCCCGATATACAAAGGAAGAATTTCATAGAAAGATGATAAAGGAAATGGGAAAGTGACTGTGGAAGAAATAAGAGATCAGATGAAGAAAACATGGGTAAAGAGTGAATCTGATGAAGGAAATAAGCCCATACCAGAAGCAACCTCCAATAACTCCTCTTGAAATTGATCTCAGGCCATTGGCCTAGGGGGAGTCTTTCAAGAAAATCCTTTGTCCCCCTGTTAGCAGTTGGCACCAGAATGTAATAAATTTTCAGTAGTTGTTCTTTCATCCTACAAACATGTCCATGATCACTTGTGCAGAAAATTGAGATCTAGAAGGTCCATAGATGAATTCTTCTCTTACTGTCTTGGAAAATAGGGTAACCAAAACTCCTAGGGAAAAACATTTAATTCAACAAAAATTTTAGTTGCGTGAGGTTATAAAAGGGTATTTGGAACCCTCATTTGTCACCCTGCATTGAAGAAGAACAAAAGGAGAGCCTTTGTAGTAGAATTTCAAAGGAGTCAAGTAAATTTGGTGATGAATTTAGGTATTTCAGTTACTCATAGAATTTCTAAATTTTTGCTCAGTAGAAAAACCTTGTTCAGTACATAAAGTAAAATGAAGAAAATCAAAGGAATAGTGAATTTGGATGAATATAGCAGGAAAAGGATCAGGGATGCAAGAAATATGTTTTCGGTCAATGAATTGAAGTGGCTTGAAGGTGTGAAACATAAGAGTTTGGACATTTGGAATGAATTTCCTTATTTTGACAACACGGAAGTGGTCAAGTTTATTCTAAATAGATTGAATGAGGACATTCTAACCTTAGATAAACCCTATTTTATTTTGAAGCGTGTAATTATAAATTTAACTGGTCTATGCAATGTTGGGGATATTCCACAAAAGAGGTCGATTTAGAACAAGGAAGTCGAAACCCTAATAGGAGTGACAGGAGATCAGAGGGCTCTAGTAATTTCAATGATAAAAGATCCAATAACAGGCGCATTGCACATGGGATATCGTACAAAATTTTCTTCAGAAATAGGGAAGGCACAACTTTGGTAGGCACAGTTTATATCGCTCACAAAATGTTAATGGAAGATGAAGACTTTGATATGTGTGGATTGTTGAAGGATTAGTTGATGGAAAATGTGCAATTGAAAAAATAAGAAAATTACCCCTTCAGGTTTGGTACTTTGATCATATGTATCATGATGTATTTTTTGAATTTCCTTCCTCATAATGATAATGTGGTATGGAAGGAAAATGAACCAATTTGTAAGAAAATTTTTGAACATTCTAATGCTTTGGGAAATTAAGAGAGTATAAGCAAATTTCTTTAAGGAATTGCTAGGGAAGTCTGGAGAAGTTAACATTTCCCTTTTGGTAAAGATGCTTGAAGTTGGATCTTCTTTTGGTGAAGTGTTGGGTAAGAAGAAGAGAGCACAATAAATTGTTTTGTACACTCCTCTGACACACAAGTCCCCAAGATTTGAATGAAAAGGTAAATAATAGTTAATTGTGGATATACCAGATGAATATTTTGATGAGTACACTCCAAGGGATGACCCCAAATCAATTGAACCAGATGTAAAAATGGAAAAAGGAAGTGAAGAAGAAGGTGCTTTATTCAAAACAAAGATACTGCAGATTGTTCAAGAAAAATATGGGATGGAGAAGATTACTAAAATTTGGTTAGACAAACCCTCATAATAGCAAGACCTGATTGAGAGAACTCTAGGTAGTTACTTTTTACATAACGACATTGAGTTGGAAAGCTTGTAGAATGTACTTCCTGAAGAGTTGATTGAATGTATTAGGGAAACCATGGCCTCTACATCTCAAGATAGGAAAGAGGAAGAATTAACTCTACATCTAAAGGAGCAATTTAGGTTTTCCCTTACCAAACAAAAAAATAAAATGAATGTATTAAGGAAATGCATTGAATCAACAAATAGGATCTACAATTATTGTCTTTGTTGGCCTCGTGTAGTTGGGAAATACAAGGACAAGCTGGAGCAGATTGAGAGTGAGTTAAAAAAATTTGGTCATGATTACAATATGTTTCAGGACTATTGGTTCCTTTTCTTGTAAACCAGGTTGGTCTCCTATTCTACCTATGGAGTAGCCAACTCCAATCAAGGGCAACTCGAAGGACCTGGAACAACTGACAAGATTTAGTCAAAGACTGACATCTTCTACACTTTACACTCTGCAGAACTAGGGTGGGTATACCCACACAATTCCTTAAAGAAGACCAGACATTGCTTTTTATAGCAGATAACTCCTGATGTCAAGCGTTGAGGACCTCAAATGGGGCTAGATTCTCAATAGCTCAACCTTGAAGCAACTAGGAGGTAGGACACAAACTAAACAAAAGATATTCAATGATTTGTAGATTAAAAGGTTTTTGAGAGGAACTAAGCTGCAAGATAGATCAGTGCCTAATCCAGAGTCATGGAGTCACACACAAAAATGGAATTCATCTGCAAACAAAGATCAATCAGTGGATCTTGTTTTGTTGATGCCTTGCATCAACTATTAGTTCCTTACACTGATAATCCAGCTCTTGTTACCAGTCAGACTCTTCTTACCAAATCCAACTTGCATACAAATAATCACTATCACTTGCCCAAAGGGTTTTAACTGCTCCCTTGAAGCAGACCTATCAACAAATGACACAGTCTCGTGAAATATTAGAAGATGAACAAAGGCACCTTATGCATTCATTCATGATCAAAGCATACAAGCATGGAGAAAATTTTATGGAATATGCATGAGAGACAAGCGTCTTCATGTGTTCCTTGTACAAACTAATTGCATTTACAGAGAAATTCAGACTTTATAGCTTACAGACTCAATATGACTCAAGACTAAACCCTAGCCTATCTCAGACCAATCCTGAAACTCAGAAAGATGGAACTGAACCAAGGGAACCAAACCTAAGGGACCAAACCCTTCACACTGGCCATGAAATCTCTCTTTATAGGAATAGGGAGAGCAACAAGAAACCGGCCAGGGTGACTTTACATGTCATCAGGTGACTAGGACAAACCCTAAATAGTACGTAGGCTGAGTCACCAGTCCACCAACAACATCAAGATTACATTGAATGTTCACATCAAGTGAATCCATGAGAAAGCTCGATGCAAATCCGATCAGGTCAAATCAGGCAGGACAGACATGGCTGACCATGACAACCAGAACAAGTCTGTTAGCCAACATCAAATCAGCCCAAGAATCCACATGCCCATACCTTTGAACATGCCATCCAGTTTTCAGAGTTACCATGAATGCAAATTCGGCGGATCCAGGGACCGTCCATCTACTGCCATCAAGTCTCAGTTCTTTGGTCTTCGTGCACAAACACCTTCAAAACCCTGATCACACAAAAATGAATATCGACCATCGATCAACAGTGATCGGGTGGTTGTCTTTTAAATCTTCATTAGCCGTTGAACCAGGCTACCACATATGATTCCTACGCCCACTGTTGATCAGATGCTAGTCATCTGAGGACCGTCGATCTCTATTTAAATGTACGCATTGTGGCACGAGTTCAGAGGTGGGGTCCATGTGACATGTGGCAGGTAGAAGCTCTCCTCACCAAGCATAAAGATTAGGCAAGTCACATGAGCGCTCAGGCGGTGGCCGCCAGATCATAATGATGGCTTCCCGCAGACCATTGATCTATGTTGGGAGGAACAAGGGCTCCACTGTTAGAAAAACATAAAGAGGTTAGGGAGACCTCTCAGCGAAGTCACCGTGACCGAAGGGAGTCACACCGAAGGGTAACATAATCAGTGAGACACGAAGGGGTTGGGGAGACATCTCCCCGACACATCTAGCAGGGGCCACCAAACAAAAGATCATGGAGAGACATCACGAAGTCGCCAAGAGATCACAACGGAACCAAAAAATCACACCGAGAGCATGGTGGGGTTGGCGTAACAAAACGAAGTCGGCCAAACTGCAAGACTTCATAGCAAAGAGAAACCAATGCTCGCCTAGAGGTCTCTGCACTCGGTGAGATGTCATTGCAAAAAGAAATGTCTCGCCGACTAAAAACCTTGGTCAACAATTCGGCGAACCAGACTAGGAAAGCATTTCACGGTAACCACCAGGTAACTTTTTCATCATGGCCATTGATTATCAACACGTGCACAAAGGAAGTCACATTAGTAGCTCAATCATTAACTTGGGAGGACCTCAGCATCAGGGAAAGTCACACCGGGAACCAAAGGGGCCACCACAGTCAGCAAGACAAGCAAGGGTCACCAAGATGTCACCTAGAGAACTAAAGGTCACACTGAAGGCAAGGCGGAAAGGGAACTAGACCAAGTCAGAGCCAGAGACAGGAAAGACACAGAGTCAGAGCCGGAGCAGGGGACAAAAAGGAACAAAAGAGACTGGGACTAAAAACCATCCCACCCCTGCCTCTGCAAAATACCATGGAGGTGGAGTTGGAAACGACATGATACAGAGAAGCCGCAGGGCTGGGAGCGGGACAAAACCCGAAACAGGAAACTTGAAAAAGGTTCCAAAAACAATTCCCATTCCGATCCCGCGCCCACCAAAAGAAAAAGGAAAACAAAGCGAGTGGAGTCGGGGCCAAAATGGAACTCAAAACCATAAGCACGAGAAAGGTTCCAAAACTAGTTTCCATTCCGATCCTGCCTCCGCTCGCTTTGTTTTCCTTTTTCTTTTGGTGGGCGCGGGATCGGAACGGGAATCATTTTTGGAACCTTTTTCAAGTTTCCTATTTTGGGTTTTGTCCCACTCTCGGCCCCGTGACTTCTCTATCTCGTGTCGTTTCCGGCTCCACCTTCACGGTCTTTTGCGAAGGCAGGGGTGGGATGGTTTTTGGTCCCAGTCTCTTTTGATCCTTTTTGTCCCCTACTCCGGCTCTGACTCCATGTCTTTCCCGTCTTCGGCTCTGACTTGGTTTGGTTCCCTTTCCACCTTGCCTTTGGTGTGACCTTTGGTTCTCGGGGTGACATCTTGGCGACCCCTGCTTGTCTTGCCGACTGTGGCGGCCCCTTTGGTTCCCGGTGTGACTTTCCTCGACGTTGAAGTCCTTCCAAGTTAATGGCTGAGCTACTAATGTGACTTCCTTTGTGCACATGTTGATAATCAACGACCACGATGAAAAAAGTTACCTGGTGGTTACCGTGAAATGATTTCCTAATCTGGTTCACCGACTTGCTAACCAAGGTTTTCAATCAGTGAGACATTTCTTTTCACCGTGACATCTCACCGAGCATGGAGACCTCTGGGCGAGCATTGGTTTCTCTTCACTATGAAGTCTTACAGTATGGCCGACTTCATTTTGTTACGCTGACCCCGCCATGCTCTTGGTGTGACTTTTTGGTTTCGTTGTGATCTCTTGGAAACTTCGTGATGTCTCTTCGTGATCTTTTGTTTGGTGGCCCCTACTCGATGTGTCAGGGAGATGTCTCCCCGAACCCTCCGTGTCTCGCCAATTATGTTACCCTTCAGTGTGACTCCCTTCGGCCACGGTGACTTCATTGAGAGGTCTCCCTGACCTCTTTATGTTTTTCTGATGGTGGAGCCCTTGTTCCTCCCAACATAGATCAACGATCCACGGGAAACCATCATTATGATCTAGCAGCCACCTCCTGAGTGCTCATGTGACTTTCCTGATCTTTATGCTCTGCGAGGAGAGCGTCCGCCCACCATGTGTCACATGGACCCCACCTCCGAACTCATGCCGCAGTGCGTACATTTAAATGGAGATCGACGATCCCCGGATGACTGGAATCTAATCAATGGTGGGCGTAGGAATCATATGTGGTAGCCTGGTTCAACGGCTAATGAAGATTTAAAAGATAGCCGCCCGATCACTATTGATCGACAGTCAATATTCATTTTCACGTGATTAGGGTTTTGAAGGTGTTTGTGCGGGAAGACCAGAGAACTGATACTTGATGGCGATAGATGGAGGGTCGCTGGATCCACCGAATTTGCATTCATGGTGACTCTGAAAACTGGATGGCATTTTCAGAGGTATGGGTGCGTGGATTCTTGGGCTGATTTGATGTTGGCTGACAGACTTGTTCTAGTCGCCATGGTCACCCATGTCTGTCCTGCCTGATTTGACCTGATCAGATCTCCATCGAGCTTTCTCATGGATTCACTTGACGTGAACATTCAATGTAATCTTGATGTTGTTGGTGGACTGGTGACTCAGCCTGTGTACTATTTAGGGTTTGTCCTAGTCACCTGATGACATGTAAAGTCACCCTGGCTGGTTGCTTGTTGCTCTGCCTATTCCTATAAAGAGAGATTTCATGGCCAGCGTGAAGGGTTTGGTCCCTTAGGTTTGGTTCCCTTGGTTCAGTTCCATCTTTCTGAGTTTCGGGATTGGTCTGAGATAGGCTAGGTTTAGTCTTGAGTCATATTGAGTCTGTAAGCTATAAAGTCTGAATTTCTCTGTAAATGCAATTAGTTTGTACAAGGAACACATGAAGATGCTTGTCTCTCATGCATATTCCATCATATTGTCTCCATGCTTGTATGCTTTGATCATTTGAATGAATGCATAGGGTGCCTTTGTTCATCTTCTAATATTTCACGAGACTGTGTCATTTGTTGATAGGTCTACTTCAAGGGAGCAGTTAAAACCCTTTGGGCAAGTGATAGTGATTATTTGTATGCAAGTTGGATTTGGTAAGAAGAGTCTGACTGGTAACAAGAGCTGGATTATCAGTGTAAGGAACTAATAGTTGATGCAAGGCATCAACAAAACAAGATCCACTGATTGATCTGTGTTTGCAGATGAATTCCATTTTTGTGTGTGACTCCATGACCCGGATTAGGCACTGTATATGTCTTGCAGCCTAGTTCCTCTCAAAACCTTTTAATCTACAAATCATTGAATATCTTTTGTTTAGTTTTGTCCTACCTCCTAGTTGCTTCAAGGTTGAGCTATTGAGAATCTAGCCCCATTTGAGGTCCTCAATGCTTGACATCAGGAGTTATTTGCTATAAAAAGAAATGTCTGGTCTTCTTTAAGGAGTTGTGTGCGTATACCCACCCTAGTTCTACAGAGTGTAAAGTGCAGAAGATGTCAGTCTTTGACTGAATCTTGTCAGTTGTTCCAGGTCCTTCGAGCTACCCTTGATTGGAGTTGGCTACTCCATAGGTAGAATAAGAGACCAACCTGGTTTACAAGAAAAAGAACCAACAAGGACTAGGTTGGAGTAGTCAAGAAAAGGATTCATGAGTTGCAGGATAAGCATGCAAAGGTACACTTTTCCAGAAACAATCTTGTGGACACCTTTTGGAAACTCAAGGATCTGACTAAATGCAGGTTGGAGTAGCTAATTTAGATTTTGAGGAAAGGAGAAAAAATAGAAGAAGCAATTAAAATACTAGAATCCCTCATTCAAATTATTAAAAATTCATCTGAGAATAATAGCATGATCTTAATCATTTGGATTTTTGTAGAAGCATGGAAGAAATTTCTTTTGTAAATGAAAGATAATTATAAAATAATTTTATGACTTGTGCAACAATTATAGTTCTTCAAATTTTAATCCATTTTCTAAAATAGCAAAGGGAGAGAGAGAAAGCAGTGAAATTTTTCACTGATGTCAAAGGGGGAGAGAGTACAATGAAAAATTCCTTAACATTCTAAGGAGAAAAGTTTTGTTGTGTTTTAAATTTTTTGAGTTTTGGTTCCGACACTTATTTTTCACTTAGTGTTGCCATAAATTCCAAAGGGGGAGATTGTTGGCATATGGATTCTAGTGTTGTCATTGATGGAAACCTAATTCATTACTTTGGTCCACAAATTATAATTTTCTTATACCAGCAAACAAAGTAGAGAACAGTGTTTTACTGGTAGAAAGCATGAAGAACAGGGTATCCAGGTAGTTTGTCAATATGTATGATTCACCCAGTCATAATTTTGTGTTGAGGATCCCCAAGATAGTTTGTTAAGCATGTATGTTACCTTATTGGTAAGTTTTGTAATGTTTCATTAATCAATGTAAGAGCTTGGAGATTTGGAAATATATTTTTCTATTTATTTGCTCATTGTGGTAGACCTAGTGAATATCACATATCACAAATGTATAAGGAGTAATTGTTTAATTGTTTCTTGTGTTCGTTATTTTTTTTGGGTTGTAGCTATATTCTAGATGACTTGTGTGGGTGCGCATTAAATATTTTTCATGATTTGAGCTGACATATGGAGAATAATTTGTATTTTATTTGAAGCTAACATATAGCAATATAATCCTTGTTAGTGGAAATATATATATGAGATTGGTAATTATTTTTGTAAATGAAAGCAAGTGTGAAGGTGTGTGAATGTGTGTGAAGAGCAGAGCAGATGTATGTTTGAATATTATAAGGGTGATTGAGCGATCTATGCATAGTTTCAGAAGGGCAGAAAAAAAGAGCAGAGTAGAGAAAAGCAGAGTAGAAATATAGAATCAATCAAAAGGGTTGAAGATCATCTATTGAGCTTCACCAGAACCAAATCCAAGAATTTGGAGATGCTATCTCTTAGTTCAACCTTTTATTTTAACTCAAACATTTTATAAGGTAGTGATCCTTCCTTATTTTGAGCAGTGAGCTCTAGGCAGTGTGCCTGAATGCATGTGCATTCCCTTTTCTTCATACTTTTAACAAAGTATAAATTATGGATTAATCTTCACCATGGGTTTTCCCCTAACAGGGTTTCCATGTAAAAATATTGGTGTTATGGTACTTTGATTATCTTGTTTATGTGCTTGTAAATTTTTTTCAGTTTATGTGTTGTAAATGGTTTATGATTAGAATTAAGGTTTAAATCTTGTTGAAAACTGATTCACCCCTCCTCCCCTCTTAGTGTTCCTTGATTCCAATAGAATATTGGTGGAATGGTTGAGTAAGAAGCAATATTTGGTCTCCTTATCTACTATTGAAGTTAAGCATATTGTTGTACACAAGTTCTATGGATGAAACATACATTGAAAGATATCACAGTAGTATGTGATGATCCCATTTCTATTTTTTGTGATAATACAAGTGCAATTAATATCTCAAAGAATCTTGTAATGCACTCAAGGAAAAAAAAAATATGTATCACATATCATTTCTTGAGAGAGGTCATGGAGAATGAAGTAAATCTTGAGTATAATCCGACAGAAGATCAGCTTGATGATATTTTTACAAAGCCTCTTCCTAAAGATACTTTTGAGTATCTCTACGAGAATTTGGAGGTTATTTCCCCTCATTTATTGAACTAGATGTATATGGAGATGCATCAATCCTATGGATCTATGGATCTATCTTTCTTCTAGGTTGATTTTTTGGTGGCTACCTCTTAGAGGGAGTAGGTAGTATCAGGTGTTGTCATTATGAGTATTCTTTTTTCATGTCAAAGGAGAAATCAATGTAAAATATTTCTTTTTCATTTTCCATTGATGTCAAAGGGGGAGAAGATGCATGTGAAAAAGGAAAGAAATATTGCAAAAAGAAGCATATGAAAGGAAAATAAATTATCTTCTAAGGGGGAGAAACAAAAAAGTGTATTCAGAGCTTGTATGTTGTCTTTGATGGTTTTTCACATCATGTGTTGCCATGAATGAAAAAGGGGGAGATTTTTGCAAGAATGGAAAGATTGAATGTGTTGTCATTGATTTCAATCGGCCAACTGGTTATTCACTAGTTTTTGTTGATTGTATATGTTGTGGATATTGAGAAATTGTAATAAAGATATGTTGCAAGTGTTTAATGGTTGCTTCAATTTTAGGTTCAGATTTTCTCTTGTGGTTGTACGGTTTAGATATATTGTTCATGATTTTGAGAAGGCACTATATTCAATTTTTTGGTTGCTAGTTCATGGTACAATGCGAGTTGTGTTCACTAGTTGTGAACTGTGGTTTTCTATGTTTTTAGTTGACGTCCAAGTGAAATTGTTTTGCTCTAGATTTCTCTTTTATGAATTCTTATGAAGTATGGTTTTGAAGTTGAGTTTCCATGATTGTATTGAAGTTAATTTCAGCATTTGGAAAGTTTGTGCTTAATGGTTCTATGTATTTTATAGTGGTGTGGCTGACCTTTTGTGAAATACTACTTTTGAGAATGATGAAGCATGTTGAGTCTATTTGGTTCCCTATGAAGCATGTGTTTGGGTCACCCTAATTATAATTCCACCCTAGGATGTTTTGGCACTAACCTAATTTTAATTTGGGTTTGGATATGTTTTAAAGTTGAAGATGGTATAAATACAAGATGAGTTAGTAATGGAAAACATACAAGAGTGAAGAAGAAGTGTGGTAAGAGAAAAGAGAAAGTGTATTTTTGTGTGATATTGATTCTATTCAATAAGTGTGTGTGTGTGTTGAGAGTTTAGGAGATTAGTGCAAAGCTTAATGCTATTTTTCTAGATGTAGTGAGAAGAATGCAAACTCTATCATTCATGCAAGTTGTTCAAGTGACTATGGTGGAATCCTTTGTTGCATTGGTATTGTAGTCTCTCGGTAACAAGTCTTCTCTATCTTCTTTGTATCTTTGTGGTAGTGAGCCCTCTAAGTTGTAGACCTGTTGAACAATGAGTCATCATTTTGGACAGTGAGTCCTTGTTCTAGACAGTGAGTCCTTATTTTAGGAAGTGAACCTTTTGTAATTGGTTTTGATATTCTCTATAGTGTGAGTTAATCCTAACCGTGGTTTTTCCCTCATTTGGTTTGCCATGCAGATCTAGTGTTATTGTGTTTATGTGTTGAATTTGAGTTTCTACATTAGCATTTGATGATTAATCATTTAAGTTGTATTTTGTGTTAGTTCCATTGATTTAATTAAAGGTTTAATTTTTTGACAAATAATTCACCCTCCTTCAAGTTGTCCTATTTATAATGTTGGCCATTACTCTTCTTGTCTGCAATCCATAGGGTTGTGTATTTTATTTGAATCAAAACACTTTGCTTGGATCTAAAACATTGGAAAACAAAAATTCAACATGATCATCAAATTTCAAACCCTTTAGAGGAAGCAAATACCTTTGACAAAATTCAAGTGTTACTGCTTGCCCTAGGGATTCTATCCTTAGAGGCTTCTAAGCATTTGAATTTACATCACAATTTTCTCTCACTAAATTCAACATTAGGCAACTTTTTCCTTAATTTCCTTGGTTTCCACATAATGGACTTTGTGGGATGAAAATAAATTCAAAAATTAGACATTTAGTTTGAAAACCTAATCAAGAGAGTGTTTTTGGTAAAAGAAATTCATTAAGAAAAGATAAGAAACAATTGGAACCCACACATGTGCTCTTCCAAATAATTTCTTGAAAGATCAAAATATGAAAACCAAAATCCAAAGGTATTAGTCAAAAATCTCGCAAGAAACATTTTTCCATACTTTACGAATTTAGGGAAAGATTGACCTTCAACTTTTACAAACGTGTTTCAAGGAACAATCCAAATTTTTATTCACTTTACTATTGTCAAAATCCAAGTCTCTTCCAAAGGTTTTAGTATCTCACATAGGAAGTAATAGCATGTTCTTCAACACCTTGGTCTAGTAAACAAAATTCCCTCTAAGTCTCTTAGGATCAAAATCAAAACATCTTCATCCATCCCTAAAACATAAAAATCAAATCCATCTCACAAACAACTCTTGGAAATCTTGAAAAAATCCTTCATGATAAACTTTGGGAAAATCCTCTTAAAAAATTAAAACAAATCCAAATCATCTTGTTTGACTAGGTGTGTGTAGATGAATCCTTCTTTTCACACTTAGTCAAATCATCATCTTATGGAAAAGTTTACTCTAGGAAAACATCCAACCTCTTAGATTTTATGAGTTCATCATCCAAAGCAAATGTAATCAAAATAAAAATCAAATCAAATCTATCAAAAATAAAATCAAACATCAATCCAAAATTCCTAAAGTTTAGCATCCTCCTCAAGGTTCCCTAAGAGTTCCAATCATTCACCAATCATCCATCTTTCATTATCTCATCACCATCCTTTTGATCCTTAATATCTTGGAATTTCTTTTTTGTACCTAAAGATTAGATCAATCCAAATAGTTAGAGGTTCATCTCTTACATTCTTGAAAATTGATCCCTATTTTATAGTTCAAACTAGACCTCAACACAAGAAAAACATGGAAATGAACAAAGAAAGCATAGAATTCAAGTGACTTGAGTCAAACTACTCTCAAAATCAATCCCATTGGATCTAGCAATCCCACACTCAATCTTCCTCCACTTCCACAAGATTCCCAAGAGGAAGGCCAAGTAGAAGAAATCACCAACAATGTCTTGGGGATGACACAAGATGAAATTATTGAAATGGTCCAAAATCCTGAAACTCACAGAATTGTCAATACCATGATCAAGCTCAATCCCTCACAATACATGCTAGAATTAGCAAAAGAAGGGGCTAAACTCCCTTCTAACTATGATGTGAGAACTCTTATGGATAAACCTCTTCAGATTATGCCTCCAATCTCATCCACACCTCCATTCCAAAACATCACCCAGACCATCTCCCAAATCACATCATCCATTACTCCAACTCCACCAATTGTCAACAAGGGAAGCTCATTGCTTCATGCACTTCAAACACATCCCATTGTTAACAACCAAGATTTGTATGCAAACAACATCTTAGGTCAATCTGTCCCATTGAATTTGCTACACCCATACGTTCTTCTCACCTTTCATGACCCCAATGACCCATCCTCTTTCCACGCAACACTAACATATCCTCTCAACACAAAAACCTCTCTCCCTATGACTTCACAAGGAGAAGGTGGGCTATTTGGACAAGGGGGAATCTTTGAACCTTCATCATCATCACTTCCTCAAGGGAACACACCACCCATTTTTTCACCACTTCCACCTTTGCCATTAACATCCACACCACTCCTCAATTTAGGGTTCCCTCTACCAACCTTAAATCAATAGAATCAAAGCAACCCCTCAATCATAAATCAAAACATCATACCAAATCCTCTAATCTTTACATCGATATTGCAACAACAAGTGGAAACCACCCAAGCAACACAAGAAATCATTGCACCATCTATAAAAGTGGTCTCTCAAGGACCAAGCATATCAATCACACCATCCACTACACAAATCCCATTCATCAATACAACAATACTTCTCATCACAAAAACAAACACCACTCTGAATCCACCACCACCACCGCCACCAAGACCAAATGTGGCCAACCAATATAGCATCATGTTGCAAGCAGCACAACATGCCTATCAAAAGGAACTTCAGTAGTTCCAAGCTCAACAAGCACAAAACACACAAGTTGCTCAACAAGCGCAGGCCACTTAGGCAGCTCAAGCCACACAACAAGTGCAAGAAGCACAATAAGCACAACAGGATGCCTAAGCTCAAGGTTTGTTGCAACAAAATCAAGCTTCCTAAGCTTCCCAAGTTGCGCAAGTAGCCCAAGCAGCTCAAGCTACACAAGCCGCACAAGTTGCATAGGCTGCCTAGGCTACACAAGCAACCCAAAAAGCACAAACTCAAGCCCAAGCTCAATATCAAGCTCAACAATCACAACCTCAAGATCAATACTAGACAGAACTATAAGTAGCCCAATAACAAGCATATCATCAAGCCCTACAATAGTACCAAGCACAACAAGAAGCATCCCACTTACTAGCCCAACAATAAGCATTGTTGGCACAACAACAGCAAGACCAATGACAAGCATTGTTGGCACAACAACAAATGAAATCATATGAACAAGCCTTGATCACACAACAAAGCTTGCAACAAACTCACATGAACATACCCAACACTCCAACCATCACTCAAACACCTTGACCACTTAAAAATACATTCACTCCACCTCTCGATTTGCAAGACAACGTGATGACACAAACCAAATTTCTCTTGTAGCAAGTGCTCAATCTCCAATCAGGGACAACAATAAAGACAACAAGGAACTTGTGTCCCTACCCTTTCAATAAGAGCCTTGCAATGGTACCATTCCCAAAGGGGTTTTAAATCCCTAAATTTAACAAATATCGTGGGACGGGAAACCCTAAAGATCACATCGGGCAATTCCATGTACATTCAATGGAGGTCACATATGACGATACATATCTAATGTGGATATTCCCTCAAAGTTTGCTTGGTCCTTCCATGGAGTGGTTCTCTTACCTTCATCTTAGCATCAAAAATTTCCAAGAGATTATAGGTGCATTCATAAAAATCTACGCATTCAATATAGGTATGGATGTCAGTCTAGAGGAACTATCTGCTCTTAAACAAGCTAAGGGGGAATCATTCATTTCCTTCTTGCAATGATGGCAATCCAAGGACAACAAGAGAAAATGGACCATGCTAGAGGAACAACAAGTTTGCACCATCATTTCCAATCTGGAGAAAACCTTAGCTTTCCATCTTAAGATGTAATGTATAACCACGTACGACCATTTGATCCTCAAGGTGCTCAATATCGAATGATCCCTTATTGAAAAAGGGGGGACACCCACATATCTAGAACACCAAGACAACAACCCATCCATCAGCTATAACAAAAAACCTTGCACATGGGAAAAAAAAATAATGTCACTAATGATGGTTTGGTGGATTCCAAGGTCATAATCAATGCTCCAAAACAAAAAACACAATCATACCAACAATTGCAAGGAAACAATCAAAAAAATACACAAACTAATGTGGTATCATAACAACCACCCAATAATCAAGTCAACAATTTGAATAATCAAGGGGGACTACCTCCATGGAACAAATATTCCCCCAAGCAAAAGTACACTGCCCTTGGGGAACCAATTGAATCCATCATGAAGAAACTGGTAAACGAGAATCTCATAAAAATTCCCACTTATGAGAATTATCAAGAGCCCCAAGTAAAACCACCATGGTACAATGAGAACCACCATTTTGATTTTCATAAAATCAAGGGGCACACAACAGCTAGTTGCATGAGGCTGAAAAATCTGATCCAAGACCTAATCAGTGACAAGATCATAAACATTGAACAACCAGTTGGAAATCAAGACCTTAAAGTATACATGAATCCGATGTCAGATAATAACAAAGGAAACAACCATGGAAAAACTAAGTATGCCAATGTGAACCATGTGTACAACCATGTTGTCACATTCCTAGATGAAATGGTCAATGTTATTAACATGAAGGGAGCCAAAACTGATTGTGGGGTCACCACATGCAGTGGAAAAGTCACCATTGTTGGAGCATCACAACCATCTAGGGCATCCATCTCCAATCTGAAATCTGTTTCTAATGGCTATAATGTCCTAGACCAACTGAAAAGAACCCCCACTCAGATCTCCAGTATGGAGTTGCTGAAGATATCACCCGTACATAGAAATATATTAAAGGAAGCATTAGATTCATCTACTATCTCTGTGGATCTTGATGCTAACCAGTTCCTAGCTGTGGTCAGAAATATCACCACCTCAACCCTCCTAACAGTTTCCAATCAAGACTTCCCCACCCAACCATCTCACAATTGTGAACTCCACCTTGAAGTCCTGATGCATAAAAACAAAGTGAAAAAGGGTTTTGGTGGATGGGGGTACATGCCTAAATATCTATTCCCTCATATTAATAATCATATTAATAAAGAATCTAGGATTATCAAAGGATGCCACTGAACAGGGTAAAGGCGTCATAATCATAGCATATGATGATCAAGAAAGATTGTCTCAAGGCACTATCTAGCTCCCTATTCAAGTAGGTCCAACCATTATGGAAACAACATGCTAGGTCCTTAACCTTGATTTTCCTTATAACATCCTCTTGGGGCATCTGTGGATCCATGGGATGCAAGCTATCACATCAACCTTCCATCAGTGCATCAAATTCCCATATCAAAATCAAGAGGTCATAGTCCATGGTGATCCCAAGCCCTTTTCCTACTACAAGAATCTGGAAGAAAAATATTATAAAATCCCCCAAGTTTCGAAGTATGATGAAGGCCCTATAACTCCATATGTAGACCCAACTACCTTGGCCTCACTTCTGAGAAAAAGACACCTACCATTCCTAATATACCCAAAATAAAAGTCATCGTCCAAGACAATGGGTTTGGGGATTATAAAATGAAGAAAAGTGCCTTCGTCATAGGAGAGTTACCTCAATCTCCTAGGACCCATAGGCAACCCCAACCAGCTAAAACATCATCCCAAATTTTTAGAGTAGACCCTTCTAGATTCAGATATTGGGGGGATCTAAATCAAGAGATAGTAGATGAAAAGGACATATCAAGCTTGTTATACCAAAATGAAAGGCCCACACCTTATCTTCCCATGGATGAGAGTAGCAAAGGATTACAAATGATGCTTGGTATGGGCTATAACAAAAACAATAAGCTTGGACAAAATGACAATGGGTTTCTAGTACCTCTCATTCCTGAAAAGTGTATGAGAAATCTTGGCCTTGGATGTATCCCTCCAAAGGTGACCATACTTGGAAATGATGCCTTGGTTAGAAAGGTCAAAACTCCCCCTCAGCTATCAACATCCGCCCTTCAATTACCAGTATCCACAGGTCGAGTCATAGATAACTTTACCTTTGGCATAACTAATGTGTGTACTAGTGATGAGGATCCTATAACAAACATACCTATGCTTTTCAAGGATTCCTCCCTCCTCATGAATAGTACCCTGTCTTTTGAGTTAGACCATCAAACCCATGAAATAAACTTAGTTTATCCCCAACTCATTGATTACGACCAACGAGGACCAACAATTTTGGACACCTTTGAAAATGATGAGGCACTCTCAGAATTCATGGGATTATGTGATACAATACCATATGGAGATCACAAAGTTGTATTTGACATCATACTAGACACACATGCCTATTATAGGGAAATGATTGAATCCTTTAGTTGCAAAAGTGAAAATATGAGAATAATCTCTAGGTCTTTTAGTGAAAACCACACTATGACACTCTCTGGCCTAAAAATAATAAAAATAAAGGATGCATCCAATGGTGAAAACCTCTCTAAGGTGCCAGAGGATGAAGGATTCAATCTTCCTCTTAGTGAAATTCATCAGGAGAATTCAATGGTCTTAGTAGAGAAGTGCAATCTAGTTGACCTAGGAATAGAGGAGATGTTGCATATCACCTTCTAGGAAAAATCACTTTTGACAGAAGAACAAGAACTCTTGGCTGCATTCCTAAAAGAAAGAAAGAAAAAAATTGCATGGAACTATGCCGACATGTCGAGCCTTGATCCAAAAGTTGTGGTTCAACACCTAGTAGTATATCCCAAAGCAAAGCTAGTGATACAAAAGCTAAGGAAAATGCATCCCTAGATAGCATTGTTGGTCAAAATGGAATTACCAAAGCTCCTAGATGTACGGTTCATATGAACGATTGATTATCTAGAGTGGTTCTAGAACCTTGTACCTATTTCAAAGCCCACTGGGGGCATCCACATCTACACAAACATCAAAGACCTCAATAAAGCATGTCCTAAGGATGGCTTCCCCCTTCAAAACATTGATATGATTGTGGATATGATAGTAAAACATGAGATGCTATCGCTAATGGATGGATTCTTAGGTTACAACCAGATCATGATAGCTATGGAGGACCAACACAAGATGACATTCACTTTTCCATTTGGGACATATTGCTAGAATATGATTCCATTTGGGCTAAAAATTGTAGGAGCTACTTATCAAAGGGCCATGACATTAATCTTTCATGATATGATCCATAAAACTATGGAAGATTATGTGGACAACATATTAGCAAAGTCAAATAAATGAAAAGATCACATATCAACTCTAAGCTCCATCTTTGACAGGCTAGAAAAGTACAAGTTCTGACTAAATCCAAAAAAGTGTGTCTTCGGGGTACAATTAGGAAAGCTTCTAGGGCACATTGTATCAATGAGAGGAATCGAGGTAGACCCCACCAAAGTCAAAGAAATTCTCGAAATGGAGGCACCAAAAACATTGAAGTAGCTAAGAGGCCTACAAGGAATACTCCAATCCATCCACCGATTCATAGTGCAACTAGTAGACAAGGCTATCCCATACTCTCATCTACTCCACAAGGGGGTAGCATACAAATGGGACGAGAAATGTGATCAATCCTTCAACAAGATCAAGGAATACTTACTCACACCGCTAGTTCTCATGCCGCCAATTCCAGGCAAATTCTTGATCCTATATATATCAGCAACAACGACAGTTCTTAATGCTCTCTTAGCACAACATGATGAAAATGGAAAAGAGGGAGCTATCTACTACATCAGCCGAACTATGGTGGGACATGAGTTGAACTATACATCCATCAAAAAATCTTATCTAGAAGTTGTGTTCATAGCAAAAAAATTTAGACATTACATGCTAGCACATCAAATAAAGCTCATTGCAAATATAGACCCCCTCAAGTACCTATTGTCTAAAGCAATGCTTACAAGGTAGAAAACTAAGTGGGTTATGATCTTGACAGAGCATGACATTGAGTATGTGGAACACAGGGCCATCAAAGGACAAGAAATTGTAGATTAGTTAGCGGAAGCACCAATATACTTTGAGAACCCACTTGTATTAGAATTCCTCAACGAATCAATCTTAAACCTAAGTGTAGTGGATCACTAGAAAATGTACTTTGATGAATTCTACACACAACATGGATCAGGAGCAGTAATATTTTTCATCACTCCACAAGGGGACTATATACCAAAATCATACAAGTTTTCATTCCCTTGCACAAATAACATTGAAAAATATGAGGCTCTTGTCATATGGCTTAGAATTGCAGTGAAATGATAAATCATGGCAATTAAGATTTACAGAGACTCACAACTCGTAATCAACCAAGTAAATGATGAGTATTAAACAAAGGATGACAAGTTGACTCCATAAAAGAAATTGGCAGAAATCCTCGAGTTCTTCATTGATGTCATGTTTGAGAAAATACCCAGAGAAAATAACAGAGTAGCAGATGTTATGGCTATAATTAGGTCACTACTGGAGGTCCCACATAGCGTCCCTAAACAAAATTTCCTTGTAGAGAAGCTTCTCATACTAGCATTCAAGGTACCAGAGTTTGAATTTGTGTACAAAATCATTGGTCCTAGTGATCCCTGGTATCATGATTTGTTAGCTCTAAAAAATGTAGGCAGAATGCCTCAAGATGCTGCCAATCTCTTGATACGCTTTAGGGAAACAGACAAGGTTAAAAGCATTCAACCTTCTACTCTTCAGGTGCTGCTAGACCTGGGCAGGTGTACCTTTTTGAATGAAGTAGACTTCACTTATGGTTATCCTTCTTGCAATGATTTTTCCACAATGGTAGATGCAAGTGAAGAAATGAATTCAGGCGCAATAACAATCTTCTTAATCTAAATCCTAAAATGCTCAATTAACAGATATAAAGAGAATAGATGAATCTTAATGATGGAACTGCAAAGACCAGTTCCTTATTGGGTATGCAGAGTCAAATGAAATCAAGATGAGCAACACTCTCTGGAGAAAACTCAAATTATCTGGCATACATTATGTTTACAACTTGTATAAACATGCAATACTGTAACTACTAAGCTCTACTTTAACAATCCAAATGAATCTCTCTGATTACTGTGATTAAATAAAAGGTTTTAATATTTTCTTGAAAGAACCAATCAATTAACCACACAGAAACAAAAAATGTACATTGATGAATTGAATATAAACTTGTTATATCAATTTAAACAATCAGAAAGAATCCATCTTGGAGACAACTTAGCAATAATTTCATTAAATTTAATAGATAATTGATACCAGAAATGTGTAGCAACATCAACTGGCTTTCATAAATACCTCCATTTTGAAATCATGCAACAATAGTCTCTGATTTGAAAATTTTATTCTACTCTATCTACTTCCTGTGTATTGAATATCTAATAGCTGATGATTTTACAATTATAAAAAATGCCTATTTATACACCAGCATTAGAAAAATATATCATATTGAGATCCCATGTCAGCCAATTGCATAATTCAGGCTCATTTCATGTCAACCTGCAACTGTAATTGAACATCCACATGTTAGCCACAACATTTGAATTTTATTAATCGACACTGAAATAGTCGTCGAGACAAATCACAGTCATGCCAAAGGCAATTCAATCGCTATAGTCGCCCCATGCTTTATTCACTTTCGCTGTAACTTATCTAAGTCGGGGAGATATCCTATACACTTTATTTTTCCCTGAGAGTTCTTTTACCTTTCATGTGTCGCTGTGACTTCATGATATTGGGGAGACATCTCACAGAGCATATTGTGTTTCACCAAAAATCTCCCTCCATCCTGTGTGTCACTGTAACATAATGGTTCTCTCGATGATGTATCCTTCTATCTTATGTGAGTCGCTATAACATAATGACATCGGGGAGACCTCTCGTAGAACGCTTGAGTCATACTAAAAGCCATCAACCATCTTGGGTGTCACCAAGACAAATTAGTTCTCTCACCGAAAACCACCAATGAAATGTTGACGAGACCGAAGGTCACTCGCCGAGACCACATACCAATATTGCTTAGTCCAGCTGAAATGAACTCTCATACGTTGTTCAGTGAGACCAAAAGGGTTCGTTATGACCTTATATTGAATGCAACAACTTTTGCTGATATGTGCATCTTTCCACCACTGATCGGTGAGACAATGTGAAGTCACTATGACTTACTCCGAAGAAAAAGTATCTCACTGATGAACCTCTTGTGTAATATCGACGAGACCGAAGGTCACTCACCAAGATGTTACCTCGAAGAAAATCTTTTGCCGATATGTATATGCATCCGCCACCAGTTGGCAAGACTAGGTGAGTTCGCCAATACACTTCATCGAAGGAAAAACTCTCACCGATGCATCTCCATATACCAGTCGGCGAGACATAAGGCACTCGATGAGATGATATACTGAAGAGCAAACTCCCACCGATAAGCCATTCTGCTATCTCCAAAACCATGTGTATGTCCTACCGATAGCTGCTAGTAGATGAAAACCAATCGCCATGACACCAGAAATGTCTTGCCGATAGGCAACATAGACGTTTATCAGAAAAATGGATTGGGGAGACCCTGGCCATCTCATGTCGATATATACCCATAGGTAAATGCCGATCACTGTGACAATTAAGAATTCATGCTGATATGCCTGCAACAAACATATGTTAGCAAAAATGCATTGTGGGTCGGGGAGATAGTTATGAGCTTATGCCGATAGGAACTGCAACATGAAAAATGCATGAGCCAATGGATTTTAGGATAAATATAGGAAAGAAGCAAACAAAAAGTCATGATGGAAGGCCCCTGTGCTTATGATGAGGACTCATATGGAAACTCAGGGGGATAAAAATATGAAAAATTATTATATTTAAACAGCTCCAACAGTGACTCTGTATGGGGATGAATGATAGTGAGATCATTGCAAGGATCCAAATCTTTGGGTGAGCAGACCAGACACAAAATGATGAACCAGTGAGCAAAACGCAAGTGAATGGCAATGGAAATGAATGGAAAGTGAATGCAAAATGAAGGTATAGCATGATGGAATGGATGAAAAAATGAATGCAAAATGGAGATGAGAAAAAACCCTAAACTACTGTGCATGGAAAAGAATTTTAAAGAGGACCATCAAGAGTCATCCAAGCACTGGCAACCCTCAATCCTCTGTGTTACTCAAGAGAAAAAATGGTTCAAGAATTTCCCATGAACAAGAAACTCCTAATCTTCACTAGCCATATTTTGTAGATAGTATGAATCTTCACCTTTCTTTCCAACAACAACAAAAGGTCCTAGCCACAAAGCTTCAAATTTACCATGCTTTCCCTTCTCCTAACATCTTGCGTTCCACATCAACACCAAGTCATTTTCTTCAAATTTTCTATCCTTTTCCTTCTTGTCAAACAGATACTTCATCTGTGTCTGTAACTTCATGTTTTGGTTTTGGGAAACTCTCCTTATTTCATCAAGTTCAGCTAGTTGCTCCATTCTTTCTTCCATAGGTTTAGGGATATCCAAATCTTCTTGAAGGACAAACTTGTAGAATGGTAACAAATTCTGAAAAGGCATCCTGGCTTGTGCTCCAAACACCAATTCAAATAGGGACTTTCCAATTGATTTCTTCACAGTAATCCTGTTAGCCCACACAACCAGTTTTAATTTTGAATCCCAAGGTTTCTTGTTCTATCCTAACATCCTCCTTATAATCTTCAAAAGACTCTTATTGCTAGACTCTTCTTGACCATTAGCTTTTGGATGGTAAGGAGCTACATAAGAAATGGTAATGCCATATGTGTCACAAAAACCTTTAAATTCATCTGACCTGAAACACATCCCATTATCTGTGATTAACCTCAGTGGTGTACCAAATCTGGTGATAGTGTTGTCCATCAAGAAATTTGTCACCACTTTTCTTGTAGCCTGTTTAGTTGGGATTGCTTCTACCCATTTAGTAAAATAATCAGTGGCAACCGGTATCCACTTGTATCCTCCAGTTGATTTTTCTTGTATCTCTCCAATGAAATCAATTCCCCATTGATGAAAAGGGGCATCAGCCTGCAAGGGTCAAAGTGGCAAGGCTCCTTGATGTTTTAGCTTTCCAGAGAACTTCTGGCAGGCTTCACACTTTCTTACATGAGTGAAAGAATCATTAAAAACCTTGGGCCAGTAGTAACCTGCCTTGAGGATTTTATGAGCAGTTTTTTTTGCTGAGTAATGTCCTCCACAAACTCCTTCATGCATTTAACTTAGAACATGCTTTGCCTGAGACTCGTCCAAACACAATAACAGTATACCATCCCTATTCTTCCAAAATAGATCTCCATCCATGAAAACATATTTAGATGCCTACAACTTCAAATTTCTTTTCTAGTTGTCACTCAATCCTTCTGGACATTTTGTGTACTTAAGGTAATGCATGATATCAGTATACCAAGGAGTGTGCTCAATGCTTGCAATTGCAATCCCTTCTTCTACATTACAAACTTGATTTGCTTCAATCTTTGATTCTGCCATCAACCTAGCCAAGCCTTGACCTCTTACTAATTTGGTAATCTGTATCTCCATATCAAATTATTGGATCTTGTTAATCCATTTGCATCTTTTTCCTATTACTTCAGATTGTGTCAGAATATCTTTGACAGCTACATGGGGGACATAAGAAATCACCTTTGCTCCAACAAGATATGGCCTGAAAGCCTTTGTAGCCTTTACTAATGCAAACTCCTGTATTTCCATTATGTCATATTTCAATTCAGACCCTTGTAATGACTTACTAAAGAAAGACACAGGTTGTTCATGACCATCCTCATTCTTCTGTAACATAACAACAATTGTATGCATTGAAGCAAAAGAAAATATTTGAAAAGGCTTTGCAAAATATGGAGATTTAAGGACAAGAGCCTCCTTGATGGCTCTTTTGATAGAAATAAAAGCTTCCAAGGCTTCTGCAGTCTATTCCATTTTCTGTCCTTTCTTCAACATTTTTGATATGGGTTTAATAATCTCAACAAAGTTAGAAACAAATCTCCTAACAAAATTAATCTGTCCAAAGAATGATTGTATAGCCTTAATAGTTTTGGGAACATGAATTTTATCAATAGCTTCAACCCTCTCAGGATCTATCCTAATTCCTTCTTTTGAAACAATATGTCCTAAGAGCTTACCTTCTGTGACTGCAAAATGACACTTCTTTGGGTTTAAGCTAATACTGTACTCTAGGGATTTAATAAATACCTTCTCTAGATGTTGTACATGATCTTCAGCCTTCTTTGAATAAGCCGTCAGGTCATCTTGGTACACCACCATGATAGCATTAATCAAATTCGTAAATGCCATGTCCATAGCTCTTTGAAAAGTTGCTCCTGCATTAGTGAGACCAAATGGAATTATTATATATACATGCATTCCCCAAGGAGTTGTGAATGTTGTCTTATATTGCTCAAATTCCTTGACTTTAACCTAGTTGTACCCTAAAAACCCATCCATCATGGACAACAATTCACACCCTGTTACCTTATGCAATATAGCCTCCATATTGGGTAGAGGATAATTGTCCTTGAGAGATGTCGTATTCAAATTCCTAAAATCCACACATAATCTGATATCTCTGTTCTTCTTCCTCATAGGGACCAAATTTGAGACCCACGTTGAATGCCTAATTGGTTTAATGATTCCTCCATCTCTTAGTTTTTTCAAATCTTCTTGCATTTTAGGCTCCAATGTTAGATTTATGGGTCTTTGCTTTTGTCTTAATGGCTTAGCATCTGGCTTCAATGGTATTTCATGCTGAAACAAATCTTCCCTATATGCTTTTAAATCTTCATAAGACCAAGCAAAGACATGCTTATACTTTCTCAGCAACTCTATCAGCATTCTTCTATTTGTAGGGCTTATCTTTTTTCCTATATACACCGTTTTTGGTGCCATCTTAGTCCCCAAATTAATCTCTTCAATATCTTCCTTTCTGACTAGTGTTTGCTTCATGAGGGACCAATCATTTCCATCATACAGCCTCTCCAATGCCACTAAGCCCTTAGGAAGCTTATTTGTTTTGAGCTATAAGATCTCCTTGCCAAACACTGTTTGCTTCCCATCCACTTCCTCAACAAAAGCATTGAATTCAATTTCCTGGGCTTCATATTGATCTATATAATTGAGGAATTTCAAAAGGTCAATATCATCATTGAATACCTACCAACTATAGATGTTATCAGGAACAACAGGCCTTGTCTTGAACTCAATCTGTGACACCCCAGCCAATGTGATATCCTCTCTTTTCAGTGCCACATTTGCTAAAAAATCAGCCATTATGTTTTTTGATCTGTCAATCCACTCAATTGTGTCCCATACAACATTCCTGTATTGTTTTAATATTTTGTGCTTTGCTGCATAATTTGACTTAATTTGTGAAACAACCAGCTTAGAATCTCCTAAAATAGCCAACAACTTGATTTTATGTTTCACAGCTATGTTCAGACCTATCAATAAAGCTTCATATTCTGCCACATTGTTTATGCATTCAAATGCCAATAGGAAAGAATATTTAAATGTAATACCTTCAGGTGAAACAAATACAATGCCAAATCCATTACCTTCTTGGCTGCATGCTCCATCAAAATACATCTTCCACACTTCATTGCAGCTTTGTGCCACATGTTTTTCAATTGGATCACTATTAGTTAATTCTTAAAGCAACATCACAAAAATAGTTGATCTAATCTTGTGGTACATAATCAACCAGCTGGTTCATTCTTGGCTCCCTATACAATTTGACCTCCTAACCATTCATTGGAATTGTAGCATAAGATAGATCAAATTGAACATTACCTCCAACTGCTATTGTCCATTGTCTTGACAGAAGCATACCAAATTGAGGAGGAGTATCAATTACTGTTATATCTATATTATATGCCACCTGTGGATAAGTATCCAATTTGACTTCAACACCTCTCATAATTCCTACCATAGGAACAGGTCTGTTATCCATTGCATAACACTTCCCTTCACATGTATCAACCCACATGCCACGCTGCTTCATAACTCCTACTGGCATGATATTTATAGCGGCACCAGAGTCTATCATGCAATTCCTCAACAATTTGTTATTTATGAGTAATGTAGTGAAAAAAGGATCAACTTGTGGGGGAGTTGCTAATACATCACTCAAGCAGACTTCTAGGATATTTACTTTCTCTTGCCTATTGATTGCTTTAATAGCTACTTTATTTTTAGAATTCACATGTTTTTCATCTCCATTTGTTATCAATTGAACAACACTATCTCTGTACTCCTTAATTTTCATCATTTCAAGTAGTGGAATAGACATTTTTACCTGGGATAATGCCTAAGTGAAGTCAAAAGAAGAGCCCTCCACTTTAACAATCTTCTTCTGCTCCAATGTTTCTCCTTTGTTTTCTTCCTTCTCTCTTTTACTAGGTTGATTAGGCTTTTGTATCTCTTTGTGTAATTCCTTCACTTCCTCTTTTTGGACAGGCTTCTGTTCACTTTTATCATGCTGTTTATTTTCTGATTTCTTCACAGTTCCTTGTGTTTCCTTCTAATCCTTCATAAAAATTCCCCTAGGGACACCATCCTTCTCATTTACTGTTTTGTTTCTCAACCAATATTTACTCCTTGCCTCCTCAACTGCAACAATAGTTAGCCTCTCTATCTCCTCTTTAGTGAATCTCCTCATGCTACATTGAGTAGGTGCCTCAACAGAATGTGGCCCTATATAATCTTCTTCAGAATCAGAAAGGACCTGTTGTTCAACCATATGGACATTGTATCTCTGATATGACACATCATACTCATAACCTTCATCCTCTGAAGATGAGTACCTTTCCTCCACATGGTGAAAATTATTTGAAGTCAAATACACTTTGTGATCTTCTCCATTATTTCCATCAACATTCCCTCCTCTTGCATCCTTTGAGTTACAACACAATAGTCTGGGGAATGTGGCTTATCACAAGCTTCACAAAAGTAATTGCTACTCACCATATAGGTTCCCTTCTTGCTCAATGGATCAGGAGTCTCTTTGTTTCTTGGCCTAGCTATTATAGGTTTTCCATCCTTCCAGTATGTATTATATGGCATGTCATGCAACCTCGGCCTTTCATTTATGTATGTGTTTTCTTGTCTGTATTGATAATTATTGCTTTGCTGAGGAGCCCTAGGGTTATCTCTTTTATTGATTATACCTATAGCCTTCCTATTTTCAATTGTCAGTTCTATCTTTTGAGCTTTAGCCAGATCTCTTGGGACCCTATTTCTCAGTTCATACCTTGTTTTAGGATCAAATGCATTTAAATAAACACTCAATGCTACAGAATTTGGCAACCTTGATCGAGGAGGTACTTTAGTCTACAACTTGTTCAATCTTTGGTTGAAACCTTAAATTGAATCATTCTGATTTTTCTGAATTTGCATCAATTCATGAAGAGTTGCATCTGGTGCATTTAGATTCCCATATTGCTCGAGGAATCTATCATAGAATATTTGGAGAGAATTAATTGAGAGTGCTGGCAACCTGTTGAACCAATCCCTAGCATCTTCAATAAGTGACATCATAAATAGCCTCATATGTAAATCTTCATATGGCACACCTATGTCTTGGATGAACACATTGAAATTCCTTAAATGTTCTTCAACAATAATTGCATTACTCCCTGTAAACTTAGGTACCGAACTTCTCCAGCTGCCATCCATAGGGTAAGGGTATAGATGAAACCCTATCAAATCAAACTATCTGATCATTGTTGTATACTGGTGAGGGGGAAGAAAAGGTGGGTACTGATATTGGTTCATAGGATTGTTATATTATGCATTATGTTGTGGGACAAAAGGTTGACCATGAGGTGGCTACATATTTGTATGTTGTTTGGGAATATGAGGTGGATGATTTGGCTGATTATAGTGATTTCATGTCTGATGGTGAGGAGACACAAGTGGATCAGAAGGCCCTGCACTACGATTACCCTACTTATGAGGTGGTACATACTTTGGAGGGCAATCAGTTGTCTGAGAAGTAATTTGTGCTTTTAGCAATGCAGCCCTTAGTTCCTCTATCTCCTTCCTCTGTGATTCAAACTATTCTTTTACTTCCTCAGGAAGCTCATGATCAATAGAGTCATTTTGGTCACCTTCCCTCTTTTGGTCATATTCATGTTGAATTCTGATTCATTCAGCCTCTAGTTCAGCTCTAAACTCAACCTGTTTCTGAGGATCAAGGAAAAAGAAAAGATTTATTTGATCTTTTGGAGTACAAGGCTCTGCACTCGAATTGTTTCTCCATGTATCATAGCGATCATATGTTTCACAATGTGCTCCTGATACTTTGTCTTTATCTATTAGGCACATATCCTCACTTATCCCTTTTCCCTTGTCAACCTTTTCATTCTTGTGTTTCCACTTAATTTTTCCAGCAGGAGCTCTAGTATGACCTCCCCTATATTGAGATCTTTCATTCATGTTTGAACAGCTGCATAATTTTTGTTAGAGTCGCCACTCACTTTTGTCAAAAATGAGAAAAAAGTTGATGTTTCTTATTCCCAGTAGAGTCTATATAAAGTTCCTGACTCTATGATTAAGGCCTTGATTCTGAATGTATTCCCTAGCAGAGTCGCCAATTTTTTAGCTCTCAAAAACGTAGGCAGAATGCCTTAAGAGGCTGCCAATCTCTTGATACGCTTTAGGGCAACAAACAAGGTTAAAATCATTCAACCTTCTACTCTTCAGGTGCTGCTAGAACTGGGTGGGTGTACCTTTCTGAATGAAGCAGACTTGACTTATGGTTATCCTTCTTGCAATGATTTGTCCACAATGGTAGATGCAAGTGAACAAATGAATTCAAGTGCAATAGAAATCTTCTTAATCTAAATCCTAAAATGCTCAATTAACAGATATAAAGAGAATATATGAATCTTAATGATGGAACTGTAGAGACCAGTGCCTTATTGGGTATGTAGAGTCAAATGAAATCAAGATGAGCAACACTCTTTGGAGAAAACTCAAATTATCTGGCATATATTTTGTTTACAACTTGTATAAACATGCAATACTGTAACTACTAAGCTCTACTTTAACAATCCAAATGAATCTCTCTGATTACTATGATTAACTAAAAGGTTTTAATCTTTGCTTGAAAGAACCAATCGATTAACCACATAGAAACAACAAATGTACACTGATGAATTGAATATAAACTTGTTATATCAATTTAAACAATCAGAAAGAATCCATCTTGGAGACAACTTAGCAATACTTTCATTAAATTCAATAGATAATTGATACCAAAAATGTGCAGCAACATCAATTGACTTTCATAAATACCTCCATTTTGAAATCATGCAACAATAGTCTCTGATTTGAGAATTTTATTCTACTCTATCTACTTGCTGTGTATCGAATATCTAATAGCTGATGATTTTACAATTACAAAAATGCCTATTTATACACCAACATTAGAAAAATATATCATATTGGGATCCCATGTTAGCCTGCAATGGTAATTGAACATCCACATGTTAGCCACAACATTTGAATTTTATTAATTGACACTGAAACAGTCATCGAGAAAAATTGCAGTCATGCAGAAGGCAATTCAATCACTATAGTCGCCCCATGCTTTATTCTCTTTCACCATGACTTATCTGAGTTGGGGAGATATCCTGTAGATCACTTTATTTTTCCCCAAGAGTTCTTTTACCTTTCACGTGTCGCTGTGACTTCATGATATTAGGGAGACATCTCAGAGAGCATATTGTGTTTCACCAAAAATCTCCCTCCATCCTGTGTGTTGTTGTAACATAATGGTTCTCTTGCCGATGTATCCTTCTATCTTATGTGAGTCACTATAACATACCGACATCGAGGCAACCTCTCATAGAACGCTTGAGTCATACCGAAAGCCATCAACCATCTTGGGTGTCACCGAGACAAATTAGTTCTCTCACCGAAAACCACCAATGAAATGTCGACAAGACCGGTCACTTGCCGAGACCACATACCAAGATCACTTAGTCCGGCCAAAATGAACCCTCATACATTGTTCGGTGAGACCAAAAGGGTTCGCTATGACCTTATATCAAATGCAACAACTTTTGTCGATGCGTGCATCCTTCCACCACCGATTGGTGAGACAATTTGAAGTCGCTATGACTTACTCCGAAGAAAATTCTCTCACTGACAAGCCTCTTATGTAATATCGGTGAGACCGAAGGTCACTCACCAAGATGTTACCCTGAAGAAAATCTTTTTCCAATATGTATATGCATCTGCCACTAGTCAATAAGACTAGGTGAGTTTGCCAAGATGCTTCATCGAAGGAAAAACTCTCACTAACACATCTCCATATACCGATCGGCGAGACATAAGGCACTCAGTGAGATGATATACCGAAGACCAAACTCCCACCGATAAGCCATTCTGCTACCTCCAAAACCATGTGTATGTCCTACCGATAGTTGCCAGTAAATGAAAACCAATCGCCATGACACCAAAAACATCTTGCCGATAGGCAACACAGATGTTTATCAGAAAAATGGATTGGGGAGACCCTGGCCATCTCATGCCAATATATACCCACAGGTAAATGTTGATCACTGTGACAATTAAGAATTCATACCAATATGCCTGCAGCAAACATATGTTAGCAAAAATGCATTGTGGGTCGGGGAGACAGTTATGATCTTATGCCGATAGGAACTGCAACATGAAAAATGCATGACCCGATGGATTTTAGGATAAATATAGGAAAAATGTAAACAAAAAGTCATGATGGAAGGCCCCTGTGCTTATGATGAGGACTCATATGGAAACTCAGGGGGATAAAAATATGAAAAATCATCAAATTTTAATAGCTCCAACGAACTCCATACAAGAAATTGGTAGAAATCCTCAAGGAGTTCTTCATTGATGTCATGTTTGAGCAAATACCTAGAGAAAATAACAGAGTAACAGATGCTATGGCTATAATTAGATCACTACTTGAGGTCCCACGTAGCATCTCTAAACAAAATTTCCTTGTAGAGAAGCTTCTCATACTAGCATTCAAGGTACTAAAGTCTGAATTTGCGTACAAAATCATTGGTCCTAGTGATCCCTGGTATCATGATATATACATCTACTTGAGAATAGGAGTCCTCCCCGAAGATATAACCCTAAACCTAAAAAGAGCCTTTGTCAAAAATTCACCCTCTTTTATTATCCTAGGAGATACCCTATATTGTAGAAGCATTGAAGGAACCCTTTTACATTGGCTAAATGTTGAGGAAGCTTTGATTGCTTTAACCAAGGTACACAATGAAATTTGTGGTTCACATTCGAGTGGTATGACCTTGGCTAAGAAATTGTTGAGGATTGGGTACTATTGGCCTACAATGGAAAGGGAAGCTCATGATTATGTCAAAAGGTGTTTTCAATGTCAGCAACATGGGGATCTAATCCATTCACCAGCTCGAGATCTCAACCCAATTGTCACACCTTGGCCCTTTTCACAGTGGGGGCTTGATCTCATTGGAAAAATTACCCCTACCTCATCCAACAGACATAAGTTCATCATCACCACCACCGAGTACTTCACGAAGTGGGTGGAAGCCATCCCCATTACCTATATCACAAGAAAGCAGATATCCAAGTTCATCTTGAACTACCTAATTTTCCTCTATGGTGTCCCTCAAGCCATTATCTCAGATAACGAGACACCTTTCAAAAACCAATATTTTTGTGACCTATCCCAAAAGTTCAAAATCCAACATCACTTTTCCACTCTGTACTATCCCCAAGGAAATGGCCAAGCTAAGGCTATAAATAAGACCATCTTGAAAATTCTCAAGAAAATATTCAATGATGTTGGTCATGATTGGCATCTTGAATTGAATCCCACCTTATGGGCCTATCAAACAAATATCACACACCAACAGGTGCCACTCCATTATCCCTGGTCTACGAATTAGAAGCCATACTCCCTATTGAGATTGAGCTCCCATCACTAAGAATATCATTGCAGAATCTCATCACAAATGAAGAATATCAGGTGTCAAGATTAAACAAGATGGAATTACTAGATGAGTGGCGCATGGATTCCTTAAGCCATTTTCAAGTCTACCAAAAATGACTCAAATAGAGCTACAACAAGAAGATCAGGAGTTGGACCTTCCAAGTCGAAGAGCTTGTGCTAAAGGAAAATTAGAAGAATGTTCCAAATCCAGACAACAAGGGTAAGTTTGAACCCAATTGGTTGGGACCCTTCATCATCACAAAAAGCTACAAGTCAGAGGCATATCAATTATCAACACCAAAAGGCGAATCTCTATAGGAGCCCATGAATAGATCCCATCTCAAAAAAAATTATGCCTAAACTTCCAAGGTATAAAACCAAAAATATAAAAAAATAGAAAAAGGATAAAAAATAGTAAAGAGAAAAATTATCCTCTAGTGAAAACCAGTTCGGTGGCACTTTGGGCAAGTACCTTGGTGAAAACTTGGAAAATGGGCGCCTTGTGTAAATAATCACTTTCCATCCACTAGGATCTTCATGACTTGTTTTGCATCATCCATTTGCATTTGCATCATAGCTTGGTCTTGTGTTCATGTCATGATCCCTCCTAGTACTACTCAGCCCATTCTTAAGGTCAGTTTGTCCTATCTATATCAGAGTAGTCTATTGCATCACGTTGGGGGTATCATCTCATCGAGTTGAATTTGTGTATATTATTGAAGTCTTCCCTAAATCATAAAATCCAAAAACATTCATAAAATTCAAAAAATCCAAAAACATTCAAAAAAACCAAAAAAAACCCAAACATTCAAAACATATCAAAATCCAAAAATAGGTCAAAATGTTGGTAAAAAATAAAAAAATGAGTCATCTTGTTAAAATACTGGTCTTTTCGCTCTAAGCATAGGAAAGGTTGATCTTTGATCATCCCCTAAGACACTTAGGTCAGTCCTTTAGGAGTCTGTCACAATAAACTAGCAATCCATTTGTTCATATCTCATCAATAATCAAGTTTGTGTCAATCAAACTAAGTGGTCTCTATGTGTATAACGTAGGCAAGGATAATCTATTGTTCAGCCCCCGAGGCCCCTAGGATAGGTCTTTAGGTTAGTCTCTTGGTAAAAATCATAGAAAACCCCAAAACGGTGGAAATTTTGAAAATCAAAATATTTGTAAAACATCTTCAAAATACCAAAAAAAGGCCTCACAACATTTCAAAACATCAAAAAACATCCAAATATTTGAAAAAATTCCATCTTTCCCACTTCGCTTTCACTCACAATAAACATCACTCATAATAAATCAATCATCACTCTCAACCTTTGACAATGCAGTCAAAGAAAAGTCTAGTAGGTTAAAAGTGAAAAATCAAATGTCGAAGTATCAAGTCTAGGTTAGTAAGTAAAAAAGTTGGTCAACTCTTGATTGTTGAGTCAAATTCCATCACACTAGATGCAATGCCATCCTATTTCTTTATACCTTGATGCATCGTGCCTATGTGTGTTATCAAACATAAGGTAAATAGCCCTTTTAAAATCCCAATTCCTGATAACCGAATCATCATCATCATCATCATTCTTATCTCTAATAAGGTAGACTTGTTGGATCTTATTTCTTTTGTCTTCTTTCCGCACTAATATGGTACCATGATAGTTAATCAAAATAATGCATAACAAGTCATGTCATATAGGAAACACTAACCATCTCACATGCATTGCATTTCATCATTGCATAATTTAGATTGGTTATTCTAAGCATCTTATAAACCATACATTTTCATCCATCATATAATCATAAAAACATCATCATATAAGCATTATCATATCATATGCATTGTCATATCATGATATAAGAATTATCATATCATGTGCATCATCACATCATGCTACATGCATCATCATGTCATCCATATATATTGGAAAAAGTTCATAAAAAAAAATCATCTCATACATCTCATAATCCTAGCATATAACATCATCCATATATATCTATTATTTTAAGCATTTTAAGCCATTTTCATATCATAACATCTGCATCCATACATCATCATAAAAAATGCATAGAAAAGATACTGAAAAAGAAAGGCATGCACCCATAAACATCTGCATAATCACTGCATCACATCATCACATAATATAGTATCATACATACATCACATTTCTTCTCATAAAATAGTCACATCATGTCATCACATCACATATAGAAAATTAAATACATCCATCCATCATGCATAAATAGAATAGACACATCATCATATATCGAATCGGCCATATCATATATATATCATAAAAAATGTAACTATCATGATACAAAGAATCAGGATCAAATGTGTATGTCATCAATCAATGTATACAATCACTCATGGGACTATAAAAAATGAGCCCATGGATCACAAAGAGAATGGTGTCTCTGATCAAAATATGAAGCTATCCTTCATGGCTACTCCTACCTCTGCCCTGTCTGCTGCAAAAAATTTGGTGCCCAAGCTACTTGGGGAACTTCTTGATGGTAATGGAATTGATAATGCTCTGCCTCTCTGACTATATCCTGGTACATGCATGTTAGGACTATCCTACCCTATGTGCTCTTGGGTTGCTAGCGTCTCCCAATCTCCTATGCCAACTGAAGCTCAGTGGCTTGTCTCTATTGTATGGCCTGATCCTGCTCTAGGCAGGCCTAATCTCTCTCAACCGTCAAAGTGGCAACCTATGCCTACAACTACCGAATGAGTGCATCTCTATGGTCAGGTAGTGGTGGTGGCTAGTGTTGATGGTCCCTCAGAGGTTGTTGTGGGTCCCTCGAGACACCTCTTTGCTAATCTCCATCCCTTTGTTGGTGACCATGCACTTCGTCCCTTTAGCCTCATTGGTTGGGAGGTGGTCTACCTCATCCCCTACCTCTTTCCCCATCTCTATCTCCTGAGCCTCCTCACCCTCTCCCCCACCCTACTGACTAACCTCAGGGTCTTCATCATGGTAAGGCTACCCCTAGCACTATCAATCTAATGGGAGGATGAAAACAATCATTGTATTCCTATGTGGTCCCTAGGTCTACTTATCCCTCATCATATGGCCATGGCCTAGCCACTAGCTGCATGAAGGAGTCCACTACCTCATTTCGAGGGATTGTTTGACCCCATGTAGTCTCCCTTGTTGTACAAGAAAATATGGCCATGTACTAGTCATTGAGACAGTCCTACACATCTCTAAAATACCTAGCCACCTGATTTGGTAGATAACATTCAATCATGGTGTGCTCCCTCCCCTGCATGAGCCTATCCTACCATGCATAAAACAACTATTAAATTTTGTAATACCAGGTAGGAATACCAAACTAAGGCCTCCATGTGAAAATTGTCATCTCATCAATCACCCTCCTCCTGTGAGGGATGTCAGCCGCTCATGTATGTGTAAATGTCAAACCACCTCTATACTACTAGACTATTGGGTCATCTAGCTCCATGTCAACTAGTGTAACCCATGGGTGGAGCACTACAATGTGCTCCTAGTCCCAAATGTGGAGAAGTGTCACTCTAACTCTGATAGCCCTATTGTCGTAGTAGGAAAACTCATGTAAATCATGATAAAGGGAAGACAACATCACTAGCCCCCATGTAAAGAACTCTCTCTGGCAGAGCATCCGCTCCCAAGAAAGACCCCATCCTAGACTAAAGTATTGGCCGCACACGATCTGGTGCCACAAGGCCTAAGAAAATCACTGTCACAATCAAACAAAATGGTGACACCGAGCTCCTATACCACTCCAGCTCAATTTTTCCCTCAACGAAGATGATCTCATCTAGTTTCATCACCTCATAACAGGAATCTATCCTAGCATCCATGTCATAAATAACCCGCTCTCCATCAATGGGAAATCGAATAATGTGCTAGATATCCTCTAGTGTGATGGTCGCCTCACCTGTAGGGAAGTGAAATGATGACATCTCACTGTGCCATCGCTCTATCGGTGCTGTCATCATGCCTAGATATGTCTTGATGGCTAGAGTGTATGCAACGTACCATAGCCCTATCACTCCAAGGTGCTCCTATAGCAACTTGTGTAAACTGATCAGTCAGCTCAAAATCGAGGATTGGTGCTTGCATGAATGTAAAATCTCTACGTCCTCCTACACTAGTAAAGTCACAACATCAAGTTTCGTAAAAGAAATCTGGGTCCTATTTAAAGTTTTCACATTTGAAACAACAAAGGTGTCACTATTTGCAAATTTGGAGTTGTTTGGAAGCTCCAAACTACACAACTAGAACCTTTTTAATTCCAAACTCTGTTGTGACGTCACAATTTGACCGCGCGCTTGTTTGACTCAAAACCCTAAATTGCTAACTAGACTTTTGTGGCACTATTTGCACATGTGGCATAGTTTGGAGTTTGTGCCCTAATTTCTAAACTATGATGATGCATAAAAAGACTCAAAAACGGTGCACTTTAAGGCAATGCGGTGCTGATTTACCCCTTTCAACGGTGCCAAACAACTCCGCTTGACTCAATTTGACTTTTGACCCTAATTAATGCACACAAGGAACAAAAAAACAAGGTGGGGTAGGGTCACATACTGGTGGTCCTATGCCTGGTAGTCGCTAGTACACTCACACTTGCTCCAAAATGTGAGGTGGAAGCACTCGTTGCACCATCTCGAATGAAGGTTAGAGCTCAAAAGCAGGGAATCTCTAAAGGCTGAATGTGCAAATGAATTGGAAAGTGGCCCCTCGAGGGCTATTTAAGCATGAAAATTAGGGTTTTTTCACCCTCTTTAATTATCAACCTAGGGTTTTGGACACCTGATCTCATTTTCATCCAACTGAGCCTTGTTTTGCATCATTTTTTTGCATTTTGGCATGTTTTTTGGAATCCTGGACCCTTTTCAAATTCGTCATGTAGCTTTTCCTTTTTTTCATGAGATGACCCAAAAATCCAAAATTTCATCTGATCTCTTAAGGGGGCAGTGTACTGTAATTCTTTCAGGGGTAGTAGTGGGAGCATTTGAAAAAATAAATAATTTTTGATCTCGATAGTTTATTCTTTGAACCAATGCAGCGACTACATTGCTTCAAAGAGGGGAAAAATGTAGACACAAAAAATATACAGATTGATCCTATATGCCTTATCTTGATTTTACTAACACTAGTTCATCCTAAATTATCTCCTTTGTTGATCATTTAATTAAATAATCTTTATTTAATTAAATTCATAATATTTAATCTTTTAATTAAATAAATCAATTTTATCTGATTAAGTCATCATCTCCTATTAATTAAATAAATCACTTTGTTTAATTAATCCTATAGTCCCTCTTTTTAATTAAATAATTCATTTTATTTAATTAAGCTCTAAAGAATCACCTCCTTAAGTTAAATAAAATTAATCTTTATTTGATTTAAATAAACACCATCCTCTTCAATTAAATAAATAAAACTTTTTTAATTAATTCTAAATCCATTATTCCTCTCATTTTGATTTAGTTAATTCCTAAAATCTAAATCAAATTATCAAATCAACTAATCTCCTCTTAAATTAATCCTAATCTTAATCACTCAAATCCTCTAACTTTTGCAATTTTCTCATGAAAATCAATTTAATTAATTAATAAATCTTCAATTTTCATTCAAAAAGGGATCAAAGTGGGAATATTCTCCAAGTTTGAATTCTCCCCCCAAAAGGTATTTTTCCATCCAACAAGGCATTAAAGGCCTCTTACTTGTCCTTTTCTTGAGCCAAGTGGCATTTAAATCATTTTTTCTCTACCTCCAAATTTGAAATTCCACCTAATTGCATTAATGTGCACATTCATCCAAAGGTGCTCCACCTTTGTCCACTCACATGTTGAAAAGTGTCATTGTGTTATTGGTTGGTGTTTGATCCCACGTTCATCCATTTTGTTGCATCCTCCATCATTCTCTTTTATAAATAGAAGGCTCTCATTTGGATTTTGGATCCACAAGTTCATCCACAATCTTAGGCATTTTATTCACAACTTGAGCAAAGTCATCATCTCCATGTTTTGAACCAAGTCATCCATTTTCATGATTTCATAGCTAAGTTATGGAGAAATTTCATCAAGGAGCATCAAATCTTCACCATTGATCATCAAGCTTGCAAGGAATTGGGAAAGAGCCATTTTCCACATCAAAATGACACCAATTCTCCCAATGGGATTGAGGGTCTATTTATTTTGAGCAAGATTAGATAGTTTTTATTCATGTTCTTCATTTATTTCTTGTTCTTGACATCTCAAATGAATTTCATGGGGAATGTTTTTCTCTTGTGTTTATGTAGGTCTAGGATCACCATTCACACTTATAACACATAAAATAGGTTGGGGTGGACCTATAATAGCTCCCACATAATTGATTAACACTTATCTAAACAACACATACCTCAAAACATATAATGTTGGCACTACCAATGATGATTACACCAAAATGCACCAACTAATCATACTCAAACCGACAACTAAACCTCCAAAATACATGCCACTTGGAACTTAGATGTTAGTAACACCTATAGAAACTTACACAAATCTGCAAGACTAGATATTCTTGTGTGGTGAAGTGTGAAACATTCAAAACTAGTACTCTACACTACCAAGACTATCACAGGAAAACCCAATATACTTTCAACCATAAATTTTTCACTGATTGGAAAAACAAGAAAATTTAGATTTAGACTCCTCTAACATCTAAATAAATTTCCTTGGAACTATGGAACAAAATGCTTCAATGTAGAAAAATGTAGACCAAAAAATAGATGCTCTATACACTAAAAATTATATTCTGCCATGGCCAAATAATCAACTCATCTATCTTTCACCAAATAAAAGCATTTGAAACTCTATGTTGTATTACCATCATTTCAAAAACATATGCACATTGTATCAATTGATCATTAAGTAAATCTCAAACCACAATATTGACATCAATGACAACAATGTCACTACACAATGTATATCTCATTCCTATATTTCCAAGAAGCAAAACAATGACAAACTCCTAAAAATTACAGCAATAAGGATCACCCTTGCACTCAATCCTTGCTTTGAACATTCCCCATCAAAATGCATAGTCCAAAGGTCATCTTCTCAAACTTGTATTTATTTCTCCTTAATTGTAGGTATAGTATCATTCTCCACTTGTTGTAACAACATAATTCTAAAATTATCCATATCTACATCCAAAAAATATAGTTTTTCTAGTGGTTGTAAATATTCAATTAGGTTTGTACATCTCTTCTCTCTGATCAGTTTGGCATCCTTTCCATTAATTAGGATAATGGCCTATGAAAATTCTAGTTGCATAATCCCTCCTATTACTGCTAACCATCTTCTAGGCATGAGCATCTTGTATTGAGGTGGGATATCAATAGAGTGATATTCCTTATGAGATCATTAGCAAGCAATCCAACCAACTTGAAGTGTACATCCTTTATTATTCTTGGAGTCACTGAAAATGTAACCCTTCTACTTTTTCTGACTTGTTTGGGCCCTCATTGTGATTTTGGCTTAATGTTTCCTTGATTTAGTGTTGTATTGTGGATAACACATTCACATTAGGTCTTGGTCCCTTGTGAACTAATGGGATTTTAGTAGTGCCTTGAAAAAGTGTTATGAAGTGTTTCAACACACTTTCACACTTTTCTAGGGTTTTATCAAATAAATAAGCACAATAAACATAATTTTAATATTCTTAATTAACATTAATCTTTCCTTATTAGGAGTGTTGTAAAGTGTTGTAACACACTTTCACATTTCTATATGTTTGTTATTAATAATTTCACTTTCTTATGCTTTAATTGGCCCTATTTTGCATCTAAAAGCCTCATTTATTGCATCTTTTTTAGGATAATCCTGACACCAATTAGTAACCAATCATAATTCAGGTGTTCCTAGCTTGCATTTCCTATATTTAATGTTTGGGAGTCATTTTCCACCTTGGGAGAATGAGTCCCACCTAGGTCTTTTTGGCCCTGATGCAGGTTTCACACATTTCTAGGCATTTTTCATATTTGGTCCCATACATTATGTGTGATGGAACTCATTCACCACCTTGGGTGAATGAGTCTCATGTGATCAAAATTCAAATTTAAATCAAATTTTTGGTAGGATTTTATTCTCTTTGGTCTAATGTCAGCTTGTAGTGTTATAATTTTGAGAATTCTTGCATAATTAAGTATAAATATAAGGTTTTTTCACTTATATTATCACCTAGAATTCAAGAGTTCACAAGAGAATTTGAGAATTCACAAGAGCATTCAAGGAATTTGAAGGGAATATTATCAAGAATTCTAGAACATCTTCAAGTTTCATTCATCATGTCAAATATTGCTCCCATCATGTTGTTTTAGAGCTAACAATTGTGGTGTAGGATTTTGTGATTCAAGGAAAAGGTTCATTCAAAATCTATCAACATCAAGTAAGATTCCAAGTCCACATCCATTGGATCCATTACTTACATGTTTTCAGCACCTTATTTCTAGGGTTTGGTGAGTTTCAACATTGATATTTTTTCATTCATCATTCTCCTTTCATATTTTATTCTATTTCAAGCTTTAATTATAAATAACGAGTTTGACCAAGGAAAACCCCTATTCACTAACCCCCACAACATTTTTCCCTCTTCTTGTGTGTGGTTTGTAGGGATAGGTTGCATATTTTCCAAGAAGCAAAGTTGGATAAAAAGTTTCATGTCCCTAAAAGTTATCAAAGTTGTCATCAAGCCTTAGAGAAGCTTGGATAAGACCTATAGGTGGCATTTTGGAATTTCGGATCTGGAAACCAGTCAAAAAGAGAAAAGTAGACTAAGAGGCATAAAATCTAGTTCAAAATTCCCAAAAAATTAGAAGTGGTCTAATTCACCACTATTGGTGAATGAGTTCCATTGTACAGGCCTGATCAAGATTTTTATAGATTTGAATACCCTTTTGGCTGAAACCTTGGTGTAGGAGCACTAATCAATTTCAATGATTTTTCTCTAGTTGTTACATGAAGAGTTTAGTCTAGGTGTTAGAGTCTAATATTTTTGAGTGTTTGAGTCTAAATAAGGTCAATGGAGACCATTTTTATGTAATTGGAAAACTTTGGTGCCTTTTGGGGTCTATATTATAAATGATGCAAATCATGTCAAGAAGTTGTCAATATTGACAAAAGTGGTCAAGGTAGGTAAAATGTCATTTTTCTAGTGTGGGGTCATGTTTCTAGGATGAATAAGGTCTAAATAGACCATTTCTAATGTTCTAGGTGAATAGGGGAGTCAATTTGCAAATAATGCAAAAAGTGCTAATGTTGTCATCAAAAATATTGTAAAAAGTGCAACTTTGTGAACCCCAATGGTCATGGGGAGTTTGAAAGTTAGTTGAAGGTTGTTGATTCATTTTTTTCATGATGGGAAAGGTTTAAATATGAGAAATCCATCCAATTACATGTTGGTTGGAATATTGTGAAGGAGAATAATAAGAATAACCTCTATTTCTCATTAAATCTCTATGTTTTCTTGACATTTCTAGGTCTTGTACAGACTCGTACTATTGCATTTTGTTTCAAAATTGTTAAGAAATTGTGGAGGATATTTTTATCTCTCATTTGAATCCATTT
>VDFB02281492.1:1047997722-1048224617 GCA_007258455.2 Sequoia sempervirens | reverse complement strand
CTAATAGATGGAGACCTACAAATAGCGTCAGTTTGCCAGATTTTCACTATTTATTTTTATTGCATATTTCTTGTCAATAGACTGCCTGTTGCCAGGTTTTTTCACCCTATGACTATTTTTATTTTTATTTTTTTTCTTTCTTCAGGATTTTTTTTCTGATTTTTTTGTCTTTCTTCAGGATCTTTTTGTGATTTTTTGTCTTTCTTCAGGATCTTTTTGTGATTTTTTTTGTTTTTCTTCAGGATCTTTTTCTGATTTTTTTATTTTTCTTCAGGTTCTTTTTCTGATTTTTTTTGTCTTTCTTCAAGATCTTTTTCTAATTTTTTTTTGTCTTTCTTCAAGATCTTTTTCTGATTTTTTTTTGTCTTTCTTTAGGATCTTTTTCTGATTTTTTTTTGTCTTTCTTCAAGATCTTTTTCTGATTTTTTTGTCTTTCTTCAAGATCTTTTTCTAATTTTTTTGTCTTTCTTCAGGATCTTTTTCTAATTTTTTTGTATTTCTTTAGGAGCTTTTTCTGATGATGATAACCACTTTTATACATAATACTTTTTTAGGTGCATGCTGTTGATAGGTTCATCAAATAGGTCCCCTTCTAGCGTTGATAGCTTGTAGGCTCCTGAACCATAGACTGTGATAACCACATAAGGACCTAGCCAATTTGGTTCAAACTTTCCTTTCTTCTCTCTGTCTTGTTGATTGCGTGGGTTTTCTTTCAGAACAAGATCACCCACTTGAAAGGTACGTGGATTTACTTTGTGATTATAGCTGCGAGACATCATCTGTTGATATGCTTTTAAATGATCAGCTACTCTTTGTTTCTTCTCATCTAGGAGTTCCAGTTCCTGGAGTCAGGAAACTATGTATTCATCATCTATTGTAAGACCTTTCAATGATACTCTGAGTGAGGGAATCTCAACTTCTAAAGGTAGTATGGCTTATGCTCCATAGACAAGAGCAAATGGCATTTCTCCTGTTGGGGTGCAGATACTAGTTCTATATGCCCACAAGGCGGGATTGAGTTGAACGTGCCAATCCTTTCCTGAATCATTCATAGTCTTTTTCAAGATTTTTAATATTATTTTATTTGAGGCCTTGGCTTGGCCATTCCCTTGTGGATAGTAAGGTGTTGAATATCTATGTTGAATGTGAAATCTTTCACAAAGTTCATCAACATCCTAATTTTTGAAAGGACGTCCATTATCTATAATAATGGAGTTGAGAATGCCATACCGACAAATAATATAGTTGAGTATGAATGATGATATTTGTTTGCCGGTAACTTTAGTAAGAGGTACTACCTCAATCCACTTGGTAAAATACTCTGTAGCTCTGATGATGAACTTATGTTTGTTTGATGAAGAAGGATGAATCTTGCCCCACTAGATCTAACCCCCATTGAGAAAATGGCTAGGTTGGCCTGAATGGTTGAAGTTCCTATGCAGGAGCATGAATGATATTCCCATGAATTTGACATTTTGAGCATGTTTTCACAAAAGTGAATGATTCCCTCTCCATTGTAGGCCAGTAGTAACCCATTCTAATCAATTTCTTGGATAAGGTTAGTCCACTCGAATGAGTACTATAGATGCCACCATGAACTTCTTGTAAAGCTTTGTTAGATTCTTCACATTCAAGACATCGAAGTAGAGTACCATCAAGACCATGATGATAAAGGGTGTCAACAATAAGAGTGTAGCGAGTGGATTGGCAGATAAAATTGTGTTTTTGGTTACAAGATAAATCGGGTGGTAAAATATCATCTTTGAGTTAGGCATAAATTTTTTCGTACCAAGGTGAATCAGATTTGACCAAATGGAAAATGATTTGGCTTTTAGGGGTATCATAAGCAGGTGTAAATGATTGTTCCACCATAAATTCATAGTGAGTCTGAGTTTCTGGGAGTTGTAACAATGATGCAATCGTAGCCATGGAATCAGCTGCCTTGTTATCAAGCCTTGGAATTTGTGTGAATTTGATGTCCACAAAGTATTTCTTGAAGCCATCAACCATCTTTTTATATGGTAACAGTTTGTCATCTTTGGTCTGATAATCATCATTGATCTGATAAATGACTAGTTGTGAGTCGCCATATACTTATAGTTCTATAATCCTCCATTCTAGCGCTATTTTAAGCCCAGTGATCAATGCTTCATATTCAGCTATGTTGTTGGTGCATGGAAACATCAGCCTATATGATCAAGGAATGGTGTGTCCTTGAGGGGTGATGAAAAGTATGCCTACCCTCAATCCATGTTGAGTGAAAGAACCATCAAAATATAAAGACCATGGTTGTTTATATTCTGTAGCAAAGACATCAGCATCTAGAAATTCAATGTGTAGGGGATGGTCTTCTTGCAGTGGTGCTTCAGCTAGTTGATTAGTGATAACTTGTCCTTTGATTGCCTTGCGATCAACATAATGTATTTCAAAATAACTCAGAATCATTACCCAGTTGGCTAATCTTCCTGTCAATGATACTTTGCTTAACAAATACTTGAGTGGATCAATCTTTAAAACCAGATTGATTGTATGAGTTAACATGTAATGCCAAGATTTTTGTGAAGCGAAGACTACTGCCAGACAAGCCTTCTTGATAGAAGTGTAGTTGAGCTCATGACTTGTTAGCTTTTTGCTGATGTAGTAGATTGCACATTCTTTTCCTGTAGAGTCTTCTTGCACTAGCAGTGCCCCCAGAGATGTCTCTGTTGCGGTAATGTATAAGATTAGTGGTTTGTCTAGATTTGGTGGTATGAGAACTGGTGGAGTTATTAAATACTATTTTATTTGTTGAAAATCCAATTCACATTTTTCATCCCACTTGAAAGGAACATTCTTATGCAGTAGATGTGTGAAAGGTAAACTTTTGTTAGCCAATTGTGCAATGAACCTTCGTATAGACTGTAGTTGTCCCTATAGTGATCTAAACTGACTGATGTTCCTTTGTGGAGGCATTTCCATAATTGCCTGTACTTTCACAAGATCTACTTCAATTCCTTTTTTTGAAACAATGTACCCCAAGAGTTTTCCAGATTTGACCCCAAAAACACATTTCTTGGGGTTGAGGCAAACTTTCAATTTCTCTAATCTTGCAAATATTTTGGATAATATTTCAAGATGTCCTTCTCTGGTGTAGGATTTTTATAATATGTCATCTACATAATCTTCCATGAAGATATGCATCATGTCATGAAAGATTGTAGTCATGGCTCTTTGGTAGGTAGCCCCTGCATTCTTTAGACCGAAAGGCATGACGTTCCAATAATAAGTTCCCCATAGACATGTGAAAGTTGTTTTCTCCTAGTCTTCAAGTGCAATCTTGATTTGGTTGTAGCCAGAAAAACCATCCATTAATGAATACATGGCATGGCTAGCTATCAAATCAACTATAGTGTTGATGTTAGGCAGTGGGAAGTCATCCTTAAGACACGCTTTATTAAGATCTCTAAAATATGTACATACTCTCATAGTTTTATCTGGCTTGGATACATGAACAATGTTGGAGATCCATTCTACATAGTTGATTGGCCTTATGAAGCCCACATCAAGGAGTTTTCTCAGTTCTTCCTTAACCAATAATGCAACATGAGGGTGCATCTTTCTAAGTTTTTGTTTCACTGACTTGGCCCCTAGTTTGATAAAAAAGTGATGCATGATAAGATCTGGATCAAGACTAGGCATATCAACGTAAGACCACACAAAATTGACTTGATTTGTTTTCAGGAATTCTGTGAACTCTGGTATTTCTTTCTCTATCATTGATGCAGCTAACTGTAAAATTCTTGGTTTTTCAGAAGTCTCAAGATTGACAGCATTTGTAGGCTTAATCAAAATAGGTGATTGCTCATGGTAGTGCTCCGGGAGAGTGTCAAGATTCCCATCGTCTAGTGCCTCAAAGAGGTTTTCACCATCCGATACACTCTTTATTTTATCTTTTGTTTGATCTAATATTTCCAGATTCTGGTTTTCACCATTAGATCTTTCTTTTTTGTTTTTACTTTTGCAGCTAGGAGACTTGACACTCTCCTGACCAAAAACTCTATGTCAAAAATTGTTGGTGGAACAATCATTTGTATCATCTGCGGAAAGGAAGTTTATGATGGCTTCATCACTTGGAAACATAGGTATATCAATAGGTTCGGTTGAATCCCAATCAATGAGATCAAGATAAATCAAAGATAGCAGGTTGTCGGGTTGTGTGAAATCAGTTATGGTTATGGTCATAACGGAGTGGTCGGTAGAATCCGAGGTATGAGGTGGATCAATGATGATATTGTCTTCATGATAGTCTTGTTCAGTTAGATCCGATTCAACATCACTAGAATCATGGTGACTTTGTAGTTTGAATTCGTGTGTTTGGGTCCTTGAACCTTGACCTTGAATTAGAGTTGGGGCATACTAGTGTATTATATCAACCTCTTTGTCCCTCTAGAACTCATCATTGTATTTGGTGTCCCATTCATATTCAGCAGAGTCTATGTCAGAATTGTTATCCACAAAGTTCTAAACTATTGCCAAACATGCTTCTCATGAATCTGAGCCTTCTTGCAATGTGAAGACAGTGCCATGCAGTTGTTTGGATGTGTTTTCCTTAGAGTGAGTATCATAGCCCAATCCAGTTTTCTCTTTTGTAGCGAGTCTACGGAGGTGAATGGGTTCAATTACTCCTTTCCTTTTTCTGATAGGACCTTTATCATAGCCCATCTTCTGCATGATTGAATACCCTTTTCCATATTTGTCCGTGGGTAATTTGACATTAAAGACTGCTTCATCTTCATCTTTATAGAGCCAGTTTATAATTTTTGTATCCTCAGGGTCTTCCATGGGGAATTTTTCTTTGATGAATTGTCCATTAAATTTTGTGATTGGCTCTGTTGGTGGTTTCTTAGATGTTGATGCCGCTGATATTTGATGTTCCATGATAGATGGTTGTCCATGTGATCGAGGTGATGTAGGTAAATTGGCAAGACAAAGAGAGTACTCTCCAACTCCCTGGTCCTTGAATTTCAATTTCTTGTCAAAACTATTGGTTAATTGACTGATTTGTGTGTCAATCTTTAGAGAAGTACTAGCACGAGCTTCTCAATTGTTAGGAACCAAAGTATCTTGACTCGCTTTTATGGTGGCACAAGTTTGAATATTGGAATTATCAGCTGGTATCATGATTTCCTATCTATCATAAGGAAACTTAAGACATTGATGATAGGTTGATGGTACAACTTGCATTTCATGGATCCAAGGATGACCCAACAGGATGTTATATGCAAGATCAAGCTCCAATACTTGACATAAAGTATTCTTTGTAATAGGGCCCACTCTAATTGGCAGCATGATTAGACCCTTGGATGCTCTTTCTTTGTCATCATAAGATTTTATGGTAATCTTTCTTCTGAAATCAATGGAGTCCTCAGAAAATCCTAAAGCCTTAACCAACTTCATGGTATAGATGTTTAAACTAGAACCTCCATCTATTAGAACTCGTCTGACATGAAACTTGTGAACCATGACTTCTAAGTACAATGACGAATTATGGGGATGAGTTATGGAAATGTCATCCTTTTCAGAGAATGAGAGGCAAGTGGGTGAGGACAAGTGTCCTACCATGGCTTGAAATTGGTTCACATCCAAATCAGTGGATACATTTGTTTCAAAGAGGGCCTTTTCTAGAATTTCCTTATGGGCTGGATAAATCTTCAATAGTTCCAAGATAGAAATTTGAGCGAGGGTTTTCTAAAGTTGGTTGACCAAATTGTATTGATGTTGAGGTGGAGGTTCAGTGGATTTTGAAGAGGCACCTTTTAAGAAAACTTTAGCTTGCGCCCTTGTTGTCGCATTGACTTCTCTATATTCCACCTTCTTGTTGACTTTAATGACATTTACCTGCTTGTTGTCTGTGTAGAGATGATTGATTATATGATCATCATTGACATGATTCATGTTTTTTTCAGAAGACTCACCTTTTGATAGTTGGGCAAAGGGTTGCGAAATGCTTGGTGGTCTACATTGGATTGTTGATGTCACTCTATTATAATGATGCCATTGTCGATTAAGTCTTGAATGGTATTCTTCAAGGCTTGACAGTTATTTGTGCGATGACCTTTACACCAATGATAATCACAATAGTATACCTCATTCCATGATGGACGTTTTACACTGGGTTCATAATTTCATTGAAGTGGCAAAGTAATGAAATTTTTGGCCATCAACTCTTTGAATGCGGATTCTAAAGATTGATCTAATGACGTGAAATTTCTTCTATTAGAGAAGAATGAAAATCTTTGTGGATTTGCATTTGAAGTGTTCCCTGAGGAATTGTGATTGTTATTGTTTCCTCGGTAACCTTGGTTGTTGGAAGTCCCTTGATTAGGAGTAGAATGTTGATTTATATTGTTCCTTGGAGGGGGCGGATTGTTTCTGTGATTTGCAATTGAGTTGAGATTGTTGTTGTGAATGCTTGGAGTACTAAGGATGAGGCTTGGTCAAGACACAATTTGCATCAACAACACCATCATTCACCATATTTTTGTTGCGAGTGCAAAATTTAGACTTGTCCTGATTATTGTGATGGTTGGATGAGCTAGGATTGTCTTTGTCATGTTTTATTATTCCTCTTTTGACCAAATAATTTCCAATGGTTATGGCATCTTCAATCATTTTCTCAAAAGAAGTAGGACAATGTAAGTTCAAATGATAGCTCATTTCTGAATTTAAACTGTTAATGAAAGTAACCATCTTTTCCTTTTCAGGAACAGGACATGGATATCTAGCGAACATTCTTCTCCATCTCTAAAGAAACGTAATGAAAGATTCACCAAGTTTTTGCACAACTTTGCAGAGATCTATCATGGTGATCTGGTGCTGGATGTTGTAAGCATATTGTGATATGAATAGGTTGATTAATTCTTCAAATTTCTTGACAGGAGGTGTAATCTTGATAGCCATTCCATAGAGTGAACTCCAAGACACTTAGGAAACAATTGCATCAAGTAAGTGTCTTCATGAGCGAATTCCAATGTCATGTTTCAGAAGTCTCTAACATGATTGATTGGATCCGATTTTCCATTATAGCGATCGAATTTTGGCATTTCACAATGCTTGGGAAAAGGAATCATGTTAAGAATTCGATCGAAAGGATAAGGACAAATGTCCTCTAGAGTATATTTCTTTGTGGTTGTTCCCCCTTGTAGTTCTTTAATTTTTCCTTGTAGTGCCTTAATTTTTTGGGTCAAACCACTAAGATCAGAAAGGGGTGTTTCTTCAGGTTTATTTTTCAAATTTTCAGCATTAAAGTCATGAGGCAATTTAGCTCCTTGGTCAGCTAGATAGAGAAAGTATTTTTCTTTATCTCATTGCAAGATCTTTTCTATAGCTTTATGAAATTTTGGATCTTGCTTATCCTCTCTAAGATGTTCTTCATCTCTTTCCTCATCACTATCCACATGGATTTTATCTCTATAGTTATAAAATAGATTTTCTTCTCTGTTGTCCATGTTGTTGTTGAAAAGTGGATTTTGATTTATGCTGAAAAGAAGATTATTGCTTTCTCCTTCTTCTTGAGTGTTTTGAATATGACTTTCTTTTTGGATTGTATCCTTCAATTTATTATGTTGAGATCTTGTGGGGATAGGCATATAATTTCAAAGAGTTCTTCTAGACTTAGATCACAGTTTTTGACAAGTACAATGGGAGTGATATCTTGATTTGATAAGATGTGGAATCTTATGATATGATCTAAGATGTTCCTAATTTTTTATTGTGGCTTCCAATGATGAAGGATGTCAGAATCCTATTGGGGAAGTTGAACCAAAAATTAGAAAGTTGTTTTGAAAAGTGCACTCTAAAAGATTTTGATGAACATTTTTAAAGAAATTATTTCAAGATCTTTGAAGAATATGACTGGGGTGTGAAGGATATTCAATAGAAGGTTGTGGTATGTTATCAAAATCAAGAGGTTGGTTATGGTTATGCTATTGTGATAGAGCTAATCTCTGATAATAAGCTCGAGAATCTAAGGGATCTACAAAATACTCATAAGTGAATCCTCTAACAAAGTTTTGGTGTCTATGAAGAAATCCACATAAATGAAGCAACACATGTCAACTTTTGTATAATTTTTTTCTCTTTTTGAATGTTCTCTTGTACCCTAAGCATTTCTTGGGTTTCTTGATCCTATTGGAAATTGATTTTTTTGAAAAACTTTGTTGATTTCCAATCTCTAAGCATGGGAAAAGTATTGAGAACGTTATTGGACCAAAGATATGAATAACTTTTGAATGGTTTCAGTTGTTGTTCTTCATGTTCATTTTGGATGATCTTTTTATCTGAATTAATGTGATGGAAGACACAAAAAACATTCTGAAAAATAGTTGTTTTAAGAGCCCTATACTAACATGAAGTATTTGATCAAGAAAATGTTTTCAACAAATGTTTTCACAGGTTTAGCACATGAAAGACAATTCAGATAGACTCACTCTTAATACTCAAGTAGGTCATTCTAATAATCAATAGCCCACATCTTAGAACTGTGTCGGCTCACATAGTTGTGTCACCCCCGAAGGGGCACACGTGTTTTTTTCTTTTCTAGGCATGTACTTAGATTGACAGAAGTGGATATCGGATCCCCTGAGAAAACAGTCCTTGGCAGTTATATGGTGAGTATCTTGGGGGCAGATTCTTCCCTCCGCTTGCACTATGATTATTAGAATGTTCAGAAACTGACTTTGGCTGGCCACTACACTAGGTTCATAATAAGGATTTTTGTTTGGTGCGACAATAATAAACTCCCTCAAGAGACCTCCCAACCTTTAGAACAAAGGCTTTGGGGATGGTTATCTTGCACACTACCAGCAAAAGAGGGTTTCCCTAGATTTTCTTTAAATTTTATAGTGGGGCAAAATAGCCTAGCTTTGGCTTGAACCCACTTTAGTCATTCCCATAGGGTGAGTACTTTTTCCCACTACGGCAGGCTCTCTACAGGATGTAATAAAAACAGTAAAATTGCATGAAAACTAAAAGGCAAGTCTGGTATTTTGATCACCTAGTTAAGGGGAGAGCATAGACCTATTGCCACATATAAAACAAGCAGATGTTCTTTTTAAATTCCAAATCACAATGATCTAATATAAGTGAAGATATTGCTTCACCAAAAACAACTTTGTTCAATTTTAACTGCAAGATCATTATGTGGTGACTATCCTAGATTGCTTCATTTTATCCAGATGTGGCTATCCTAGGATTGCTTCATTTTATCCAGAAGAAAAAGAAAAAAAATTCTGTCTACGGAAGGCGTCAAACTCAGAATATTTGTATTTGTGTTTCAAAATCATATACGTCGAAACAGAAACTATATGCGCCAAAAAAAAGACCGAATGCGCCACAAAAAAAAAACTAAATGTGCCGAAATAGTTACAAAATGTGCCAGAATAGTCACTAAATGTGCTACTTTAAATTAATGTCGATTTAAATCTAAATGCAATTAACTGTATGTGCCATTAAATCTACTGGATGCACCAAAAAAATATCTATATGTGCTATAATAGACACTGGATGCACTACAAAATCTTGCAAAACAAAAGAGTCAAAAACCTCGTATGCGCTGCAGAAAATGTTGAATGCACTAAAATGCCAAAAAAAATTGAAAGTAAACTCCAGAATGCATAAACCTGTCCAAAAAACTTGCTGAGAGATATTAAAATCATGGGTTCGAGCCCCATGGTGGGTGCCATTTTATGTGTGTATGAAAATTGGATCAATTATAAATGAATTCAAACACATATCAATAAGACATTAAATCAAGAAAACTAAAAAAGAAAACAGAATAAGCAAACTGTTACTGCAGCTTTCTTGAAATCGTCTTATCTCTCTCTAACTCCAGCATTTTGTTGTTTCCAATGGCTCTTAGATTAGTAGATCAAACTCAACAAAATGAACAGTTGAAGAACAAGATTTGAAAATGCACACTAATGCTAAATGCAAGGCTATGCTAAGATGATAATATTGTTGTGATGCTAAAAATGATGTGAATGCATAAACGTATATGTTTGTTGTGTATATGTGTGTATCTATGTGTAACCAATGCATGGATTTGTACCAATATTTATAGTCTTAGAAAGGATTCGATTGGCTGACATGTTTTAACGGCCTAGATTAAGCTTGTTCAAATGGATGGTGGAAGATTTTCATAAGTGGAGAGGGAGATAGAAGGTTTCCCTTTTCCTTCAATTTTTGTCATTTAGATCCGAAGGGAATTTTCCATTTCGAAGAATGAGTTTAGAATGAGTTAGAATAAAATAAAATAAATTTATTTAATTTGCAAGTGAAGATGGATATAAAAACTCGCATAATTAAATAAATTATATTTAATTATGATTTAGAAATGAATTTAGAGTGAGAGGAAAATATTAAATTAAATATTTAATATTTAATTTGATTATGGGATGAAGAGAATATTCCATTATTTGAATATTCAAATATTCAAAAATTAGAATGATATGATAATTAAAATAAATAATCATATTTATTTAATTTAATTAAGAGGAATGTGGGAAATGTCAATAATTAAATAAAATTATTTATTTAATTAAGGTAGAAGAATTAGAAAATGAACAATATAAATAAATAATTAAATTTATTTATATGTAGATGACTTTAGGAGAATTAATTAAATAATTCATATTTAATTAATTAACAAGCTTAATCATGACCATTTTTAGACGTATACAGCAGCAACAAGTGGAAACCATCCAAGCAACACAAGAAATCATTGCACCATCCATATATGTGGTCTCTCAAGGACCAAGCATATCAATCACACCATCCACTACACAAATCCCATTCATCAATACAACAATACTTCTCATCACAAAAACAAACACCATTCTGAATCCACCACCACCGCCGCCACCAAGACCAAATGTGGCCAACCAATATAGCATCATGTTGCAAGTAGCACAACATGCCTATCAAAAGGAACTTCAGTAGTTCCAAGCTCAACAAGCACAAAACACACAAGTTGCTCAACAAGCGTAGGCCACTCAGGTAGCTCAAGCCACACAACATGTGCAAGAAGCACAATAAGCACAATAGGATGCCTAAGCTCAAGGTTTGTTGCAACAAAATCAAGCTACCTAAGCTTCCCAAGTTGCACAAGTAGCCCAAGTAGCTCAAGCTGCATAAGCTACACAAGCTACACAGGCTGCCTAGACTACACAAGCAACCCAACAAGCATAGACTCAAGCTCAAGCCCAATATCAAGCTCAACAAGCACAACCGCAAGATCAATACTAGACATAACTGTAAGTAGCCCAATAACAAGCATATCATCAAGCCCTATAATAGTTCCAAGCACAACAAGAAGCATCCCACTTACTAGCCCAATAATAAGCAATGTTGGCACAACAATAGCAAGACCAACAATAAGCATTGTTGGCACAACAACAAATGAAAGCATATCAACAAGCCTTGATCACACAACAAATCTTGCAACAAACTCACATTAACATACCCAACACTCCACCCATCACTCAAACACCTTGAACACTTAAAAATACATTCACTCCACCTCTCGAACTGCAAGACAATGTGATGACACAAATCAGATTTCTCTCGTAGCAAGTGCTCAATCTCCAATCAGGGACAACAACAAAGACAACAAGGAACTTGTGTCCCTACCCTTTCAATAAGAGCCTTGCAATGGTACCATTCCCAAAGGGGTTTGAAATCCCTAAATTTGACAAATATCATGGGATGGGAAACCCTAAAGATCACATCAGGAAATTCCAAGTACATTCAATGGAGGTCACATATGATGATACATATCTGATGTGGATATTCCCTCAAAGTTTGCTTGGTCCTTCCATGGAGTGGTTCTCTTGCCTTCCTCTTGGCATCAAAAATTTCCAAGAGATTATAGGTGCATTCATAAAAATCTAAGCATTCAATATAGGTATGGATGTCAGTCTAGAGGAACTATCTGCTCTTAAATAAGCTAAGGGGGAATCATTCATTTCCTTCCTGCAACGATGGCAATCCAAGGACAACAAGCAAAAATAGACCATGCTAGTAGAACAACAAGTTTGAACCATCATTTCCAATCTAGAGAAAACCTTAGCTTTCCATCTTAAGATGTAATGTATAACCACGTACGACCATTTGATCCTCAAGGTGCTCAATATCGAATGATCCCTTACTGAAAAAGGGGGGCACCCACATATCTAGAACACCAAGACAACAACCCATCCATCAGCTATAACAAAAAACCTTACACGGGAAAAAAATAATGTCACTAATGATGGTTTGGTGGATTCCAAGGTCATAATCAATGCTCCAAAACAAAACACGCAATCGTACCAACAACTACAATGAAACAATCAAAACAATACACAAACCAATGTGGTATCACAAAAACCACCCAATAATAAAGTCAACAATCTGAATAATCAAGGGGGACCACCTCCATGGAACAAATATTCCCCCAAGCGAAAGTACACTACCCTTGGGGAACCAATTGAATCCATCATGAAGAAACTGGGAAATGAGAATCTCATCAAAATTCCCACTTATGAGAATTATCAAGAGCCCTAAGTAAAATCACCATGGTACAATGAGAACCACCATTTTGATTTTCATAAAATCAAGGGGCACACAATAGCTAGTTGCATGAGGCTGAAAAATCTGATCCAAGACCTAATCAGTGACAAGGTCATTAACATTGAACAACCAGTTGGAAATCAAGACCTTAAAGTATACAGGAATCCGATGTCAGATAATAACAAAGGAAACAACCATGGAAAAACCAAGTATGCCAATGTGAACCATGTGTACAACCATGTTGTCACATTCCTAGATGAAATGGTCATTGTTATTAACATGAAGGGAGCCAAAGCTGATTGTGGGGTCACCACATGCAGCAGAAAAGTCACCATTGTTGGAGCATCACAACCATCTAGGGAATCCACCTCCAATCTGAAATATGTTTCTAATGGCTATAATGTCCTAGACATGCTAAAAAGAACCCCCACTCAGATCTCCATTATGGAGTTGCTGAAGATATCACCCGCACATAGAAAAATATTAAAGGAAGCATTGGATTCATCTACTATCTCTGTGGGTCTTGATGCTAGCCAGTTCCTAGCTATGGTTAGAAATATCACCACCTCAAGCCTCCTAATATTTTCCAATCAAGACTTCCCCACCCAACCATCTCACAATCGTGAGCTCCACCTTGAAGTCCTGATGCATAAAAACAAAGTGAAAAAGGGTTTTGGTGGATGGGGGTACATGCCTAAATATCTATTCCCTCAAATTAATAAAGAATCTAGGATTATCAAAGGATGCCACTGAAAATGGTAAAGGCATCATAATCATAGCATATGATGATCAGGAAAGATTGTCTCAAGGCACTATCTAGCACCCTATTCAAGTAGGTCCAACCATTATGGAAACAACATGCTAGTTCCTTAACCTTGATTTTCCTTATAACATCCTCTTGGGGCATCTGTGGATCCACGAGATGCAAGCTATCACATCAACCTTCCATCAGTGCATCAAATTCCCATATCAAAATCAAGAGGTCATAGTCCATGGTGATCCCAAGCCCTTTTCCTACTGCAAGAATCTAGAAGAAAAATATTATAAAATCCCCCAAGTTTCAAAGAATGATGAAGGCCCTATAACTGCATATGTAGACCCAACTACCTTGGCCTCACTTCCGAGAAAAAGACACCCACCATTCCTAATATATCCAAAATAAAATTCATCATCCAAGACAATGGGTTTTGGTATTATAAAATGAAGAAAAGTGCCTTCGTCATAGGAGAGTTACCTCAATCTCCTAGGACTCACAGGCAACCCCAACCAGCTGAAACATCATCCCAAATTTTTAGAGTAGACCCTTCTAAATTCAGATGTTGGGGGGATCTAAGTCAAGAGATAGTAGATGAAATGGACATATCAAGCTTGTTACACCAAAATGAAAGGACAACACCTGATCTTCCTATGAATGAGAGTAGCAAAGGATTACAAATGATGCTTGGTATGGGCTATGACAAAAACAATAAGCTTGGACAAAATGACAATGGGTTTCTAGTACCTCTCATTCCTAAAAAGTGTATGAGAAATCTTGGCCTTGGATGTACCCCTCTGAAGGTGACCATACTTGGAAATGGTGCCTTGGTTAGAAAGGTCAAAACTCCCCCTCACCTATCAACATCCGCCCTTCAATTACTAGTATCCACAGGTCGAGTCATAGATAACTTTACCTTTGACATAACCGATGTGTGCACTAGTGATGAGGATCCTATAACAAACATACCTATGCTTTTCGAGGATTCCTCCCTCCTCATGAATAGTACCATGTCTTTTGAGTTAGACCATCAAACCCATGAAATAAACTTAGTTTATCCCCAACTCATTGATTACAACCAATGAGGACCAACAATTTTGGACACATTTGAAAATGATGAGGCACTCTAAGAATTCATGGGATTATGTGATACAATACCATATGGAGATCACAAAGATGTATTTGACATCATACTAGACACACATGCCTATTATAGGGAAATGATTGAATCCTTTAGTTGCAAAAGTGAAAATATGAGAATAATCTCTAGGTCTTTCAGTGAAAACCACACTATGACACTCTCTGACCTAAAAATAGTAAAAATAAAGGATGCATCCAATGGTGAAAACTTCTCTGAGGCACCAGAGGATGAAGGATTCAATCTTCCTCTTAGTGCAATTCATCAGGAGAATTCAACGGTCTTAGCAGAGAAGTGCAATCTAGTTGACCTAGGAATAGAGGAGATGTTACATATAACCTTCTATGCAAAATCACTTTTGACAGAAGAGCAAGAACTCTTGGCTGCATTCCTAAAAGAAAGAAAGAAAAACTTTGTATGGAACTATGCCAACATGTTGGCCCTTGATCCAGAAGTTGTGGTTCAACACCTAGTAGTATATCCTGAAGCAAAGCCAGTGAGACAAAAGCTAAGGAAAATGCATCCCCAGATAGCATTGTTGGTCAAAATGGAATTATAAAAGCTCCTAGATGCAGGGTTCATATGACCGATTGATTATCCAAAGTGGTTCTAGAACCCTGTACCTATTTCAAAGCCCACTGGGGGCATTCACATCTACACAGACTTTAGAGACCTCAATAAAACATGTCCTAAGGATGACTTCCCTCTTCCAAACATTGATATGATTGTGGATATGATAGTAGAACATGAGATGTTGTCACTAATGGATGGATTCTTAGGTTACAACTAGATCATGATAGCTATGGAGGACCAACACAAGATGACATTCACTTTTCCATTTGGGACATATTGCTGGAATATGATGCCATTTGGGCTAAAAAATTGTAGGAGCTACTTATCAAAGGTCCATGACATTAATCTTTCATTAAATGATCCATAAAACTATGGAAGATTATGTGGATGAAATATTAGCAAATTCAAAGAAACAACAAGATCACATATCAACTCTAAGCTCCATCTTTGATAGGCTAGAAAAGTACAAGTTTTGACTAAATCCAAAAAAGTGTGTCTTCAGGGTACAATTAGGAAAGCTTCTAGGGCACATTGTATCAATGAGAGGAATCAAGGTAGACCCTGCCAAAGTCAAAGTAATTCTCGAAATGGAGGCACCAAAAACATTGAAGTAGCTAAGAGGCCTACAAGGAAGACTCTAATCCATTTTCCGATTCATAGTGCAACTAGTAGACAAGGCTATCCCATACTCTCATCTACTCCACAAGGGGGTAGCATATAAATGGGACAAGAAATGTGATCAATCCTTCAACAAGATCAAGGAATACTTACTCAAATCACTAGTTCTCATGCCGCCAATTCTAGGCAAACCCTTGATCCTATATATATCAGCAACAATGACAGTTCTCAATGCTCTCTTAGCACAACATGATGAAAATGGAAAAGAGGGATCTATCTACTACATCAGCCGAACTATGGTGGGACATGATTTGAACTATACATCCATCAAAAAATATTATCTAGAAGTTGTGTTCATAGCACAAAAATTCAGACATTACATGCTAGCACATCAAATAAAGCTCATTGCAAATATAGACCCCCTCAAGTACCTATTGTCTAAAGCAATGCTTACAAGGCAGACAACTAAGTGGGTTATGATCTTGACATAGCATGACATTGAGTATGTGGAACACAAGGCCATCAAAGGACAAGGAATTGTAGATTAGTTAGTGGAAGCACCAATATACTTAGAGAACCCACTTGTATCAAAATTCCTCGACAAATCAATCTTAAACCTAAGTGTAGTGGATCACTAGAAAATGTACTTTGATGAATCCTACACACATGCATCAGGAATAGGAATCTTTTTCATCACTCCACAAGGGGACTATATACCAAAATCATATAAGTTGTCATTCCCTTGCACAAATAACATTGCAAAATATGAGGCTCTTGTCATATGGCTTAGAATTGTAGTGAAATGATAGATCATGGCACTTAAGGTTTATGAAGACTCACAACTCGTAATCAACCAAGTAAATGATGAGTATCAAACAAAGGACGACAAGTTGACTTCATACAATAAATTGGCAGAAATCCTCAAGGAGTTCTTCATTGATGACATGTTTGAGCAAATACCCAGAGAAAATAATAGAGTAGCAGATGTTATGGCTATAATTAGATCAATACTGGAGGTCCCACGTAGTGTCCCTAAACAAAATTTCCTTGTAGAGAAGCTTCTCATACTAGCATTCAAGGTACTATAGTTTGAATTTGCGTACAAAATCATTGGTCCTAGTGATCCCTGGTATCATGATTTGTTAGCTCTCAAAAACGCAGGTAGAATGCCTCAAGAGGCTGCCAATCTCTTGATACGCTTTAGGGAAATAGACAAGGTTAAAAGAATTCAACCTTCTACTCTTCAGGCACTGCTAGACCTGGGCAGGTGTACCTTTCTGAATGAAGCAGACTTGACTTATGGTTATCCTTCTTGCAATGATTTTTCCACAATGGTAGATGCAAGTGAACAAATAAATTCAAGCACAATAGCAATCTTCTTAATCTAAATCCTAAAATGCTCAATTAACAGATATAAAGAGAATAGATGAATATTAATGATGGAACTATAGAGACTAGTGCATTATTAGGTATGCAGAGTCAAATGAAATCAAGATGAGCAACACTCTCTGGAGAAAACTCAAATTATCTAGCATACATTTTGTTTACAAATTGTATAGACATGCAATACTGTAACTACTAAGCTCTACTTTAACAATCCAAATGAAACTCTCTGATTACTATGATTAACTAAAAGGTTTTAATCTATGCTTGAAAGAACCAATCAATTAACCACATAGAAACAACAAATGTACACTGATGAATTGAATATAAACTTGTTATATCAATTTAAACAATCAGAAAGAATCCATCTTGGAGACAACTTAGCAATACTTTCATTAAATTCACTAGATAATTGATACCAGAAATGTGTAGCAACATCAATTGACTTTCATAAATACCTCCATTTTGAAATCATGCAACAATAGCCTCTGATTTGAGAATTTTATTCTACTATATCTACTTGATGTGTATCGAATATCTAATAGCTGATGATTTTACAATTACAAAAATGCCTATTTATACACCAACATTAGAAAAATATATCATATTGAAATCCCATGTTGGCCAACCGCATAATTCGGGCTCATTTCATATCAGCTTGCAATGGTAATTGAACATCCACATGTTAGCCACAACATTTGAATTTTATTAATCAACACTGAAACAGTCGTCGAGACAAATCGCAGTATGCCGAAGGCAATTCAATAGCTATAGTCACCCTGTGCTTTATTCACTTTCGCCGTGACTTATCTGAGTCGGGGAGATATCCTGTAAATCACTTTATTTTTCCCCAAGAGTTCTTTTACCTTTCACGTGTCGTTGTGACTTCATGATATCGGGGAGATGTCTCACAAAGCATATTGTGTTTCACCAAAAATCTGGTGCAGGAGCACCCAGAGCCTTCAAGGAGCACATCAAGAACCAGGAGAGTGCAAGGGTCAAGAGGACCTTCCAATCATGTCAAAGCATCAATTATGATGAATTGGAGCCTATAATGGCATTTGGGTTGAATGAGTGTAATGAGAATGTTCAAAGTTTCAAGGTTCCTGATAAGGAATTTGGATTAAAAATGCAATGTAAGGGGAAATTAGGTTCTAGGGGTTTTGATTAATGATATTATGCTTAAATAGGTCAAATAAACTTGGATAGTGAATATCCAATTGTTTTTAGGTGATAGATTTTAATAAATCTCTAGTTTGTAATTTCAAAATTTTAAATTTTAGTTTAGGCGGGAAAAGGAGTTTTAGGTGTTTTAGAGGTAATTATGCATTGTAATCAATTCCAATCAGTTGGATCAGTTGGGGGATGGTTCTATAACCCAAAAATGGTCATTTTTACGGAGGTTGGGCATTTGGAGAAGTGACTGTACGGACTACTACAAAAAATAGTGAAAAAACATAGTTTTCTTGCATTTTCTTGAGTCTTTTTGATGATCTATTGATTCCTTTTGAATTTATAATCAATTGGATGGTTCAAGAACCTGTATTTACTTTCAATTAACCTCTCGAATGATCTGATACATGTTTATAATCAGTTCTTTGCATTATATTGCTGACTGTCCTAAATAAAGTGCAGATTTTTCACTAATTTTGGTGATTTTCATGGATGATTGATCCATTTCAAGGTAGAATGCTGCTGTGACCTATGAAATGGATCATTCCTAACATTTATCATACAGATTTAACCAACTAATGTGTAGGAAGGAAGAATATCAAGGTGTACATCAAGTTGTCAAAGGGAAAAGTGCTTGAAGATGGAGGCTAGGGTGTAGCAGCAGAAGATATGCCTTAATGAGGGGCATGTTTTTGAGTTTGGATCAACTAAATATGTTTTCCTAATGGTTTAGAGTCAATGAGAAAGTTCTGGAAGTGATTGGAGGGTTAGTTTTCAAGAAGCCCTAGTTTTTGAGGCAAGCTGAGGAGGGGTTTGTGCTGGAGCATGATAGATGTGTCATAGAGGGCTAAAAACTTGGATTCCTTGGTTTTGAGTCATTTTAGGAGACTGCTGAAAGTTTCATGGTCAGGGGACAAATTTAAAGAGGGGTTGCTTTGTAAAATTAGGGCTAATTAGGCCTAATTTTAAGGAAACAGCAGGGTTTGAAGTGAGGTTGTCTGAAACAATTGATGCCAAGGAGTTGAAATGATGTTTGTCATCACAATCCACATCTGAAACCATCATTAGATTGGAGGTTCATTTTCAAAATTTGAGGAAGAAGTCAAAAATCCATTGCCAAAGGCCTAATAGGCTAGATGGCTATGTGAGCAGCAAAAGAGAGTTTTGTATAAAATGGATGGTTAGGGCTTGAAACCCATTTGAATCAAGTTTGTTCAAGTCTTTTGAGATCATTTCAATGATTAGGAATCACAAGGGAGGCAGATAGGTCTTAAGTGCAAGGTGAAGGCCTTATTTCTAAGTTGGTGTCTAGTTGAGAGATTGAAGAACAAAACTTTGTTAATCTTAAATCTTTGTGTATCTTTTGAGATCCCTGACCCTCTGCATCAGAGTGGTATCAGAGCAGTGAGTAGGTCCTTTAGGGATTGGAGAAGTAGAAATGGCACCAAAAAACCAATTGGCAAGAGAGTTGGAAGAGTTGAAGGAGATCTTGGAGAGGGAGAGAAGAGAAAGAAGGGAACAAGAAGCAGCAAGAGTAAGAGAAGAAAGACAATGGAGAAGAGAGAGAGACACTATGTAGGAAAGGATCAATAACCTTGAGAGGAGTAGGAGGAGAGAAGACCAAGAATACCAAGAAAAAAATGAAGAGGATGAAGAGCATGTGAGGGTAAATCAGGAACAGCAAGTTGATGATACAGAGGACCCTGAGGAAAGGAGGTTAGTGAGGTTATTGAAGGCAGTACAGGGTCATGGAGGGAAGAGTCACATAGACTTACCTATCTATCAAGGGAAGATGGATAGTGAAGAGGTATTGGGATGGCTTGATGCCATGGAAAACTACTTTGAATTTGAGGAGATGGATGAAGAGAGGAAAGTCAAGTTTGCTAAAACCAAGTTGAGAGGCACAACATTGACATGGTGGACAAGTTTCCAGAATGATAGGATGGCTAGAGGATTGGTAAAGGTCTCTACATGGGCAAGGATGAAGAGTTTGGTCAAGGAGCAATTCCTACCATCTGATTATACCATTCATGTGAAAAGGATGAGGCAGAATTTAAAACAAAAGGACTTGGATGTTATGTCCTATACTGAGCAATTTCACAAGCTTAGTATTAGAGGAGGTTATGAGGAAGAAGATGAGAAGATAGCCAGGTACATCAATGGCTTAAGGTACAATCTGCAAGATGAGATTGGTTTGCAATTGCCAAGAACATTGGGAGAATGTTTTCAGTTGGCCATTAGAGCAGAAGAAAAGGTGAAAAGGAAACAAGAAAGATCAAACAATGGTGGAAGAGGAGGTAGTTCAAACAGGGGCAGAGGTAATAGAGAGCAAGGACAAGGTAGTAATGATAAAAGCAACAATGACAAGGGTAAAGAGATATTATTTGATCAAAGAGGTGGGTACACTCCAAGAGGAGGAGGCAGATTTGGACAAGGTAGAGGACCATTCACAGGCAGATGTTTTAATTGCAATGAACCAGGGCATCCTTCCTTCAAGTGTCCTAAGTGGGAACAAGCTGATAAAGGCAGAGAAAGGAGAGCTACCTTGGTGCAAGAAGAAGATAAGAAGGAGGAACCAAAAACATTTATGGCAGACCCTATGATTGATGGTGAGTTTCTCATGATCAAGCAAGGAGAAAGACTTCATCAAGAACCCAAGGTAACCATTTTCAAAACAAATTGTTTCAGTCATGGTAAGATATGTAGATTACTCATAGATTCAGGGTCACATAGCAATTTAGTTTCAGTTGATATGGTAACCAAGCTAGGGATTGAAACTTTTGATCATCCTACTCCCTACAAGGCCACTTGGGTAACTCAAGGACAGCATGTAGAGATTGGTAAGAGAGATTTTGTTGATTTCTCAATTGGTTCATATCAGGATAGAGTGCTTTGTGATGTTATTCCAATGACTTGTGGTCATATTATCTTGGGAAGGCCATGGCAGTATGTTAGAAGGACATTGCATGATGGTTTTCTTAACACCTATTTGGTTCACAAAGGAGATGTTAAATATCAGTTGGTTCCTTTGCCTTTGGAGCAGTCAAATGAAATTTTTATGATCTGTTTTGAGAAGCATTTGCAGGTAAATGAGCAGGGTAAAACAGGGGAAGACATTGGTAGGTTGAAAAAAGACAAGTTGCAGCAGGGTTGTGAAGAAGACAGTCCTAAAAATCAGAATTTGTGGGATTTGGATAGTATCAAGGTTGGAGGCATTGAATGCCCTATAATTGATCATGATAGTGATGGTATCTTTTCACAAGGAAATCAGGGGAATAGAGGCAGAAGCAGGGCACAAAATCAGACTGAGTTCAAGCAGCAAAAAGGACAAAGAAAACAGTTTTTTGGCTCTCACATGATGAATGTCAAGAATGCAAATTGGCAGAAGAGAAAGATAGTGACTTTGGGGGACTACATACCTGCTCATTGGAAGATGAAAACACATGAGAGAAAAAGGTCTTTTGGTGGCAACACATGGGACACTTCTTGGGGCAAGAGTTCTTTCTTTCCCAGGGAGAATGGTGCAGGAGCACCCAGGGCCTTCAAGGAGCACGTCAAGAACCAGGAGAGTGCAAGGGTCAAGAGGACCTTCCAATCATGTCAAAACATCAATTATGATGAATTGGAGCCTATAATGGCATTTGGGTTGAATGAGTGTAATGAGAATGTTCAAAGTTTCAAGGTTCCTGATAAGGAATTTGGATTAAAAATGCAATGTAAGGGAAAATTAGGTTCTAGGGGTTTTGATTAATGATATTATGCTTAAATAGGTCAAATAAACTTGGATAGTGAATATCCAATGGTTTTTAGGTGATAGATTTTAATAAATCTCTAGTTTGTAATTTCAAATTTTTAAATTTTAGTTTAGGCGGGAAAAGGAGTTTTAGGTGTTTTAGAGGTAATTATGCATTGTAATCAATTCGAATCAGTTGGATCAGTTGGGGGATGGTTCTATAACCCAAAAATGGTCATTTTTAGAGAGGTTGGGCATTTGGAGAAGTGACTGTACGGACTACTACAGAAAATAGTGAAAAAACATAGTTTTCTTGCATTTTCTTGAGTCTTTTTGATGATCTATTGATTCCTTTTGAATTTATAATCAATTGGATGGTTCAAGAACCTGTATTTACTTTCAATTAACCTCTCAAATGATCTGATACACGTTTATAATCAGTTATTTGCATTATATTGCTGACTGTCCTAAATAAAGTGCAGATTTTTCACTAATTTTGGTGATTTTCATGGATGATTGATCCATTTCAAGGTAGAATGCTACTGTGACCTGTGAAATGGATCATTCCTAAAATGTATCATACGGATTTAACCAAATAATGTGCAGGAAGGAAGAATATCAAGGTGTACATCAAGTTGTCAAAGGGAAAAGTGCTTGAAGATGGAGGCTAGGGTGTAGCAGCAGAAGATCTGCCTTAATGAGGAGCATGTTTTTGAGTTTGGATCAACTAAATATGTTGTCCTAATGGTTTAGAGTCAATGATCAAGTTTTGGAAGTGATTGGAGGGTTAGTTTTCAAGAAGCCCTAGTTTTTGAGGCAAGCTGAGGAGGGGTTTGTGCTGGAGCATGATAGATGTGTCATAGAGGGCTAAAAACTTGGATTCCTTGGTTTTGAGTCATTTTAGGAGACTGCTAAAAGTTTCATGGTCAGGGGACAAATTTAAAGAGGGGTTTCTTTGTAAAATAGGGCTAATTAGGCCTAATTTTAAGGAAACAGCTGGGTTTGAAGTGAGGTTGTCTGAAACAATTGATGCCAAGGAGTTGACATGATGTTTTTCATCACAATACACATCTGAAACCATCATTAGATTGGAGGTTCATTTGCAAAATTTGAGGAAGAAGTCAAAAATCCATTGCCAAAGGCCTAATAGGCTAGATGGCTATGTGAGCAGCAAAAGAGAGTTTTGTATAAAATGGATGGTTAGGGATTGAAACCCATTTGAATCAAGTTTTTTCAAGTCTTTTGAGATCATTTCAATGATTAGGAATCACAAGGGAGGCAGATAGGTCTTAAGTGCAAGGTGAAGGCCTTATTTCTAAGTTGGTGTCTAGTTGAGAGATTGAAGAACAAAACTTTGTTAATCTTAAATCTTTGTGTATCTCTTGAGATCCCTGACCCTCTGCATCAAAATATCCCTCCATCTTGTGTGTCATTGTAACATAATGGTTGTCTCGCCGATGTATCCTTCTATCTTATGTGAGTCGCTATAACATATGGACATCAAGGAGACCTCTTGTAGAATGCTTGATTCATATTGAAAGCCATCAACCATCTTGGGTGTCACCGAGACAAATTAGTTCTCTCACCGAAAACCACCAATGAAATGTTGATGAGACTGAAGGTCACTCGCCGAGACCACATACCGATATCGCTTAGTCCAGCTGAAATGAACTCTCATACATTGTTCGATGAGACCAAAAGGGTTTTCTATGACCTTATATTGAATGCAACAACTTTTTCCAATATGTGCATCTTTCCACCACCGATCGGTGAGACAAATTGAAGTCACTATGACTTACTCCAAAGAAAAAGTCTCTCACCGACGAGTCTCTTGTGTAATATCAGCGAGACCGAAGGTCACTCACCAAGACATTACCCTAAAGAAAATCTTTTGTTGATATGTATATGCATCCGCCACTGGTCGGCAAGACTAGGTGAGTTTGCCAAGATGCTTCATCGAAGGAAAAACTCTCATCGATGCATCTCCATATACCGGTCGGCGAGACATAAGGCACTCAGTGAGAAGATATACCAAAGACCAAACTCTCGCCGATAAGCCATTTTGCCATCTTGAAAACCATGTGTATGTCCTACTGATAGCTGGAAGTAGATGAAAACCAATCGCCATGACACCAGAAATGCCTTGCTGATAGGCAACACAGACGTTTATCAGAAAAATGGATTGGGGAGACCCTAGCCATCCCATGTCGATATATACCCATAGGTAAATGCCAATCGCTGTGATGATTAAGAATTCATGCCGACATGCTTGCAACAAACATATGTTAGCAAAAATGTATTGTGGGTCGGGGAGACAGTTATGAGCTTATGCCGATAGGAACTGCAACATGAAAAATGCATGACCCGATGGATTTTAGGATGAATATAGGAAAAATGCAAACAAAAATTCATGATGGAAGGCCCCTGTGCTTATGATGAGGACTCATATGGAAACTCAGGGGGATGAAAATATGAAAAATCATCAGATTTTTACAGCTCCAATAGTGGCTCCGTCTGGGGATGAATGATAGTGAGATCATTGTAAGGATCAAAATCTTTGGGTGAGTAGACTAGACACAAAATGACAAACCAGTGAGTAGAACGAAAGTGAATGGCAATGGAAATGAATGTAAAGTGAATGCAAAATGAAGGTATAGCATGATGGAATGGATGGAAAAGTGAATGCAAAATGGAGATGAGCAAAAACCCTAAACTACTATGCATGGAAAAGAATTTTAAAGAGGACCATCAAGAGTCATCCATGCACTAGAAACCCTCAATCCTCTGTGTTACTCGAGAGAAAAAATGCTTCAAGAATTTCCCATGAACAGGTAACTCCTGATCTTCACCAACCATATTCTGTAGATAGTATGAATCTTCACCTTTCTTTCCAACAACAACAAAAGGTCCCAACCACAAAGCTTCAAATTTACCATGCTTTCCCTTCTCCTAACATCTTGCGTTCCACATCAACACCAAGTCATTTTCTTAAAATTTTCTATCCTTTTCCTTCTTGTCAAACAGATACTTCATCTATGTCTGTAACTTCATGTTTTGGTTTTGGGAAACTCTCCTTATTTCATCAAGTTCAGCGAGTTGCTCCATTCTTTCTTCCATAGGTTCAAGGATATCCAAATCTTCCTAAAGGACAAACTTGTAGACTGGTAACAAATTCTGCAAAGGCATCCTAGCTTGTGCTCCAAACACCAATTCAAATGGGGACTTTCTAATTGCTTTCTTCACAGTAATCCTATCAGCCCACATAGCCAGTTTTAATTTTGAATCCCAAACTTTCTTGTTTTGTCCTAACATCCTCCTTATGATCTTCAAAAGATTCTTATTGCTAGAATCTACTTGAACATTAGCTTGTGGATGGTAAGGAGCTACATAAGAAATGGTAATGCCATATGTGTTACAAAAACCTTTAAATTCATCTGACCTGAAACACATCCCATTATCTGTGATTAACCTCAATGGTGTACCAAATCTAGTGATAATGTTGTCCATCAAGAAATTTGTCACCACTTTGCTTGTAGCCTGTTTAGTTGGGATTGCTTCTACCCATTTAGTAAAATAATTAGTGGTAACTAGTATCCACTTGTATCCTCCACTTGATTTTTCCTATATCTCTCTAATGAAATCAATTCCCCATTGATGAAAAGGGGCATCAGCCTACAAGGGTCAAAGTGGCAAGGCTCCTTGATATTTTAGCTTTCCAGAGAACTTCTGGCAGGCTTCACACTTTCTTACATGAGTGAAAGAATCATTAAAAACCTTGGGCCAGTAGTAACCTACCTTGAGGATTTTATGAGCAGTTGTTTTTGCTAAGTAATGTCCTCCACAAACTCCTTCATGCATTTAACTTAGAACATTCTTGTCCTGAGACTCATCCAAACACAATAATAGTATACCATCCCTATTCTTCCAAAACAGATCTCCATCCATGAAAACATATTTAGATGCCTATAACTTCAAAGTTCTTTTTTGGCTATCACTCAATCCTTCTTGACATTTTGTGTACTTAAGGTAATGCATGATATCAGTATACCAAGGAGTGTGCTCAATGCTTGCAATTGCAATCCCTTCTTCTACATTACAAACTTAATTTGCTTCAATCTTTAATTCTGCCATCAACCTAGCCAAGCCTTGACCTCTTACTAATTTGGTAATCTGTATCTCCATATCAAATTCCTAGATCTTGTTAATCCATTTGCATCTTTTTCTTGTTACTCCAGATTGTGTCAGAATATATTTGATAGCTGCATGGGGAACATAAGCAATCACCTTTGCTCCAACAAGATATGGCCTAAAAGCCTTTGTAGCCTTTACTAATGCAAACGCCTGTTTTCCATTATGTCATATTTCAATTCAAACCCTTGTAATGACTTACTAAATAAAGACACAGGCTGTTCATGACCATCCTCATTCTTCTGTAACATAATAACAACAATTGTATGCATTGAAGCAAAAGAAAATATCTGAAAAGGCTTTGCAAAATCTAGAGATTTAAGGATAGGAGCCTCCTTGATGGCTCTTTTGATAGAAATAAAAGCTTCCAAGCCTTCTACAGTCCATTCCATTTTCTGTCCTTTCTTCAACATTTTTGATATGGGTTTAATAATCTTAGCAAAGTTAGAAACAAATCTCCTAAAAAAATTAATCTATCCAAAGAATGATTGTATAGCCTTAACAGTTTTGGGAACAATAATTTTATCAATAGCTTCAACCCTCTTAGGATCTATCCTAATTCCTTCTTTTGAAACAATATGTCCTAAGAGCTTACCTTTTGTGACTGCAAAATGACACTTCTTTGGGTTTAAGCTAATACCGTACTCTAGGGATTTAATAAATACCTTCTCCAGATGTTGTACATGATCTTCAGCCTTCTTTGAATAAGCCGTCGGGCCATCTTGGTACACCACCATGATAGCATTGATCAAATCTTCAAATGCCACGTCCATAGCTCTTTGGAAATTCTCTCCTGCATTAGTGATACCAAATGGCATTCTTATATATATATGTTCCCCAATGAGTTGTGAATGTTGTCTTATATTGCTAAGATTCCTTGACTTTAACCTAGTTGTACCCTGAAAACCCATCCATCATGGACAACAGTTCACACCCTGTTACCTTACGCAATATAGCCTCCATATTGGGTAGAGGATAATTGTCCTTGAGAGATGCCGTATTCAAATTCCTAAAATCCACACATAATCTGATATCTCTATTCTTCTTCCTCATAGGGACCAAATTTGAGACCCATGTTGAATACCTGATTGGTTTAATGATTCCTCCATCTCTGAGTTTTGTCAATTCTTCTTGCATTTTAGGCTCCAATGTTGGATTTATGGGTCTTTTCTTTTGTTTGAATGGCTTAGCATCTAGCTTCAATGGTATTTCATGCTGAAACAAATCTTCCTTGTATGCTTTTAGATCTTCATAAGACCAAGCAAAGACATGCTTATACTTTCTCAGCAACTCTATCAGCATTCTTCTAATTGTAGGGCTTATCTTTTTTCCTATATACACCCTTTTTGGTGCCATCTCAGTCCCCAAATTAATCTCTTCAATATCTTCCTTTCTGACTAGTGTTTGCTTCATGAGGGACCAATCATTTCCATCACACAGCCTCTCTAATGCCACTAAGCCCTTAGGAAGCTTATTTGTTTTGAGCTATAAGATCTCCTTGACAAACACTATTTGCTTCCCATCCACTTCCTCAACAAAAGCATTGAATTCAATTTCTTGGGCTTCATATTGATCTATACAATTGAGGAATTTCAAAAGGTCAGTATCATCATTGAAGACCTGCCAACTATAGATGTTATCAGGAATAGTAGGCCTTGTCTTGAACTCAATCTGTGACACCCCAGCCAATGTGATATCATCTCTTTTCAGCGCCACATTTGCTAAGAAATCAACCATTATGTTTTTTGATCTATCAATCCACTCCATTGAAAAGGCATCAAACAACTCAATTGTGTCCCATACAACATTCATATATTGTTTCAATCTTTTGTGCTTTGCTGCATACTTTGACTTAATTTGTGAAACAACCAGCTCAAAATCTCCTAAAACAGCCAGTAACTTGATTTTATGTTTCACAGCTATGTTCAGACCTATCAATAAAGCTTCATATTATGCCACATTGTTTGTGCATTCAAATGCCAACATGAAATAATATTTAAATGTAATACCTTCAGGTGAAACAAATACAATGCCAACTCCATTACCTTTTTGGTTGCATGCTCCATCAAAATACATCTTCCACACTTCATTGCAGCTTTGTGCAACATGCTTTTCAATTGGATCACTATTGGTTAATTATGGCTAGGCTGATTCAATCTTAAAACTTATAAGATCAACATCACAAAAATAGTTGATCTAATCTTGTGGTACATAAGCAACTAGCTGGTTCATTCTTGGCTCCCTATACAATTTGACCTCCTAACCATTCACTAGAATTGTAGCATAAGACATCAAATTGAACATTACCTCCAACTGTTGTTGTCCATTGTCTTGATAGAAACATACCAAACTGAGGACGAGTATCAATTACTATTATATCTATATTATATGCCACCTGTGGATAAGTATCCAGTTTGACTTCAACACCTCTCATAATTCCTACCACAGGAACAGGTCCATTATCCATTGCATAACACTTTCGTTCACATGTATCAACCCACATGCCAAGTTGCTTCATAACTCCTACTGGCATGATATTTATAGCAGCACTAGAGTCTATCATGCAATTTCTCAACAGCTTGTTATTTATGAGTAATGTAGTCCAAAAAGGATCAACATGTGGGGGAGTTGCTAATACATCACTCAAGCAGACTTCTGGGATATTTAATTTCTCTTGCCTATGGACTACTTTAATAGCTACTTTATTTTCAAAATTCACATATTTTTCATCTCCATTTGTTATCAATTGAACAACACTATATCCGTACTCCTTAATTTTCATCATTTCAAGTAGTGGAATAGACATTTTTACCTAGGATAACGCCTGAGTGAAGTCAAAAGAAGATCCCTCAACTTTAACAATCTTCTTCTACTCCAATGTTTCTCCTTTTTTTTCTTCCCTCTCTCTTTTACTAGGCTGATCAGGCTTTTGTATCTCTTTGTGTAATTCCTTCACTTCCTCTTTTTGGATAGGCTTCTATTCACTTTTATCATGTTGTTTATTTTCTGATTTCTTCACAGTTCCTTGTGTTGCCTTCTGATCCTTCATAAAAATTCCCCTAGGGACACCGTCCTTCTCATTCTCATTTACTGTTTTGTTTCTCAACCAATATTTACTCCTTGTCTCCTCAACTGCAGCAATAGTTAGCCTCTCTATCTCCTCTTCAGTGAATCTCCTCATGCTACATTGAGTAGGCACCTCAATAGAATGTGGCCCTGTATAATCTTCTTCAGAATAAAAAAGGACCTACTGTTTAGCCATATGGATATTGTATCTCTAATATGACACATCATACTCATAACCTTCATCCTCTGAAGATGAGTACCTTTCCTCCACATGGTGAAAAGTATTTGAAGTCAAATACACTTTGTGATCTTCTCCATTATTTTCCATCAACATTCCCTCCTCTTGCATCCTTTGAGCTACAAAACAATAGTCTGGGGTATGTGGCTTATCACAAGCTTCATAAAAGTAATTGCTACTCACCATATAGGTTTCCTTCTTGCTCAATGGATCAGGAGTCTCTTTGTTTCTTGGCCTAATTGTTATAGGTTTTCCATCCTTCCAGTCTATATTATATGGCATGTCATGCAACCTTGACTTTTCATTTATGTATGTGCTTTCCTGTCTATACTGATAATTATTGCTTTTCTAAAGAGCCCTAGGGTTATCTCTTTTATTGATTATACCTGCAGCCTTCCTATTGTTTTCAATTGTCAGTGCTATCTTTTGAGCTTCAGCCAGATCTCTTGGGACCCTATTTCTTAGTTCATACCCTGTTTTAGGATCAAATGCATTTAAATAAACACTCAATGCTACATAATCTGGCAACCTTGATCCAGGAGGTACTTTAGTCTGCAACTTGTTGAATCTTTGGTTGAAATCATAAATTGAATCATTCTAATTTTTCTGAATTCGCATCAATTCATGAAGAGTTGCATCTAGTGCATTTAGATTCCCATATTGCTCTAGGAATCTATCCTAGAATATTTGGAGAGAATTAATTAAGAGTGTTGGCAAGCTGTTGAACCAATCCCTAGCATCTTCAAGAAGTGACATCATAAATAGCCTCATATGTAAATCTTCATATGGCACACCTATGTCTTGGATGAACACATTGAAATTCCTTAAATGTTCTTCAACAATAATTGCATTACTCCCTATAAAATTAGGTACCAGAATTCTCTAGTAGCCATCCATAGGGTAAGGGTATAGATGAAACCCTATCAAAACAAACTGTCTGATCATTGTTGTATACTGGTGAGGGGGAGGAAAAGGTGGGTACTGATATTGGTTTATAGGATTGTTATATTATGCATTATGTTGTGGGACAAAAGGCTGACCATGAGGTGGCTGCATATTTGTATGTTGTATGGGAATATGAGGTGGATGATTTGGCTGATTATAGTGATTTCATGTCTGATGGTGAGGAGATACAAGTGGATCAGAAGGCCCTGCACTATGATTACCCTACTTATGAGGTGATACATACTTTGGGGGGTAATCAACTGTCTGAGAAGTAATTTGGGATTTCAACAATGCAGCCCTTAGTTCCTCTATCTCCTTCCTCTGTGATTCAAACTGTGCTATTACTTCCTCAGGAAGCTCATGATCAATAGAGTCATTTTGGTCACCTTCCTTCTTTTGATCATATTCATGCTGAATTCTGATTCGTTCAGCCTCCAATTCAGCTCTAAAATCAAATTGTTTATGAGGATCGAGAAAAAAGAAAGGATTTCTTTGATCTTTTGGAGTATAAGGCTCTACACTTGAATTGTTTCTCCATGTATCATAGCAATCATATGTTTCACAATGTGCTCTTGATACTTTGTCTTTATCTATTAGGCACATATCCTCACTTATCCCTTTTCCCTTATCAACCTTGTCATTCTTGTGTGTGCACTTAATGTTGCCAGCAGGAGCTCCAGTATGACCTCCCCTATATTGAGATCTTCTTCCATTCATGTTTGAACAGCTGCAGAATTTTTGTCAGAGTCACCACTCACTTTTGTTAAAAATGAGAAAAAACTTGATGTTTCCTATTCCCAGTGGAGTCTGTATAAAGTTCCTGACTCTATGATTAAGTCCTTGATTCTGAATGTATTCCGTAGCAGAGTCTCCAATTTTTTAGCTCTCAAAAATGTAGGCAGAATGCCTCAAGAGGCTGCCAATATCTTGATACGCTTTAGGGCAATAGACAAGGTTAAAAGCATTCAACCTTCTACTATTCAGGAGCTGCTAGACCTGGGCGGGTGTACCTTTCTGAATGAAGTAGACTTGACTTATGGTTATCCTTCTTGCAATGATTTTTCCACAATGGCAGATCAAGTTAACAAATGAATTCAAGCGCAATAGCAATCTTCTTAATCTAAATCCTAAAATGTTTAATTAATAGATATAAAGAGAATAGATGAATCTTAATGATGGAACTGTAGATACCAGTGCCTTATTGGGTATACAGATTCAAATGAAATCAACATGAGCAACACTCTCTAGAGAAAACTCAAATTATCTGGCAAACATTCTGTTTACAACTTGTATAAACATGCAATATTGTAACTACTAAGCTCTACTTTAACAATCCAAATGAATCTCTCTGATTACTATGATTAACTAAAAGGTTTTAATCTTTGCTTGAAAGAACCAATCGATTAACCACACATAAACAACAAATGTACACTGATGAATTGAATATAAACTTGTTATATCAATTTAAACAATCAGAAAGAATCCATCTTGGAGACAGCTTAGCAATACTCTCATTAAATTCAACAGATAATTGATACCAGAAATGTGCAGCAACATCAATTGACTTTCATAAATACCTCCATTTTGAAATCATGCAACAATAGTCTCTGATTTGAGAATTTTATTCTACTATATCTACTTGCTGTGTATCAAATATCTAATAGTTGATGATTTTACAATTACAAAAATGCCTATTTATACACCAACATTAGAAAAATATATCATATTGAGATCCCATGCCGGCCAACTGCATAATTCAAGCTCATTTCATGTCAGCCTGCAATGGTAATTGAACATCCACATGTTAGCCACAACATTTGAATTTTATTAATCGACACTGAAATAGTCATCGAGACAAATCACAGTCATGCCAAAGGCAATTCAATTGCTACAGTCACCCCGTGCTTTATTCACTTTCCCCGTGACTTATCTGAGTTGGGGAGATATCCAATAGGTCACTTTATTTTTCCCCAAGAGTTCTTTTACCTTTCACATGTTGCTGTGACTTCATGATATCGGGTAGATGTCTCATAGAGCATATTGTGTTTCACCAAAAATCTCCCTCCATCTTGTGTGTCATTGTAACATAATGGTTCTCTCGCCAATGTATCCTTCTATCTTATGTGAGTTGCTATAACATACCAACATCGAGGAGACCTCTCGTAGAACACTTGATTCATACCAAAAGCGATCAACCATCTTGGGTGTCACCGAGACAAATTAGTTCTCTCACCGAAAACCACCAATGAAATGTCGGAGAGATCGAAGGTCACTCACCGAGACCACATACCGATATCACTTAGTCTAGCTGAAATGAACCCTCATACATTGTTCAGTGAGACCAAAAGGGTTCTCTATGACCTTATATTGAATGCAACAACTTTTGTCAATACGTGCATCTTTCCACCACTAATCGGTGAGACAATGTGAAGTCGCTATGACTTACTCTGAAGAAAAAGTCTATCACCGATGAGCCTCTTGTGTAATATTAGTGAGACTGAAGGTCACTCACTAAGACATTACCCTGAAGAAAATCTTTTTCCAATATGTATATGCATCCACCATCGGTCGGCAAGACTAGGTGAGTTTGCCAAGACACTTCATCGAAGGAAAAACTCTCACCGACGCATCTGAATATACCGATCGGCGAGACATAAGGCACTTGGTGAGATGATATACCAAAGAATAAACTCCCGCTGATAAGCCATTCCGCTATCTCCAAAACCATGTGTATGTCCTGCTGATAGCCGCCAGTAAATGAAAACCAATTGTCATGACACCAGAAATGTCTTGCCGATAGGCAACATAGATGTTTATCAAAAAAGTGGATCGGGGAGACCTTGGCCATCTCATGCCGATATATACCCACAGATAAATGCTGATCATTGTGACAATTAAGAATTCATGCCGATATGCCTGCAACAAACATATGTTAGCAAAAATGCATTGTGGGTCGGGAAGACAGTTATGATCTTATGGTGATAGGAACTACAACATGAAAAATGCATGACCCAATGGATTTTAGGATAAATATAGGAAAAATGCAAAAAAAAAGTCATGATGGAAAGCCCCTGTGCTTATGATGAGGACTCATATGGAAACTCGGGGGGATAAAAATATGAAAAATCATCAGATTTTTACAACTCCAATAGACTCCATACAAGAAATTGGCAGAAATCCTCAAGGAGTTCTTCATTGATGTCATGTTTGAGCAAATACCCAGAGCAAATAACAGAGTAGCAGATTCTATGGCTATAATTAGATCACTACTGGAGGTCCCATGTAGCGTCCCTAAACAAAATTTCCTTGTAGAGAAGCTTCTCATACTAGCATTCAAGGTACCAAAGTCTGAATTTGCATACAAAATCATTGGTCCTAGTGATCCCTGGTATCATGATATATACATCTACTTGAGAATAGGAGTCCTCCCCAAAGATATAACCCTAAACCTAAAAAGATCTTTTGTCAGAAATTCACCCTCTTTTATTATCCTAGGAGATACCCTATATTGTAGAAGCATTAAAGGAACCCTTTTACATTGCCTAAATGTTGAGGAAGCTTTGATTGCTTTAACCAAGGTACACAATAACATTTGTGGTTCACATTCAAGTGGTATGACCTTGGCTAAGAAATTGTTGAGGATTGGGTACTATTGGCCTACAATGAAAATGGAAGCTCGCGATTATGTCAAAAGGTGTTTTCAATGTCAGCGACATGGGGATCTCATCCATGCACTAGCTCGAGATCTCAACCCAATTGTCACACCTTGGCCCTTTTCACAATGGGGGCTCAATCTCATTGGAAAAATTACCTCCACCTCATCCAACAGACATAAGTTCATCATCACCACTACCGAGTACTTCACGAAGTGGGTGGAAGCCATACCCATTACCATCACAAGAAAGCAGATATCCAAGTTCATCTTGAACTACCTAATTTTCCTCTATGGTGTCCCTCAAGCCATTATCTCAAATAACGGGACACCTTTCAAAAACAAATATTTTTGTGACCTATCCCAAAAGTTCAAAATCCAACATCACTTTTCCACTCTGTACTATCCCCAAGGAAATGGCCAAGCTAAGGCTATAAATAGGACCATCCTAAAAATCCTCAAGAAAATAGTCAATAATGTTGGTCATGATTGGCATCTTGAATTGAATCCCACCTTATGGGCCTATCAAACAAATATCACACACCAACAAGTGCCACCCCATTATCCCTAGTCTACGAATTAGAAGCCATACTCCCTGTTGAGATCAAGCTCCCATCACTAAGAATATCATTGCAGAATCTCATCACAAATGAAGAATATCAGGTGTCAAGATTAAACAAGCTGGAATTACTAGATGAGTGGCGCATGGATTCCTTAAACCATTTTCAAGTCTACCAAAAATGACTCAAACAGAGCTACAACAAGAAGATTAGGAGTTGGACCTTCCAAATCAAAGAGCTTGTGCTAAAGGAAAATTAGAAGAATGTTCCAAATCCAGACAACAAGGGTAAGTTTGAAACCAATTGGTTGGGACCCTTCATCATCACAAAAAGCTACAATTCAGAGGCATATCAGTTATCAACACCAAAAGGCAAACCTCTATAGGATCCCATGAATAGATCCCATCTCAAAAAAATTTATGCCTAAACTTCCAAGGTATAAAACCAAAAATCTAAAAAAATAGAAAAAGGATAAAAAATAGTAAAGAGAAAAATCATCCTCTAGTGAAAACCACTTCGGTGGCGCTTTGGGCAAGTACCTTGGTGAAAACCTAGAAAATGGGTGCCTTGTGTAAATAAGCACTTTCCATCCACTAGGATCTTCATGACTTGTTTTGCATCATCCATCCATCATGCTGCCATCATCCATCTGCATCTGCATCATTGTTTGGTCTGGTGTTCATGTCATGATCCCTCCTAGTCTATTGCATCACGTTGGGGGTATCATCTCATCGAGTTGAATCTGTGTATATTCTTGAAGTCTTCCCTAAATCATAAAATCCAAAAACATTCATAAAATTCAAAAAATCCAAAAGCATTCAAAAAAACCAAAAAAATACCAAAACATTCAAAACATATCAAAATCCAAAAATAGGTCAAAATATTGGTAAAAAAAAATAAAAAATGAGTCATCCTATTGAAATACTAGTCTTTTAGCTCTAAGCATAGGAAAGGTTGATCTTTGATCATCCCCTAAGACACTTAGGTCAATCGTTTAGGAGTCTGTCACAATAAACTGGCAATCCATTTGTTCATATCTCATCAATAATCAAGTTTGTGTCAATCAAACTAGGTGGTCTCTATGTGTATAACATAGGCAAGGCTAATCTATTGTTCAGCCCTCGAGGCCCCTAGGATAGGTCTTTAGGTTAGTCTCTTGGTAAAAATCTTAGAAAACCCCAAAACGGTGGAAAATTTGAAAATCAAAACATTTGTAAAACATCTTCAAAATACCAAAAAAAAGCCTCATAACATTTCAAAACATCAAAAAACATCCAAATATTTGAAAAAATCCATCTGTCCCACTTCACTTTCATTCACAATAAACATCACTCATAATAAATCAATCATCACCCTCAACCTTTGACAATGCAGTCAAAGACAAGTCTAGTAGGTTAAAAGTGAAAAATCAAACGCCAAAGTCTCAAGTCTAGGTTAGTAAGTAAACAAGTTGGTCAACTCTTGATTGTCAAGTCAAAGTCCATCATACTAGGTGCAATTCCATCCTAGTTCTTTATACCTTGATGCATGTGTGCCTATATGTGTTATCAAACATAAGGTAAATAGCCCTTTTAAAATCCCAATTCCTGATAAGTGAATCATCATCATCATCATTTTCATCTCTAATAAGGTAGACTTGTTGGATCTTATTTCATTTGTATTCTTTTTGCACTAATATGGTACCATTATAGTTAATCAAAAACATTGCTAATGCACCACAAACCATCAAAATAATGCATAACAAGTCATATCATATAGGAAACACTAACCATCTCACATGCATTGTATTTCATCATTGCATAGTTTAGATTGGTTATTCTAAGCATCTTATAAACCATACATTTTCATCCATCATATAATCATAAAAACATCATCATATAAGAATTATCATATCATATGCATCGTCATATCATCATACAAGAATTATCATATCACGTGCATCATCACATCATGCTACATGCATCATCATGTCATCCATATATATTGGAAAAAGTTCTTATAAAAAAAAGGCATCTCATACATCTCATAATACTAGCATATAACATCATCCATATATATCTATTATTTTAAGCATTTTAAACCATTTTCATATCATAACATCTGCATCGATACATCATCATAAAAAATGCATAGAAAAGATACTTAAAAAGAAAGGCATGCACCCATAAACATCTGCATAATCACTGCATCACATCATCACATAATATAGTATCATACATACATCACATTGCTTCACATAAAATAGTCACATCATGTCATCACATCACATATAGAAAATTAAATACATCCATCCATCATGCATAAATAGAATAGACACGTCATCATATATCGAATCAGCCATATCATATATATATCATAAAAAATGTAACTATCATGGTACAAAGAATCAGGATCAAATGTGTATGTCATCAATCAATGTATACAATCACTCATAGGACTATAAAAAATGAGCCCATGGATCACAAAAAGAATGGTGTCTCTGATCAAAATATGAAGCTATCCTTGATGGCTGCTCCTACCTCTGCCCTGTCTGCTGCAAAAAATTTGGTGCCCAAGCCACTCGGGGAACTTCTTGATGGTAATGGACTCGATAATGCTTTGCCTCTCTAACTATATTCTGGTACATGCATGTTAGGACTATCCTACCCTATGTGCTCTTGATTTGATAGCATCTCCCAATCTCCTGTGCCAACTGAAGCTCGGTGGCTTGTCTCTGTTGTATGGCCTGATCCTACTCTACGTAGGCCTAATCTCTCTCAATTGTCAAAGTGGCAACCTATGCCTACAACTATCAAATGAGTGCACCCCTATGGTTAGGTAGTGGTGGTGGCTACTATTGATGGTCCCTCAAAGGTTGTTGTGGGTCCCTCGAGACACCTCTTTGCTAATCTCCATCCCTTTGTTGGTGACCATGCACTTGGTCCCTCTGGCCTCATTGGTTGGGAGGTGGTCTATCTCCTCCCCTACCTCTTTCCCCATCTCTATCTCCTAAGCCTCCTCACCCTCTCCCCCAGCCTACTGACTAGCCTCAAGGTCTTCATCATGGTAAGGCTGCCCCTGACACTATCAATCTGATGGGAGGATGAAACCAATCATTGTATTCCTATGTGGTCCTTAGGTCTACTTGTCCCTCATAATATGGCCATGGCCTGGCCACTAGCTACATGAAGGAGTCCACTACCTCATTTGGAGGGATCGTTCGACCCCATGTAGTTTGCCTCATTGTACAAGAAAATATGGCCATGTACTAGTCATTGAGACAGTCCTACACATCTCTAAAATACCTAGCCACCTGATCTGGTAGATAACACTCAATCATGGTGTGCTCCCTACCCTGCATGAGCCTATCCTACCTTGTGTAAAACAACTATTAAATGTTTTTATACTAGGTAGGCATACCAAAACAAGGCCTCCATGTGAAAACTGTCATCTCATCAATCACCCTCCTCCTATGAGGGATGTCAGCCACTCATGTATGTGTAAATGTTAAACCACCTCTATACTACTAGACTATTGGGTCATCTAGCTCCATGTCAACTAGTGTAACCCATGGGTGCAACACTACAATGTGCTCCTAGGCCCAAATGTGGAGAAGTGTCACTCTAGCTTTGATAGCCCTATTGTCGTAGTAGGAAAACTCATGCAAATCATGATAAAGGGAAGACAACATCACTAGCCCCCATGTAAAGAACTCTCTCTGGCAGAGCATCTGCTCCCAAGAAAGACCCCATCCTAGACTAAAGTATCGTCCACACGCGATCTGGTGCCATAAGGCCTAAGAAAATCACTGCCACAATCAAATGGAATGGTGACACCGAGCTCCTATACCACTCCAGCTCAATTTGTCCCTCAATGAAGATGATCTCATATAGTTTCATCACCTCATAATAGGAATCTATCCTAGCATCCATGTCATAAATAACCTGCTCTCCATCAATGGGAAATCAAAGAATGTGCTAGATATCCTCTAGTGTGATGGTCACCTCACCTGTAAGGAAGTGAAATGATGACATCTCACTGTGCCATCACTCTATCAGTGTTGTTATCATGCCTAGATGTGTCTTGATGGCTGGAGCGTATGCAACGTACCATAGCCCTATCGCTCCAAGGTGCTCCTGTAGCAACCTATGTAAACTGGTCAGTCAGCTCAAAATCGAGGATTGGTGCTCACGTGAATGTAAAATATCTACGTCCTCCTACACTAGTAAAGTCACAACGTCAAGTTTTGTAAAAGAAATCTAGGTCCCGTTTAAAGTTTTCGCATTTGAAACAACAAAGGTGTCACTATTTGCAAATTTGGAGTTTTTTGGAAGCTCCAAACTGCACAACTAGAACCTTTTTAATTCCAAACTCTGTTGTGGCATCGCAGTTTGACCACGCACTTGTTTGACTCAAAACCCTAAATTGCTAACTAGACTTTTGCAGCACTATTTGCACATGTGGCACAGTTTGGAGTTTGTGCCCTAATTTCTAAACTATGATGATGCATCACAAGACTCAAAAATGATGCACTTTAAGGCAATGTGGTGCCGATTTACCCCTTTCAATGGTGCCAAACAACTCTGCATGACTCAGTTTGACTTTTGACCTTAATTAATGCACATAAGGAACAAAAAAACAAGGTGGGGTAGGGTCACATACTGGTGGTCCTGTGCTTGGTAGTCACTAGTACACTCGCACTTGCTCTAAAATGTGAGGTGGAAGCACTTGTTGCACCATCTTGAATGAATATTAGAGCTCAAAAGCAAGGAATCTCTAAAGGCTGAATGTGCAAATGAATTGGAAAGTGGCCCCTCGAGGGCTATTGAAGCATGAAAATTAGGGTTTTTTGACCCTCTTTAATTATCAACCTAGGGTTTTGGACACCTGATCTTGTTTTCGTCCAACTAAGCCTCGTTTTGCATCATTTTTTTGCATTTTGGCACATTTTTTGGAATCCTGGTCCCTTTTCAGATTCGTCATGTAGCTTTTCCTTTTTTTCGTGAGATCACCCAAAAATCCAAAATTTCATCTGATCTCTTCAGGGGGCAGTGTACCAGTGTAATTCTTTCACTGGGGTAGTAGTGGGGCATTTGAAAAAATAAAAAATAAATAAATTTTGATCTCAACAGTTTATTCTTTGAACCAATGCAGCAAGTACATTGCTTCAAAGAGGGGAAAAATGTAGACATGAAAAATATACAGATTGATCCTATATGCCTTATCTTGATTTTACTAACACTAGTTCATCCTGAATTATCTCCTTGGCTAATCATTTAATTAAATAATCTTTATTTAATTAAATTCATCATATTTAATCTTTTAATTAAATAAATCAATTTTATCCGATTAAGTCATCATCTCCTATTAATTAAATAAATCACTTTGTTTAATTAATCCTATAGTCCCTCTTTTTAATTAAATAATTCATTTTATTTAATTAAGCTCTAAAGTCACCTCCCTTAAATTAAATAAATTAATCTTTATTTGATTTAAATCTAACACCATCCTCTTTAATTAAATAAACCAAACTTTATTTAATTAATTCTAAATCCATTATTCCTCTCATTTTGATTTAGTTAATTCCTAAAATCTAAATCAAATTGTCAAATCAACTAATCTCCTCTTAAATTAATCCTAATCTTAATCACTCAAATCCTCTAACTTTTGTAATTTCCTCATGAAAATCAATTTAATTAATTAATAAATCTTGAATTTTCATTCAAAAAGGGATCAAAGTGGGAATATTCTCCAAGTTTCAATTCTCCCCCCAAAGGTATTTTTCCATCCAACAAGGCATTAAAGGCCTCTTACTTGTCCTTTTCTTGAGCCAAGTGGCATTTAAATCATTTTTTCTCTACCTCCAAATTTGAAATTCCACCTAATTGCATTAATGTGCACATTCATCCAAAGGTGCTCCACCTTTGTCCACTCACATGTTGAAAAGTGTCATTGTGTTATTGGTTGGTGTTTAATCCCACGTTCATCCATTTTGTTGCATCCTCCATCATTCTCTTTTATAAATAGAAGGATCTCATTTGGATTTTGGATCCACAAGTTCATCCACAATCTTAGGCATTTTATTCACAACTTGAGCAAAGTCATCATCTCCATGTTTTGAACCAAGTCATCCATTTTCATGATTTCATAGCTAAGTTGTGAAGAAATTTCATCAAGGAGCATCAAATCTTCACCATTGATTATCAAGCTTGCAAGCAATTGGGAAAGAGCCATTTTCCACATCAAAATGACACCAATTCCCCTATGGGATTGAGAGTCTATTTATTTTGAGCAAGATTAGATAGTTTTTATTCATGTTCTTCATTTATTTCTTGTTCTTGACATCTCAAATGAATTTCATGGGGAATGTTGTTTCTAACTTGCATATGGGATTAATAATATGTTTTTTCTTTGTTTATGCAGGTCTAGGATCACCATTCACACTTATAACACATAAAATAGGTTGGGGTGGACCTATAATAGCTCCCACATAATTGATTAACACTTATCTAAACAACACATACCTCAAAACATATAATGTTGGCACTACCAATGATGATTACACCAAAATGCACCAACTAATCATACTCAAACTAACAACTAAACCTCCAAAATACATGCCACTTGGAACTTAGATGTTAGTAACACCTATAGAAACTTACACAAATCTGCAAGACTAGATATTCTTGTGTGGTGAAGTGTGGAACATTCAAAACTAGTACTCTACACTACCAAGACTATCATAGGAAAACCCAATATACTTTCAACCATAAATTTTTCACCAATTGGAAAAGCAACAAGAAAATTTAGATTTAGACTCCTCTAACATCTAAATAAATTTCCTTGGAACTATGGAACAAAATGCTTCAATGTAGAAAAATGTAGACCAAAAAATAGATGCTCTATACACTAAAAATTATATTCTGCCATGGCCAAATAATCAACTCATCTATCTTTCACCAAAGAAAAGCATTTGCAACTCTATGTTGTATTACCATCATTTCAAAAACATATGCACATTGTATCAATTGATCATTAAGTAAAACTCAAACCACAATATTGACATCAATGACAACAATGTCACTACACAATGTATATCTCATTCCTATATTGCCAAGAAGCAAAACAATGTCAAACTCCTAAAAATTACAGCAATAAGGATCACCCTTGCACTCAATCCTTGCTTTGAACATTCCCCATCAAAATTCATAGTCCAAAGGTCATCTTCTCAAACTTGTATTTATTTCTCCTTAATTGTAGGTATAGTATCATTCTCCACTTGTTGTAACAACATAATTCTAAAATTATCCATATCTACATCCAAAAAATATAATTTTTCTAGTGGTTGTAAATATTCAATTAGGTTTGTACATCTCTTCTCTCTGATCAGTTTGGCATCCTTTCCGTTAATTAGGATAATGGCCTATGAAAGTTCTAGTTGCATAATCCCTCCTATTACTGCTAACCATCTTCTAGACATGAGCATCTTGTATTGAGGTGGGATATCAATAGAGTGATATTCCTTATGAGATCATTAGCAAGCAATCCAACCAACTTGAAGTGTACATCCTTTATTATTCTTGGAGTCACTGAAAATGTAACCCTTTTACTTTTTCTGACTTGTTTGGGCCTTCGTTGTGATTTTGGCTTAATGTTTCCTTGATTTAGCGTTGTATTGTGGATAACACATTCACATTAGGTCTTGGTCCCTTGTGAACTAATGAGATTTTAGTAGTGCCTTGCAAAAGTGTTATGAAGTGTTTCAACACACTTTCACACTTTTCTAGGGTTTTATCAAATAAATAAGCACAATAAACATAATTTTAATATTCTTAATTAACATTAATCTTTCCTTATTAGGAGTGTTGTAAAGTGTTGTAACACACTTTCACATTTCTATATGTTTGTTATTAATAATTTCACTTTCTTATGCTTTAATTGGCCCTATTTTGCATCTAAAAGCCTCATTTATTGCATCTTTTTGAGGATAATCCTGACACCAATTAGTAACCAATCATAATTCAGGTGTTCCTAGCTTGCATTTCCTATATTTAGTGCTTGGGAGTCATTTTCCACCTTGGGAGAATGAGTCCCACCTAGGTCTTTTTGGCCCTGACGCAGGTTTCACACATTTCTAGGCATTTTTCATATTTGGTCCCATACATTATGTGTGATGGGACTCATTCGCCACCTTGGGTGAATGAGTCTCATGTGATCAAAATTCAAATTTAAATCAAATTTTTGGTAGGATTTTATTCTCTTTGGTCTAATTTCAGCTTGTAGTGTTATAATTTTGAGAATTCTTGCATAATTAAGTATAAATATAAGGTTTTTTCACTTATATTATCACCTAGAATTCAAGAGTTCACAAGAGAATTTGAGCATTCACAAGAGCATTCAAGGAATTTGAAGGGAATATTATCAAGAATTCTAGAACATCTTCAAGTTTCATTCATCATGTCAAATATTGCTCCCATCATGTTGTTTTAGTGCTAACAATTGTGGTGTAGGATTTTGTGATTCAAGCAAAAGGTTCATTCAAGATCTATCAACATCAAGTAAGATTCCAAGTCCACATCCATTGGATCCTTTACTTACATGTTTTCAGCACCTTATTTCTAGGGTTTGGTGAGTTGCAACATTGATATTTTTTCATTCATCATTCTCCTTTCATATTTTATTCTATTTCAAGCTTTAGTTACAAATAACGAGTTTGACCAAGGAGAATCCCTATTCACTAACCCCCACAACATTTTTCCCTCTTCTTGTGTGTGGTTTGCAGGGCTAGGTTGCATATTTTCCAAGAAGCAAAGTTGGATAAAAAGTTTCATGTCCCTAAAAGTTATCAAAGTTGTCATCAAGCCTTAGAGAAGCTTGGAGAAGACCTATAGGTGGCATTTTGGAATTTCGGATCTGGAAACCAGTCAAAAAGAGCAAAGTAGACTAAGAGGCATAAAATCTAGTTCAAAATTCCAAAAAAAGTAGAAGTGGTCTAATTCACCACTATTGGTGAATGAGTTCCATTGTACAGGCCTGATCAAGATTTTTATAGATTTGAATACCCTTTTGGCTAAAACCTTGGTGTAGGAGCACTAATCGATTTCAATGATTTTTCTCTAGTTGTTACATGAAGAGTTTAGTCTAGGTGTTAGAGTCTAATATGTTTGAGTGTTTGAGTCTAAATAAGGTCAATGGAGACCATTTTTATGTAATTGGAAAACTTTGGTGCCTTTTGGGGTCTATATTATAAATGATGCAAATCATGTCAAGAAGTTGTCAATATTGACAAAAGTGGTCAAGGTAGGTAAAATGTCATTTTTCTAGTGTGGGGTCATGTTTCTAGGATGAATAAGGTCTAAATAGACCATTTCTAATGTTCTAGGTGAATAGGGGAGTCAATTTGCAAATAATGCAAAAAGTGCTAATGTTGTCATCAAAAATATTGTAAAAAGTGCAACTTTGTGAACCCCAATGGTCATGGGGAGTTTGAAAGTTAGTTGAAGGTTGTTGATTCATTTTTTTCATGATGGGAAAGGTTTAAATATGAGAAATCCATCCAATTACATGTTGGTTGGAATATTGTGAAGGAGAATAATAAGAATAACCTCTATTTCTCATTAAATCTCTATGTTTTCTTGACATTTCTAGGTCTTGTACAGACTCGTACTATTGCATTTTGTTTCAAAATTGTTAAGAAATTGTGGAGGATATTTTTATCTCTCATTTGAATCCATTTGGGAGGAATTTCATTGAACAAAACTCATTTTATTGCTAACTTGCAGAGGACGGTCTGAACTTGCAATTTTAAGGGTTTTGAAGTTGTCAATGGTAAATTGAATCATTCCTCCTATTGTAAACATTGTGTCTTAGAGGAATGATTTGTTTAGGTTAGGTTTATATGTTAGGGTGAATTTTTTTTTAAGGGAGAAAGGGTTACTAAAGTTTGAGTTGTTGTCCCTAATGAATTAGAGTGGAAAAGAGCATGAAAATGGTTGTTTTTTACTAGGGTTTGATGAAATCTCTGGGAGCAATAATTTTTCTTGAACTTTTAACCATATGTAGGAATAATACAAGGTTTTTGAACTAGTGTTAAGGTCTAGAGGGTATTTTTTCAATAAACCCCTATGTAAAATTCAAGAAATGAGGGTTTCATGGTAGAACACTTTAGGAAACATGTATGTGTAAATAAATTGTGAAATTGGGTGTTTTCATGTCTATTTAGTGCTTCCCCATAGAGTTTTTGAGTAGGTAGTGAGTAAAAAGTGGTGACCCTTTGTAAAATTGGCCTAATTCATGGCCTAGGATGGCATAGAAGGCATAGTTTCAAGTTGATGTTCTAAAAGACTTGCATGAGGTGTTGAGGCATGCTATAGTTTTTCTTAATGGGTCTCTAAAACTATAAAGTCTTGGATGGTTAGGAGGGTTTTAAATGAGTTTGGTTCAAGTTTTTTAGGTTTGCAGACCTAGTAAAGAAGAAGAGTGCTTGTGTTGTGAGGGTTTGAGGTTTCAATACTTCTTGAATAGTGTTTGTGTTGTGTTGATTGTTTTGGTAGCCTCCCTCATTGTCATTAGATGGTATCAAAGCCCAGTTAATAGATATTTGAGGGTGATAGGTTGAAGTTTGCAAAGAAGAAGGATGAAATATGGAGTAAGGAAAAAAAGGGAATTGGAGGAGTCAAAATGCCTCCTAGAGGAAGCATTGCTGTTAGGAAGATTGATCAACTGGCTAGAGAATTAGAATCCTTGAAGAAGGAGATGGCTGCATTGAAATCTAAAGCTAGGGTTGACATGGATGAGAATGATTCTGAAGAGGAAGAAACTTCTAGTGAAGAGGAAGAGTTGGATCTAGATGATTTGAGGATGTTGAATCTTTTGAAGGCCATGAAAGGTGATGGACATGGAAAAATGGATTTTCCCATGTATGGAGGTAAACTATATGGTGAAGAGATCTTGGATTAGATAGGAGCCATGGAGAATTATTTTGAAACAGAAGAAGTATATGAAGAAAAAAAAGTGAAGAAGGCTAAGACCTATTTAAAAGGACATGCTTTGCTATGGTAGAACTTTGTGCAAGATGAAAAGAAAAAAAAGTGGAAGACCAAGATCATTTCTTGGGAGTGAATGAAGGAAAAACTCAAAGGTAAGTTACTTCCTAATGATTACAATGTTCAATTGCTTAAAATACTTCAAAATATTAAGCAAAAGGATCTAGGTGTACACACATACACTAAGGATTTCTATAGGTTAAGTATAAGGACAAAGGATGAGGAAGATGAGGAAGAAAAAGTGGCAAGGTATCTTTATGGGTTAAGGTATAATATACAAGATGAAATAAGTTTGATGACACCAAAAATAGTGGAAGAATGTTTTCAAATGGTTATAAGGGAAGAGGAAAAGGTGAAGAGGAGACAAGAGAAGACCACAAGAGGAAGATACAATACTTCTAGAGGGATATGAACCTTTTCTACACCAAAACAAACTAATTTGGAACAAGAAGATGTTGGTAAAGGTAAAGAACAAGTGGCTAAATCTAGAGGTGGATGCAGAGGTTGAAGAACAAGTTTTAGGGGAAAAATGTAGATCAAGGAAGAGGTTCTAATGTGTTCTCATGAAGGTGTTATAATTGTGGTGAGTTTGGGCATCCATCATTTAAGTGTCCTGAAAATTTTGGTTCCAATTTTAGTGGGGGTGAAAGAAGAGGTGAAAAGAGGGTTCAAATTGTGTAAGAAGATGAAGAGGAAAGTGTCAATTCATCAAGCCTTGTTGTTGTACTTGAAGTTGGTGAAATTTTGATGATGCAAAGAATTTTTTTGAAGGACTCCAAGGAGAAAGAACCATTGCAAAGGAGAAATATTTTCAAGACCACCTGCAAGATCAAAGGTAAAGTATGCAAGGTAGTAATAGATTCAAGCTTCACTAGTAATATAGTGTCAAGAGAAATGGTAGATAAGTTGAGTTTGGAAAAAGTCCCTCATGAATCACCCTACAAAGTGTCATGGTTAAATGATGATCAGTCACTTCTAGTTAATGAGCAGGCTTTAGTTGAATTTCAGATTGGAGGGTATAAAGATAGGGTAGTTTGTGATTTTCTACCAATGCAATGTTTTCATTTGATGCTAGGAAGGCCATGAAAATTTGATAAACATGTTGTGTATGATATAAGGGCCAATACATATCATATTGAACATGATGGGAACTCATTTACTTTGATTCCATTGCAAGAGGAAGTAAAGGAGAAGAAAAAGGTAGAAAATATAATCATGATGGGTAGAAAAGAGTATGTGAAGATGGGGGAAGTCAAGAATGATCAATTGGCAGCCATGAAAAAAGTTGTAGAAGATAGGATAGAGGTATTGAAGGGTGATGCATAGTTGGAAAGGTAAAATAATGAGAAGAAGATGGAGATTGAACTAGAGAAGGTTAAGGACGAATTATTGATGATGAAGCAAAATGGGTTGAGAAAAGTTGATAAAATTATGATTGGAATAGTGTGGTGTCCTATAGTAGTTGCAGGAGTTGAGGGGCAATTAAACCTTGCTGAGGAAAAGGATCCAAGAACTGATAATACAATGGTAAATGGATTTGAAGATGAAAAGGATTTGAGGATAGTGAATTTGATGCATGAATTCAAAGATAAGGATGGAGTGAGACAAGTGAAAGGAAAGGAAAAAGTTATGAAGGTAGGTATGCTACATGGACAAGGTAGAGGGAAGTTGATGCAAGTCCTATATTAGTCACAAATGGAAAAGAGGTCAGGGGATGTGCAACAAAGAAAGAGAAGCCATATAAAATTGGCCATGAACTCAAGAATTGTAAGAACAAATCAGATTATTTGAATTTACTAGTCAAGGTGTCTTTTTCAGGTTAAGGAAATGAATTTTTCAAATGAGGTATACTAGAAGATCAGTTTCCGAGAGGCTTGTCAACCTTTTTAGGCAGTGTGTATGGTGCAGGAGCACCAATCCATTTTAGCAATTTTTCTCTAGTTGTTACATGAAGAGTTAATTCTAGGTGTTAGAGTCTAAGATGTTTTATTTTTTGAGTCTAAATAAGGTCAATGGAGACCATTTTTATGTAATTGTAAAACTTTGGTGCCTTTTGGGGTCTATATTGTAAATGATGCAAATCATGTCAATAAGTTGTCAATATTGACAAAGGTAGTCAAGGTAGGTAAACTGACATTTTTATAGTGTGGGGTCATGTTTCTAGGATGAATAAGTTCTAAATAGACCATTTCTAATGTTCTAGGTGAATAGGGGAGTCAATTTGCAAATAATGCAAAAAGTGCTAATGTTGTCATCAAAAAATTTGTAAAAAGTGCAACTTTGCAAACCCCAACAGTCAAGGGGAGTTTGAAAGTTGGTTGAAAGTTGTTGAGTCAGTTTTTTCATGATGGGAAATGTTTAAATATGATAAATCCATTGATTTACATTTTGGTTGGAAGATTGTGAAGGAGAATAATAAGAATTTCCCTTGTTTTTCATTAAATCTATGTGCTTTCTTGACATCTCCAGGTCTATATGGACCCGTACTACTAAATTTTGCTTCAAAATTGTTAAGAACTTGTGGAGGACTATTGTATCTCCCATTTTAATCCATTTGGGATGAATTTAATTGAATAAAATTCATTTTATTTCTAACTTGTATAGGATGGTATGAAATTGCAGTTTTATGGGTTTTGAAGTTCTCAATGGTAAATTGACTCATTCATCCTATTGTAAACATTTTGAATTAGAGGAATGAGTCTTGTAGGTTAGGTCTAGATGTTAGGGTGATTTTTTTTTGAAGGGATAAATGGTTAGTGAAGTTTGATTTGCTATCCCTAGTGAATTAGAGTGGAAGAGAGCATCAAAATGGTGGTTTTCGACTAGGGTTTGATGAAATCTTTGGGGAAAGTGATTTTTCTTGAACTTTTAACCATATGAATGCATAATGAAATGTGCTTGAATTAGTGTTAAGGTATGGTAAGGCTTGGAGGGTATTTTTTCAATAAACCCCTATGTAAAGTGAAAGAAATGAGGGTTTCATGGTAGAGCACTTAGGGAAATGTGTATGTGCAAATAAATTATGAAATTGGGTGTTTTCATGTCTATTTTATTCTTCCCCATAGATTTTTTGGGTAGGAAGTGAGTAAAAAGTGGCGACCCTTTGTAAAATTGGCCTAATTCATGGCCTAGGACAGTGTAGAAGGCATAGTTTCAAGTTTATGTCCTAAAAGAGCTGTAGGAGGTGTTGGGGTATGTTATAGTTTTCCTTAATGGGTCTCTAAAACTATAAGGATTTGGATGGTTGAGAGGGTTTTGAGTGAGTTTGGTTCAATTTTTTAGGTCTACAAACCTAGTACAGAAGAAGAGTGATTGTGTGAAGAAGTGCCCTTGTGAGAGTTTGAGGTTTCAATGCTTGTTGAATAATGTTGTTGTGTTGATTATTTTTGTAGCCTCCCTCATTGTCATCAAACCTGTTCCTACGTATTTTCCCAGAAGTTGGTCTCATTCACCCAACCTAGTGTATGAGTCCTAGTTAGCATCAACAATAAAATTTGTGGTGATCCAAACCTCCATTTTGTCTTGTTCAGTCTTTCAGGTGCACATTTCTAGTCTTATAGCTTTTTATTGCATTTTGTTCATCTTTCTAGGTCATTTAGCATTTTCTTGCATATCACACTGTGTTTTCCAACTCATTGTATTTTCCAAGTTTAAACTTGGTGGTGAACCCCTCATTAGCTATCATTCAACCCCTAGGATATATTTATTTCTAGATTTCAATATCCTTTGCATTGAAGTCTCTAGGGTTATCCTTGAAAAGAGCCTCTTTGAAAGTGGGTGCAAATACATCATACATCGTTCATTCATCTATTCCCCCATTTTCATCGATTCCATTTTGGTGAACGTGCATTTAGGACATCATTATTCTGATTTGGAGTGCATTTACATCCTAAATTTACCTTGAATTAACATTGCATTAGGTTTTGAATTAGTTAATTTTCATTCTAGGGTTTTATATTTTGCATTAGTGAAAAGTTCATTTAGCTTGCATTATTACATTTAATTTGATTGAAAATTAGTAAAATTATACATTTGCATCATAAAACATAAAAAGCATAAAACTTGATTAAAAAAATTTCAAAAAAGTTAGCACTTGGACTCATTCACCACCATGGGCAAATCAATCCCTTTGCATATTTTTCACTACATTTTTTTCCATTTACAATTCATTTTTTGAGTTTTTGTTTGTTGTTGTTGCCTCTCTATTTCAGTTTCCAAACCTGTTGTTTCACTCGATTCATTGCATTTAGCTTAAATTCATTCATCTTTCACATTTCTTAAAATAAAATTTTCATTTATAACATTATTGCATAGCTTAGAATTTGAAATTTTCATCATGGATATGTTCTTTAACAAGCTTTGGATGCCATTAAAGTACTTAGTGGATGTGACAATTTTTTCTTTTGGAAATGACCCTAATGACATTGAACTCAATCATGCTCACTCAACTCCTAATGTATGTCCTCCTTGTGATGTTGACATCATTGGAGAAGATGATGATAACATGAATAGGTTGCTAAACTATTGTCTTGGAAACCTTGAAGCTAATGCATCCTTTTATCCATCCATGAAACAACAAGATATTCCTACAATACCACCTCTTGAGATGTTTGGTTACTTACATCCTAAAAAAAAAGTTGAACCTAAGTTCCTTATAACAGGTGAAACTAGACAAAAAAACACAACCATTTTATGATAGTAAAGTAACAAACACTCCCATCAATCTTGAAGAAACATATGGAAAAGGCTTCACACTCTTGAGTAAACAAGGACGTGACACCACAAGTGAACATGAAATTCATCAACTCTTAGCGAAAAAACCAACTAATGAAAACACAAAGGGATTAGGGGTATCAAGATCCCCCTCATAAAAGCAAGCCTCCTAGAGAATGTCTAAGGCTTTGAGATGATGGAATGATGATATTGAACTCCCCTCCCGATCTAAATGTCCTACTTCCAAAAGAAAAACCAATAGATCAAAATAATAACAAGGATAAAAATAAAATCATCTTAGGACCTCCTACCCTAATCCCACCTAGAGAAATTGGTGAATCTAGCAAACACAAGAGGCCTTACAAACTAAAAAAATTACAACCCCTTCAACCACCACCCGAAAGTGAAAGGAAACTATAATTACTTTTGAAAAAAGGGCTCATAACATTACCACCTATGAATAGATTAGTTCTATATCCTAAAGATGCAAAAGTTCCACATTGCGCATTTCATTGAATTCTCGGACACAATACCAATTAATGTCGTGCATTCTAGTTAGTATTGAAAAAAATTCACTTTGATGGAAATGATTGCCATTGTCATGTAATAGTTGTAGAATATTTTATTCTCACTATTACATGACCTTTCCCATCACCTACCTTGGCTCATTCTCATCTCGCACTCAACGGGGGCAAGAAGTTGATAGCCTTGTCCTAGTATTGCATTTGTCATTGTCTCTTAGGTTCATCATTCACCTTCTACTTATATAGATTGAGATTGGGAGGTGGATGAATTGCTCATAGGCTAACTCACATTTTCCTTATTTATTTTTCATTTTCTTTGTGTTTTATTACATGTATGTAATGTGATCCCCCATGATGTTCTATTTTATGTTCTCTCTCTTTGTGACATTCCTCTATTTGTACCTTCATTCTTCTCTATATCATCCATGACTTTTTTTTTTTAATCTTTATCTTTTTCTTGTGTTTTCCTTTTGGGGATGAAACAAGGCATTGATACATTCATGTCTCCTTCATGTTGACCCAAAAAGCTTTCTTTTTCTTTCACATTTTCATTTTCTCTTTTGTCTTGTGTTTTCCTTTTAGGAAAGATGCAAGACATAGAGACATTCATGTCTCCTTCATGTTGACCCACAATCTTTTCCTTTTTCTTTCTCCTTTTATTTTTTCATTTTTCTTGTGTTTTCCTTTTGAGGATGATGCAAGGCATCAAAACATTCATGTCTCCTTCATGTTGACCCAAAATCTTTTCCTTTTTTTTCACCTTTTCTTTTTTTCATTTGTCTTGTATTTTCCTTTTGGGGATGACGCAAGGAATTGAGACACCCTATGTCTCTTCCATTTTGACCCAAAAGGATTTACTTTGTTTTCACTCTCTCTATGTCATTTTTCTAGTTCTATGTGTATTTGGGGGATGATGACAGTTTTGAGCTCTCTAAAAATCCTTGCAACAAAGAACATACTAATTGCAAATCCATAGATCTATCCCTTATGTTTTTAGTGTTTTCATTATGGGGGAAACCCCTTTCTTTTATTTTTCTCTCACATGATGTAGCTTTACTTGGAAACATATGACTTGGCATTGGGATTTCTAATTTGGCCCTCATGTCTTCTTTCTCTTGTTAGAATTTTACATTTGCTACTTTAAAGTAATTGATCACAACATGGTGTTTAGCAATTCCTTTAAAGTTGGGGCATACATTGGCATTATTCTTTTTCATTTTCCTTTTTCTTAAGTCTTAGTTCAACCTTCTTACTTCATATGATGCATTTTTCGCTTTATGGATGATATTGGGTGTAATGTCCTCTAGGAGCGTAATCTATCTTAGCATATTGCATTCCTCTTATTGGCTTGATGTGATGCACTGCATCCCCTAAGTTTTGAATTTTCTATTCTTTGATTGGTCCCCTCTTGGAGACATTAGACACAATCTTCCCTAAGTTAAATACCTCACATTAATTAAGCAAGAATCCTTTTAAAATTATTTGCATGTTGCATTGTTTCATTTTTTTTATATGTCCACTATGCATAACATAGCTTGCATGCTTGTAGTGTCATCTTATTTGTTCATGAGCTCTAAGGATACAAAGTTTTACTTGCCTCATGAAGCTCAAAAATCATCTTTGTGTGGCACCTTATTAAAGTTATCAAGAGGTATAACTTTAGTATGGTTGAGTGGGAAGCCCAATCTGAGGCATGAATTTCCCCATAGCCACTTACGTGTGTGTGAGTGAATACCAGCCATGAGTGTATGTTTCTCACATTTTAGGAAGTCTCACCAAGCAGACAACCAAAAGTTTCGTTGCCTCAGAGTGAGTATTTGACTTTTAGACAAACAACCTAGATCTGATCAACATCAAGATGGACAAATGATAAAAGCTTGATTTGATTCTTTTTATCCCCCTCTTTTCTCTTTTTCATCTTTGGCGGTGTATGCTTGGCCTTGTTGTTTCTCTTTCTATCATTTGCATGTGCATTCATTTCTGCTCATGTTAGTTTGTTATGGGATCTTGATCCTGGGAGCTTGATCACCCCTCTTGATTGTTGTCATCTTGTCTTACTAGCATTGGTACATTGGAACCCCTATTGATGCATGTTTGTCTACTTTAGTGTAAGTTTCAAGCAATTTCATCCTCTCACTAAAGTGGGGGCTAAATGGAGTCACCAAAAAAGTAACCCTTCTACTTTTTCTGACTTGTTTTGGCTTAATGTTTCCTTGATTTAGTGTTGTAATGTGGATAACACATTCACATTAGGTCTTGGGCCCTTGTGAACTAATGGGATTTTAATGGTGCCTTGCAAAAGTGTTGTGAAGTGTTGCAACACACTTTCACACTTTTATAGGGTTTTATCAAATAACAAAGCATAATAAACATAATTTTAATCATAATTATCATTAATCTTCCCTTATTTGGAGTGTTGTAAATTTTTGTAACACACTTTCACATTCCTCTAGGCTTGTCATTAATAATTTATCTTTCTTATTCTTTAATTGGCCCTATTTTGCACACACAAGCCTCATTTATTGCATCTTTTCGAGGATAACCCCAACACCAATCAGTAACCAATCATAATCTAGGTGTTCCTGGCTTGTGTTTCCTAAATTTAGTGTTTGGGACTCATTCGGCACCTTGGGAGAATAAGTCCCACCTAGGTCTTTTTGGACCTCATGCAGGTTTCACACATTTCTAGGAATTTTTCATTTTTGGTCCCATACATTATGTGTGATGGGACTCATTCTCCACCTTGGGTGAATGAGTCCCGTGTGACCAAAATTCAAATTTAAATCAATTTTTTGCCAGAATTTTATTCTCCAAGATTTGATGTTGGCTTATAGTGTTTTAATTTTGGGAATTCTTGCCTAATTAAGTATAAATACAATGTTCTTTCACTCATATTCTCACTTAGAATTCAAGATTTCACAAGAGCATTTGAGAATTCACAAGAGCATTCAAGGCATTTCAAGGGCATATTATCAATCATTCTAGAACAACTTCAAGTGTCATTCATGATGTTACAAATTTCTTGCATCATGTTTTTTTAGAGCTAACAATTGTGGTGTAGGATTTTGTGATTCAAGAAAAAGCTTCATTCAAGATCTATAAACATCAAGCTATATTCCAAGTCCACATCCATTGGAGCCATTACTTACATTTTTACAACACCTTATTTCTAGGCTTTGGTGAGTTGCAATATTGCTATTTGTTCTTTCATCATTCTCCTTTCATAATTCATTCTATTTCAAGGTTTAATTACCAACAAGAGGTTTGACCAAGGAAAACCCCTATTCAATAACCCCCACAAAATTTTCCCCTCTTCTTGTGTGTGATTTACAAGGCTAGGTTTCATATTTTCTAAGAAGAAAAGTAGGAGAAAAGTTGTCAAAGTTATCAGCAAGCCTTGGAGAAGCTTGGAGAAGACCTATAGGTGGCATTTTGCAGTTTCAAATCTAGAAACCAGTCAAACAAAGCAGAGTAGATCGAGAGGAACAAAATCCACTTCATAATTTCTAGAAAATAAGAAGTGGACTAATTCACCACTATTGGCGAATGAGTCCCACTATACAAGCCTGATCAAGATTTTTATAGATTTAGATACCTTTTTGGTTGAAACCTTTTCCCGCACATTTTCTCGAAAGTTGGACTAATTCACCCAACCTTGTGTATGAGTCCCAGTCAGCATCAATGGAAAAAAATTTAGTGATCCAAACCTCCATCCTATCTTGTTTATTCTTTCAAGTGCACACTTCGAGTCTTATAGCTTCTTACTACATTTTGTTCATATTTCTAGATCATTTAGCATTTGTATGCATATCACATTGTGTTTTCCAACTCATTGTCTTCTCCAAGTTTAAACTTGGTGCTGAACCCCTCAATATCTATCATTCAACCCCCAAGAAATCCCTATTGCTAGATTTCAATCTCCTTTGCATTGAATTCTCTAGGGTTATCCTTGAGTGGAGCCTCTTTGAAAGTGGGTGTGAATACATCATACATCATTCATTCATTTATTTCCCCATTTTCAATGGTTCCAATTCCAATGATAGGGACCTCTCTAGAATCCATGGTAATTTTTTTTGGAATTGTGTGCCTCAATCTCATTGGTTGAAACCTCTGAAAGAGCCAAGTCGGTGTGACATCCTTACTGTCTGGCCGACTAGCAGTTGTGAAACCTTGTGGAATGTTCAGGTTGCTGAGACCTTCTTGTTGTCTTACCAACTGGAGCTATTGCTGTGACATTTATTGTCATTGTGATCTCTCTCCACCCGGTAAGAACTCTTACCAATTTTTATGAGCTCGGTATGATGTCTCACCGAAAGCGGTAGTCTTGCCGATAGCGCTACATGTGGGGATCGTCGATATGAAGTCTTGGTGATATGACTTGTCTCGCCGATAGTTTTTCTCAATGAGTATCAATATGACATAAAGATCTATGAGACTCTTGGCAATAGGAGAACTCTTGTTGATAGAGATTCACAAAATGGTTTTGCATTTGGTATAACGTCTTGCCGATATCGACAGTTGGGATTTGTGGCATTGGGGAGACATGGTTAGTGTCTCACCGACATGCGAACATAGTTTGAATGCTTTGAATGATGGAAAGACTATCCTACGTGGTGTGACTTTGACCAATCAGGGAGTAGAATGGGAACTGTTGGAAGTTAGACTGTTATGGCCATTTCTGTGAGGAAGTTCAATAAACCAGGGATGACACAGAAATACTCTGAGATTGAGGATGATGTTCAGTTGGATGATCAGTGGGGTGAACAGTCGGATGAATAGTTCGATGTGTGATCAATGAGAATTCAATTCTGAGAGCATTGTAAATGGGATGTTTTGTACTAGGTTGATCATTGTGTATGCTACTATAATTTGACATCAAAGAGTGAAGCCCATACTTTGTATGTAATTTCAATACTGTAATACAAAGGGGTTTTTCTTGGTGTGGTGGGTTTTTCTCCCATAAGGGTTTTCCCACATAAATCTGGTGTTCATCTATGTATGTTCATTTCTTTGTTTCTATTATTTATTTCAAGTGTATCTTAATTGGACTGTAATTGAAAATTTAAAAGAATCTTTGCATTCTTCCCTGAGGTTTTGACGTTAGGAGAGTTGTTTCCACACCTTAGCTTTCCTTACAAGTGGTATTAGAGCCTGGCCAGTTGTGTTATCCTTGTGGGTACATTGAGTTTTTTTGTGTCAATTATATTTCAGTGGGAGTCTTGTAGAAGTCTCGTAATTTGAATTATAGGTCAAGATGGCAAGCATGTCATGAAAGATTGAAATTGAGAAATTCAATGGCAACAATTTTGAGTTGTGGAAACTTAAAATGGAAGATCTGTTGGTTGATCATGATCTTTGGATTATTGTGTCTAGAACGAAGCCTACAGGAATGAAGCAAGAGGATTGGGACCTTGCAGATAGAAAATCAAAGGGGCTGATAAGGCTTTGTTTAGCAGACTATGTTCTCCTGAATTTTCATGAAGAAAAGACTACATCTTCCTTATGGAAAAGACTGGAAGCTATTTATTAGGGCAAGTCCTTGGTGAATAAATTGTTCTTGAGGAAGAAGTTGTACACTTTGAGAATGCAGGAAGGAGGGTATGTTGCTGATCACTTCAACACTTTCAACATGTTGATTGCATAGTTAACATCTGTGGGTGTGAAGATTGATGAAGAAGATCGTTGTATCCTATTATTATGTTCTTTGCCAGATTCTTGGGATCACCTAGTGATGGCTATTGGGAGTATGACATCCACTTTTAAGATGGAAGATGTTGTTGCCTCTTTGTTATTAGAAGAGATGAGAAGAAAATCTTCTAATATGGCGAAGGAGGCTCTTGCTGCTAGGGGCAGATCGAAAGAAAAAGGAAAGAAGAAGGACAAGAAGTCCAAATCCAAATTAGAAGGGAGATCAAAGTATCCTGGAAAAAATTCCAAGGTGAAGTGCTGGAATTGTGGGCAACCTAGTCATGTCCAAAAGGATTGTAAAGAGGAGAAAAAGAAGAAGAAGAAGAAGAATTCTGACAATGATTCATCTCAAAGTGATGCATACACCTTCATTGTAGCCTTGGCTACACAAGCATCAGATGATGTTTGGCTAATTGATTATGGAGCATCTTTCCACATGACATCTCATAGAGACTAGTTCACGAAGTATGAAAAATACAATGGTGGAAAATTTTATTTGGCAAGTGATTCATCTTTGGAAATTGTTGGCCGTGGGAGAGTTAGAATTCAATTCCCTGATGGAAGAGTGGAGGGAATCAATGATGTAATGCATATACCAAGTCTGGCTCAAAATTTACTTTATGTTAGTAAGTTGAATGATATTGGAGTGCAAGTCACGTTCTCTGGAAATGGCTGCAAGATGACTAGAGGCTCAATGGTGCTAGCAAGGGGTGCTCGTATTGATACCTTGTATAAGATGAATGCACATGTTGTGCAATGCAATAGTGTCTCTGCAAAGTCATAGAAAGCTACTCATGGAGAAAAGATGGAAAAAATTCTTGATAGTGTAAACTCTATGGAAGTTAAACTTCCAGCAAAAAAGACTATGCTCTGGCATCATAGGCTAGGCCACATTGGTGAAAAAGGTTTAAAAGGCTTGAAGAATAAAAACCTGGTTGAGGGGCTTGATGATTATAACCTCAAATTCAAGTTTTGTGAACATTTTATATATGGTAAACAACACCGTGTTTCATTTTACTCCAGTCCTCACAAATCTTCTGGTTTGCTTGATTATATACATTATGATGTTTTTGGTCTAGTGAATGTTCCTTCTTTTTCTAATTCAAGGTACTATGTATCATTTATTGATGATTATTCAAGAAGGGAATTTGTCTATTTTTTGAAAAGTAAATCAGAAGTGTTCAATCGGTTTAAGGAATTTAAAAACCTTGTAGAAAATTAGACTGGAAGAAAAATAAAATGTTTAAGGACTGATAATGGCAGTGAATTTTGTTTTGATGAATTCGAGAGGTACTGTCAAGATCATGAGATTAAAAGACATAAAACTACACCTTACACTCCACAACAAAATGGAGTTGTCGAAAGGTTCAACATGATAGTGATGGAAAGAGCACAAAGTATGCTGAGCAGTGCTAGCTTGGAGGAGAAGTTTTGGGCTGAGGTAGTTGCTACAACATGTTACTTGATAAACCATTCTCCTAATTCTTCTCTTGTTGAGAAAACACCTTTGGAAGCATGGTCTGGTAAGAAGCCCTCTCTAAGACACATTCGTGTTTTTTGGCTGTGAGGCATATGCACATGTGTCGAATGAGAAAATATCTAAATTGGAGAACAAGGTTGTCAAATGTATTTTTATTGGTTATAGTACTGGCATAAAAGGATACAAGATTTGGAATCCTGATACAGAGAAGGTTCTATATAGCAGAAGTGTTATCTTTCATGAGCTGAAGCCTTCTACCTTGGATCTGCAGTTAGAGACAAAATCAGAAAACAAAAAGGATGTAATTGAAATTCCTCTAACACCAAATAAAGAGGAATTCAAAATTCAAAATGTACTTGAAACTGAGGAGAGCTCAAGTAGTTCTGAGAGTTCTGAAGAAGAACAACAACCTCAACCTCTGCAAGTGAGGAGGTCAACTCATGAAAGAAAGCAACCTGATAGGTATGGGTTTTCTTTGATAGATTCTACTTGTGCCTATGCTTTAATTTCTAGCACTGATGAGCCTAGGACTGTGAAAGAGGAATTTAGAATGTCTAATTCAAACTCTTAGTTGGAAGCCATGAATGAAGAAATGGAATCATTAGAAAAGAATGATACTTGGAGTTTGGTGCCTAAAGGCAGAAAAGCTATTGGCTACAAATGGGTATTTAAAAAGAAAATTGGTCTAGATGGTAGTGTGGAAAAGTACAAGGCGAGGTTGGTTGCGAAGGGTTATTACCAGGTAGAGGGAATTGATTATAGGGAGATTTTTTCTCCTGTAGCTAAGCTAACATCTATTAGATTTCTCTTGTCACTTGCAGTAGCATATGACTTAGAGGTTGAACAGATGGATGTGAAGACAACATTTCTTCATGGTGATCTTGAAGAAGAAATTTATATGTCCCAGCTTGAGCACTTTGTGGAGAAAGGTAAATAAAAACCGGTTTGCAAGTTGAAAAAATCTCTATATTTATTAAAGCAGTCTCCTAGAATGTGGTACTAGAAGTTTGACACTTTTGTTTTGTCATTAGGATTTGTAAGATCTAAATCTGATCATTGTGTGTATTACAAAGCTGAAAGTGATTGATTACTTATTATTGCTCTCTATGTTGATGATATGTTGTCCATAGGCAATAGTAAGTTAATGATTTCTGATCTTAAGTCTCAGTTGGCAGAAAAGTTTGAAATGACAAATATTGGTGCAACAAGGTATATTCTTGGAATGGAAATAACTAGGGACAGGCATAGTACAAAAAATTGGCTCAGTCAGAGTAAGTATATCAAGACTGTTCTAGAGAGATTTTGTATGAATGATTGCAAGCAGCTAGTTGTTCTAGTTTTGTAGGGAAATAAGCTATCTATTGAAGATTGTCCAAAATATCCTACTGAGATAGAGGACATGACCAATGTGCCTTATGCTAGTACAGTTGGTAGTCTAATGTATGCAATGGTTTGTACAAGGCCAGACATTTCCAAAGCAGTGGAAGTACTTAGTCATTTTATGGCTAATCCTGGAAGAACACATTGGGATGTTGTGAAAAGAGTATTCAGATATTTGAAGGGAACTTTAGAATATGCTTTGTGTTACCATGGGAACTTGGTTGAATCATAGAGGACTCTTAGTATTCGAGGCTATGTGGATTCTAATTAGGTAGGGGACATTGACAACAGAAGGTCCACCAGTGGATATATTTTCATGTTGAATGGTGGTACAGTGAGTTGGATTACGCGGCAGGTTGTAGTCGCTTTTGTTGGTTGTTTTTCTTGTAAACTAGGTTGGTCTCCTATTCTACCTATGGAGTAGCCAACTCCAATCAAGGGTAGCTCAGAGGACCTAGACCAACTGACAAGATCAAGAGATCTTCCTGCACTTTAGGCTCTGCAGAACCAAGGTGGGTATACCCACATAATGCCTCAAAGAAGACCAAACATTGCTTTTTATAGCAGATAACTCCTGATGTCAAGCATTGAGGACCTCAAATGGGGCTAGATTCTCAGTAGCTCAACCTTGAAGCAACTAGGAGGCAGGACACAAACTAAACAAAAGATATTCAATGATTTATAAATTGTTTCTGAGGGGAACAGGCTACAGGATAGACCAGTGCCTAATTTTGGGCCATGGAGTCAAACACAAAAAGGGAAATCACCTGCAAATAGACCTCAACCAGTGGATCTTGTTTTGTTGATGCCTTACATCAACTATCAGTGCTTACACTGACAATCCAGCTCCTATAGCAACTAGACTCTTCTTACCAAATCCTACCTGCGAACAAGTAATCATTGTTATCTGTTCAAAGGATTTAGCTGCTTCCTTGAAGCAGACCTATCAACAAAAAACACAGTCTCATGAAGTATGAGAAGATGAACAAAGACACCTTATGCATACATTCAAATGATTAAAAGCACACAAATAAGGAGACAGTTTGATAACATGCATGAGAGACAAGCGTCTTCATGTTTTCATTGTTCAAATTGATTGTATTCACAAACAAATTTGAAATTACAGCTTACAGACTCCACATTGACTCAAGAATAAACGCTAACCTATCCTAGACTGATCCACAAACTCAAAAAATGGAATTGAACCAAAGGAACCAAACCCAAGGGACCGAACCCTTACATCTGGCCAAGAAATTCTCCTTTATAGGAATAGGAGAAGCAACAAGCAACCAGCCATATGAGGCTACACATCATCAGATGACTTGGACAAACCCTAGAATAGTTCACAGGCCAAGTCATTATTTCCAACTACCTCACTGGTCTCATAAATTCCTCTGGTTGGGTTGCTGTAGGAAAGACATTCCCGCACGAATGAAGCCAGGCAATCAATGTCAAATCCGCCGCCGAATCTGGGTGCCCATACTCGAGCCATACCATCCTTGTCCTAGAGCTGTCACCATGAATGTTGGTATAGTGGATCCAGTGACCCTCCATCCATCACCATGAATGCTCCAAGTCTTCGCGTGTGAACATAACAGAAACCCTAACTGTGGTTTATTTTGAAACTCGATAGTTGATCGACTGAGATTGGATGACCACCGTTTAAATATCATTGGACCGTTGAAACAGGCCACCACTAGAGTGCACTCCCCACAGGATTTAATGTCCCTATAGCTTGCACCGGTGCAACGAGCGAGATCCATTGATCCCATCACTCGGCACCCGACTGCCGTTAACCTCAGTAGACATCTACGTGATATACCTGACGCTCAGTCCTCAAGTTAAACATCAGGCCCCTTTACCATTGAAGTTAAAACATCACCGTTCATCAGACGCATGTACACATTGATGGCCTTTAATTTTCTTTGGGGGGCGAGGGTGGAGAAGTCACGGAGAGATGGCCAGGTCAGCCATACATCATATAGACATTCTGTGTCTCGCAAAAAAGGTCACGTTTCATTCTTGTCGCCAAGAAAAAACACCTTCAGGGAGACACCACATAGACATTCTTGTGTTTTGCTGAAACATCCTGAGCTCACAATAGATCGCCAAGACACTAATGATCTCACACTGACTGAAACCTTTTCCTTTTGTGCATCACTATAACACCGAGATATCGGGAAAACCTCCTGCCACACACCATTTCTTTCTAAAAGTCTTCATTCACCTGTGTCATTGAGACATTCAAAACCTATGCCGATGAAGACCCTTTATGTTCCATCGGCGAGACCAAAGGTCACTCGCCGAGACCTCTCGCTGAAAACCCTAGCACTTATCAAAGAGATTACCCTTTACGTTTTCGGTCAGTGTAACAAATTGTATTCGCCAAAACCAAGGCATATCCCTCACCAAAGCAATCCTTTCACTTTGTTCACAGTCGCTATAGCCACCTACCATTGGCGAGACATCATAGAGATTTCACCAAGCTTCATCGAAGACACCATTTCAAGTCGTTGTGACTTATAACTTCTCCCACAGACGAATTCACTTGCCAAATGTATGTCGCTATAGCACACAATCCTCGGTGAGAGGTTATGTAGAAATTACATTGTTATACCGAGAAGACCTTTATACACCTGTTCGTCGAGAGAAATTAGGACTTTCACTGAAAGCCACATATTCAACTACTATCGACAAGACCCAACCCCATCGCCATGACCACACACCGAAATAAAAGTCTCACCGAAGCATTAAATCCTCCATCACCGGTCGGTGTAACAAGATGACATCACCGAGAGCCTTCAACGAAAGGTATAACTCACGCCGAAGACCTCCAAATGCTCACATTGGTGAGACCAAGAGGAGTTCGCCGAGAGATCACCCCGAACGGATGCCAACATACCAAAGGGAAAAGTCAATCGATGAGACACGAAGGGGTTGGGGAGACATCTCCCCGACACAACTAACACTGGCCGAGAAAAGAAGACCTCGAGGAGACAGATAAGAATCGCTGAGATGTCACCCCAAGAGCCAAAAGTCATGCCGAAGGCAAGGTGGAGCTGGTAAAAATGGTAGCCAAGGGTCGGTAACGAATGGAAAATTGGACTCGGGGGAAACTTAAGTGAAGAGAAAACTAGGCGGACAGGTCACCAAAGAGAAAGAACAAGTGGCCAAAAAAAGAAAAGAACCCTACAGACCCGAAAGGAGAAAATGAAACCCTAGCCAGGGTTTCAACCCAAGAAGGAAACAAGAAGGCAAGACAAAAGAACCAGAGGGAGAAACACCCACGAGAAGTGAATTCAAACACGCTGAGCTCAACCCTTGTGGGAGCCCACTTGTCCCACGTGCCAAAATGAGAAACACCCCATAGCTAAAGTTTTGTTAGGAAAATCAAAGGAAAACAACTGGAAAATGAGAGAACTAGAAAAGGTGCTAACAGCTTTGTCCACTACAGAGGCAGAATACATAGCAGCAACACACACTTGTAAAGAAGCAATCTGGTTTAAACGTTTGTGTTCTAACATTGGTTTTGATGCAGCGCAAATAACAATTTACTGTGACAATCAGAGTGCTATTTTTTTGGAAAAGAATCCTACTTTCCATGCCAGGACGAAACATATATATGTACAGTATCATTTTGTACGAGATATGGTGGAGGATGGAAAGGTCTCTTTAGAAAAAGTGGATACTCTAGAGAATGTTGCAAATGCATTGACGAAGCCAATGAGCATGGACAAATTTAGGTGGTGTGCCAGTTTGATGGGCCTCAGTGCCCATGAATTTCAGTAGTTTTATTGTGCTCTGGAGGTGCCTGTGTGATCTTCATCAAGTGGGAGATTGTTGGAATTGTGTGCTTCAATCTCACAGGCTAAAACCTTTGAAAGAGTGAAGTCAGTGTGACATCCTTACTGTCTAGCCGACTAGCAGTTGTACAACCTTGTGGAATGTTTAGGTTGCCGAGACCTTGTTGTTGTCTTACAGACTGGAGCTATCATTGTGACATTTCTTGTTGTTGTGATCTCTCTCCACCTGGTAAGAACTCTTACCAATTTTTATGAGCTTGGTATGATGTCTCACCAAAAGCGGTAGTCTTTTCGATAGCGCTACATGTGGGGATCGTCAGTATGAAGTCTTGGCAATACGACTTGTCTCGCCAATAGTTTTTCTCGATGAATATCGGTATGACATAAAGATCTATGAGACTCTTGGTGATAGGAGAACTCTTTTCGATAGAGATTCACAAGATGGTTTTGCATTTGGTATAACATCTTGTCGAAGATGATGACTCTTGTTGATATCAACAGTTGGGATTTGTGGCATCAGGGAGACACGCTTAATGTCTCACCGACATGCAAACACAGTTTGAATGCTTTGACCGATTGAAAGACTATCCTACGTGGTGTGACTTTGACCAATCAAGGAGTAGAATGGGAACCATTGGAAGCTAGACTATTATGGCCATTTCTGTGAGGAAGTTCAACACACCAGGGATGACATGGAAATACTCTGAGATCGAGGATGATGTTCAGTTTGATGATCAGTGGGGTGAATAGTCAGATGAATAGTTTGATGTGTGATCAATGAGAATTCAATTATGAGAGCATTGTAAATGGGATGTTTTGTACTAGGTTGATCATTGTGTATGCTGCTGTAATTTGACATCAGAGAGTGAAGCCCGTACTCTATATGTAATTTCATTACTGTAATACAAAGGGGTTTTTCTCTTGTAAGGGTTTTCCCATGTAAATTTGGTGTTCATCTATGTATGCTCATTTCTCTGTTTATATTATTTCTTTCAAGTGCATCTTAATTGGACTGTAATTGAAATTTTAAAAGAAATTTTGCATTCTTCCCTGAGGTTTTGACGTTAGGAGAGTTGTTTTTGCACCTTAGCTTTCCTTACAATTTTTTTATAAATTCTCTATTTATCTATAATCCAAATTCTTGCATAATTGCTAAAGGAATGGCATTAGTGGATGCACTAGATTCTATCATACGATTTCTTAACAATTTACCATTTTTTGTAGAGTTACATAAAATGGGTCCATTTGATTAGGGAAAGTAGTTATAGTGGTACCCAAAAATACTTGAGGTACTTCATTGTTGTTCCCTCAAACTCAACATCTTTTAATTTCACTTTCCTCTTTTTAGGTGGGGTAATCACCTTTCTCATCAGAGGTTGTAGCTGCACAATTGATAAGGGAATCTTACTTCTCTTTGTGTTCCTATATTCTCATCATTTCCAATAAAGGAACAAACACCTTAACATGTGATAGTACTTGAATCATGTCAAAATCATTATATTTAGGGATTTCAATAAGTATCAAAACTTGATCATCATTCTTCCCATTATGTTTCTTTGACTTGATTTCATCATTCTTCTCATTACGTTTCTTTGACTTGATTTCTTGAGTATGTTTTTCCTTTTTCTTGTATTTTTAATTCTTCACCTTTTGATATCTAGCTTGAGTAATTTCAAATGCAATTTGATTCACAGGTTTCTTAAGAATTTTCCCTTTGTGTGATATACTAACATCTTTAGCTTTAGGCTCTTCCCTTTTCTTATATGTGTGATGGTCTCCATTATTATTATTTTTCTCTTTGATAAAGATGTTGGCAACTCTACCTTGGTCATTATTTATCACTCTATTTCTCAAGTTGTAATTGATCTTGACTTGAGAAATTGCAATAGTTGTTAGAGATCTTATCTCTTCTTTAGAAGGTTTTCTAAGTTTTACATCAAAATTTTAAGTTTCAACATTATGAATTTTCATACATTCATTTTCTTCGTCTTGGAAAACAACTCACTAATTTTATGAATTTGAATTACATATTTTATCATCAATATCAATTTAGATATATTCTTCACAAAAATAATATTCATCAAAGTTTGAATATAACTTATGAGACATCATGTTTACATCTTGATCTTCATTGTAGGAAATATCACAATCATCACAAGGTTCTTGTTATTCTTCTAGATATTGTGACACCATGCACTATTCTATGTAAATTTTGCATTATTATTCCTAAGAGGATCAAGATTTTCATTATTTGGCATTGTCCTCTTGTTGTTTTGCACTAGCTTTCCTTTATGCCAATTTGTGTGATATGGTTGATCTAAGAATTTAAGCATAGAATTTTGTATTTGATAAGTAGGCTTATCACGAGATAAACCTTTCTCACTTTTTTTATATCTTGTAGCTCAAATATTTTAATGCATTCATGACTTTATCAAGCTTATACTCAAAAGGTGTTGTCTTAGATGATTTTCCTTTAGGATTTTTTAGGATTTTCACATCATCTCTCTTGTTGACCTTTCCAGATTATTTTCTATTATTCTCAATATGCACTACAATTTTGTAATAATATCTCAAATATTGAGGATCTTTATCCTTCAATTAATAATCCATCTTGTGACCATATGCATTAAAATATAAGACTAGACACATAGGCTCACTAGGTCTCATGTATTGTGGAATTTTATTCATGAACTTAATAAACTTAGTGTTAAAATATAAGACTAGTTCTTTGTATCCTTTTTTAATGTTATTAAATTCATTGATTACAAACCTTGGGTCAATTTTCTAATCATATTCCTTTTTGGATATCCTCTTGAATTCTTACTAGGACCCAATACTAGCTTGACACAGACTTCTATACTAATCTCTAGCATAATTTGTTAGGGATTGCATGAAGAGTTTCACAATGACATCTTCATCCTCAACTTCAAAGTCATCAATAAAAATTTTAAATGATCTCAGGTGATCTTCACCTAAAATCTCATTGTTTCCTAAAATTTGAATAAGGCATTTCTTATTTCATTAGGGTTAGGGTTTCCTTCAATACTAGTGAAATCCAATTGTATGTATCTTTCTAATTATAAAGGTCTCTTGCAAGGAAGTTCCCTACAACATGATTCACTTGAGGATTTCATTCAGCATTGAGTTTTCAATTAACAATATTTTGACCTCCTTGTGGGTTTGTATTTTTCCCACCTAACTGAATATTCAAATTGGGATTATATTACTAATAATGACCATATCTTCCATAACCACCCAAATTTTGTTGTGGTTGTGACCTTGCATTAATTTGAGGCATGCTTTGACCTATTTGACATGAGGTAGTGAGATCAACTATTGGAATTTTTGAATAGAGGTGGTAGGTGGGTTTTGAGAATTAGTGTTAGAGGTTGAAGAACTTCCAAGTCTCTATAGGATGCTTTCAATAAATACATCCTCTTTGCATATCATCCTTCATTCTGATGTGTTCCATTATTTCTATCTCGGCCTTAAGATACTCAACCTCTTGTAATTTTTTTATTTATTTTTATTAGTTAGCCTAAAGGTATAAACCTTTTGAGATGATGTATTCCCATCAGAGCTTGTGCTTGTTGTAGTATTAGTACTCTGGGAAATATTTCCTTTATCTAGACCTTGGGATACATAAATTGAGTAGGAAGTAATGGAACTATCCTAGCTACTATAGAACTACTCCATGTATTTGTATGGGAATTTCCTAAATAAATATTTAGGGTATCACTACTTGTTGTAGGGTTTGATGATGCAAATTCAAAAGAAGTGTCCAACTAACAAGAGATATTCAATTTTATTTTTCTTTTTCATCTCATCTCTAATTTTCATGGAATTTATAATCTTTATTTCTTCAATTTTTTTCAATTCTTCTTGAAGATCAAGTACTTCCTACAATAACTCATCTTCATATTGAATTACATCTTCAGATCCTAGGGTTTTAGGAGCATTTTGGGCAATGCTTGTAGCAATTTCAGACAAAGTAGGATTTGTATAAGAGAAGTGGGTGAGTTATTATAAGATGGGGCTATCAAATAAGCCATATTATTGAGGATTTGAATTAGGTGCATTAGGATTCAAGTTTTAGACAACATACTTTGCATCAAACTCTCTTTGAAGGAGTTTTTCTCTGTGTATCAATTTTTTAGTCATCATATCATTTTTTACATAGTCACTACTTATTGTAGGTATAATCACCATATTTTCTTCATTTTTCTTAGGAATTCTAAATTCTAATAATTTTTTAGCATTATCCTCACTACTCTCATAAGAATATCTAGTACCAAGAGGAGGAGCTCACTTGAATATTTGAATTTGAATAACTTCCTTTTTGGAGGAAATTCTATTCCCATTTTCTTTTTAGGCTGTCCTTTGAATTGATATATTATTACATCCATGATTTCTTTGATATTATTTGTTTCTTTTTCACTTGCACCAAAAATAAGACTTCAAGAGTTGTCACCCACTTAAGGGAATTAAATAATTCATAGATCTTTATAGAGAAATTTACAATAAAAAAATAAAAATAAAATAAAATTTTGAATAACAAAAAAGGAAATCCACACAAATATGTTCAACATGTTGGAAATATGAATGTTATTGATGTCAAAAAGGGATATTGTTGACAATATGATTTTCATTGATGTCAAAATGAAGATTATTTGCAATATGATTTCCATTGATGTCCAAATTGTTGGAAATATAGTGATCATTGATATTTGAGAATATCATTGATGTCAGAGGATCAAACATAGCTAGAATGATGAAGATTGATGGAAAGAAAATCATGTTTTAGAAAGTTTCAATATTTCAACAAAAGTTACAATGTTGTCATGAAAAGTTGTCATGCTTTAGTAGATACAAGTTCAAGAGGGGTGCAAAGGAAACAAATAACAAATTTGATATGGGATTTTGGAGTACATTTCAGAGGTATGATCCACAATTCAAAATAATTATGATTGATCTCAAAAATAATTATTTCTATTCTTTGGTTTGATTAAGGTTTAGTAGAAAACCCTAAAGGTTATTACTCACAACACCTCATATTTTCTATTCTTCATTTGACTATTGGTAGACAATTTTTGGTCACTTAAGTTATGACTTAATACTTCAAATTCATTATATAACTACCCCATAATCCTAGTAGTTATCATCAATAGTTATATAACTATGCCTCATATTTTCTATTCTTCATTTGACTAATGGTGAAGATCTTAGATTAAAGATCAATAATTTTCATTGCATCACACTTGATATTCACAACATATTTGTGATTCACTTTGACATGGTTAAAAGTGTGATAGTGTGGAATCATGCCCCACATTCAGTGGGATTGAGTTCACAACTCTTCTTTGCTAAGATCGAGAGACCATGCAAAAGATGTTAGATATTGACAATGAACACAACATTGCATTTTGAATTTTTTCTAACACACTATTATTTGTGATAGTGCAAAATGATGAAAAATTCATGAAGGTGATTATAGCACAAGGATTATTTGTTTCACATTTTCAAGTATTTAAGTGCAAGGCCAAAACATGTTAAGAAAATAGTGTGCAATGAAGATCAGTGGTGCATGTTGAAGATGAAGATTGAATAGTTTCTTATAGTTTGTGGAAAGGATGGTGGGTTCTTGTGTTGGATTTGAAATGATGTGATATGGATGCATGTGTCCCTAATAACATCTATAATCTAAAGGCTAGAAAATGTTCACTAAGATCGATGGTCAATGCAAGATAAAGTAGAGATCAATGATTGTTAGAGCATCATTGTTTCAATCCACTTTGACAGGGATAAAATTTTGATACATGAAATGAAAAAAAGTGGAAATCACTCATTGCATCACATAGATTCTCTACATTACATCTATCACTCTTCAAGTTTCAACCAAAGCACTAAGCATATGGTATATGATCAATATCAATTAAGATTTGATCTAATGGGTGTGTTATAAATTTGAGGCGATTGAATGATGATCATCAAATCATGGCATGAAGTTGTAGATCTATAATCAACATTCAAAGATTTGATTCTCCCAATAGTTAGGTGGTGGAACTCTCAATCAAATGGTATAATTGTACACAATGAATAAAATTTAATACCGCAACTACTCTAGATTAAATTTTTATTGGTGATTGAAATATGTGGTTGGCAAAATTAAGGCATAGATGACTATAGAATCAAATATAGTTCAATAATGCATGTAATGGAATTGAATACATATCAAATATAGGTTTTGATACAACTAAAATAGAAAAATATAGATAATTATGGTGGTGGTGTGTGGCTCAAGAAAAGAATACTTTTTGATGAAGAAAGATGAGATAAATTTTGTAGAGAAATGATAATGATGTGAACACAAATAAAGAGAGGTGACCTAGATCAAATGTAGAAGATATCATCTAGGATATACATTCAAAGTGATGAGATAAGATTGTGTATAAGTGTGGAGAAGAGGGAAAATATAAGAGAGGCATGCTTGTGAATAATTAGCAATAGTGAAGGAAATACTTCTATAGCTTTAAAGGATAGAGAATGTTCTAAAAATCAGTGATCAAAGTACAAAAGAAGAAGAGAGTGAGTATATATGGAATAGGTCTATAAAAATTAATTGGATTCATTGAATCACTTGTAATTTGGAGTTGTAGATTAATAATTTTTATTATAAATCTTATTGGTTGGTGCTATCAGAAAGCTAATTTGGTGCTCAGTTAGGGAGTAGGTGCTTCCTTAGAGTTGGTTCTCTTAAATCAAGGGATTGTTGTCTTCTTAGGGTTGGTGATCTTAAACATTATAACTATTGAGGTTCTTATTGTGAGTCTAGATTAGGATAGTATATCTTAGCAACTATTCTCACCTTGGTTTTTCCCATACTAAGTTTTCCATGTATATCCGATGCTATGTCTATTTTTGTGTATGTGATCTCTACATGTCCTTCTAATTTGCATTAAAAATTTTAAAGGATAAGTTTTAATTAATATATTGATTCAACCCACCTCTCAGTAGATATTTTTGTTCTAACAATTGTAATCAGAGTATTGGCTCCTTTGAAGAAGCTTATCAACTCAAGTAGATCTTGGATAGTGAACACAAATGGCTAGTCAAGGAGGTTCTTCCTCAAACAAAGAACCTCTATTTAATGGATAAAACTATGTTTTTTGGAGTATAAGGATGCAATTCTATCTGTCATACTTAGGGTTTTAAGTCTGGATTCCTTTAGTAAATTCTTGTGTTATTCCTGCTACACCTCTCACTCATCAAGTTGATAAGAAATTGTATGACACAAATGCAAAGGCTAAAAATGCAATTCTCCATGGATTGGAAAATATAGAGTTTTTCAAAGTCATGCACTATCAATAATCCCATGGAATTTTTGGTAAATTGAAGAGTATCTATGAAGGTGTTGATAAGGTAAAATAGGCCAAGTTACAAATCTACAAGGGTAAGTTTGAAAGTATTAAGATGAATGATGAAGAGAAAATTATAGACTACCTCCTTAGGGTAGATGAAATAGTCAGTGCAATTAGAGGCCTTAGAGAAGAGATGAAAGAATTTATCATTTTCAAGGAGGTCCTAAAATACCCCCCATTAAGGTATGACTCTAAAATCTCTACAATAGAGGAAGCAAGAGATTTATATAAGCTAATTGTTGATGAGTTTCATGGAACCTTCACTACCTATGAGATGAGAATAGCAGATGCAGATACCTCCAAGAGAGAAGTTTCATTCAAATTAGCTAAAAAGGAAAGGGTAGAAGCATCTACATTTGAATTGGAGAAGACTGATGAAGAAGAACCTAACTTTGTTAGAAGATTAAGAAGAGGCTCTAGAAAGCACAAAGGTAAGTTACAATTTAAATGCTTTAACTATGGTAAGATATGATTTTTTTTGCTAAATACCCTTATAGAAAAAAGAATAACACTGAACAAGAAAAGGACTACAAAACTAAGAAACTACTTCTCCAAGAAGAAGTTCTTTAAAAACAAGAAGAGCTTGCACACAAAAGAAGAAAGTGATTCATCTAATTTTTGTGATAGCTTATATGATGACCATGATTATGCCTTTGTGGTTGAGGGAGATGAATCCCTATTCATGACATTAGGATCAACTTCTAAGGATCAAGAAAAAGAAGTCAAAGATTTTTTATAAAGAAGTGAAAGGAGAAGTGGATCTAGAGGTTTAACTCATCTATGCTCTAGATGAGATTGAAAGGTTGAGAAATGAGAACAAAAAGAAAATGAAAATATGTCCACAAGGCTTAATGAATATAATTAGATGATAATTAGCCTAAATACATAAGTTAAAAAAGTAAAAAGAATATATGTAGTCAAATTTGAACTACAATCTAAATCTAATGATTGCATGATGTTAGAATTAGAAATAGTTGCTTTAAGAAAAGAACTAGAGAAATCTAGAGAACAAATAGACAAAGGTTTGAAGCTAAAAGGAGGTTCTAAAATTCTTGAGGAATTTATTAACTCTCAAAAGAAATCAAAAGGAAAATATGGTCTTGGTTTTGAAAAAGGAAAAAGGCTTATAACTAGTACATCTACAAACTTATCTGATAACTTCATAGCAAAAGAAAAGTATGGAACAAAGGAGGAGAGATCTTGGATGGAATAGTCCAAGAAGAATGCATCTAAATATATAAATATACACACAAGCTCTACTAATTTGAAGGAATATGAAGGAGAAAATAATCCTATAAAAGATAGAAAGAATAATATGTCAATCTTTGGAAGCTCAGGAATATGAAAAATATAAAGGGATCTGATGTAGATGGTTTATCAGGGTGAGAGAATTGAAGAAGAAAAAGCCAAGAAGACCTCCTCATCCTACATAAATAAATTCCTTGACCAAGTACTTGTCATTTTTCTATGGTTATTTCTATAACTATAATCATTTTGGTAATAGGTCTATTGAATGTAGAGTTATATCTAAAAGGAGAACAAACTTTGTGAGTAGAAATTCATTTTCTCGTTTAGTAGATATAAATATAATATTCTATAACTGCAATTATTTTGGTCACATAGCTAGACAATGTAGAAAAAGATTTGTAAGACTGAAAGTACAAAATAAAAAGAAAGGCATGCCCCCTAGAGTGAAAAAAGGTTCATAAGTCTTCAAAAGAGACCGAAGAATGTGTGGAAAGAGAAATATTAGAAGGCTCCTCAATCAATTATTGCTCAAATAGCTCTCCATGCTAAGAAGAAAAATTTATGGGTAATAGATAGTGGTTGCTCAAAACACATGAATGGTGATAAGAAAAAGTTCATTAAACTAAGTAGATGCAAGGAAGGATCTGTCAATTTGGGAGATAATACTATAGTAAAAATATTTGGTAAAGGAACCCTAAGAATAGATGGAAAATTTCCTACAAATGATTTCCTTTATGTTAAAGGACTAAAGCATAATTTGATAAGTATCATCCAAATGTGTGACAATGGATACCAAGTCACATTTAATGAAAAAGGATGTGAGATAAGGAAATTAGGAAGATTAGTTACAAAAGGAAAAGATCGAAAAGCAACATTTATAATCTTAGTGAAGGAAATGTTAATTGTTGTCTAATAGGGAAAGTTAATGAGAGTTAGTTATGGAATAGAAGAATGGGCCATGAAAATTTTGATAATATGGTAAAAGTGAACTCAAAGAAGCTTGTTAGAAAAATTCCTAAGATAACCAAACCTGCAAACACCACTTGCAAGGAATATCACGAAGGCAAGAAAATAAGGGTCATATTTTAGAAAAGGAATATGAAACTACAAATCCTTTGGAGTTAGTGCACATTGATCTTTGTGGTCCCAAAAAGACAAGAGGATTTAAATGAGAAATGAACTTCATGTTGTTGATATATGATTACTCACGAATGGCATGGATAACCTTTTTGAAGGATAATTTTTAGACATTTGAAAGATTCAAAATCTTTAGGGCCATGGTTGAGAAGGAAATTAGATGAAGAATAAAATGCTTAAGATCTGATAGAAGTGGAGAATTCACCTCAAATGAGTTCATATAATATTATGAGAAGAATTAAATCAAAAGGCATTATTCTGCACAAATGACTCCACAACAAAATAGAGTTGTTGAAAGAAAGAATGGAACAGTCAAATAGATGGCTAGAAAAATGATAAATCAAGCAAAGTTACATGATGTGTACTAGAGAGAGGCAGTACATACAATAGTATATACCTTGAATAGAGTCCAATTGAGAGTGAGCAGTGAGAAAACCCCTATGAACTATGGTACGGAAAACCTACTCCTGTTATATACTTTAGAGTGTTTGGAAGTAAATGATACATCGGGAGTGAAGAAGATAACTTTGAAATCTTTGACTCAATATGTGATGAAGGAATATTTCTTTTATATTCCACCCAAAGAAGGCTTAAAAATTCTACAACGAAAGGTAGCAAAGAATTATAGAGAGCATCAATGCCAACATTGATAAATAATTGAAATATGTTAAACATAATAGAGATATCTATGAAGATGAAATAGAGTCTAAAGAGGAAGTTGTTGATGAAGAGCTTGAGGAAGTAAATGAAAAGGAACATACAAGATATGTTTAAAAGGATCATCCTATAGAGAAAATCATTGGAAATATAGATAAAGGAGTTCAGATAAGAAGAGTTACAAAGAAAAAGGAGAAAGTAAATTTTTCTCTCATGTCTCAAATAAAGCCTAAGAGAAATGTTGAAGCTAGAAAGGTTGAGAATTGGATAAAATACTTGGAAGAAGAAATGAGACAAATTGAAAAGAACAAAATTTTGGGATTAGTTCCAAGTCCCTTAAATAAGAATGTAATAGGTAGAAAGTGGTTCTTCAAGAACAAGCTCAATGAGGATGGAGTTATTGTAAGGAATAAGGCCAAATTAGTGTGCAAAGGATATGCACAAGTGGAAGGAATAGATTTTGAAGAAACATTTGGTCTAGTTGCTAGATTGGAAGCCATAGTATTGTTTCTATCATTATTTTTTATAAGAAATTCAAAATATATTAAACGGATATGAAGTCTACTTTCTTAAATGGGAATATAAAAGAGGAAATTTACATAGAACAACCAAAAGGCTTTCTATTATCAACAAAACAATATTATGTTTGCAGACTAAAGAAAGTACTGTATGGTCAAAAATAGGCACTTGGAGCATGGTATTGAAGACTAGACAAGTACCTACAATAATAAGGATTCAATAAAGGATGTGTAGACAAAATTTTTTAGTTCAATTCAAAAGGTGATCATATGATAATAGTTTTTGTTTATGTGGATGACATCATTTTTTGTGGCTGCAATAACAAAATGTTCAAATATTTTTTCTACTCAAATGAAAATGGATTTGAGATGTATATGCTTGGAGAAATTTATTTTTTCCTTGGTTTATAGATAGGATAAACTAATAAAGGGATATTCATATCTCAAACCAAGTATACTAAGGAGATGCTCAAGAATTTTGGAATGGAAGACAACAAACTAGTAGGTACTCCCATGATAATTGGATGTAAGTTAAGAAAAATAGATGAATATCTTGATGCAAATCATACCATGCATACATCAATTATACGTAGCTTTTTGTACCTAACTACATCAAGACCTAATATTATGCAAGTAGTATGCATGGTTGCAAAATTCCAAGCTACTCCTAAAGAGTCACATTCCAATGTAGTGAAAGTGATCTTTATATATATCGAGAGTACAATTGACTATGGAATATGGTATCCTAAAGGTGACTATTTCACTTTGATAACATATACAAATTTTGATTAGGTAGGAAGTATGTATGATAGAAGAAGCACTAGTGGTGGTGCATTCTTTCTTGGAAACAAACATGTTTCATGGTTGAGAAAAAATTAGGAGTCAATTACTCTTTCTACAACTAAAGCAAAGTATGTTGCAATAGTGGCTTGATGTACTCAAGTACTATGGATGAAGAGAACACTTAAATACATAAAGGTAGAGTAAAAACCACCTATCTCTATTCTTTGTCACAATTTAAATGTTATTAACATATAAAAAAATCCAGTGATGCATTCTAGAACTAAACATACATCAATCAAGTATCACTTCTTAAGAGAAAATATTGCAAACGAAGAAGTCACAATGGAATATGTTCCAAACTAGGACCAAGTTGAAGACATATTCACCAAACCTCTTCTCAAAGAGAAATTTGAGTATTTGAGACAAAAATTGGGAGTGGTTTCTCCCGTATCACATCACTAGATCTTAGTGATAGGGCATGAGTCTAGGAGAAGAATCACATAAGCTTTGTTCATCCCTAGAAGAAGAGAGAAAAGGAAAGTCATTTATGATTGGTTTTACAAATTTCTAATGACTTTAAAGTTGTAGAATCTTGGAAAAAATCATTTATTTAATAAAGGTGGAGAAAATTTTGGACAAAGAGGGGGAAAGTTGGAGTCCCTTTTCCATTGATGTCAAAGGGGGAGAGAAAGTGAAAAATTATCTCAATAAAAGTTTTCCAAATGCTCTATTTTTATCAAAAGGGGAGATATGATAATGCTTTATTTATCCAAGTTGTGTTTTGGAAAATGTTCTATTGCCTAAGTGGGAGAAAGGTTTTTGAGAAAATATTTATTCCATGTTTATTAGAAGCCAATACAAGTATATTCAATATTGAAAAATGAGTATAGAATACCCTTTCAAGAGTAGAGAATTTATTTTTCCATCAATGACAAGGGGGGAGATTGTTGGAAATATGATTGTCATTGATGTCAAAAGGGAGATTATTTGAAATATGTTTTTCATTAATTTCAAAAAGAATATTTTTGAAATACAGTGATCATTGATGTACAAGAATGTCATGATATTGGAGGATTAGTCATAGGAAGAATGGTGAATATTGATGGAGAGAAAATCATGTTTTGCAAAGTTGCAATGTTGCATCAAAATTTGTAATTTTGTCATGAAAAGTTATCATGCTTTAGCAGAGACTAGTTCTATAGTAGTGTAGAGGAAACAAATAGTAGATGTGATATGGTTTATTTTAGTACATTTTAAAGGTATGATCTATAAGTCCAAATTAGTAGGGTTGAGCTAATAAATAACTTCTATTCTCTATTTTGATTAGGATTTAGCAGATAAACCCTAAAGATTATTAGTTACAATGCCTCATATTTTGTATTCTTTAGTTGACTACTAGTAGATGGTTTTTATTCACTTAATTTATGACAATCCTTCAAAGCTATTATATAACCAACTCCTCATCCTAGTATTTACTGACTTGACATGGAGTATTAAATTTTTCTAAGCTTCTAGTGCCTAATACTTTACCTAGCTTGATTGACTATGGAGATTTTTCATTGAAAATCAATGGTTGTCACTACATTACACTTGATTTTCACAATGCATTTGTGATTCACTATGACATGATTAAAACTAAGACAATATAGAATAATTCCACACATTCGGTGGGAACAAGTTTAGACTCTCTTATTTGGTAAGACCAACAGACCACATGAAAGATGTTAGAGATCGATGACTAATGTAGCATTGAATTTCCAATTCATTCTGACATATTATTTTTGATAGCGTGAAATGATGAAAAGTTTCTAAATTTGATTACAGTGCGAGGAATCTATGCATCATATTTTCAATTCTTCAAGTGCATGGCTAAAATACACTAAGAAAATAGTGTATGATAAAGATCAATGGTGCATGTGGAAGGTGAAGACCAAATGGATTCTACTAGTTCAAAGAAAGGATGGTGGATCCCTATGTTGGATTTCTAATGAAGTGATATGGCTCCACATGTCCCTAATGACATCTATAAAATCAAGGCTACGTAATATTTTCTAAGATAGATAATCAACACAAGAGAAAGTAGATATCAATGGTTGTTACAAAATCATTATTTTGATCCACTCTAATAGGGATAAAATTACAATATGTGAAATGGTGAAAAGTGAAAATCACTCATTGCATCACATAGATTCTATACATCACATATCAATCTTCATGCAGGAAGAAAAATGTTCTAAGCATATGGAATGTGATAGAGATCAATGATGTAGATTCAAAGGAGATTTGATCTAACAATTACATTTTAATGTTGAGGTGATTGAATGATGGTCATCAGATCATGGAATGAATTTTCATATCTATGACCAACATTAAAATATTTCATTATCTCAATGGCTAGGTGGTGGAACTCTCAATCAAGTAGTGGAATTTGACATAGTGGACAAAATTTATTGTCACAACTGCTCCAGATTAAATATATGGTCTAAAAAATTAAGGCACAAATTGATATAGAATCATAGATAATTCAATCATGCATATAATTGCATTAAATTTGTATCAAATATAGGGTTTGATACATGCTAAAATTAGAAAAGTATAGATAATTATGGTGGTATTGTATGGCTCAATAAAAAAAATACTTACCAGTGAAGAAAGATGATATGAATTTTGTAGAGCAATGATAATAATGTGAACACAAATGAAGAGAGGTGACCTAGATAAAATGTAGAAGATATCTAGGACATACATTAAAAGTGATGATATAAGAGTTTACAAAAGTGTATAGAAGAGGTAAAAGAGAAGAGAGGTATGCTTGTGAATAATTAGTAGTAGTGAAGAAGTAATTTTTTTTGTATCTTTAGAGGATAGAGGATGTTCTAAAGAGAAGTGATCAGAGAAAATAAGAAGAAGATAATGAGTAGTTGTAGAATAGGTCTAATACATTGAATTTGATTCATTGAATCACTTCTAATGTGGAGTTGTAGCTCCATAATTTTCATTGTAAATCTAATTAGTTGGTGCCATCAGAAAGTTGAGTTGGTTCTCAATTAGGGACTAGGTTCTTCTTTAGATTTTGTTCTCTTAAATTAGGTGATTGGTGTCTCCTTTCAGTTGGTGCCCTTAAACATTGTAACCAATGAGGTTCTTATATTTGTGAGGTTGGATTAGGATAAAAGATCCTAAAATCTATTCTCACAGTGGTTTTTCCCATACTGGGTTTTCCATGTATATATGGTGTTATGTCTATTTGTGTGTATGTGATCTTTCCATGTCCTTATAATTTGAATTAAAAAATTTAAAGGATAATTTTTACTTAATATATTGATTCACCCACCCCTCTCAATAAATATTTGTGTTCCAACACAACATAGCTAGAGACTTCATAAATTGTTGAAATGATATTTTTTCACTAGCGGAGTCACCAATATGTTGGTGCTTTTTAAAGTCCCAGTTGATTATTAAGAGAACCTAAAGGATATCCAACTCTAATACTTAATTTTCTTAAGGGGATAACAAAAAAACAAGATAATTATTTTATCTATTATCTCCTTTATAATTTAGTCTCTAGAAAACCTAAGAGGGTGGTCCTATGCAATATCAATCAGGGTTTCATAAAATTGACTTTAGATATTACTCTTAAATAGATATGTTCTCTCTTATTAATCAATAATTATGGATAAAAACATTTAAAGGACTAAATTCTTAGAGTTTATGCATTTCCTATCTAAGAACATGTAAATAACATTATGCAATTATAACATCATAAATTATCACCCTTGATAATTTCACACTATTTTTTGCAACCCCTTAAGTGCATGGATCTAATTAAACACTTAATTTCCTAAATAATGAATTATGTGGCCAATTTTAAAAAATTAATGAAAAATTGCAAGAAAAAAAATGTATTAATTTTTTATTTTTTGATGCAGAGTGGCAAGGATAGCAAACACCCAACTATGATGGCAAAGACACTCAGCTTATATGCTTCTATCAAATACTCTTACAGTCCTTGGAAACATTGAATCATTTCTTTTTGGATCAGAATAAGGTGTGACAACTTCCTAGCACTTAGGTTTCAATAAACTTCCACAAACTATGGTGAATTAGGCACTTTTCTCCCTTAAGGCTAGTAGCCTTACCCGGTAGGACAATCAATATAAAATCCACATGGAGGACTTACAAGACACGAAACCTATGGATTTATACATATAAAATGGACCTCTACTAAGTCTCAATACCTTTTCCCATGACTGTCAAGGCAAAAACCACAATAAGCCATTATATCGCTGCTCCAAGAGACCTAATTCACAGACCTACACCTAGGTCTTTACTATATAGGCTCGCCCCTTCACCCAAAAGCCATAATTTAGACTCCTATAGGTTATTTACACCTGTAAACATCATCCCTAAGTGCCTCTTAAACAGATTCTTCAAAATCAAGCAAAAACTCACTTTTTTGTTTGTCAATTAGGCTTGCCACATAGAGATGTCAAGCCACAAATCTTACAACACTTCCTCCAATGAGCCTTCCATTCCCAAATACCATGAGAAAATTATGGTACACCCTTATATCTTCCATCCCACTAAGATTTAGCAATTTTACAATGTGGTAATGGAAGAAATATGCATTTTTTCACCCAAAACCCTGATTTTAAGGGTTTTTAGACCACCCGGGAGTAAAATTAAGATATCTCCCTTAATAATCAATAAATGTCACCACTTCAGCACAAAAATAAATAATATTCAATCCTCTTTCCAACCATTACATTATTTCATCATAAAACAAAATGTATAGATTATACCAAGCACGTGATCAGCAAATTCTATAGGAAAAACATGGGGTTTGAGACCACCCGGTAGTAAAATGGGGATATATCACTCAATTATCCATAAAATCACACCATTCCAACACCAAAAGAAAGGTTATTAAATTATCTATCTAACCATTATAGGCTTAGAGCATGGAAAAATACATACAGTCTGTACAATGTATGGGATCAACAATTTATTTTTGAAAAAACACAGAAAACAACTTCTTCTTAGAAACTCCTTCCAAACTTGTTCAACAACCTCAAAATCGAGGCATTACATCAATATATCATTGGATCAAATTCAACCACTTCCAAGAACTGACCACCTACCTTAACCACCCCTTTGTTTAACTCTAAAATGACAATTTGTGAATGTTTGGCCTTAATCATCCCCTTACAACTTGATTTTGTAAATTCCTCTTAACTGACGTACTAAGACCCCAAAAGCCTTCCAATACATAACAAATGGTCATTGAGACCATATTCATAAGGAAAAAACATGAAAAAAAAACCTACATTATATCATATCCACCAAGATCACCTTGTCAACATGACATACATGGACAACTTATTACAATGCAACATATTTTAACATATTTTGCAACTTCCTCATTGCATATTGTTTAAAAATCTTCAAATCCACTCCATAAACCTTCAAGACTCTCCTTACATTCCAAGGTGATTGTGCCCCTGCACCATTTTTCCCCTAACACCTTAATTCCCAAAAAATAGGGTTGGAACATAGTCACCTAGGGTGACTTAGTCCCCCTATTTTGGTTCCAAGTTCAAATATTTCAATGTCAACATTAAATAATTTGAAATTAAAATGTCCAAATTTGGCTATCGAGATTTAATTTTTGGTAAATTAGAATAATTTCATATAAATACCTAGTTATTGCATCATTTGAAATCTATCTAGCAACAAGAGAATTGAGTAAGAAATTATTGTCAAGAGCATAACCAAGAAATTCAAGAGAAATTTTTTAGTGATTTATTGTAGCAATTCAAGATTCAAGCATCATGCCAAATCATGTGTTATTTTATGCATGTTCATGTTATCATATTGTTTATGAAGGATAACCCTTCATAGGTCTCTAAGCAATTCGAGAAAGTGAGGTCTAAGCCTTGAGGATATTTTATGAATTTAGTACTTTAAGGAAGAAATTGAACGGTAGTAAATCGTAACACTTTGTGGATTCATCATTATTTGTTATCTTTTAACCACATCCCTCAAAAATATGGTTTTTATATCTTTGGCATTACCATTGTGGAAGTGAAAACACTAACACAGGGTTTGACTAAGGCATGACCCTAAATGACACATCCATCCCTCTTTGTTTGAATCTATAGTTTTTAGGTCTAAAGAAGATTGGAGAAAGTTTGGAGATCAATTATTCATTATTGTAATCAAAACTCTACATCTTGAAAACTCAGTTACATAAATATCTGATAATGATTCGATAGCGTGACAAGTGGGAAATGGAAGCTTTGATCTAGCTCACAAGGACTAAGAAAATAGATCTAAAATTGGTCAACAACAACACTATCACCCTGGGCAACCTAGTCCTCCAAAATCAGGTTGAAATTTAAAACATAGGTGCATAGTTTCTTGCTCATTCTATTTCTATTGTCTAAATTTGTCTATAACTTTCTCTTTTTTCTATATTTTCCTTAGAATAGTAATTTACATTATTAGCTTAGTCATAGTATTACATTTCATCTCTAAATTTATCCTAGATTTGGTTGATGACTAGTTGACTCACCTTCTAGGCTATAATCCAATCATATATATTGTCCAAATCCATTGTCTTTATGAAATGAAAGCAATAGAAAAGGTGTAAAACCCTAAAGAGTGTAAATCTCCCTAAAGGTTTCCCTTTTCCACAATTTCATTTTGGTGAACCTGATATGTTAACATTAAATACCTTCTAAACTTTGAACCTAGATCTAGGGTTAGCATTGCATTACTTGGAATTATTCAATTATGAATTCATTTTGCAGAATAAAAACTATAAAAATTCAAAATTTTGCATACAATATTGCATTATACGTTGCAATAAGGTTTATTTCAGTGACTATAGCTCAAACCCACATCTCAATTGCATTTCAAAATTTTCATTAGGTCTTTTAAATTTGAGAAAACTATAAAATTGATCATTGCATTCATTTACAAATCTTATGAATAGCTCCAAATGTAAAAAAATTGTATTATTTTGTTTCAAAAAGACATCAATATCATCATCTTCAGATTTAAGAATATTAGGATTAGTAAATTATTACATTGTGAATCTTGAAATTGTATTTAAATTTATCTTTTGTTATTTGAACAATTTTAAATTGTTGCACACTTACATTCTTGCATTGCATAATCTTAAATTCAAAAAATTCTAGAAAAATATTCACAATGTGACCTATTTGCACACAAAATTGAGATCCTTAAACAATATAAAAGACAACCAAACTTTGAAATTTGTACCAATTTGTGTAGGACATAGTCACCCTAGGTGACTTATTCCATCTATTTTTGGCTCATACTTCATTCAAACATTTGATTCTATGTTCCATGTTTTCTTCTATTTTCTAATTTTTTCTCCTGAATGTTTTGTTGTGTATATTTAGAAATTTAGTGTTCATAGTGGGAAAACTTAGTTTTTTGAAACTTGCATGAGATTCAAAACCTAGTTTCCTATTTCCAATTGTTTGATGAGATTTCATTTTAGACTTATAGCTTCCCATAGTATTGTTACATTGTTGGAAGAATGAAGAAGAATGGCTAACTATATAGTTTTGTGTTGTCATTGATGTCACCATGCTATACAAGTTGTGATAGCAAGACTAAATTAGTGTTTGATCTGATATTTTGGTCTACAATCCTTCGCAGTTGATAGTTGCTACTTGTGGTTTTTGGAAATAGTCTATGGATATTGAAAGCACGTACATTCAGAATCTCACATATTTAGATGCTTGTATGGTGTATTAGCATTATTCTATTAGTTGTAATTTTAATATTAGGTATATCTTTGGCTGACCTAATTCATAGATGATTTAATGGTGAATTAACTTTGTTTTGCAGATATATGTGTGACCTATCTTAGTTCCATTCTGACATGATGTAGCATGTTGATCACTTGAATTTTTTTTGCAAATATTTTGTGAATGCCTAAAGCTAACATTTGTTATATTTGGTAAACAAGGATTGCATCTAATTAGGATGACCTAATTGATGCTTGCGAATGGATTGAGTATATATATTTGAAAACATTTTGAAGATTAATATATAGATGATGCAATTGTGAATGGGAATGTGAAGAAGTGTGAATATGATGTTCAAAGTGTGTTAAGTCAATTTACTAAGCTTCATTGGAACTAAATCAACACTTGTTAGGTGTACATTATGAGTTAATTTTGGGTGTGAAGCCAAAAAAAATTTGTAATCCATTTGTAGGCAGCGAGCCTCCTTGTGTAAGTAGTGAGCTTTTGTATTTGGACAGTGAGTCCTATTCTAGGTAGTGATCCCTTTGGTAGTGAGCCTTATATATTCAATTTTGGAACTAATTTATATTATGAATTAATCCTCACCATGGATTTTCCCTTATTGGGTTTTCCACATAAAATCTAGTGTTCATTGTGTTGATTTTACTTTTTGTTATCTACATTTCATGTTCATACTTAAAAACAGAATAGTTTGGTTGTGAAGTTGATAAGTGTTAGGAGTTTTATGTTTGAAATTGGTGACAAATGATTCACTCCCCCTCTTAGTTGTCCTGCACCTTTTAAAAATTGGTACCAAAACTAGGTTCCTTGGTGAAGGGCTTAACCGCTTAAGGAGGATCCTGAAGGTTGATCAAATGGATGATAAAGAAGAACTCTGGACTGCACTTAAGGATCTTGATAAGGCTAAAAATGAAAATAGAGACTTGAAAGAAAATCTAGATGAAGCAAATGAATGTATTTGGAAACTGAAAGAGCAAATGAAGACATTCAAGGAAAGACATAATGAAGTGAGTGAGTGGAAAAAACAAGAGATCATTAGATTGAAAGTGCTTGTAGAAGAAAAAAAGGGAATTGAAGAATTTTTGAACATAATGGTGTAGAACAAGTCTGATGAATGCACTAGACTTGAATAAGGGATAGTAAAATTGAAAGTAGAACTAGAAAAGGAAAAAATATGTAAGAAGAATTTCAAGTCCAGCTCTAACAAGCTTGAGAACTGCTTGCTAGACAAAAACAAAATAAAGACAAAGGTGGCTTGGGAAATGAATTAGGTGAAAGCTCAAAGGAAAATCAAAAGACTAAATACAAAGGGAAGCAAAAAGGAAATTCAGGAAACATTGCAAGGAAATTTCCTGTGAGGCAACCTAATGCACAAAGATATCCCTCTTTCAAAGGTGTCTATTTTTCATGCAACAAATTTGGTCATAGGGAAATAGAATGTAGGAGTAATATGAATCAATTTTTTGGCTCCTTTCCTGGACAATTTTTTTCATGTAAGAAGTTTGGACATAAAGCCACTAAATGAAAATCGTAGGTGAGAATGATCAGTAAAGTGATGATGAATAGATTTAATGGAGGAAAAATGAATCAATCCTTTAATGGTTGTTGTTATACCTGTAAAAAATTTGGACAAAAAGTAAATCAATGTAGATCAAAGATAAATAGAGGTTAGACTAATCAAAAAAGTGTGGTCTACTATAATTGTAACAAACCCAAACATATCTCAAAGGTTTGTAGAAGTAAGAAGGGAAAGCAGTCTACTCTGGTAAAGAAAATTGGCAAAGAAGAAGTGAAGCAAGAGATGAATAAGATATAGAGGAAGAAAGAAGAAGAGCTAGAGATGATAGATGTGTCTATGCCCTCATCTGGTATAGATAATTCCTTTGGGAATTAGATCTAGCATGGTCTTAGGGGGAACATTAACAAAAAATTGTACAAACCCCTGGGATAAATGGTGTGTTAGATGTTGGCACAAGGATATATTGTAAAAAAATGAATAGGAAAAGGTTTTGGAAAAGAAACTAGAAGAAAACATGATTACATGATCTTTTGCAGATCAATTTAGGGTTTACAGTTTTGAGAAATAAGGGTTTTATCGGCTTTTTGAAGTTTATCACATTTAATGTGAATTAGGGAAAACTGATGATGTATAAAGTAAAATTTTTAAATCTATTTGATCTCTTGTGCACTTGAATTGTTTTAAAGACATCATGGAGAAATCTTGAAGTGATTTGAAGAAGTTTTAAGGAATTATTATGGACAATCAAGAATTATTTCTTTGTTTACAAAGGGAAAGAAGGGAAAAGGAAGAACAATTGAACAACAATGAATTCAGGAGAGATAAGCATGAAAATATATAGAGGATCCTATGGAAACATTCCACTGAAGTTGAAATTTGTTGAATTGGAAGAATTTGATCATAGGAAAATGAAGGAAATGGAACTAGGGTTGAAGTCGAATGAATTACAGAGCATAAAAAACCCTAGGTATGGATTTATGGGTAAAATTTCCCTAGTTTGTAGACAAATAATTCATCTTGTTCTTGTTAATTAAACTCAAGAACAACGACATTATGTTGGACAAACCATACCTGATCACGAAGGAAGCGATCGAAGTGATTATTAGTTTATGTAGTGTTGGGGACCTCCCTAGGAAGAAAACTATGAAAAACAAAGATGTGGAGGAACTTACTGGCATTGCAAAAGACCCTCTATCTCTATTGATAAACACTCTTGCAGATTCATTGTAAGGTATGTTGTGTACAACATTTCCTATAAAATCTATTTCAGAAACTGTGAAGGTTCGACTTTGGCTATTGCTATATATCTTGCACACATGATGGTTAAGGAAAAAAAATAGTTTGATTTGTATAGCCTATTACTAGAAAACCTAATTGAGAATGTCTAAATGTTGTTGATTGAGGGCTATCCTTTTTGATTTGGATCTTTTCTTACATGTTTGAAATTTTTCCTTTTGATCTCGCTACTGAGAAGAGAGAATGTTGAATGGGAATTCAATATTCCTACTAGAAAATAATTTTACATATGTTTTGAATCATTGGTGGATAAGGTAAGTGTTTTTAGAACCTATTTTGCATCCCTGAAGATGAATTTGTGCTCCAACATGTCAGTACTAATGCAAGAAAGGTGGAGAAACTCACTAATCAACACCAAATAACTTGACTCAAACAATGAAATCAACCTTTGATTACAAAATCACCCAACTTCCCTTAAATCACCTCTAAGGCTTCTAGCCCTCAAAACCATCAAAATGGAGACATCCTTTTGAAAAGGATGTACAATGGCCACCCAAACATCAAATAAAATTTTTCACAGATCCCAACATTTTATCCTAAAAGATCTCATGAATTTTCTTTGTGCCAATATTGAGAAACAACAAACTGACCCTACAAAAGGCTACTGGAATTAGCCCAATTTAACAAAAGAGATCCCTCTTATTCACCTGTTCTTCACACAAACTCTTTAAAAAGTCGTTAGTCACGTTCTAAAACATCAAATTTCAACATTTGTTCATATGCTCAAGGATTCTAAATCGCTACACCATAAAACCCTCATTTCACATAAAAACTTCTAGGGCTTATTGGAAATCACACTACCTGAGCTTCTCAGACACAACTACTACATCAAACATCTTTCAAATACCATGTAAAAACTTAAGAATCCATCACAAGACCAGTCCCATCAATATTTTGTCAAAACCCTAGTTTGGTTCCTTCATTCCACCATGAAAACATCATGTATGGCCCTAGGGATACACTCCAATCTCATTTAATCTCAACTCATCTTCCTACAAATGCATGGAAACATCTAAATCACTATGTTTTGAACCCATTCCACAAGACACAATAAATACATAGAGTGGAATGGGTTACTTTTCCATTTTAGATGACTCTCAAACTTAAAACTATGCAAATAGAGCAGCTACAAAAAATTGAAGGGAACTTTCACCAATCTTTATGAAATTGACCCAAATTTTCTTAAAATGAAAGTTAAAACCATCTCCTATAGATTATTATGAATTTCAAAATAGGTTAGTGACTGTACGGGTTGTACAGTATGAGCAAAGGTCAGGAAAATAGAGTAAACATAATAAATTGCAAAATAAATGTTGTATTTCTTATGAGAAATTCAATACAACACTTCTCCAATCCCTCTTCGAGCCTTTTAGAGGCCTCTTATAGCATTTAAATTTGAATACCAGCCATACCAATTTTCATAACTATTTTTTGAACTTCCCAACCTTTCATATTCCCTAAACTGCACTTTAACAACATTTGATTGACAACAATTACAACTTATTGTGCAACTTTTAACAACTTGAACCTAAATCACTAAACCACCCAAATACAAGATAAATGGTATTTCTAGACTTTATTAAATATAAATTGTCTCAAACCACCTCAAATTCCCTAGACTCACCCTATGATTAACATCAAATGATCAAATTTTGATAATAAGGTGTAGGTGCTCTTGCACCATACACCCCCACTCAAAAAAACTCAGGCCACATGAGTTGTGCATTATACAAATTCCTCCAAGCTTCACACAAGTTCTAATGTCCTGCAAACACTCTCCACTATTCTAAATTCTAAGATCTCATTAGCTCTCCTGCATCCTTAACATCCTTGACTTTGTGTGGATAAGTATTTTCCTTCATCTCTTTCATCTGACTTTCCATCTATCTTTGACCAAAACCTAATTGATTTCTATGGCTTGCACCTACAAACAAAAATTGTGAATAATCCTTTGATCTATCTTCCTTTTTATTACATATTCACACTTGCCTCGGCCTTTTCTTTTCAGTTCTTTCATCCCTATTGTTAGTCTTATTGTCCTATCATTATTTTTTCCTACTATATTGTCCTTAAAATTCATTGTACTCATAGTATCTGTAGATTCTTCATATTTTACAATCTTACCCTTAACCAAAGGGCACACCATTGTTCCAACCAACACATTTGTATTCCAATCCACAACCAACTCTTTTCTTGCACTATATCAGCCTTCACAACTATTGTTAAAGCATTACCAGTCTTCATACTAACTGTGGTATCCAACCTGTCTTCCTTTACATTCTTTACAACTTCTTTCTTTCCACACATGATTACTTTTTCCTTCTCCTTCTCATCCTCCACCAAAGCAGTTAAAACAAAAGAGCATCCATCCTTCACAATAGTGTATGTATTCTCTCTACCATCATACAAGGCATGCTTGTCATACTGCCAAGGTCTACCTAGGTGTAGGTTATCACAATCCATAGGAAAATATCACAAACAACACTATCCTTGTAACGTCCAATCTGTAAATCTACCACATACTTTTCATTTACCAACAAATATTGTCCATTAGTTAACCATGAAACATTATAAGGCAATTCATGAGGTATTTTTTTCAAATTTAACTTGTTCACCATCTCAGTAGATACCATGTTTTCAGTTGATCTAGAATCAATTACAATCTTGCATACATTGTTCTTGCACTTACATGTGGTCTTGAAGAGGCTCTTTCTTTGCAAAGGTTCTACCTCCTTGGTTTCCTTGAACATTTTCTTCATCATCATCAACATCTCCCTTGTTTTAGGAGAAGCTCTTAGACTTGCAAAATTTGTTCTTTCACATTCCTCCTCTTGAATGATTTGTGCCCTCCTATCAATCCTCTTTTCACCACTTGAATAACTACCAACTCTTTTAGGACACTTCCATGAAGGATGTCCATACTGATTACAAGTATAACACCTCCCTGCAAAAACATTTAAATCTCTACCACCAGTAAACCTTCCTCTACCTCTAAAACCTCCTCTAGTATCAACATTAACACATTTCTCTTTACCTCTATCTACTCCTTCTTGTTCTTCTAATGGCTACTTCAATGTAGAAATTACTCCTCTTCCTCTTGTACTAGTATGACCTCTTCCTCTCACTAATTTCTCTTGTCTCCTCTTAAGTTTTTCCTCCACCCTAATTGCTTATTGAAAACACTCTTCAACAGATTTGGGGTTAGCAACGACAAGTTCATATTGTATATTAAATCTCAAACCAAAAAAGATACCTAGCTACCTTTTCAACCTCATTTTCATCCATCCTTGACCTTATGCTTAATTTGTAAGATTCATCAGTGTAGGACTTGACATCTAGATATTTTTGTTTCATACCTTGCAACTTCTTATACAATTGACCTTGCATCCTCACCATCCTCTGATCTTCAGGGTCTAGTTCTTCATCTACATCTTCATATTCTTCATCATCTTCCTCTGTTTCACTTTCTTCATTCACTTCTCTTCTTTTCTTTGTCTCCAAGGTAGAAATCATTTCCAACACAACATTATGTGACTCTAGAAGCTTAACATGCTTCTCTTTTAGTTCCTGCAACTCTCTAGTAGCACCAACATTCTTAGGAGGCATCTTCACCAATTTGTCTCTTCACCTTCCAACTTGCAAAATCAATCAAATCACCAACAAAAGATCTTGTTCCTGAAGCTCTAATACCACCTGATGCAAGCAAGGTGGAGAAACTCACTATTCAACACCAAAGAACCTAAATCAAATAATGAAATCAACCTTTGATTACAAAATCACCTAACTTCCCTTAAAACACCTCTAGGGCTTCTAGCCCTCAAAACCATCCAAATGGAGATATCCTTTTGAAACTTAGGCCATACAATGGCCACCCAAACATCAAATTATACTTTTCACATATCCCAAAAATCTATCCTGAAAGATCTCACAAGGTTTCTTTGTACCAAAATTGAGAAACAACAAATTGACCCTACAAAAGCCTACTGGAATTAGCCCAATTTAACAAAGGAGATCCCTCCTATTCACTGGTTCTTCACACAGACTCATCACACGATCATTATTCATGTTCCAAAACATAAAATTTCAACATTTGTTCACATGCTCAAGGCTTCTAAATCACTACACCATAAAACCCTCATTTCACATACAAACTTCTAGGGTTTATTGGAAATCACACTGGCTGGGTTTCTCAGACACAACTATTGCATCAAACATCTTTCAAATACCCTGCACAAACTTAATAATCCATCACAAGACCATTCCCATCAATATTTTATCAAAATCCTACTTTGGTTCCTTCATTCCACGATGAAAACACTATTTATGGCCCTAGGGCTACACTCCAATCTCATTCAATCTCAACTCATCTACCTAAAAATGCATGGAAACATCTACATCACTATGTTTTGAACCCATTCTACAAGACACAATAAATATAGAAAGTGGAATGGGTTACTTTTCCATTTTAGATGACTCTCAACCTTAAAACTATGCAAACAGAGCAGCCAAAAAAAATTAAAGGGAACTTTCACTAATCTTTATGAAATTGACCCAAACTTGCTTCAAATGAAAGTTAAAACCTTCTCCTACAAATTATTATAAATTTCAAAATAGTTTAGTGACTGTATAGGCTATATAGTATGAGCAACATTCAGGAAAACAGAGTAAACACAGTAAATTATAGAATAAACATTATATTTCTTATAAGAAATTCTATACAATACTTCTCCAATCCCTCTTCGATCCTTTAGAGGCCTCTTATATAATTTACATTTGAATACCAACCATACCAATGTTCACAATTTTTTTTTGAACTTCCAAACCTTTCATATTCCCTAAACTACACTTTAACAACTTTTGATTGACAACAATTACAACTTATTGTGCAACTTTTAACAACTTGACACCTAAATCACTAAACCACCCAAATACAAGATAAATGGTCTTTCTAGACCTTATTTAATATAAATTGACTCAAACTGCCTCAAATTCCCTAGAATCACTATATGATTAACATCAAATGATCAAATTGTGATAATAAGGTGTAGGTGCTTCTGCTTGAAGTACCTAGTCAGTTTGAAGTGGGTTCATCCTCTGGTAAGAAAGAGCTGGAAGTTATCATTGGTGAGTCCCATTTGGAATCCGAAAGAAGGAAAAAATTTGTAAGAAATGTCTCAGAAGAAAGGAAGAATGAAGAAGAATTTTTTTTATAGTCAACTCATTTGATCCAGAGGATATACAAATGATGCTAGATAAGACTGAAATGAAGAAGATTGGTGAAATGTGGAATGCATGCTCTCTAATTAAGAGGCTTAAAACTAATGATATATTGGTTGATTACTTTCTCAATAGATATATCTCATTTTAAGATGTGTCTGATTCTTTTCCAGATGATCTATTAGAGATTATTGAAGAGAGAACATTGTTGGAAGGACCCAAAATTCATAAGTTCAAAGCTATGGTTGAAAGAAGATGTACCAAAGCCAAAAAAGTGTTCTCTAAATATATGAATAAGACAAGAGAATGCATCAAAGAAATATTTGGCATCTACAGGTATTGTCTCTAGTGGTCGGAAGCTATTGACAAATTCAAAAGCAAAAAATATGCCATCGAATATGAGATGAATAGTATTGGAAAATAGAGGATAAGAGTTGAATATTTGCAAGTGGAGTTGTTGATTACTTGAAGGTAAAGAGAAGATATGGTTAAAACCTTTTGGTTGATTAAGGAACTTGGTAAGGTCCAGTTGGATCATCTCTCTGGAATACTCTCTAATACAAAAGATTGTGAACGTCAATGTTTGTCTTTAGACCAGACATCCTCTTTTACGTAGTTGTTTTTATTGGATGGTATGAATGCAAAAATGAATTCAGTTGTTCTTTCTTGGAAAAGGATTCTTCCAATCATAAGAGATAGGTACAAGAAAATATTTCATGTAAAAAGTGTCATTTTCACTTGAATGTTTGAAATGGAGAGTTGGAATCACCTTTGTAAATACTATACACATCCTATTTTTGGTGGCCCTTTGCCATTGATGTCTAAGGGGGTCAGAAGAGTACCTTCAAAGGAGTAAAAAGGAAAATGATGATAAAGGGAAAGAATGTTGTTTTTTGTAAAATTTTGGCACATGTTACCATTAATAAAAAATGGGGAGATTGTTGGAAGAATGAAGAAGAATGGATAACTATACAGTTTTGTATTGTCATTGATGTCACCATGCTATACAAGTTGTGACTACAAGACTAAGTTAGTGTTTGATCTAGTATTTTTGTCTAGTATCTAAGCCAATATGTAGTTTATACCCTATGGTATTTTGGTCTACAATCCTTTGTAGTTGATAGTTGCTACTTGTAGTTTTGGGAAATACTCTATGGATATTGAAAGCACATACATTTAGAATCTCATGTATTCAAATGCTCATATGGTGTATCGACATTATTTTTTTAATTGCAATTTTTTTATTAGGTCTACCTTTTGATGACCTAATGGATAGATGATGTAATGGTGAATTAACTTTATTTTGCAGATATATGTGTGACCTATCTTAGGTCCATGGCAACATGATGTAGTGTGTTGAGTGTTTGAATTATTTTTTGAATGCTTTTGTAAATGCCTGAAGCCGACAGTTGGTGTTTTTTGTAAACAAGGATTGCATCTAATTAGGTTGACCTAATTGATGCTTGTAGATGGGTCGAGTATATATATTGGACAACTTTTTGAAGATTAATATATAGACGATGCAGTCATCAATGTGAATGTGAAGAAGTGAAAATATGATTAAGTGTGTCAAGTTAGTTTACTAAGCTTTGTTGGAACTGAATCAACACTTGTTAGATGTACATTATCAGTTCATTTCAGCTGTGAAGCCAATTTTGTTTTGTAATCCATTTGTATCCAGTGAGCCTCCTTGTGTAAGGAGTGAGCTTTTGTATCTAGACAGTGAGTCCTATTATGGGTAGTGAGCCCTTTGGTAGTGAGCCTTATATACTTAGTTTTGGAACTAATTTATATTGTGAGTTAATCATCACCATGGTTTTTCCCTTATTGGGTTTTCCACGTAAAATATGGTGTTCATTGTGTTGATTTTACATTTTGTTATGTGCATTTCATGTTCATACTTAATAACAGAATAGTGTGGTTGTGAAGTTGATAATTATTAGGAGTTTTATGTTTGAAATTGGTGACAATTGATTCACCCCCTCTCAATTGTCCTATGCCTTTTAACATACATCTATTGTGGATCCTAAGTCTTCCAACTGTTTCATGCAAGGTATTGTGAATATTGTACCCATTTTTTAATCTATCCATAATCCTACCATACCAATGATAGCTTCACAAACAAGCACCTTTATGGATGTTTATCTTGTTGTTACCCATTTTCCTAAAGAAAAACTAAAATAATTAGACAAATATTTAGAAGGATTGCAGGATAATTTGAGCACTGAATCTTTGGTGGGTTTGATGGTGCCTATAGTAGAAAACTTAGGGAAACTAATCAATGATAACCAACGATTATAGGTTTTTCATAGCCTAGCCCATATAGTTGATGCTAACATAACTACAACATGGCTAGTTACACTGAAGCTTTGGGATGCACTAAAATCCAAGGAGGGAGCCAAAATCTCCGTCCCTAAAACTATTACCTCTATTCCTACATACACATTTCCAACTATAGCTATAATGATACAACAAACCAATGACATAACTCAAGGCTTAGGGATTTATAGTGGAAAGCCTTAGATTTTCATGACTTCACATGTGACACCTCACTATTCATCACCTCTAATAAACTTGAAACATAGTAGTCCACTAAGCACTTACACAATTCCACCCTATTCACCAGATTCCCAAAACATGTCAAGCACTAATTTGATCATTAGCCAACTTTCTCAAAATTTAAACTCACTTCAACAAAAAATATCAACATTGAAACAAGATCAAAATGGAAAACCATCACAATATGTGAAAAATAGCCCTTTGTAACTTGAAATTTTAAAAATAACCATACCAATCAACTCTAAAATTCCTAGGTTTGAGAAGTATAAGATTAAAGGAGATTCTAATAGTCACATATCAACTTATAAAACATTGTGTAGTAACTTATTCTTTGAAGATACACTCCAAGCTAAACATTTTTCGATGTCGCTAAAAGACATGGCCTTGGATTAGTTTTTCTCATTGTTGAATAACTTGATTTGTTCATTTAATCAAATTGTTGATGCATTCCTACAACATTTCCAAGGAAACATAGGCCCAAATTTTACATTAACTAATTTACCAAGTTAAAAACAAGGAAGATGTGAAAAAATGACAAACTTCGTAGGATGATATCATTCACTAAACTCACAAATCAATATTACTCTTCTTGATGTTTATGTTCAAAGAGTATTTATTTAGAATTTTTAATCCAACATTAGGGATAAGATATTATTGATGAGATATCCATCCTTTACACACTTATATATGACTCTTTTTTACTATCAAAATATGGTTATTCAATATGCAAAATCATCTTTATTGACTCCTACTAAGAAATTTGAATCCATACCTCAACATAATTATCAACCATTCAAAAAACAAGAACTTTGTTAAGATAAACAAACCTCAAACAACTAACCACATTGATCCACAATTTGCAACCATAAGTTTAACTTTCTATCAATTTAGATCAAGAGATGGGAATTTTACCCAATTACATGATTCCCTTCACTTAATCATGTTGCAACTTTTGAGCAAGAACCTAATCCAATTACCTCCAATTAGACCCATGGATATAGAAAATTTGTATCTCCAAACTTCAACCCAAAATCCTTTTTATAGTATTGTATTCAATGGAAAATTAGATTGTTAGCTTATTAATCAATAAAAATTAAAAATCCAAAGAGGCTATCAAGAAAAATGGAAAATCACAACAAAAAGTGATTATACCTTCCTTTCCTTCCATGCTTCACCTTCATAGCACCTTCTTGCTTGCTGGATGTTGTGTTGCCCTCAGATCGAACATGCGAGCAATCTGCAAATGTCTAAGACCTACAACAAGCTTTGAAAGATTTATGCAATGTCTAAATGCCTATGACTATGACAATGTCTATGAAAATAATGACTTCTAATGCCAATTGATTATAATGACTATTAAATTAAAAATGAAGTTGTCGGATCCTAAAATTATGAGCAAAATTGTCTTTTATAGAAAACACAATTTTGAGCGGACGGATGAGATTGAATTCTAAGAAAGGCCTAGAATAAGAGGTCTAGATTAAATCTGAGAATCCCTAATCAGGGTTAGGGAAAAACCCTTAATCGAACAGTCAAAATAATATCTTAGATAATCAGATCGATGGTGGAGAATAAATGAGACAAATTAATAAGAAAATAAAGATTTTTGAAAAATCAAGAAGATAAGACTGCCTGATTTGTGAGATTCGAAAAATCAAGAAGATAAGATTTGGACTGAAGATTAAATTTGAAAAATCAAGAATCTGCCCAATTACTTGATTTTTAGAAGAATAATATCTTTTTGAATTTAATTAATTCAAAATGATGATTTTGTGTGACAAGTAAATAATATTTTTCAAATTGTTTATTAAAAAGAGTGAAATTTAATAAAATGAAATCATTTTAAATATTTTCATTTATTTAAAATGAGAGAAAAGTGAAATTAGTAATTAAATAATTAAAAATAATTATTTAATTTAGAAGATAAGACTGAATAATTAAATAAATTAATAAATTTATTTAATTGTGACAATTAGTGACATATCAAATAAATAAATAAATGAAATTCATTTATTTAATAATCAGGAAGACTTAATGAATAAAGGAAATTAAATAAATTAAGAAATTTATTTAATTAAGGGAAGACTTAGACAATTAATGACGTATTTAATAAATAAATAAAATTTATTTATTTAATAATCATGAAGAATAAATGACATGAATTAATTAAATAATTATGAATTACTTAATCAATAGTCGAATGTGGACCAAGGACATAATTAAATGTCATAATTATGCTAGGACAAAAGTTGTAAAAATGAAGCTTGTAGGCCTAGGTCATTTTTAGGTGTCTACATTTTGCCCCTCTTTGTCATAATGTCACTTGTCACATTGTGACAAAGAAAATAAGTCAACAATATGCCCTAGTGCAAAATAAGATGAGGAAGAATGACGAGGAGGGTAGCGATATGCCCCCTCGAGAGGACATACAGGTTCCAAGAACATGGGTGTGCTCTCAAAATTGATGAGAAGGCTAGAATATAAAGAGACAAAGAAATGTTAGTGCAAAAGATATGGATGATGATATGGATGTGATGCCTATATGAGATGGGAGAGAGAAGATGACAAGACAAAAAGATATGCATGTTAGTTCCTAGACCAAATCCTTCAAAACATTGCCATAGGACTAATATTTATTGCTCTTAATCATCATTGGGTGGTAAAAATGACACAAATGGACAAAAAACACTATGATATGATGTAGACCAAGGTGTGCAAGGTCATCCACTTGAAAAACATATAGTCACAGACAAGGAATGTCCTAACTCATACTAAAGGCGAAGTTGCCCCAATCTTTTTGTTAAGACAATCCACATATAGCAGTCAAAGAAAATAAAATAGGTCAAGAGACGTCATCGCACCTCTAAATCCTTCATGGGACATCCTCGAGGTAGCTAGTAACATGACCAAAAGACAAGACAGTAAAAATATAAGACAAAATAGCCAAGATAGTCAAAAGATAAGACAAGATAGACCAGAAAGATTAACAGCCATTTTATTTTGTTTTCCAATGTTTGTTTGCCAAAGATTGATTTCTTGTCGGTTTGACAGTTTTGACCATTTAAATTTTTTTCCAATTTGACAGTGTTGACGGTTTGACGGGGCCTATTATCAGGAAGGACACATCCTGAAAAGGCAAAGGACATTTTGATGAGGTCTAACTCCAAGAAGGACACATCTTGAAGAGGACCAAAGAGTGACGAGACTGACATTGTTTTGACTATATGTTTTGGCAAGTTCACTAATGTTGACTGTATGATTGATTGGCTTATGTTCTCTAATTTTGACCAATTTTGACATTGACGTTTCAAATGACTGTCTTGTGTTCGAGTTTGACTATGTCTAACTTATTTGACCGATGTGACGATTGTGACAAATGCCATGATTTTATTTTGACCAACCTAAAAGGATTGACCTAATGTCTCGGGGAGTCAATGACTGATGGCCTTGCCTACGTAGCAAATGTGCAGAGACAACGTAGTTCAACAATGACATGGACTGACTGACATGACTGACTTTGACTCCATTTTTAGGATTTTGACATTAATTTGGATGTTTTTGTGTTTTTCTTCAGAACGTTTTATGATTTTTAGGTCTTTCTTCAGAACATTTTATAATATTTTTGGTCTCTCTTCAGGACATTTTATGATGGTTTTGTCTTTTTTTAGGAAATTTTATGGTGTTTTTTGGATTTTGACATTTAAGAGGATCATGAAAAATGCATATGACTAATGCCTACACATGAGAATCCAAGGACAAACATGATTGTGTCCCTAGTCAAGCTGAATACCAATTGATAGGTGATGACAACGTTGTTTGACGTGGGAAGGACGCATCCCGAAACAATGTGAGGACAACAACGATAATGTGACGAAAGTATTGAGGTCTACAGCCCGGCCAGGAACACAGTCAAGTAAAATTTTGGATAATGTGCTTGTATGAATTGGACTTGTTGCATTTGGAATGACTTGGTTAGGGCTAGATGGGATGATGGAGTTTCCGTAGACCGTTTGACAAGGGAAAGCCAAGATAGGTGACAAGCATAAAAGGATAGGGGGTGGCCTTGGTAAAGGATGTGAGATATGAGACTAAGGGAATTGTCATATGGTTTTCAAGGACTATGTCATACAAGGACAATAAGACTATGACAGTCAATGACATGATGTTTTGTGAATCGTGTATGACCGAAGGATAGACATGTCAAGATTTTTCCCAAAGCATGATTTATGTGTGCTAGTTTTATGTCAAGACCAAGATAGGTGGGAATGATATGGATCAAATGGTTGGATGCCAATGTCAATAGAAAGGCCTAGGAGATGAGACAACTTGCCCCCAAGTGTAAGAGTCCACATAGACAATTTATTTTACACATGACGCCTGCTTGCCAGGTTTTCATCACGGTACTTATCCAGGGCACCTGTTTGCTAGGTTTTCACTGTAGGATGAAATTTTTCTCTTTACTATTTTCTTGACTTTTTGATTTATTTTATTTTATTCTATTTCTGATTTTGTGGATAACCTGGATGCTTTAGATGACCACTGACTGTTCTAAATCCACTGATGGTGCCGATGTAGAGACTGGTACCATGATATGCCAATAATAACCTTGTTGAAGGAGTTGTCTTGTCAGGATCGTAGCACTTGTATACAACTGATCGATGTCATTGTGATCCTTTCTGATACTAGAGTTGGCCTTATCAAAATACGCACATCACAATAGAGTGCCATGAGAGTCCTTGTGGTAAAGAGTTGCTGCCATGATGTGACAGATTTGTGACGTGGGATTTTTGGACTTTAGGTGAGATATAGGATTATGGCGAATGATTGTAGACATGGAAAGGTTGTTTGGACATTTGGATGAATCACTTTTTATTTTCCAAACTTGGTATGGTGGATGACGAATTTTGGAGGGATGGTGTTTGGAACCAACACTTTTATATGCCTTGATTGATGACCATTTTGAAGGAGGTGGACATGTGTTGTATGTGGGAGTCCTCTTGTCTTGTGGCTCCACATTGTAATTGACTTCTGTATTTGACTTGATGTCTTTGTTTGATCCATCTTTCTTTGGGATCCATTTTAATTTCATTTGTCCACTTGTCCATTTGTTTGATTCAATGGTCTTTGACATTTGATTTTGATCTTTTGACTTGTAAGACTTTTTTTTTGTTGGTCCCAAAGGGAAGGTTTATTTATGATGGAATGATGGTTTATAGTGTGGGTGGACGGGGTGTTGGCAACAACCTTATGACAAGGATTTTTCATGGACTCCATTTTGACGTTTGTATTTGACAAAGTTGCCCCCAATATCGAGGAGGTACCACTGACATCGTTTGATTTTCTATCTAAGGAATAGCCAAGACCTTGATGTCTATAATTTGCCTGAAGTTGTACTGGCTTTAGAATGCCTTGCTCGTGTATGCCTAGTCCTTTGCTTTGATATTGCATGCTTTGATAGATTTTGTTAGCGATGGGGTATTTTTTGTTTTGAAAGCAAGATGCTAACCCATCATTAGGTATGTGGATATTGTCACTTGTAATATTTTCATCTGCAAGAAAGTATGCTCTGACAAAGATAGATGGCCCTAGTTGATAAAGTGTCTTAGCTTCATTATCATGTTGGACATATTCCTGACTGATATCTTTTGTATGATCATGCGACATGTTAGGTTCAAATAATTATGTTGGTGCTTCGAAGCCATCATTATTTTTAGTGTCATAGAGTCCAATGATTTTAGCTATAACTTGATCATATGCAAATATGTCCATATTGGAATACTCTTGTGCTTGAGGAATATCGTCTATGTGTGTAATGGAGGCAAGTGTCTCATTTTGGAAACTGTCAATAGTCGAGGCCTGTATAGGTTTGGAAAGTCTTTGATCATGAACGGCATAAAGGTCAAGGAGTGGATCATTTTGGATTTTTTGGTCAATGTTAGGGTCTTGGTCAAGGATGGGGTTGTCATGGATTTGGACTTCTTGTTCAATGGTAGGGTCTCGTTCAAAGATGGGGTTGTCATGGATAGGTGTGTTTGCGATGTCATGATTGTCTTGAAGGACTCCCTGAAAGGAGTTTAAGATAGGTTCATGGGATAGACTACCTTGTTCTTGACATGAGGGTGACGTTATAATGTCATGCTTTGGGCTTTCATTTTGACATGTATCCTCAAGTTTATTAAATGGGATTTGACTTTGGACTATGATAGAATTTTCATGACTAGATGTGGCTTGTGAGGGGGTGACTTGAAAATGATTAATGACCAAAGGACTAGGATAGGATGTGGGAACTTGGACTGGACTAGTATATGAAGGACTAGGATAGGACATGAGGACTTGGACTGGACTAGCATGTGAGAGACAAATATAGGACATGGAGTCTTGGACTGGATTAACTATTGAAGGACAAGGATATGACATGGAGACTTCGAATGGATTGGTGTAAGGTTGATTGAAAGAGGACATGGAGATTTGGACTGGATCAGTATGGTATGATGTGGGGACTTGACATGAGTTGGTAGATGATTGATAAGGGATGCATACTTGGATGGAATTAATAGGTGAAGGATTAGAATATGACATGGAGGTTTGGAATGGACTATTGGACAGTTGGCTTCCCTTGTCAAGGTTAGGATAAGGGTGATAAGTGGACGTTTGTTGTGAATTAATGGCAGGATTTGTGTCAAGTGACCGTTGATTGTGAGGGTAGACAGATGGTGGCAAAGTATTTATGTCAAAGCCTTGTGGTAACTTACCCCCTTCGTCCAAAAGCATGGCTAGATACCTTTGAGGGTCACGTAAGACTGATTTTTTTATAAAGGAGAATATATCAGGATTTTGCACTGCAGCTTCTATGTCTTTGAAATATACTCATCCATTTTGGTCTCTTTTTATGAATGGCTCAAAAATGTTTTGTGATGAAGATGGCATGTTCATGGAAGATTGCATGTTCATGTTGTGAAATGGGTCAGAAAAGGTCCAATGTCTGTTCTTGTCATAAGTGTTATTGTCGATATTGGGATTGGAATCTTGTCCAAAGTTTTCCATTTGTCGTTGTTGTCTTTGAAGCCTAGTCTCAACCATAGAAGGGAATTGCTCAAATGAGAATGATGAGAATGACAACTAAATGCAAGGATGACACTAGCCTATGTTTTTTGGATTTTTTGGATAAAGGATGACAATGCAAGACTATGTTTTTGGATTTTTGACAATAAGGGATGCAATATGAAAATGTTATCTAAAGAAAATAACTAATGCCAAAGGACAATGAAGACTAAGATGACAAGTTATGTTACTATTTTTTTTTTTTGTATTTTTGGAATAAAGGATGACAATGCAAGATGATGATGACGTTTTCCTAAGGAAATGATTGATGACGAGGTTGTGAAAGCCAATATGAGGACTAAGATGATGATCTTTGACTAAGGACTTAATGTTATAAATGCAAAGTCTAGGTTCAAAATGATGACTAAGATGAACAATGCAAAGTCTAAGTTCAAAATGAGGACTGAGATTTTTTTTTGATGTTTTGTTGAAAAGTCTGAGTTGTCTAAGGTCGATTGTTTGTATCTAGATTTGTGACTGTTGTGTATATTGTTTGAAAATCTAGAAAACACTTGACAAACACAATGTTTTGAATATAACCAATCACACATTAGATAAGTACAATCCTGGGTTAGGCCATGACAGTATTCTCTAGATTCCACGCCGGTTTCCCCAACCACATATCTGTAGCATGTGAATTCAGAAGCTTGGCTGCACGGGCTCCCCCTTACAGTGCACTCTCTTCTTAGGCCAACCAAGCTTCCAACCCCCATGAAACTCCCATGGCGAGCTGATTACATCTACTACAAACCACGAAAGTGTGAATGCCTTCACACCGACCGGTGCTGCACTAGCAAATAGAAGGATTTTGGCTTACTACACAAAATTTTTTAGTTAGGGACCCCCGTTCGAGTGGCCATACATGGGGCAAGAGATTAATCACCATTAAGGTGGCACTCCAGCCTGAAGAGGTTAAGCTCAACAGGGTTTAAGGGAGTACAACTCCATCCGTATGACACATCCGCACAAGCAACCTTAGGTTTTCCCTTAAGGTTTACATTTATATACCGGTTGGGGGTAGCCTGACTTTGGCTCCGTTGCTGGTTTGAGTCGTGTTGGGGTGATAAAATCCCCAGACAAGCCCAATTTCTAGAGTTGGTAACCGTTTCTCTTACACCCAAGATCGTCTGAAAGCGCGAGGGGAGAGGATACTCCGATATACCAAGTCAGGGTAATAACAAATAAAAATGGGTCTGGTTTTCTGATCATGAGGTTTTCACCAAGTGAGAGCATACTCACCTACCATTTGTTCAAACACAATCAGACACTTGCAAACAAAATTCATTTTAGAGCACCAAAGAAAATATTCCTAAATTAAAAAATGCAAACAAGTGGTTTGAGAGATAAATCTTCGACAAACATAGCTGCAAAACCACATGTCAGTAGTTTGAATATATGTCTTTGACCCACGAAAAACTCCAACGCCACATGTTGCCAACAAAGATTAGTAAAAAAATAAAAATAAAAAATAAAAACTTAAATGAAAACAGCAAAGTTAAAATAGTGATAACTTCCTCCATACTTAACAAAATTTTAAGTGGTAAATATCCATGAAAAGCTGAAAATCAAACCTTCAAAATGCAGAAAGGATTTTCCATGATTCTGCACAAAATGAATGTTATATGCAAAAGAAAACGCGGGTTTTAAAAATGAAATTAAAAAAAACATCGATCACTAAAATAGTCATAACTTTCTCAAATCTTAACGAAATTTGAAACCATTTAAAGTTCTGGAAATCTGAGACTGGGATCTACAAAACCCAGAAAACATTTTAAAATATTTTATTCGCCCATCTTTCTGTGCTCACATGAAGGTGACGGGATTTTGTATGACTTCTTGGCTGTAACCTGCAAAACAATTAAAACAAACAAGAACACACACAAATTTCTCTACAAAATGTTGGGTTCACCAATGTATTCAATAGAAAATTAGATTGTTAGCTTATTAATCAATAAACATTAAAAATCCAAAGAGGCTATCAAAAAAAATGGAAAATCACAACAAAAAGTGATTATACCTTCCTTTCCTTCCATGCTTCACCTTCATAGCACCTTCTTGCTTGTTGGATGTTGTGTTGCCCTCAGATCGAACATGCGAGCAATCTGCAAATGTCTAAGACCTACAACAAGCTTTGAAAGATTTATGCAATGTCTAAATGCCTATGACTATGACAATGTCTATGAAAATAATGACTTCTAATGCCAATTGACTATAATGACTATTAAATTAAAAATGAAGTTGTCGGATCCTGAAATTATGAGCAAAATTGTCTTTTATAGAAAACACAATTTTGAGCGGACGGATGAGATTGAATTCTAAGAAAGGCCTAGAATAAGAGGTCTAGATTAAATCTGAGAATCCCTAATCAGGGTTAGGGAAAAACCCTTAATCGAATGGTCAAAATAATATCTTAGATAATCGGATCGACAGTGGAGAATAAATGAGACAAATTAATTAGAAAATAAAGATTTTCGAAAAATCAAGAAGATAAGACTGTCTGATTTGTGAGATTCGAAAAATCAAGAAGATAAGATTTGGACTAAAGATCAAATTTGAAAAATCAAGAATCTACTCGATTACTTGATTTTTAGAAGAATAATATCTTTTTGAATTTAATTAATTCAAAATGATGATTTTGTGTGACAAGTAAATAATCTTTTTTCAAATTGTTACTAAAAAGAGTGAAAGTTAATAAAATGAAATCATTTTAAATATTTTCATTTATTTAAAATGAGAGAAAAGTGAAATTAGTAATTAAATAATTAAAAATAATTATTTAATTTAGAAGATAAGACTGAATAATTAAATAAATTAATAAATTTATTTAATTGTAATAATTAGTGATATATCAAATAAATAAATAAATGAAATTCATTTATTTAATAATCAAGAAGAATTAATGAAGAAAGGAAATTAAATAAATTAAGAAATTTATTTAATTAAGGGAAGACTTAGACAATTAATGACATTTAATAAATAAATGAAATTTATTTATTTAATAATCATGAAGAATAAATGACATGAATTAATTAAATAATTATGAATTATTTAATCAATAGTCGAATGTGGACCAAGGACATAATTAAATGTCATAATTATGCTAGGACAAAAGTGGTAAAAATGAAGCTTGCAGGCCTAGGTCATTTTTAGGTGTCTACAAGTATCATTGTACAAATGGACATGATATGGAAGGATGCATGCATCTTAAACATCAAGTTGAAAACCTCATAGATTCTAATCACATTCATTTGGCCAATGTTAATGACAAAGAAATAGTTTTCCCCACCTAACCAAAACTTACCATTTTTCACCAATGCAATTCCAAATCATTCATCTAACTTTGAGAAAGCTTGTGATGTTAAGAATAATGATGTGAATGATGATAAGGATTATAATATAATAGTTTTGATGAGGATGTTATAGATAATATGATTCCTTTGATAGATGTTCAACCCATAAGGGCCAAACTACTTCATTAATTGGCATAGTTTTCACACATATCAATTCATCTATACATGGATTAGATGGTCCTCTCTATATCGTCATATGTATTAATGATAAAACTAAAATAGGAATACTAATTAATATTGTGTGTGTAGAGAATGTGATCATTGATGAATTATTGTTTATGCATGAGAGTTATCAAGATTCTTATGAACAATAAAAAGCATGGTTAAAAAATCATGATGGATTTTCACACCCTATGATAGATTTGATTAGTCTTCCTCTCAAAGTTGTACCCAAATAGTTAGATGTTTCATTCTCTATCATCCCAAAATCAAACCAATTCAATGTGAAGCTAGGATATTCATGGCTACACTCCATGAAAATCATCCCATTAGTTATTCATAAGTTCATAAAGTTCCCATTTGACAACCAAATATACATAGTGCATCATAGTGGGTTTAATACTCTATCTTCCTATGGGAACTTCTCATTGGTTTTATTTTATCCTTAACCTATGGAACCAATCAAGCCTCATGAAGATTTAATTGTCATGTCATACAAAAATTTTAAGCTAAAGAAAATAACAAAATTATCCCTTAGCAATATTCTCAAGAATGATAAAGCTATGGTTATTCCTCCCACCTTGGAAGTTGTGGATGAACCCATGCCTAAGGCAAGGGCCCTTCCAAATTCAAAAAATTATCTATGATAGAGTTACTCCACCTATATTATACAAGAGACCAAGAGATAATAAAAATATTACGTTTGTGCCATAAAAAGGAAAAAAATAAGACCCAATGAGAAATAAATTTTCCAACCCTCACATCGTAGTTAGCTCATTCCCTGCTAGCCTCTAAAATGTGATGAGTGATGGACAATTTGATAGAAAAGAAGAATATATTGAGAGATGATGAGACAGGTGTTAACTCATAACAACCTCTTATCATATCAATTTTTTTCATCTAAAGTATGACATATAAAATGTGGTATGAGATGTGCTTAATAGAAAAGGGAAGAAGAGGGAACATTTTAAAGAATATTCCACATATAGGTGTCACCATGTTAGTGCATCAAATACATCTTTTGTATCATAGATTGCACTCTTCTAAAGGTAAAGAGAGAAGAATTTTTTGATGAATAGTTTATGCTATTGTTTCATAGTGTAATTTTAATACATCACAAAAATGAAAGGAACGCGTAGACACCTATGTGTAGTGTGCGATGAAAGAATGAAAGATATGCTTTGGAATATTCCTTCACTTTGTGGGGAGATTTCACATCGTTGTTTCACCTTATTGGCCCCAAGGCCTTTGTGTGATATGTGATGACATTAATTTCATTTACATTACATCAGCTCTTAACATCATGGCTTCAATTCATCTAGCTAGGAGCATAAATAGGATGTATGATGGTTGTTGGAGAAAAACTGGTGGTAGATTTTGAAGGTGGGTATGTGGCAGCATCTCATGACATTGGATTTTTTTTTCCTATCATTGTTGCATTCCAAGGTACCAAAAATCAATGAATGACATGAAAAATGAATCCAAAAACTATTGATCTTGTTTTAAAACAATAGATCAATGGTTGAAATTTAAACTCTAATGACTATCGAACACGGTGCTCTTGTTCACTTGTGTGAGACATCGGATATCTACTTGGTCTAAATGGCCATAAAAGATTGAATTATGTAGTTTTTCATCATTTCAAAAAGAGTTTGAAGGTGAGGATGCAAGTGAAATCAAGGGAAATCAAATTCAAGGAGTAGAAGAGCTAGGGTTTCCTGGGTAAGTTGAATTTCTACTATTTTGTGTAGAATTTTCAGTAAAGGGTGAATTGAAAGGGAAAACTAGTAGTAGCAGTAGGATTTATAAGTTAGGGTTATAATTTATATTCTAGTGTCAAGGGAAAGTTGTAAGCCCTATTTCAATTTGTGAAAAATATAAATAGGGTTGGTTGAACAATTTTAGATTAGAAAATTGCATAATTTAGTTGAGGTGTTGATAATTCAGAGCCCTAGTTTTTCAATTTGAAACTATAAACCCTAGTTCTATCAAAATTACAAGATGAGTCAAGATAGTGAACCCTCTAAGGCTAAAGAAAAGCTTAAAAGGGACAAATTTAAGGTTGAAAAGCTAAAACCTATTACTTCAAAAACACAATCAAAGTCAAAGGGTTCCAAGAGAGATTAGTCAAGGTTCCTAGGGAGGAAAATCTACTTGAAATGTTCCTAGGAGCCAAGGTTGTAGAGAAAATGGCTATATGTGAGGGTTTGTTATGTGATCATCTTTAGGATTGATCAGGTTAGGTTTTTGACATCATTGTGCCTTATAACGAATGGGATTTGTTTAATTATGCATACAATAGGTAGACCCACCATTGGCCATCCCGTAATTTGTGGATGCATGACATAGGAAACCTTGTAGTTCCAAATGTTTTTGTTGAAGTTGATATGCTCTTATTTCCTACAAAATGTTATGACTCCAGTGTAAGGGTTATTAAAAGTGAAAAAGGAACCCAATTGCTTGATATCTCAAGGAGTCAGATGATGACCACTTTTGGGTTGAATCCTTTAGCCATTGAGGCTATCAACATTAATCCACTATGTCAAGAATATGAAAGGGACAAGTATGGTTATATAAGCCATGTGTTTCTAAGGAATCGTCAAAGGGATTTAGGGAAGAAGGGAATAAGATTTTCACCAAAGGATTTGAAACCATTCAACTGTGATGAGTTGAAAGATTATTTATAAATCACCTACTTCTACTAGTTTCAACTATTAGGAAGCAAGTATGATCCAAAAATACATATTTTCATGATGAAAAATGGCCATGGATATTCAAAAAAAGGATGGTAACAAATGTTTTGATTATTCTTTGCATATTATTGAGGAAATCTATAAGCAGTTGATCACTTTGAAGGAGCCCAATGCTCTATTATATTTCACACACTACTTTGGGCTTATCCACATGTTGTTATGGATTGGTCGTAATGCCATGACAAGTTTCATGAAGTTGAGAATGATTTATTAAGAGGGAAATGAATTGCTAGTTCAAATGTGGACTCATACATGGGATCAAAACTAACCAGAGTCAAATTATACTACCTTTTGCAATGGATTGAAGCTTGTTATTTTATGAAATCTTGGATTGAATCATATTTACCTAATTTATAAAGGTATCAAAGAGATCCTCGAACCATTTTAGTTTAGGGAAAACACCAAAATAGACAAAAATTGGGGAGATTGGCATATCCATTCTAATTATATAGTGTTTAGGGTCTATGGAGCTTTGGTGAGGCCACATAAATTTCCTAAATATGTTCTTGTTAGGCTTACTTTTATGGAAATTATGTGGTAGTTATATACAATGGATAAAGAGGACTCTAGAGGTGCAAAGGAGAGATAATTTATTCTAGGGAAATTTTTATTTTCACATTTTTGAGTTACTTCCAAAGAAGAATTGGAAAATTTTGTGAGGATGTTGGAGAACTTAAGAATGGAAGTTGAAAATGTAAGACAATGTGACCCTGAGGGTTTTATGGAAAAAGAGAGAAAGCAGAGTAGTAGGTCTAGTTTCTATCATCACTTGTATAAAAAAGATGTTATAAGAAACTTTCCATCTAATGGTGAGGTTACTAAAAGAAATAAGTAGTGGATTCATATTTGTGACATTGAAGAAAAGAGAGTTGAGGTAAATCCTCTTTATGTCAGCCCCTATGCACAAATTGAAGACCCTTTCAAAAGGCTAATAGCAATGTTGGATGGTTACAAATATGGGACTTTCTATAATAATGTTAAATAAGCTTAGGAGGCTACTTAAATTGTAAGAGAGGAGAAAGAAGTTTATATTAGGAGCTAGTCAACTCAATCATCTACTCATAGCCCCCTAGTGCAACCTATGGAGATTGAGGAAAGATATGATGTCAACCATCTTGTTGAATATTCTAAAATAGGAGGAAATGATATGGAGGAGCTATTTGCAGAACATGTTCCCATAGAGCAAGAAGTGAAAAAAAGATTTTCCTCCTCTAATGTGAATAATGCATTGGACACTTTTGTCCCTATTAAAAGAATTTTTACTTCTACTTTTGATGATAGTGTTGATGATGAGGACATAAGGATAAAATATTGTAGAGAGTTCATGGATGATGAATCCTTTTTGCAAACAAAGGAGTTTAGAGAATTTTTTATCCAAGTTAAAGGTGATATGATCAAGAAAATAATTGAAGGTGAAAAAGAGAATGTTGACCACTCAATTCATGAGGAGATAGAGAAACAAGAAGAAGAGAAACTCATGCAAAATATCTCTACCATTACTCTTGGGGAGGGTGAAAGGTTGGTTAAGGATAGAGGAATCCTCTTGTTGCCTAGTTGGGATTTTACCTCTACTCTTTCTCTTGATATAATTATACATGGTCTTGATGCATTTATTTCCAAGTAGTATGATAATAGAGTATTTAGATAAGGCTTTAGCCCTAAGTTGCACACTCTTGCACTTTGGTCAACAGGACCAAACATTGAAAAGCCAAAAGTAATAAAATATATTGGTGAGATTACAAGGGATGTAGTGGTGAAAAGAGCCTCTAAAATAACACCCACCAAAGCTACCAATATAACTCTACATGTATCAATGTTGAGTGTTGACACTATAGAAATGTCGCAAGAAAAATATGATAGATTATTAGAGAAACATAACATGTTGCTAGATGAATACAAAAAAATGGGGATAAATATAGCATAGGAGGGATTAATTCAAAGATATTTTCCATCACCTACATCTAATTTATACCTTTCTACACAAGATAGGGAGACTTTATCTACTAGAATTAAGATTTTAAAAGAAGTGTTGCAAGCAGAAAAAGAGGATAAGAATAAAGATAAGTGTTGATGGTTAAAATAGCACAACAACATGCAAACAAAATATTGCTATTATGTTTCTCCTAAAAGAGAAAGATAACACATGGATACATAACTCTCAAGGTCCTGTTAATTGGTTCACGACTATGCTGATTTCACTCAATGGTTGATGTAACTATAATGTTCAAGGGGCCTGCTGGTGTTGAGCTTCTAGATTGTTATAAGATCAAACATTAAACCTACTTTAACCGGGGGTTTTAAAGAAATAGAAAAAGATAGATCAAAGTTTTAAGAACTGAAGAGAATGTTAATTCACCCAAGTAATCATACTTGTTTCCTTCCAAGGAATTCCTAAACTAAAATTGCAGAATAAAATTAACTAGTAATTAATACACAGTTTCATTCATTCACAGTGCAAATTTTAATAGAAGATTACAAATCACCATTCAAACAAAACATAAGATAAAAATTCCATTCCTTGAATGATTTCCAAATCAAATAATTAACCCAAGATAAATACCATTCTGGAGCACAGTATGAAGTAGATTTAAATCTGGTTGCTTCTACTGTTGGTGAAACAGATAAAAAACATTTACAAATTTGGAAAAATCACCAATGTACAAAAAACCCATGCCTTCATATTATCTCCATCTACACTAAGAAGACTTGAAAGATACATCACTTCCTTCTACTCTCGAGTTTCTCTACCTTCTAACCCTAACTTGCTAACCTTAACCAGAAGAAGAAGATCCAAAAGAAGATAAAAGATCATATCTAAAAAGCTCATTCTTTCTCAAATTAAAAGTCTTGATCTTTACAAAGAGGCAAAAAATGCCATATATACTCGTTCCCTCAAAATATCAGCCCCGCTTTAGGGTTTTACAGTATATGTCAGTTTGTAGCAGAGTCGGCTCTCGAAGAGTTTGAAAAAAGTCAAGGACGCATTAAATGCACATACCCTGCTCATGTTGGTGAAAAATTGCTCCAAGGATGGCCTTACAGATCTTTTGCAACCATCGCATTAACTTTTGGCCCCCGTGTCCACCCTCGAAATTCTTTGAAAAGTCACTTTGAATGCTCTAAAGTATCGTCATTAATGTCGATCTACTTTTACCAACTGACATCCCAGCTGTCATTAAGACTCGTGGCCTTTTCTCCTCTATCTAGATCTTCCTACAAGTTGCTCTACAACAGTAGACAAACACCACTACTCACCAGGCTGATTGATCACCTTTGATATTAGAGTAGATCCATGTCGTTTATGCTCTGTTGATCTTCCTCACAAGAATAGTTGCAATAGTCCAACTACCAATAGTTTGCCTTCAGCTTCCTCTGATTGGTTAAATAGACACCACATAATATTTTTAGGTGGTCCAAAATCATTCAAACAAAATCACATTTCGGTGAGACACTATCCATGTCTCCCCAATGCTTACAATGCTCCACAACATCCATCAACAAGAATTCATTGTGAGCGACAAGAGTTATACCGATGTCAAAGATTGTCGCCCAAACCATCGCTATTGGCCAGAGGTCACAACAACTGCAAATCATTTAGCCAAGAGTCTCGATGATGCCTAGCATGAACACATCCATCGACACGATCAATAGGTCGGCAAGAGTCTTGGCGAGCCTCAATGTTATGTCAAAGTTCCCTCTATCGGTGAGACAATTGCATTCAGAAAGAGGTCACAATGGGTGTGCAAGAGTTATACCACAACATCCAACACCATCAACTAGACTACCGATTTCAACAAGAGGTCTCGCCAAAGTTCACAGGAAACCCATCACTATTGGAAAGACCATCGCTAGTCAGCAAGAAGTCACATCAAGCCCTAAAGAGTTACACCACAACATTCTTCCATCAGCAAGACATCCTTGGTCAGCAAGACATCACACTAAGAACAACTTCCATCGGCGATACATCCACATTCGGCAAGAGGTCATAGTGATAGGACCTTCCATCACCCAAACTATTGTTTGTCAGCAAGAGGTCTCACCAAAGCCCATAGCGGACCCTTCGCTACCAGCAAGACCAACAAGTCAGCAAGAGGTTATAGCGAGCCCTCAAGAGATATATCGCAACACCCTTCCATCGGCAAGACATCCACATTCAGCAAGAAGTCTCACTGAAGTCCATAGTAGACCCATCACTATTGGCAAGACCATCACTATCGGCAAGAAGTTATAGCGGGCTGCAAGAGTCATACCGATATCCTTTTACATTGCCCAGACTATCGTTTGTTGGCAAGAGGTCTCACTGAAGCCCACAGTGGACCCATCACTACAGGCAAGACCAACAAGTTAGAGCAAGGTCTTGCCAAGCTTCCATATTACAGCTAAGAGCCCTTCCATCGGTGAGACTTCATTAGTTGGCATGACATCACACCGAGAGTAAACCATTCCATCAGTGAGAGTTTCACACTCGGCAAGAGGTCACAATGAGCCCTCAAGAGTTATACCGCAGCACCCTTCCGTCGGTGAGACATCTACATTTGGAAAGAGGTCATAGCGAGGGCACCTGAGAAAGATCCTACAAAACAATGTCTTCATTGGTCTTTTAAAACGCATCATTCCTCATTGCTCCTTTCACATATTCTTAGCAAAAAGGAAACCCAACTCTGGCGGAGGTGGAACCAAGTCCGAACCAGAGACACACTTACCTTCAAAACTGGCAGGGGCGGAGTCAAGATGAAACTAGAACCGGGACTGGGTTTGGAATGGGGGGAAATTACAAACCTTTCTCTAACTTCTGATTCATCGCTCCATTCTAGCTTTGACCCCGCAAAAAGAAAAAGACATGAAAAACAAAACCCGACCGACTGACCAAGTGATCAGAATCGGAGGCAAAACAAACGAACCCGACGGAACTGGGATCAGAACCAAATACAACCCTAAAACTTTTCAAAGTTTCAGGTTCGTCTTCCATCCCGACCCTGCCTCTGACAATACTCAAAAGGGTAACGAAGAAAAAGGAAAGGAAGAAAAAGGAAAGGAAGAAAAAGAAGGGGAGAAAGCACCCCATGACAAAACATAAGGAACAAAGGCCAAAAAGAACAAGACAGGTGGAACCGGGACCAGAACAGAACCTGAACCTAGAACTTAGAAAAGTTCCATAGTTTGGTTTTGGTTCCAGTTCCGCATCCGCCAGACCAGAACTGAAAATGACCAAGGCAAAAACAAAAGAGGCAGAACCAGAACTGGGAAAGGAAAAGAAAATAGAACTTGGAAGGAATTCCAAGTTTAGTTTCAATCCCAGTTCCATGTCTGCTAGAACAAAACAAAAATGCCTAAGGCAAAAAAGAAAATACCTAAGGCATGAGACACAAAACCAAAGGAAAACGACCAACAAAGAAGAGAGAAAAAAGAAAATCAGAGTCAGAGTTAGGATGGAAAATGAACCAGAAACCTTGAAAGAATTCAATGTTCAGATTCAGCTCTGGACCCGGCTCTGACAGAACAAAAGACAGACTTAGGAGGAAAAAAAAGAACTCCTAAGACCCATCCAAACAACCAAAGGTGATGAAAACAAAAAAAAGGGGGACCCATTTTGTTCCCAAAGTAAAATAAAATGGGGTGGTTATGCAAGGCATAACACTAAGGAAGAGACCAAGATGGATATGAATAAAATAATTGATGATATTATAGGCCATGGAGTTTCATGTATTCTTCACAAGTTAGATAATGTATGGAATTTCTATTAAAACCTTCATGATGCCTATAAGAAACATTCCTAGGTTCAAGAAACTTTCTTAAATACTTGGAGCAGGTGGAGCACAAGGGAAAATAAATTAAAGGAAATGATAACTATGGATGGTGATCTTGAAGCTCCAACCAATGTGCCACAATTGATAAAAGCAATTCAATTTCTTGGAGATATTTTTGGTTTTCAAATCAAGTTGGATATGTAGCTCAAGGGAAAGTTGAAAATGTTTAAGGATATAGAAGATAGTGGAAATACCTCAGATTTTGAATGAGGCAGGAGATTTAAAATATTTTAATAAGTGGAAAGAGTAGTTTGGGACCATTGTCTGATCATTATTAGCATATATTTACAAACATGGAAAGGAAAAGTGTTCTTAACTGAATAATTCTTTGGATAAATTATTCAAGATGGAGATTAATTTGGATGTATTTGTAAAGGAAACTAGAACCATTATGGATGCTAGGTACAATGCACATAATTCTAAAGTGAAAAAATTATTTGAGGTTCAATGGCATACCAAGGAGGTGTTAAATACATGGATTGAAAAGTTTAATTATTAGGCCTTTGATGAAGACATGTTTAAATATTGTCTACCCCATGTTATAAAATGTTAATGTCAAGTTGTTGGTGTGGAATTCCTACTTTTTCTTTTCCTTTTTTATTCTTAATTTCTTGCAATTTTGAAAGCATGTGGAAAAGGAGTTGAAAAGAATAATAGGTTTGTTACTCAACCATCTCCTTCAACAAAAGGCTTTTAGAAAAATGAAAATATCTTTATCAACAAATGAAAAGGTTTTTTAGTCTTATATGAGATATTACCCCCATGGTTTGCAAATATAACCATATTTATAAGTGTAATCAAATTTTTCAAATGAATATATGACAAGTGTCAATTGGCCTAGAGCTTGTTTTCTGCATTATTTTTTATAAAGAGGGAATTCATGTCCATATATGATGTTTTTGATTTATCTCCAAGGGAATTTGAAATGCAATCACAAAGAGTTATTTTTAAGTCTTATTTTAGGATATAGGGTCTATAATTTTTGGAAGGTTTAATAGTGTATGATAGTACTAGCATAATTTGAATAGAATAGAATTTTTTTGAAGCCACTTCTCTCCATTGTATTATTTTCACTAGTTTTAAATGAATATGATAAAAGATCTTTCATTTGGTCTCCATTGTATTTCTAGTGGTGTGTGTTCTTTATTAAGGATCTGATTCAATGAATTAGTTAAATTACCTTAATAGAAACCTAGATTTGTGCAATAAACATTTGGATTTGGTAAGTAGTTGTGGGTTTAGAATGTTAAGTTGTAATATTGTAATGCAATATTGAAGTAGCTTTTAATGTTAGGATTAAATATTTTCATGCATCATGGTTTGTAGTAGGTTCAACTCGATGCCCTGAGATAAGGCACTAGCTATGAATTTGTGTATGAATTTATAAGTTCTAGGATCATTCATAGTCAAAGAACAATTATTAAATTTCCATTTTAGTTGAGGTTTTATTTCTTGAATTTCATGTTGAAACTTGCATTCCCTTTCTTTGAATGTTAAATACTTTAAATATCTACCAAGTCTTTAAAATTCTTCTCTATCAAGTAGTGATTATGGGAATGAATCTATAATTTACAATGTATAAGATAATATGCACAAGAGTATCTAAAAATACATTGTAGGGAGCACCCTCTCAGGTTTTGTAAAGCCCAAATTGTAGGAGGAAAGTTGTAACTTTCAATCATTCATTGGCCAATCCCTCCAAATGGTTGACCAATGTAAGATGTCAATTCCATAGTTTATTTGTTAGACTAGATTGTTATTTAAAAAACACCAACATATTGGAAACTTTACTGGGGGAAAAGCTCATGTTCAGACTTTAGTTGTAGATCATACATAGTTAGTCATTAAATTCATTGTTCTCTATAATAAGAAGAACAAATTTCATTCAAATTATTATCATAGGTTAATTTTACATTGTGTAAGTTAAGGTTATGGGTCTCATTTTTTTCCTATTAGGTTGTGTTCAAATTATATCAATATTTACAAAAGTCTCTCAAAGTTTATCATATATTTTCAATTTCCTATTAAGTGGGTGGTGACTCTGAAGTCTCGTGTGGAAATGCATATTTAATTCTAAAGAGAGAGAGAGAGAGAGAGAGAGAGAGAGTTCTAAGAGTCATATAAAGCCATGAGAAGATCTAGGATTAATCTAAAGAAGTTGATGCAAGAGCATCTGGTGGTGTAGGGAAATCTTGCGTCACCCCAAAAAATGTTTTCCCTTATTTTGATTTAGTTTTTTTGAGTCCCATAATGGCAATTAAGGGGTGTAAGATAGTCAAAAGCCAGAAAAGGTGAAAAAGGGTCACTTAATATTTTTAGTAAGTTGACCTAAACGTGCTCATATGGACCTAAAAATTTACCTCAAGAAGCGAAACTAAAAAAATAGTTTTGGCGTTGAAAGAATGATCTCAATACCCTATATGGTTTGGAAGATATAAAGTCTATGTGCTGAGAAATTTCTCCAATGTAGCTTTTAATTCAAATTTAAAATCCTTAGAAGCCTCGAAATAGCTTTAAAAGTGGACAAAATGATTTTTGATGGCTTCAGTGTTGTAGATCTCTTTGAGATCTTTCTAATGATATGTTATAATAGTTAAACACCTGAATCAAAAGTTATGGCCTCGAGAAGTTGCCCCACTAAAAAGTAAATTTCATTTAAATATCTTCCTAGGCAAGAAATTAAATGATGAGAATTTTGGTGCCAAAACAAAAGGGAAGTTACACTTTCTAAAAAATTCTAGGGAAGTTATTGGGTAAAATAAAAGGGTTAATTGGGGTTGTAGAAGGTGGCTCCATTAGTGAAGATTGTGGCTCCAAATAATATATTTTATTTTTAGAGTTGATTTGGATGTAATGAATCAAGATCATGAGGTTGTAGCCCTATAATTTTTGAATTTGTAATTTCATTTTTGGAAAATAATTCAAAGTGGGTTGTTTTTTATCTTGCATTTTTTGTGTTGTTATTTTTATTTTTGTTTTGTGTGGGGTTTGGCTAGTGTAGCCCTCATCAAGTGGTATCAAAGCAAGTTTTCCTGAGTGTGTAAATAGATCGCTCAATGCGAGGTATATTGCACTAGGAATTGTGGTTGTGAGTTTCTAAGAAAAGTGATTGGAATGCCTTTGTGAATAAACCATGGTGGTGGAAGAAAATTTGTTGTACTTGAAGAGGGTTTTAGAGCCTTGTAGAGACAGGTTCAAGCATTTCAAGATAAACTTCATCTAGGTTTTGATCCAAGAAGAGGAGATGAAATTGAAGATGAAGTTGAGAATGAGGAATAGTTCAAAGAAGAACAAGATGCAATAGATCCAAAGCAAGTTAGATTATTTAAGGCCATCTCCAAGATTAGAAAAAGGCCAAAGATTGATGTTTCTACATTTTTTGGAAATATTAACCCAAAAGATTTGATTGATTGGATCAATGATATGGAGGAGTAATTTGAGTATGAGGAGGTGGAAGATCTTGAGAGGGTCAAATTTGCAAAGAACAAGCTAAAGGGTCCTGTGAATATTTGGTGGAAAGAGGTACAACTAGAATGAAATCAAAGAGGAAAGAGAAAATAAACAAATGGGACCGGATGCTGGAAAAATTAAAAAGACAATTAATTCTCATCGACTATGAGCTAGATTTGTTAAAGGAGATGCAAGGGTTGAAAGAAGCAAGAAATTTTTTCAAGGAGTATATAGAATAATTCTATCTTGTCATGATCAGAATAGCTCATTCTGAGGCCAATAAGAAGAAAGTATCCCATTACATAAATGGGTTGAAGCCGAGTATTCAAGAAGAGTTGACTCTGAGCCAAAAGTATACCATTGAAGATGCACATTATTTTTCTTTGAAGGTAGAAGAAAAGTTGAATGGAAGGTTTGAAATCAAAAAAAGAGGTGTGGCTTGTTGTGCAATTTTTCGCACACACGCCCCGTTGTAAGCAGGGACCCTCTTTCGATTCGATTTTGGTGTTTTGGCCCTTTCTTTTTGAGGTTTTTGTCTTACTTGGGCACATGCTTAATTGTTTATTTTGATTGCCTAAGTGTTTCCATGTTATCCATTAAAAATCTTGAGTTCTGGATGAATTTTAGGCTTTTGCTTGGATTCGAGATTTTCTGCCCTAGTCAAATTTTCCTGGATCCTGCTTGGATTCTGGCTGGACCCTTGTCGTTCAGGGATTTTGGGTCTTTGTGGATTTCCACGTGAGACAGATTTTTCTAGATTCCACCTAGTCATCAGCTTCCCAGGTTTTTTGATTGACCTATTGATTGCATTAATGGCTTCGTACGTGCTATGAGAAATGTATTTAACTTGATTCTGAGATTTTTTACGCCATTATGTTCACTATTTTCCATCATTTGAGATGAGAAGTGTTTTCTTGTGAGTATTTGGTTGGGGTTTTGGGGACATTTGTCTTTGACTTGATTGATTTGGTGGTGATTTCTTGTGCGTTATCACCTGTGTTCATTGTGGACACCCTTGAGCTTCGCGTTTGCTGCTTCTGAGACCAATTCATGCTTTATAATGGTATGTGTCTGATTGCTCTACTTTGAATTGAATTATGAATGGGCTTGTGGGATTTGAATTCATGTGTATTTGTTTACTGTGTGCTAGGGTTGTTTGGTATTGCATCCTTTGTCATCTCCCAGGTGAGTTTTGAGTTCATGTGTCCATCTGCATTTTAATGAATCTTGCCTGAGAGTAATTAGTAAACCCTATTGATGACTCAACAGTGAAACAACTAAATTATGAGCTTTCCTGTGTTCTAATGGTGGATGAATCAGATTTGGACCTAGGGCAGTGCCATATCAGGTGATTTCATCTTAGGATTGACCTAGAATGCAAAGAAAATTCATGAGAGGTTTGTCCCCGACTTGCCGTAAGTTACACTTTTTGAAATCCTTAGTTGGTTCAGTGTCTAGATGAAATCGAGACTCTCCGTCCCTTCCGGATTCCCTTCGCTGTGACCATTCGAGATCACTGAGATATCATATCGACCACCTTGAGGTTCACCAAAGTGGTCTTCCTAGGTTCATGTTGGATCGTCGTGACACTATTGTTTTTAAACCGATGAAATCCTTCATGCATATTAGTCGGTGAGACCTTTAATTTCGCCGAGATCTTACCCCGCAAGGAGATGTCTCATTGACATGCTTGTTCATACTCATTGTCGGCAAGACAAACCTCATCACCAAGAGCTCATAGTGGGCTCCTTTTGTCTTGCCGATCTTCCATAAGTTCGTTGAGACCTCCCATTTCAGCGAGACCTTTCACCGAATGTATCCTGCTCTTGTTGAGTAACCTTTTGTCGGGGAGGCATTTGTGCTTCGCTAAGACCTTACCACGAGCTACCTAGTGTTGCCGAAATCTTTGCTTTCGGTGAGACTCCTAATGATCGCTAGGACTTCATAGTGAAACTTTTCTCTTGGCGAGCCTTGATCTTTTGTCAAGGTGATTTCTTAATGTCGGCAAGAGGTTATGCCGATGGAACTCTTCATTGGCGAGACATAACGTAGTCGCTGGGACCTCTAGCCGAACTCAAACGCTTCACCGAAAGTCCTCCCAAGTCCATATGTTCATTGTGATTGTATCTTTTTCACACCAAGAGAAGTTGTTGAGACCTTACCCCAGATACCCGTTGGTCACATCGAGATGTTCCTCATTGACGTTCGGAAAGACTCTGTAAGTTCACTGAGACATCATATAGATAAACTTTAGTCTAGTCGAAGTGATCACTTAAACTATGATGGTTGGTGAGACAAAGGTGATTCGCTGTGACTTTATACCAAAGAAAATATCTCATCGACATTACTTTCATGATCGCTTTCAGCATGATGTGCCCCATTCGGTGTGACTTCTTTCCGAATGAAAGTTGTTTGGCTGAAGTACTTGCCTTTGCACCGTTTAGTCCAGAATTCTTCCTTAATTGTGGATTTCCGTTGAGTCCATATTTCTCCAAAATCCGCCATCCCTCTAATTTCCCAAAAATCCTCTTGGCTCATTCCTCGTGGAAATCTGTCTATGGCAAATTTTCCTGAAAGTTGATGAAACGTAAAGAAACATGAAATAATTGGATTCGTTTACAATTTATGATGCATTTGATGACTATTCCATGCCATACTTGGATCTCTCATGTGATTTATTGATTAAAAATGATCAAGTTTGATGGTTAAGTAGGTGTTTCTTAGTTTTTTCATTGGAATTTCTCAAAATTCCTCTCTAGCTCAGATTCTGCGGATGGTCTTGAAACCCAAAATTTGTTGTGGTCATTTTATATGAATCTTAATAACACCTTGACTATGTGAGGTGCATTCTAATGGTGTTCTGATGGATCAACCTTTCTCTCCTATGGTTTTTACTATGATTTTCATGTTGAGTGCAAGCTAAATCAAGCAAAGTAGTAGTTGGTTCCTCATTGTCTGATGCAGAGAGGATCAAGCTGGACATTAATAGCAAGGTCACTGATAGTAAGATCACTTCTGTCTGGTCAAAAGTCACTGATACAAATGTTGGCCTCTAGGACTATGAATAATTTAAAGAAAGAATGGCAGTTAAGAATCCTCCTTTTTTTACTAGAAGGATGATGGAGTTGGGATTGTCACATGTTGTTGGTTTCCCTTCTACGGTGCAATGCTATGAGTTGGTCCTTGAGTGCACCAAGCACTATGATCAGGACACGTAGAGGATTATTGGTTCTCAAGGGAGAGTTGTTGCAAATCTCAACCCGATCTCCATTGCCCAAAGCTTTGACATGCCAGACGGGTCTCATGTGGTGGGATTCACCATTGAGGCAGCTCAAGAGTTCTACGATGACCAAACTATGAAGTCACAACAGCAAATCAACTCATGGCTGGAGAAGCCCAAGTCCCACTATTCCAAGTTTCCTAAGTAGCTATACAGAGCAAAATTCAAGGAGTATTATGATGCCATCACCTTTCTTAGCAGGGTGCTTGGATTGAACAGTGCTGGTACATTTGACAATAGGATGTGCCATGCGATTGTGAGGATGGAACAAGAAAAGATTAACTACCATTGGGCAGGGGTCATCAGCCAAGTAATTCACAAACAATTTTCCAATGTGTTGCAGACAAAGACCTTCACAATGACCTCCTATTTGGTCTATGCGTTGGCTAGATTCCATCCCTACAGAGGAATAGATACAAAAGGATTTTTTAGACAAGATATCATCTACAAATTTTACCCTCAGTTGTATCTAGGAAGCTCGGACTATAGGAGGGAAAATGATGCATTTACCATGCATGTTACCAGAATGCTTCAGGAAGCAGGGCATGTCAGAATTTTAGATTAGGCCAAGGAGCTCATCAAGAAATACGAAGCGTGGTTCATCCAGTTCTCAAACTTCTCCTACATTCGGATTGACGGCTGTCAAAGGGCCCCATACAAGCTTCCAAGGTATCCCACTAATCACATCATATTGTTGGAAGTCACTAGGAAAATTTGTGATTTTGATGCCATTGTCAAGAAGGACAAACAAAAGATAGGATTTGGTGGGGATTTTCCCCTAAGGATTGGTACTAGAGAGGTATATCGTTCCATTGGTTCTGCCCAAGCTTCATAAGAAGAATTGAGTGCTCTTGGTTTGTCTTTCCACTCCAAGAGATCCAGATTTGACATCATAGGGGAAGCTCAAAAGAAGGCCAGTAGAGACTACAACCATAAGGTTGATTTAGAGGACTACTAGGCCAATTGTGGTGATAAATATGAGGCAGAAAAAAGAAATTCTCCTAGCTTCCAGTTGATGCAGTCCGATTATACAATGTAAGGGAGGTTCCTAACCAATTGGAGGATGATGGGAACTTAATTAAGGATCATGCCTATGAGGCAGTAAAAGATAGACTGATTGGCGATATAGACTGGTTAGAGGAGGAGCAAACAGAAATGAAGCAACTGATGGATCCAGTTCTCAAGGATACCAAGATGTGGCTCAAGCACACTATGTGGGAGCTGGAAAATAAAGGAGTAAAATGCACATATGCCCTGATGGGGGACATAGATTCCCATTCTACTTTTGAAGAATCCATCGAGCGGGATCCCAAAGGAAAGGGCATACTAGACTCTCCTGTTAGAAGTAAATCTAAAGGTGTACAAGAAACAGTGGTCTAGGAAACAAAAAAATAGAGGAGGCCAAAGGCCAAGAATAGGACAAGGACTAAGAGGTCTGAGAAGAATCCTAAGGCTGATGCTCCTATACCTAAGAGGAAAAGAATTGTCAAATTGATAGAGAAGGTTAGCTCCAGGATTGGGGAAAAAGAAGTTGCCCGACCAGTGATAAATGTTGAAAGCTCAGAGGAGAAGGCCAAAGTGTATGCAAGGAATTCTAGGACTCCTTCTCCCAGGGACAGTGTGCCTAAGGTTGACCTACCTCTGGTGGCTTCTTATGAGGAGTAGCATGATGATGTGCCTCCCACGCATGAAGCTCAAAGTGAACTTGGTGAGACAAAAAAAGTTGATGAAGGCCTAGATACTGAAGGAGAGGAATTCCATCAGGGGGAACTCTACAGTGCTGAGGTAGAAATTGAAAAATAAATGCAATCTCCCTTGGTTACATATGCAAAGTCACCAGTCACAAATGAGGTAGTTGAATCTCCTCCAAAGGAGGAAGAAGCATAAAAGGTTCTCTCACATACACATGAAGAGGGGCGTGTTGAAGAAGAAGAGAGGAATAAAGATGAAGCTCCTGAGAAACAAAATTTGGAAGAGGAGGCACCTAATTGTCAACAACCAATGGAAAAACAAGCCGAAGTGTAGTTGGAGCCCACTATTCCGGAGTGGCTGAACAGAGAGATAAAAAGAAAGCAAGTGGTTATGGAAGATAGTCCACCAAATTGGGATGCACTGCTAGCCAAAATTTGGAAAGATAAAGGTAAGAAGAAGGCTAGGGTGATCTCAAGAATTGAAAGAGATGAAACTCATGATCAGGTTATTCATATTGCTACCCCTGCTCCAAAAAAAAACAATGATGATGTGGTTGGAAAGGATTACCACATTCATATTTTCAATCTAGGACCTACATCTATGGAGCAGGATATTGCAGATTATGAGGGCTCTAGTGTAGTTATTGTGGGTAGATTGAGGGAAGAAATTAAGACCAAGCAAGAACTAAAGAAATAAAATGAGAATCTCAGGAAGTGCTTGGAGGAATTAATGAAACCACTGCAGGCCATTATCCTTCTTCCTCTGCTACCTATCCTCTACCTTAGGAGACCATAACTGAGCTAGAAAAGATGAAAGCCTCCACTATTTCCACTGTGAATTGGTTGAAAGGGGTGTAGGTAAAAGGTGATGAAGCTATTAAGGAGATCCCGTCAATAGGAAAGCATGTTGTCATGGCAACTGAGTGGTTGAAGGCTATGTTAGCACAAGATAGGAGGATACGGACCTCCTTCTATAGGAAACCAGGACTCTAATGGAATACACCCCGGACAGATTGGTGAGTGACAAGATCCTTCCTTCTTCTAGAGTTGTCGAGCCATGGGAGTGGTTTGAAGCATTGAAAACTAGGCAGAAGGTGTTGAAAAGTATTTACAAACAAAGGAAGTAGATTGATGACATGCTAACTAGGGTTTACAATGGTTCCATTGCCTTGTTTGAAATCATGACAGGAAGAAGAAAGATCGCGCCCAAGTACTTGAGCCTGGAACAGTTGAGAGAGTGGTGGCATGATGTGTGTGCACCACTTGATGATGGTTCTATTTTTGAGCACCAACTGGATGATGCGGCCACCTACCTCATAGTTATTGATAAGCATGTGACATATAAGTTAGATTGGGATAGGTCGGTCGAACACTCAAGGGACAAGATTGCATCCATTGAGAGGTGACTTAGGGTTCTGCCAGTACCACCTATAACTAACTTGGATGCAGTGTTCTTGAAGCTACATGAAGAGTCAAATTAGTGCGGGGATAATAGGGATGAGAGCTAATGATGGGAAATGTTGCGATTTGTGCTTCCCTATTATCTTTCTACACATCGTCCGAGCTGCATTGTGGATCCTAGGCCGACTTCGATGGAATGTGTAGTTATTGCTTATTTGACCCATTTTGAAGACTCTCTTGGCCGGGTTGTTGTGCCAAGTTATTGTTGTGAAACCCTTGCCTGGCCGACGGATTCTGGAGATTTCTATATATTGGGCATGTCGCCTCATCTATAAAGGGTTAGAACAGTTAGAAATAGTTAGAAGGTTAGAATTTGTAACTAGAACATAGAGCAGAGCTAGTTAGAAGTAGAGTAAGTTAGCAAGTAGGAATTCTCAAGCAAATGTTGTAACAAAAAGGTAGAATTGTTGCTACTATGGATAATTCAAATGCAGATAATGACATTGTGATTTGGTGCCATACTTGTGTTCTTTTGTCTTGCATGGTTCTTTTTATTCTATCTTTAAAATTACTTTGAGAAGGTTAATGTTTAGATTAGATTTGGTTTCAATAATGTTTATGATTTAATACTTGAATGTTGCAACAATCCTTCAGTCCATACTTTTCACAACCAGCTGATTGTTAGTTGCTTTGCAAAGTTACCCTGGACTTTATATTATGTGTGCTTAAGTTCAGTTGTGAGGATTTGTTCATTTTAACTGCAATAGGGTTATTTGAATGAATGTTTACGATTTGAAAATCTTAACACCTCAGAAGATTGCACTATTTTCTGTGAGATTGTAGATTTATCTTGGTCAAGTAGAAATCAGTTTTTGAAGGATTGGTCCATTTTGAGTGTTGGTTACTCTCATCGTTAATCTTAGGTTTAGTATTAAGTTTAGGAATCTCTTGGAAACCCTTATCCTTTTTCTATTTCTTTCATTATTGGGTTAAATCTAGGATTGAAGCATTCATCAGATTGTTAGATCTGATAAAATTGATTCAGCATTTTCCTTGTAGTAAGGTCCCATTGTGATTACCAGCATTTTCACATTTCGTTACTGAGTTGTTTATGCACTATCAGGACCTAACATTAGAGACCTTGGGGTTATCTCTTGAGGCTTACCGATAGAGATTTACCTTTCAAGAGAGATAGGATATCATATTCTGTCTGGCTGTTATTGTGTAGAAAACATGATCAATAGGAACTGGCACTAGAAGGAGGGCCCGAATAAGCAAGCTGGATCAATTTTTGAATGCCATCTCTCTTGAGAGATTTATAAGAAGAACAAGATCCACTCCAAGAGAGGAAGAATTCCAAGAACTACTAGACCCTACTAGGTCAAGAAGGACCAATAGAAGGGGAGAGTCATTCTCATCCCATCCACCTCTCACATCTCCATCATCCCCATCTTCATCAAGTTCATCTGAGTCTGAGGCCATTCCAAGTCCACAACCTCAGCCAGTCCTAAATCATCCATTACCACCCCCACCTCCACCAATGGCTTTCCTAGCAACCAATCCATCTCCACTAAGTTTCTCTATCTACAATATTATGCCAAAGAACCCTGAACACTTATGTTCAAAATTCCATGTCAACAATCCCAATAGAACCACTGAGGAGCACATTAGAATCTTCCAAACTGAACTTAAGGATAGAGGGTGAAACCATGAGGATGTAGCCTATAGGTTATTTCCTTATTCACTAGGAGAAGATGCATTTTATTGGTATAACCATTTTCCTGCCGGGTCTATCCAACATTGGACTGAGCTAGAGGTTGCCTTTTTGCAGAAGTTTCGAATCCCCATTAGTTCTAATGAACTTTACCGTCAATTTACCAATGTGAAGAGGGAGATTAATGAGCCCATAGGGTCTTTCAACAATAGGTTTCACCATTCCTATACCCAATTGTAGACTCCGTATGTTGTTGATGAAGCCACTGCCCTAGAAGTCTATTATAGTTTAACAACTACTTTTATGAAATGGAGTAATAACCCCCCTGAGAGTTTACTAGATGCATATGCAGAGGCTATAAAAGTTAGCACAAATTTAAGGCAACATCTGTCTGGGCCTTTACCCTCATTAGGACCTGTTACTCACCCTAGACAAGTTTCAGCTCTCAATCAAGCTTTTGTGAACCATACTCGAATCATGAACCAAATACCTCAGTTACCTTTGGTCCCTTACCTAGGGCCTCTTGGTGGACAAGTGTCATCCATAGTTAGTTATCCTTAGCAAAAGGTGAATCAACCTCTACATATCTAGCCTCAAGCTAGTTATCCTTCATACCTACAAAATTTTGAAGTCCTGAACCAGTCACTAAATCCCAATGTTGTAGTTGGGTATTCCCAGAATAGTGCGAATCAACCTTCATACAGTAACCCTGACAAGGAAAGACTGGATGAATTGTCGGAACAAATAAAGAAACTGAATATGGAGGTGACCTACTTGAGGAATCAGAACAACCAGTTGCAAGCTGCTCAAAGGAGTATGCAGTCCACTCAAAATAGAGAGAATCCACAAGGACAACACTTTGATAGAGGGCAATGTCAGGACAAAGGGTATAACAATGATAGAGGATACAACAATGACAGAGGATATAACTAGGACAAAGGTTACAATAATGACAGGGGATATAATAATGAAAGAAGGAAGAATTATGATAAAGGACAATCGTTAGGTCAAAACTTTGACAGAAGACCAGGTGGTGGACAAGGATTTGATAGAAGACAACAGTCAGGATAGAATAGGACTTGGAACATAGGTCCCAACAATGGAGGAGTCCCCACCCCATTGGATCAACCAATCAGTCAACCTGTTAATCAGTCAGCCAGTCAGCCAGTGAATCAAGAAAAAGCCTCCTAGTAGAGTATATCTAGCTGAGGCTGCCTTATCAGGGTGGTGTAGGCTCCACAAGACTAGTCAGCTTTCTGACCTTGACTATCAAGAGTTCCAAACATCAACCTCAATCTTTCAATATGAGGTGGAGAATAATGTAACCTATCAAGAGATAGTGCCTTCTATTCCTTATGATTCACCAGTATTGGTATTAAACCATGCTCCTTTTCCGCAAAGTAAGGACAATGTACCTGAAGATGAGTTTGACCAATTGGAGGAAGAGGCAGACCAGGTATGCAATGGAGATGAGATGACACAGTTATTTGATGAGAATCAAATGAATGACAATGGTCCTAGAGATGAAGAAGAAGTGTACATTGAAGAAGTGCAGACCTTCCAGAGGCCTATCAAGAGGTATGATTTAAGGGAGTTGCCACACAGGCATCCACGGGCAGGCCCCTTCACTACTTCCATTCTACCAAATAATTTCAACATGCCTCCAGACCCAAATGCTAGTAACAATCCCTCCTTGCCCCTAGTTTCCAAGCAATATTTGTCCCAAGGAGGACATGCTAAGGTACCAAAGGGAAGAAATGTTGATGCAGGTAAAGAAAAGATGGCAGAGTACCTAAGGGAGACCCCCATTTATTTAAATGAAGGAAAATTGGCCATGTATGTTGTTGAAGAACTCTAAAAATTGAAGGTAAATCTATTTGCATTTGAGCGATTAAGAGTTCCATCCATTAGGAATGCAGTTTTAAGTTCTTATGATGCAAATTCTATGTTGCAAGATAAATCGGTTAGCAAGAGTGTCAACACAATATCTAGTTCTCAGCCGGCAGGAGGACAGGATTAGTTTCATGATCTAGTCCATATGCCCCTTGGAGACACTAGGAAGGAAAGGGACAAATCTCAAGTTGTTCAAGTAGATACTCCCTTAACTCTATTTCAAGGGAAAACATATACTCCCCCATTCTTGATTTTTGTTTGCGTATTTGGCAAGAATTTGCATAATTGCTTGCTGGATTTTGGTGCCTCAACCAATGCCATGCCCCTTGGTGTTTGTAGAGCTATGGGTATCACCCCTATTGATTCTAAAAAGAAAGTCACACAGCTGGATAGGACTGAAGTCAATGTTGTAGGAGAATTGAATATGATTCACCTGTAGATTGCTTCTGATCCTAGAATTCAACAAGTTGTCAATATACAAGTGGTTGACATCCCTGATGCCTATGGCCTAATCTTACTAGGGAGTTGAATGGATATGTTTCAACTGATCACTCCCATATGTGGCTTCCCTGGAAAGGGGTACCAAATCAGATTAGAATTGAACGAGAACCCATAATGAAATATATGATTACAGAGTATCAAAAAGCCTCTGCTGAAATTCTGGTGTCAGAAGTAAGTATGGGTAGTTACATGCTTTCTGCTCCCTTTGAAGAACTATATTTGGAGGAGGTCCTCATGTTGCATACAGTGTCTCATGGCCTCATGATAGAGTCTAGTGGTGTTGAAGCCCTAGTGGACCCAAGTAAGGACAATGGTGAACCAGCTGAAAGTAATAATGATCCAGAGGATAATCAGCTGGCTTTGTTAGACAGTTTTCAAGAGTTCCTTCAAAAATGTATTGAAGGTCAGATTCAGTTACGAAGAAGAATGAACTTTGAAGAGTTACTTTTTCCCAATTGGTGTAGGGTACATAACACTTCATATTCAGAATTGAACTGTTGCTTATGCCAAGTTGCAGTAAAACAAATATAGAAGTATACTAATCCTACTCCTGTGATCCCAAGCAATGTCTAAGAAGACCACAAAGGAAAAGGAGTGATGCCTTCTGAAAAGCCATCTAGCAATAACAGTGTAAGTGAGGAAGTGAATAAGTCCGCAGGTGCTTGCTATTGGATGTTAAGATTCGATGGCTCTAAATCAAAACAAGGAGCTGGGGCAGGATTTGAGCTGATCATCCCAAAAGGTAAGACATTTTTTGCTGCTCATAGACTTCAGTTTCATTGTACAAATAATGTAGTCAAGTATGAAGCCTTAGTTCATGGATTGTTGATGGCCTTGAAGAAGAAGGTTAAGATCTTTCAAGTGTATGGAGATTCTAAGTTAGTAGTCAAGCAAGTTAGAAGGCAGTACTCCTACCATGACAGAAGAATGACTAACTATAGACATTGAGTATGGGACCTTATTGAAGGATTTGATGCTTTCAACATTCAGCTGATTCCACGAAATAGAAACCAGACAGCTGATTTCTTGGCCCAGGAAGCTAGCACTCTACAGCCTCTATCTCTTTCTGGGTTGAAGAAGTTTACAGTGGAACTGACCCCAGTGCCCCCAGTCCCTGATAATGTTACTAGCTTTCAAGTGTTTGAAGATGATAAACATATTCTAGACTTTATCACAAACACAAATATTTTTTATTTTCATATCATTGATGAAATTGAGCCTCAAGAGGCAGAGATGGACTTGGAATGGGTAATCAACCTGAATACCAACACAATCCCCAGGGGAATGGTGTGGCCAGAGAGAATATTTTATCTGGACAAGATCAAAGACCAGGATCAAGACACTAGGAAAGAGTCCATTAGTGGACAATGTGACAAGTATAATGTGGGATCCCAGGAGGATGTAAAAAATGTTCTTATTGGAAAAGTATGCACCCTAGAGGAAAGACGGGGAATCATTGATGCATTGCACAAATATCTAGATGTGATAGCCTGAAGTTTTGAGGACTTGAAAACTTATGGTACATCAGTCATAACTCATACTATCCCTCTTAATCTAGGAGTGAAACCTTTCAAATAGAGGCAGAGGCATATTAATACTCTACTGGAACCTATAATTCAAAAGGAAGTACATAAACTATTGTCTAAGAGAATCATATTTCTAGTTAGACACTCTACTTGGGTTGCAAACCTGGTTCCTATACAAAAGAAAAATGGTGAAATCAGATTGTGTGTAGATTTCAAGAACCTGAACCGAGCATCAGAGAAAGAAAATTATTCAGTGCCCTCACTAGATGAAGTACTCCAAATTGTCAACGGATCTCAGATGATGTCTTTTCTGGATGGTTACTTAGGATATAACTAGGTCATAGTACAATATGAGGATAGACATAAGACTGCTTTCACCACTAAGTGGGGCACTTTTGCTTATAGAAGAATGTCTTTTGGCTTGATTAATGTTGGAGCTACATTCCAGAGAGCAATGGACATATCCTTTAAAGATATAATTGGGAAGTGCATAATCATCTACATGGATGACCTGATGGTATTTTCAAAGAACATAGGTGACCATATCTCATATTTGTGCAAAGTTTTCTAGAAATGCAGAGAGTTTGGGATATCCCTCAACCTAAAGAAATGCATCTTTGGAGTAACAGAGGGTAAGTTACTAGGGAATATTATCTCTAAAAAGGGGATTGAAATTGATCCAGAATGAATAGAGGCTATTCTAAAGATCCCACCACCCACTAGTAAAAGGGAAATGAAGTCGTTCTTTGGCAAGATCAACTTTGTCAGGAAGTTCATCATTGGGTTTGCAGAGATAGTCAAGCCACTGAATGCAATGTTGAAGCAAGAGGCCAAGGTGGAATGGAATGCAGAAGCAAAAGAAGCATTCATAGAGATAAAAAGAGCTATTGTTGAAGCCCCAGTTTTAGTAAGTCCCGATTATGCCAAACCATTCTACATATATTCATTTGCTTCTTACCACTCCTGTGCTGCTATATTAACTCAAAAATCTGACCAAGGCAATGAACACCCCATAGCATTCATAAGCACACCATTAAAGGATGTAGAACTAAGGTACCCAAATGTGGAGAAGCAGGCTTATGCCTTAGTCAGGGCAATCAAAAAATTCAGACACTACATCCTCAGAAATAAGATCTTTGCTATAGTTCTTGATCCTGCAGTCAAACTGCTCTTGATACAGAATGAACTGGGAGAACGAAGAGCCAAGTGGGTAACTATGCTACAGGAGTATGATATGGAGATTCAGCCCATGAAGATGGTAAGAGGACAGGGGCTCACAAAGACAATGGCAGAGACAAGCCCTGATCTTACAGCTCAGGCTTATACTTTAGAGGAGGTTTCTCCTGGAGAGTGGTATGATGATGTTGTTCATTATCTCCTGACCCAGAGGTGCCCTAACCATCTCAATCTAGTAAAAAGAAGGGTGTTGCGCTTGAAGAGTGACAACTTCATGTTAAAAGGGGTTTTTTTATACAAAAAAAATCATGAGGGGGTGTACTTAAGGTGCCTAGGAAGGGCAGAATCTAAAAGAATGATGTTGGAATTCCATGACAGATATGGTACAAGCCATGGGTCAGCACCATCTACAGCAAACCAGATTCTCAGAGCTGGTTACTACTGGCCTACATTGTTCAAAGACACCCACAGTCATGTCAGGACATGCCATGTATGTCAGACAACGGCCACCAAAGAGAAGTATCCAGCGCTCCCACTTCAACCGGTCATCGAGGTAAAACCTTTTGCTCAATGGGGAATGGACTTCATTGGCCCCATCAATCTGCCCTCCTCCGCTGGTCACAGGTATATTCTCACCATTATTGATTATTTTACATGATGGATAGAGGCTCTTACTTGAATCTGGTATTCTTAATCGTTTTGGATGTCCTATGTCTCTAGTTTGTGACAATGGTCCTACGTTTTCATCGTTAAAGTTTTCTAACTGGGCTTTTGATCATGGGATCATTATTAAATTTGCATCCAATTACTATCTGTAGGGTAATGGGTTGGTTGAATCCTCTAATAAGAATCTTCTAACTATCATCCGCAAGTTATTAAGAAGGAACCCTAGAGACTGGTATACCCAACTCAGATTTTCTCTTTGGGCAGATTCTACAAGACATAAAGCCTCCATAGGGATGTCACCCTATCACCTAGTTTATAGATTAGAACCTGTTTTTCCCATACAATTGAAAATTCCTACCCTTTAGTTCATTAATGATTACTATGATGAGGGAGATAGACGTGAGGCAAGGCTTGCTGAACTATTGCACCTTGAAGAAAAGAGGTATGAAGCCCTCAAGAACTTTGCTAAGAATCAAGGGGTCATCAAGAGATGGTTTGATAAGAGAGCAAAGGTTAAAGCTTTTAGGATTTCTGACTTGGTTCTTTCCTGGGATAAAGCCCATGACCGTAAGGGAAAGCATGAAAAATTTGATAAACTTTGGCTTAGTCCTTACCAGATCTCAGAAATCTTGGGAGATAATGCTTTCCAATTGAAAAATCTCACTAGAGAGGATATCCCACTGCCTGTCAATGGGCAGTATTTGAAGCATTATTTTCAGTCTTGAGTTGTTTTCAGCTTTGGTCTTGTATATAATTAGATTATGGTTTTCCTTTCTACTTTTTTTTTTGTTTTGGTTAGTGTAGGTTTCTTTTGGTTTGTTTTTCTTTTGCTCTGCTCTTGCTTTAGGGGTTTCTCTACTTTCGCCTGGATGTGTTGCACCTACATGGAAAATCTACCTTCTCTAGAATTGTTCTAAGTATCTCTTTGGATGAACTTTAGTCTTGCATCTTGAAAGGATGGTTGAAATCTTTGCTTTTTCCAACAGTTTTAATGTCGGATCTATAGAAGATTGAGTCACTGGTGTGGATTTGAATTTGAAGTGCTCTAAAAATTTTATATCCATCATATATCTTAAGAATCCTGATGTCACTATAGGAACCCTTGTAAAGTCTTGTCAAGTGAAAAATCCTATTTCTGCTTCAGTGCCACTGTGGTTCTCAGCCCTGAGTGTGAACTTCATTGTTCACAAGTTGAAATGAAAATGACATATAAAGAATATCAAAAGAAATAAAAGTGAAATATTGAATATCAAAAGAATAAATTCAACTTATCAGGGGTACCTGAATATCTCTACCGGGGCTATGGATGCCTGGCTGGCAGTAGAGCTATGTTCAAGAGAGTCACAGCGATAACCTCGTTGGGGCTATGGATGCTTGACTAGTAGCGAGGCCCTATCCAGGTTGCTTTTGAAGTTAGAATCCTTACGTATCCTAACTTGACTGAACTTGGTCCCTGTAGTAACTTAAGGAGGGAAATGAACTCATGTGCACACACTTAGATCTTAGTTTATGGAGGATTTGATCTATCCTTTGGTTCTTATTCTTTAAATCTTGCATTTTGACTTGTTTTTTTGATGGTGAGATTGAAACCAGAGATTCTGGATTCTTGATTCCTATTCATCATCAAATGCTCTAGAGCATTTTCCCAGCAGAAGTTGCCATTTGTTGTGCAATTTTTTCACACACACGCCCCACTGTAAGCAGGGACCCTCTTTCACTTCGGTTTGGTGTTTTGGCCCTTTCTTTTTGAGGTTTTTGTATTACTTGGGCACATGATTAATTGTTTATTTTTATTGCCTAAGTGTTTCCAGGTTATCCATTGAAAATCTTGAGTTCTAGATGAATTTCAAGCTTTTTCTCGGATTCGGGATTTTCCACCCTGGTCAGATTTTCCCCAATCCTACTTGGATTCCGGCTGGACCCTTGTCGATCGAGGATTTTGGGTCTTCATGGATTTCCCCGTGAGATGGATTTTTTTGGATTCCACCCTATCGTCAGCTTCCCAAGTTTTCTGATTGACCTATTGATTGCATTAATGGCTTCATACGTGCTCTGAGAAATGTATTTAACTTGATTCTGAGATCTTTTGCGCCATTATGTTCACTATTTTCCATCATTTGAGCTGAGAAATGCTTTCTTGCAAGTATTTGGTTGGGATTTTGGGGACATTTGGCTTTGACTTGATTGATTTGGTGGTGATTTCTTGTGCATTATCGCCTGTGTTCATTATGGACACCCTTGAGCTTCACGTTTGCTACTTCTAAGACCAATTCCTACTTTATAATGGTATGTGTCTAATTGCTCTACTTTGAATTCAATTATGAATGGCTTGTGGGATTTGAATTCCTATGTATTTGTTTATTGCATGCTAGGGTTGTTCGGTATTGCATCCTTTTTCATCTCCCATGCGAGTTTTGAGTTCATGTGTCCATCTACATTTTAATGAATCTTGCCTAAGAGTAATTAGTAAACCCTAGTGATGACTGAATAGTGAAACAACTAAATTCTAAGCTTGCCTGTGTGCTAATGGCGGATAAATCAGGTTCGAACCTAGGGCAATGCCATATCAGGTGATTTCATCTTAGGATTGACCTAGAATGCAAAGAAAATTCATGAGAGGTCCATCCCCGACTTGCCCTAAGTTAAAATTTTCAAAATCCTTAGTTGGTTCAGTGTCTGGATGAAATCAGGACTCTTTGTCCTTTCTAGATTCCCTTCGCTATGACCATTTGAGATCACTGAGATATCATATCGACCACCTTGAGGTTCACCGAAGTGGTCTTCCTAGGTTCATGTTGGATCGCCGTGACACTATCATTTTTACACTGATGAAATCCTTCATGCATATCAGTTGGCAAGACCTTTACTTTCACTGAGATCTCACCTCGCGAGATGTCTCATCAACATGCATGCTCATAGTCACTGTCGACAAGACAAACCTCATCGCCAAGAGCTCATAGCGGGCTCCTTTCATCTTGCCAATCTTCCGTAAGTTTGCTAAGACCTCTCCCTTTCAACAAGACCTTTCACCAAATGTATCCTACTCTTGTTGAGTAACCTTCTGTTGGGGAGACATTCGTGCTTCGCTGAGACCTTACCGTGAGCTCCCTACTCTTGCAAAAATATTTTCTTTCAGCGAGACTCCTAATGATCGCTAGGACTTCATAGTGAAACTTTTCTCTTGGCGAGCCCTGATCTTCTGTCGGGGTGATTTCTTAATGTCGGAAAGAGGTTATGCCGATGGAACTCTTCATCAACGAGACATAACGTAGTCACTGGGACCTCTAGCCGAACTCAAACGCTTCACTGAAAGTCCTCCCAAGTCCATATGTTCACTATGACTGTATCTTTCTCACACCAAAGGTCTCTCATGTTCTATAGCTAATCAACGAGACCAAGAGAAGTCACTGAGACCTTACCCCGACTACCCACTGGTCACATCGAGATGTTCCTCATTGACATTTGGCAAGACTCTGTAAGTTCGTTGGGACATCATATAGATAAAATTTAGTCTGGCTGAAGTGATCACTTAAACTATGATGGTTGGTGAGACAAGGGTGATTCGCTATGACTTTATACTGAAGAAAGTCTCTCATTGACATGACTTTCATATTTGCTTTTGACGAGACGTGCCCCATTTAGCGTGACTTCTTTCCGAATGAAAGTTGTTTGGCCGAAGTACTTGCCTTTGCACCGTTTAGTCCAAAATTGTGCCTTAACCACATATTTCTGTCGAGTCTGGATTTCTCCAAAATCTGTCATCCCTCTAATTTCCCGAAAATACTCTTGGCTCATTCTTCGTGGAAATCCATCTATGGCGGATTTTCCCAAAAGTTGATGAAACGTAAAGAAACATGAAATAATTGGATTCATTTACAATTTACGATGCATTTGATGATTATTCCATGCCATACTTGGATCTCTCATGTGATTTATTGATTAAAAATGATAAGGTTTGATGGTTAAGTAGGTGTTCCTTCATTTTTTTGTTGGAATCCAATCAGTCTGGAATTTCCCAAAATTCCTCTCTGGGTCAAATTCTGCAAATGGTCTTGAAACCTGAAATTTGTTGTGGTAATTTTATATGAATTTGAATAACACCTTGACTATGTGAGGTGCATTCTAATGGTGTTTTAATGGATTAACCTTGCTCTCCTGTGGTTTTTACTATGATTTTCATGTTGAGTGTAGGCTAAATCAAGCAAAGTAGCAACTGGTTCCTCATTGTCTAATGCAAAGAGGATCAAGCTAGACATTAAGAGCAAGGTCCCTGACAGTAAGATCAGTTATGTTTGGTTAGAAGTCACTGATACAAATGTTGGCCTCTGGGACTATGAAGAATTTAAAGAAAGAATGGCGGCTGAGAATCCTTTTTTGGTGACTAGAAGGATGATGGAGTCGGGATTTTCACATGTTGTTGGTTTCCCTTCTATGGTGCAATGCTATGAGTTGGTCCTTGAGTGTGCCAGGCACTATGATCAGGACACGCAAAGGATTATTGGTCCTCAAGGGAGAGTTGTTGCAAATCTCAACACAGTCTCCATTGCCCAAACCTTTGACATGCTAGACCGGTCTCATGTGGTGGGATTCACCATTGAGGTAGCTCAGGAGTTCTACGATGACTAGACTATGAAGTCATAGCAGCTAATCAACTCCTGGCTGGAGAAGCCCAAGTCCCACTATTCCAAGTTCCCTAAGTAGTTGTATAGAGAAAAATTCAAGGAGTACTATGATGCCATCACCTTTCTTAGTAGGGTGCTTGGATTGAAGAGTGTTGGTACATTTGAGAATTGGATGTGCCATGCGATTGTGAGGATGGAACAAGAAAAGATTAACTACCATTGGGCAGGGGTCATCAGCCAAGTAATTCACAAATAATTGTCCATTGCGTTGCAGACAAAGACCTTCACAATGACCTCCTATCTGGTCTATGCGCTGGCTAGATTCCATCCCTACAGAGGATTAGATACAAAAGGAATTTTCGGACAAGATATCATCTATGAAGTTTACCCTCAGTTGTATCTAGGAAGCTCGGACTATAGGAGGGAAAATGAAGCATTTACCATGCATGTTACTAGAATGCTTCAGGAAGTAGGGCATGTAAGAATTTCAGATCAGGCCAAGGAGCTCATCAAGAAGTACGAAGCGTGGTTCATCTAGTTCCCAACCTTCTCCTACATTCGGATTGACGGCTGTCAAAGGGCCCCATACAGGCTTCTAAGGTATCCCACTGATCACATCATATTGTTGGAAGTCACTAGGTAGACTTGTGATTTTGATGCCATTGTCAAGAAGGACAAAAACAAGACAGGATTTGGTGGGGATTTTCCCCTAAGGATTGGCACTGGAGAGGTATGTCCTTCCATTGGTTCTGCCCAAGATTCAGAAGAAGAATTGAGTGCTCTTGGTTTGTCTTTCCACTCCAAGAGATCCAGATTTGACATCACAGGGGAAGCTCAAAAGAAGGCCAGTAGAGACTACAGCCATAAGGTTGATTTAGAGGACTACTGGTTCAATTATGGTGATGAATATGAGGTCAGAAAGAAGAAATTATCCCGGCGTCTAGTTGATGCAGTCTGATTATACAATGTAAGGGTAGTGCTTGATCAATTGGAGGATGATGGGAGCTTAATTCAGGATCATGCCTATGAGGCAGTAAAAGATAGACTAATTGGCGATATAGACTGGTTAGAGGAGGAGCAAACAGAACAGAAGCAACTTATGGATCCAGTTCTCAAGGTTACCAAGATGTGGCTCAAACACACTATGTGGGAGCTAGAAAATAAAGTTTTAAAATGAACATATGCCCTGATGGGGGACTTAGATTCTCATTCTACTTCTGATGAATCCACCAAGCAGGATCCAAAAGGCAAGAGCAAACTGGACTCTCCTGTCAGAAGTAAATCTAAAGGTGTACAAGAAACAGAGGTCTAGGAAACAAAAAAACAGAGGAGGCCAAAGGCCAAGAAGAGGACAAGGACTAAGAGGTCTGAGTAGAATCCTGAGGCTGATGCTCTTGTGCCTAAGAGGAAAAGAATTGTCAAATTGACAGAGAAGGCTAGCTCCAGGATTGGGGAGGAAGAAGTTTCTGCACCAATGATAAATGTTGAAAGCTCAGAGGAGAAGGCCAAAGTGTATTCAAGGAAGTCTAGGACTCCTTCTCCCAGGGACAGTGTACCTAAGGCTGACCTACCTCTGGTGGCTTCTCATGAGGATCAGCATAATGATGTGCCTCCCACTCACGAAGCTCAAAGTGAACCTGGTGAGACAAAATAAGTTGATGAAGGCCCAAATACTGAAGGAGAGGAATTGCATGAGGGGGAACTCTACAATGCAGAGGTAGAAATTGAAAAAGAAATGCAATCTCCCTTGCTTACATATGCAAAGTCACCAGTCACAAATGAGGTAGTTGAATCTCCTCCAAGGGAAGAAGAAGCATAAATGGTTCTCTCACCTACACATGAAGAGGGGCATGTTGAAGAAGAAGAGAGGAATAAAGATGAAGCTCCTGAGAAACAAAATTTGGAAGAGGAGGAACCTAAGGGTCAATAAGTAGAGGAAAAACAAGCCAAAGTGCAATTGGAGCCCACTGTTCCAGAGTGGCTGAATAGAGAGATAAAAAGAAAGCAAGTGGTTATGGAAGATAGTCCACCAAATTGGGATACACTACTAGCCAAAATTGGGAAAAATAAAGGTAAGAAGAAGGCTAGGGTGATCTTGAGAATTGAAAGAGATGAAACTCATGATCGGGTTATTCATATTGCTACCCTTGCTCCAGAAAAAAACAACGATGATGTGGTTGGAAAGGATTACCACGTTCAGACCTTCAATCTAGGACCTACATTTGTGGAGTAGGATATTGAGGATTACGAGGGCTCTAGTGCAGTTATTGTGGGTAGATTGAGGGAAGAAATGAAGACCAAGTAGGAACTAAAGAAATAAAATGAGAATCTCAGGAAGTGCTTGGAGGAATTAATGAAACCACCGCAGGCCATTAATCCTTCTTCCTCTGCTACCAATCCTCTGCCTCAGGAGACCATAAATGAGCTAGAAAAGATGAAATCCTCCACTGTTGCCACTGTGAATTGGTTGAAAGGGGTGTAGGTAAAAGGTGATGAATCTATTAGGGAGATCTTGTCAATAGGAAAGGATGCTATCATGGCGACTGAGTGGTTGAAGGCTATGTTAGCACAAGATAAGGAGGATACGGACCTCCTTCTATAGAAAACAAGGACTCTAATGGAATACACCCAGGATAGATTGGTGAGTGACGGGATCCTTCTTCTAGAGCTACCAAGCCATGGGAGTGGTTTGAAGTGTTGCAAATTAGGCAGAAGGTGTTGAAAAGGATTTACAAACAAAGGAAGCAGATTGATGACACCCTAACTGGGGTTTACAATGGTTCCATTGCCTTCTTTGAAATCATGATGGGAAGAAGAAAGATCGCGACCAAGTACTTGAGCCTGGAACAGTTGAGAGAGTGGTGGCATGATGTGTATGCACCACTTGATGATGGTTCTGTTTCTGATCACCAACTGGATGATGTGGCCACCTACCTCAAAGTTATTGATAAGCATGTGACATATAAGGTAGATTGGGATAGGTCAGTCAAACACTCAAGGGACAAGATTGCATCCATTGAGAGGCAACTTAGGGTTCCGCCAGTACCACCTATAGCCGACTTGGATGTAGCGTTCTTGAAGCTACATGAATAATTAGATCGGAGCAGGGATAATAGGGAAGAGAGCTAATGATGGGCTGTGGCACGATTTGTGCTTCCCTATTATCTTCCCGCACGTCGTCTGAGCCGCATTGCAAATCCCAAGCTGACTTCGATGGAATGTGCATTTATTGCTTATTTGACCCATTTGGAAGACTCTTTTGGCTGGGTTGTTGTGCTGAGTTATTGCTGCGAAACCCTTGCCTGGCCAACGGATTTTGGGGATTTCTATATATTGGGCATGTCACCTCATTTGTAAGGGGTTAGAATAGTTAGAAATAGTTAGAAGGTTAGAATTTGTAACTAGAACATAGAGCAGAGCTAGTTAGAAGTAGAGTAAGTTAGCAAGTAGGAATTCTCAAGCAAATGTTGTAACAAAAAGCTAGAATTGTTGCTACTATGGATAATTCAAATGTAGATAATGACATTGTGATTTGGTGCCATACTTGTGTTCTTTTGTCTTGCATGGTTCTTTTTATTCTATCTTTAAAATTGCTTTGAGAAGTTTAATGTTTAGACTAGATTTGGGTTTAATAATGTTTGTGATTTAATACTTGAATGTTGCAGCAATCCTTGAGTCCATACTTTTCGCAACCAATTGATTATTAGTTGCTTTGCAAAGTTAGCTTGGACTAGATATCCCATGTGCTTATGTTCAGTTGTGAGGATTTTTTCATTTTAACTTTAATAGGGTTATTTGAATGAATGTTTACGATTTGAAAATCTTAACACCTCAGAAGATTGCACTATTTTTTGTGAGATTGTAGATTTATCTTGGTCAAGTAGAAATCAATTTTTGAAGGATTGGTCCATTTCGAGTGTTGGTTACTCTCATCGTTAATCTTAGGTTTAGTATTAAGTTTAGGAATCTCTTGGAAACCCTTATCATTTTTCTATTTCTTTGATTATTGGGTTAGATCTAGGATTGAAGCATTCATCAGATTGTTAGATCTGATAAAATTAATTCAGCATTTTGCTCGTAGTAAGGTCCCATTGTGATTACCAGCATTTTCACAAGTCGTTATTGAGTTATTTATGCACTGTCAAGACCTAACATTAGAGACCTTGGGGTTATCTCTTGAGGCTTGCCGATAGAGATTTACCTTTCAAGAGAGATAGGATATCATATTTTTTCTGGCTGTTATTGTGCAGAAAACATGATCAACAAGGCTCATGGTGGAAAGACTAGTGGATAGTCATATGGAGGTCAAAATGAAGATCAATAGAAGGGTTAAGGATCTAGTAGTAGCCAAAACTAGAAAGGAAATATCATATAGAATCCTTGTGATCAAAATAATGGAGACCAAAGAGGAAGAGGAAGATCTAGTCAAGGACTGAGAAGAGGAAGCTTTCATGAAACTTGTTTCTAGTGTAGAGAAGAAGGAAATAAAGACTATGAGTTTTCTCAACATCAAGGAAGGACAAATAGAAGACCTACGGGTAATGCATGAGTTGTAGATGTAGATGAAGATGTTAAGTTTTCACATTTCAAGGATGTAGAAAGAGGAGAGGTTCTTGTTACCAGGATAGCCATGTTGAATGAGGAGAAAGAACCAACTCAAAGGAAAATAAAAAATCACACCAAATGTAAGTGAAGCTAAAGTTTGCAATGTTATTATTGATGGAGGTAGTACTAACAACCTTTTTTTAGAAGAGATGGTTAGTAAGTTGCGATTGGAGAGAAGAAGGCATCTAAATCCATACTAGATTGCTTGGTTGTTTAAGGAACATAAATATTTGGTAAATGAACAATTCCTAGTAAAGTTCAAGATTGGAAATTACTATTGAAATTTAACAAAATAGGGCTTATCAAAATGAATCAACAAGATGATTAACCACACTTTCTTGTTGTTTCATTCAATTATGCATAGAAGAACATCAAAAAACAAACCTAATTGATATAACAGTAAAAAGGTAGGTTTTAAGATGGTAAAATGCTATGTACCTAATGGAATAAGTGCTTTTTCAGGCCTCACTGAGGACTCATTCGCCCAGTGGTGAACGGGTCCCTACTATGGTTCTTTGGGTTCTTCAATTTTTTCACTCCTAGATCCTAGGTGTTCAACACCTAAAAGTCAAAAATAAATTTTCTAGCTTAGTTTATGTGATCTTGCAAGAAAGATGACAACTTTTACAACTTTGTAACTTTGACAACTCTTGTCAATTGTATTCTTTGGTTGATCTTCAACCTAAAATTTTCAATCACACGTCAAAGAAGAAGAAAAATGTTGTTTGTTAGGGAATAAGGGTTTTCCTTGGTCAAAGCCCATTTTGGTAATTAAATCTTATGATGAAATAATGAAACATGAAGGAGGAAACATGAAACAATGATACCTTGGATGAAATCTTGGATGAAAAATCAACAATCTAGCATGAAGTGACTTTAAGGGATGTAGATCCTAATCTTGAACTTTGATATGAAAAAATGCTTGAATAGGATCTCCAATGCTATATCAACACATTAGCACAACAACATGCATGATGCACTATGCCTTTAACATGATGATATGACCTTTGATTGCTTCAATAATCTACTCTTGAATTCCTTAGAAATTATCTTGAATTCTCTTGCAAATGCTCTCTTGAATGCTCTTAAGATAACTTGATTTTTTTAGGATTGCTTAGATGAAACTATGCGAAATAACCTTATATTTATACTTAAGATTAAATCCAAAAATTCAAATAACATAGGCCGATATCAGATCTAGGATTTGAAATAATCAAAATACCACCAAAAACATATCCCAAGGGGGGTTTCCTAAGTTAGTAAGGACCCATTTTCCATAGGGTGAATGGGTCCTAGCATACCTAACTAGGACACATTTTAGGGGATGTGAAATGCCATGTCAAAAGGGGGTCCTAGGACCTAGTGAGTGTTGCAAGAATGGAAAGATTGAAGGTGTTGTCATTGATGTGAACTAGTCGGTTGGTTATCCACTCGTTGTTGTTGACTGTATATGTCGAGGATATTGAGAAAATTGTAATAAAGATATGTTGCGGGTGTTCAATGGTTGCTCTAGGTTTTGTTCTGGATTTTTTTCCTATGGTTGTTACAAGGTGCTATATTCAAATTGTTGGTTGTTGGTTCATTGTATAGTGCAAGTTATGTTCAATAGTTGTGAAGTGTGGTTTCCAATGTTTTTGGTTGAGGTCCAGGAGAAATGTTGTTGGTCCAGATTTCTCTTTGATGAAGTCTTATGACTTATGGTTCTAAATTTGAGTTTCCCTAATTGTATTGAAGTAAATTTTGGCATTTCAAAAGTTTGTGCTTAATGGTTCTATGTGTTTTACAGTACTTTGGATGACCTTGTGTGAAATACTACTTTCATGAATGATGAAGTGTGTTAGATCTATTTGAGTCCCTATGAAGTGTGTGTTTTGGTTTCCCTCATTCTAATTCCACCCTAGGATAGATTTGGATAGCCAAATTTGGATATGTTTCAAAGTTGAAGATGGTATAAATACAATATGAGTTAGTAATGGAAAATATACAAGAGCGAAGAAGAAACATGATAAGAGAAAAGAGAAAGTGTAGTTTGGTGCAACATTGATTCTATTCAATAAGTGTGTGTTGAGAGCGTGGAAGATCAGTGTAAAGCTTAGTGTTATTTTCTGGATGTAGTGAGAAGAAGGTGAAATCTATCATTCATGTAAGTTGATTGAGTGATTGTGGTGGAATTCTTTTTTGCATTGGGATTGTAATCTCTCTATAACAATTCTTCTTTGTCTTCTTTGTATCTCTATGGTAGTGATGCCTTTAGCTTGTAGCCCTATTGGACAGTGAGTCCCTATTATGGATAGTGAGCCCTTGTTCTAGATAGTGAGTCCTTATTTTAGGTAGTGAGCATCTTTGTAATATTTTTTGATATTCTCTATAGAGTGAGTTAATCCTCATTCTGATTTTTCACTCATTAGGTTTTCCACATAACTCTGGTGTTATTTTTTTATGTGTTGGATTTGAGTTTCTACATTGTCATTTGATGATAAATCATTTAAGCAGTATTAAGTGTTAGTTCTAGTGATTGAATTAAAGGTTTAATTTGGTGACAACTGATGCACCCCCCTCTTAGTTGTCCTATTCAACAATTGGTATCAAAGCAAGGTTCCTTGGTGAAGATATTAACCACTTGAGGAAGGCTTGGGATGGCTGGTAAAATGGTTTTTGATTATCTGAGGTTTGATGGAACTAAATATGGTATCTAGAAAGTATTGATGGAAGAATATCTAGAGTATTGTGGATATGATGTGGAGAAAGCTTACAAAAATACTTACACTCCTCCTGCTAATGGTTCAAGTACACCTGAAGAGATCAAAGAACATGAAGTGAACAATAAAGTGAATTTCATGTTGAAGAATAGTTTGGTACATTTCAAGTTGATTAAGGTTCAAAATTTGAAAATGACTAAGGAAGTTTGGGATGCTTTTGAAAGAGTGCATGATGGTGATGAAAGAGTTAAAGAGGAAAAATTATAGAATTTGGAAACATAGTTTGACCTTCTACATATGTATGAAGATGAAAATATTAAAGCTTATGTATAGAGATTGGATTAGATAGTGTTCAGAATGAGAGGACTTGGTGCTACTATAGATGAAACAAGGATTGTAAGGAAGATTCTCAAAAATCTTCCCAATGCTTACAATGAGAAGGTGGGTTCTATTCAGAAAAATATAGATTATAATACCTATACTAAGGATTATTTTTTGGGATTTTTGACATCATATGAGATAAGGAAGTTGAGTCTAAGGAATGGGTGCAAATTAGAGACTGCTTTTAAAGCTACAAAATCTAAAGATATAGATGAAGAAAAATTTGATGAAATAGAAGCTAACTTTGTAAGAAGAATGAGGAAAGGATCCGATAAGTATGAAGGTAATTTTCCATTTAAGTGCTTTAGTTGTGGAGAAATAGGTCATTATGTTGCGAACTTTCCATAAAGAGGTAAAAGAAATAAACAAAGATATGAGAAAGAAAAGAAAGGAAAGAATATTAAAAGAGCTTATTATGTGAATGAAAACACTAGTATATCTAATGAGGATTCAAAATATGAATATCATGATGACAATGAATGCCCGTTCTTGGTGATTAAGGATGAACCTAGTTCTACTAATTCTTTAAGACAGGTAAAAGAAAGCCCTTTAGAGAAGGTGAAAATGAAGGTATGGTTATCTTTTCCCTACATGTTAAACAATAAAATAACTTTTGGGTAGTCAAAAGTGGTTGTTCACATCACATGATTGGTGATAAAAGTAAGTTTATTAAGCTTGAAAAATATGATGGAGGCTTGGTTATATTTGGAGATGATATTGGTGCTAAAATCTATGGGATAGGCTCAATAAGTTTTGATGGCAAGCATCATACTGATGATGTCTACTATATTAAGGAATAATTTGTGGTGTAGGATCACCTTATACTTTTATGTCTCCATCAAAAAAATTGTTAAAATTTGAATACTCAAAAGAAAAGTCATTGTAAATAGGTTCTAGGAGGACAAAATGCCAAGAGTGCAAAAATGTCATGTTGGAAAAAGCAAGCAATTGCAAAAAAGAATGCAAAAATAAGGCGAAGAGTCATTCGGAGATTCATTCCAATGTATTTGAATCCCTAATATATTTCTAGGTTATTATGTTTCTAAAGTTTTCAATTGTTGTCAAAATTGTGAAAAGGAAAAAATTAGAAAAATGTATAAAAATCATGGAATACCAAAGGTCATAAGGTAGTTTAGGTAGTTTCATTCGATAAAGTTGGAAAGCATTTATAAAGGCATTGTAACTCTTTGCTAAGATAGGGGATGTTGTATAGACATGTAATGAATTGGAGGAAATGAATTTTTTTTTGAATAAAATCTTTTTTTTCCAGAAATTACTGAAATTAGTTGCCTTCAGACCTTTGTACGGATTTGTACAGGAATGGAGGCTCATGTGGATGTCTGTAAATGATGTATTAATAAATCCCCCTCCTTTTCCATTTTATTTCATGCATTTTTGATCAATTTTGAAGCAGTTATTATATTTTTTCTAAAATTTGTTGAAACCCCTATTAGGGTAAACAGAGGAAAAGAAAATTAAGCTTATTTCATTCCAACCAATTAAAATATCTTATTTTTGGTATAAATAATCTTGGATGCATGTATCTTTGTTGTCCCAATGTTTTAGGATCAAGATGTTAAGGGTGATATGCAAATGGTAATGTTTTGGACTGTCTCAATCTAAAAATCACAATTTGGGAGCAGTCACTGGTGGTTGTAACCTATGGTTTGTAAAAAAGTTTAATGAAATGAACATCTAATAGATTTTTAAGCTTTAACAGATCAATATTGATGTGTTTCAAGTATTTTTTAGGAGAATTTGATGTTGGACTTATTTTATTCAATAAGCCCTAGATTTTGACTGGCCTAATTAGGCCTATTGTGCAACAATACAATCCTAATTTGATCACTATTCTTCAAAGTAACATATGATGGATTTTAGATATGTTTTAATACACTAAAATGGGAATTCAAAATGCTAAGTACATTCTATATACATCTAAAATTTACCACTTCTATATGGTTGAAGGTGTCTTCTTAATCATCCATTTGTTCATTTACTTCATCCTCTTTCCTGGTATTAATTAAATCATTCATTTAATTAATATTTTGGTGTCCTACATAAGGTTTCCAAAGTATTTAATTTAATAAATACTTTCCCCCTCTTTCTTCTCTAGATTAAATAGATATATCACTTTATTTAATTTAGTCATATTACCTATTGGAATTTTAAATTTATTTTAATTCCTCACTTTCTCTCTCATTGTCATATCCCCTAACTTTTGCAAGTTGATCTCTAATCCCTCTTAACAATCTAACCATTTTTCTTACTCATAATTAATTTATGATTAAGATGTGCACACCCCTAATCATCATTAGGGTCCCATCCTCCATAATTTCCCACTTGCCTCTAATCTGTCATTAATTTGTCTAATCAAGTACTTGCACAACCTTAATCACTTAATTAGATCAACCTAATCCCCATATCATTTATGGAATGTGTCCTAAGTCAACCTTCTTAAAGACTTTCTCCTTTTGGAGAAGGCACTCCATTCCCCATGTGAATTTTTAATTCACATTTAATCCCCCTATGCATTCCTTGGAATTTAAAATTTCTTTTCTCATCCCCATGAGGATATTTGAGGAATTTTTAATTCCTCACATATCCTCTCACCCACATGGGGAAAAGGACCTCCTTTATGAGGATATCTTGTCCCAATCCCAAGGTACTATGTACTACCTCCATGTCATGTACTCTCCTTCCAACTCATGCCCACATCATCTTTCTCAAGCCACTTCACATGCCACATGCCAAGATGTGAGGGCTTGTGAGTTCTCAACTCACCATAGCCCTACATCTTGGCCTTGTTGGTTTAATCCCAACCATCCATTTCCCTAGAGAATTCCAAAATCTCTATAAATACCCCCTCTTTTCTCTCATTTTTGGAGAGATCATTTATGCTACCCAAACTCTTGCAAAATTTTCTCTTGAGCCATACTTAGCCAAATTCTCATATTTGCATCCATTTTCACTCATTTTCCATCCTCATCTCATCTCATAGCTTGCATATCTTGCCACCAAAGGAGCATATAACATCAAAGATCGAAGGGCCAACCAAAGGATTGATTCAAGACAAGGTGAATCCACTCTATTTGTTGTTTTTATTTTGTTTTGAATCCAACTAGGCTAATTTTGAGGTGTAGGGTGTTTATATTGGTTATTTGCACTCTTTTGTTTGCTGCTCATTTTCTAACAAATATTTTTTCCCTATCACATTCCTAGCACATTCGATGGGACCCACAAATGGGTCTCTTTCTTTCACATTTGCTATTTTTTTCACTTTTTGCAGGTGCAGGTTGCAGAGGGGCTAACCTGACTTGCAGATAGGCGAATTTGACCATCTAGGGGCAGACCTGACCTCTACATAGGTAGACATGACCTCGAGGGGTGGACCCAAGCTTGTCCAGGGGTGGACCTACCCTCCAGAGACCCCAAAATTTGTCTTTTTTGCAAATTTTCATAGAGTGGCGGACCTAACCTCTACACAGCCGGGCCTGACCTCTAGATAGGTGGACCTGCCCTGTAGATAGGAAAACCTGACCTAGAGAGCTTTCTTTAGAAGGTAAAATTTCACTTTTCAACACCTTTTTTGGTTATTTTAAGTGTTTCTAACCCCCTTACCTAGGAACATAGTTTAACTAGGGGTGTCAAATCAATCTTATTTTCTAAGCTTGTGGGTGAGCTATTTGATGTATCCAATCCCCTTGTGCCATTTGGCGATCCTGGGTGACGAGAAATCATAGCTTACCAAGTTTTTATGTCTCCCTTTTTCCTTTTCTTAGTGGGACCTGCTTAGGGATTTCACCACCCTAAGGGACGATTCCAACCATGCATACTAGCAAGGTATATAAAGGAAGGAGAGTGAAATTTGTACCTCAATCCAACCACATTGTAATTGGTGAAGTGTTGGGATGATGTGAAGAGTTGGTCTGAGCATCTAATATCTCGCTAAGGTTCTTGAATCACACTTATAATGGGTTGGTGTTCACAGTTTTGGTCTCACATACTGGGTGTATATCGAGGACTCCTTAACAACCATGTTCATCCTAGAATAGAAGACTGTATCAGCCATACCCTTTCTACAAATCCTAGGATTGTGTTGTCTGAATTGTCTTTTTTCTGTAATACCAGTGATTTTATGTTCAGTCATATGCTTTTTATTCATTTTTTCTTTGTTTTGGGTCCTTTTCCTTAGTATTATTTGCAAAATTCAAGTTTAAACCTCTGGATAGGTGGACCTGACCTTTGAACTAGCCTTTTTAAGCCTGTTTTGATCAAGTTTGACCAAATTTTGCTCCATAGGAAGACCTGCCCTCCTAACAGGTGGAATCGACCTCTAGACTAGTGGACCTGACCTCCAAGGGAAGACCTGGCCCATCTAGGGGTAGACCTAACCTTTGAACCAACCTTTTTAAGCCTATTTTGATCAAGTTTGACCAACTTTTTCTCCATAGGCGGACCTGCCCTCCTGACAGGTGGACCTGCCCTCCACAAGTGAACCTTCCCTCTACAGGGGCAGACTTGACCCTTGACCAATCAATTTTATCATTCGTTCGTCATTTGGGACACCCGTTTCACCATTTCACACTCCCGTTTATCCGTTCCCATCATTCATCTCCCTATTTCGAGCATTCATACACTCGTTTCGAAAGTCCATTCTCCATCCTAAACATTAATCCCCTCCATTTGAGCATCCATTCACCCATTCAGAGTCCTCATTTACCCATTTCAAACCCACATTCTAGTTATCATTTCCCCAATCACCGGTATTTCGTTAAACTTTGTTAAAGTAGTTGTCCAAATTGACCTAGGCGTTCGTCTATAATCGTCATCTATCACAACTGACTTAGGATTGCCATCCATCCTAAGTCAGTCATCCTTGTTGGCCCAATCAATCCACTTCAATCTCAAGTTGGATTCAGTGTCGTTATCATACATCCACCCTTTAGTCAATTAATCAACACCTAGCATTACCAAGGATCACTCTTTAACTCAATTTTAGATTTCAGTCATTATCATTCATCCAAATCAAATCATCATATCATCGAATCGAGGTTGACCAATTATCTACCAATCAACCCAATCTGATCTCATCAAAAAAATCCATTTTGGTCGAATCAATCATCCAAATCAATCCCATTGAACCACATCCTCATCGACTAATCCATTGGGTCAATCCTTTCATCATCATCTTGATCATCTTAGCATCTTAATCTGTCCTATCATCTTCCACGCCCGTTTAGACTCGGTCACAAACAAGTAAAATGGCTGAACAAGGAAAAAATTCCCAACCAAACATCCCTCAAGATCCAAACAACATAGCTAATGCCTCACAAGACCCCCATAATGGTGCAAACATCCCTCGAGATCCGCATAATGGTACATCTTCACAATTCAATATTGATGGTCAAAACACATCACCACTCGGGGATGAGAACATGGTCAACCAACTTGAACTTACATTTGAGGAACACTTTAGTAACCCTACCAATGTGCAAATGACTAACCACCTATTCGAGAGACATGGGGAAGAAATCTTGGTGCATCTCATTGAAAAAGGTGTCAAAATTCCAGCAGATGTTGACTTATCCAAATATAGCGGTTCCACATCTAACATACCCCAAGGTTCACAAAACACACCAGGTAGTTCATACGTCCCCAATGTTCCTCCAGTGGAAGGTTGGCATCAATCTAAATTCTGCAATGTTGTTATGTATCACATTAACAATTCCCCACACCCCACAATCTCAGTCATGGGAGTTCCTCAAGTAGCTAATCCCAACGATCCCTTTGCCTTTGGCATCCCACAAAACATTTTGCAACCACCACCACTAATGCTAACGACACCACCCCTTTCGAATCCACCTCATGTCAGCATTGGGGGCATCCCTTTTACTGCATTTCCTCCACCTCCTAGGGCTATAAACCTACCATTGCCTTCGTACGCATCTCCACAACCTCCCTAATCTAACCTACCACCTCCATTACTGCCACAAGGTACATCCCAACCAAATGTTCCCTTTGGTACCCAACAACCTCCTTTGCAAAACACCCCTACGTTATCTCAGCCGCCCCAACAACAACAACTGGCATATAATCCTTCATTCTCTTCACAACAAGCACCACACCAATCACAAAGCAATCCGTCCTGACCTACCATTCAAACCATATCTTTGTTCCTTGTATCCATTCTATGTTTGCGAGCTCAAACACAATACAACATCCCATCTTAGCCCACACAACATCTCACATCACATTAGCAACCACCCCAACATTATTATTACCATAACCAATAGCAGTCCCAACAACAACCACCCTATGTGGCCTCCCAACAGTTGTAGCAATACCCTTACTATCAGCAAGTCAATCCACAACATCAAATCCAAGCTCCTCAATACCCTACCTCACATTTCTATCAAACAAATCCATACTATACCTCACAACAACAACCCTCGTATCAACAAAATCCCTTGGCATACTAGTAAGGGATGTCATCATCTCACTACCAAAATCCATACCTCAACATTCTGACACTCTCTCAACAAGATCCTTCATCGTCCTACCATCCATATCCATCTAACCCTCCTTTGGCTCTTATGCCACCAGTCAACTTGGATCTATTAGAAATCAAAGCTGCTTTGAAAGATATTCAAGCTGGGACTAGAAAACAATCATTCAAATTTGAAGACATATGTCCCTAGCCATTTGATCTCTTCATCTCATTGATCCCCTTCCCTAAACATTTTGAGATACCAAAATTTGAAAAATACAAGGGAAACAAAGATCCTAAGGCCCACTTGCAAGAGTTTTACTCCCAATATCAGGAAGTTATGCACAATGACAACTATCTCTTGTGCCTATTCCCACGGAGCCTGACATGCAATGCACTAGAATGGTTCATGGGTCTAGAATGAGGGTCCATAAAATCCTTTGTAGATCTTTAAAAAAAAATTGTCTCCTACTTCTCCTTCAATTTAGAGAAGGAAACTGATACATTCGATCTCCTTAAAGAGAAACAACGTGAAAGTGAAACCTTTGCTAGCTACTTGCAGAGGTGGCGTACACTAGTGAGCTGAATGAAAACACCTCTCAAAGAGAAAGATATGGTCACCCTCTTCATGGAAAACTCTCATCCTGACATGGCTCATAATTTTAGGTTACACTGTGTCACCACATTCACTGAGATAGTGGAAAAGGGACCCATCCTCGAACATGCCCTTATTGCCAAAGGGCACATCAAGATAGACCACTATGACAGAGAAAGGCCATCCGGTGATAAGTCTCGCTTTTGGAACAAGAAAAAAAATGCAGTGAATGATGGTGTCACTGACACTAAACATGTTTAGGTGGCCAATACATCCCAAAGACAACAACCATGTATACCTAATTCCATATTCGTACCACAGGGGGCATCTTGTCCTCCTCAACAATCAAACCAAAATAATCAAGAGAACAACAAACGCTAGTATGCTCAATTAGGAGAACCCTTGAGTGTCATATTCAATAAGTTGTTACAGAGAAACTATTCGATCACCTACCTTGTCACCAAACCACTTGATGAATCCAAGCCTAAACCTGTCTAGTTTAGAGAGAATGAATATTGTGAATTCCATAAAATCAAAGGACACACTCTAAATAAGTGTCAAGGTCTCAAAATTTATGTCCAAGATCTTATCAATCAAGGAGATATCAAAGTCAACACTAGTCAGGCTTCGTCATCCAATGCTCAATTGCAGATATACCAAAACACCTTCCTGAACCATAATCAAGGTGCAAGCACTTCCAACAACAATCCCCAAGACAACAACACAAATAATGTAAGCTATAAAAATGTACCCCTGAATTATGATGGCATTGTCCATTACATTGAGCAGGTAGAACCTCGTGTGTCTATGATACATGTTAAAGCTAAAGATCTTCAATGTGTTGTTACTACACAACGCTCCCACATTATTGTCCTGATAGCCCCCACATCCACTCAATCAACTCCTGTAAAATCTCAGTACAACATTCTTGATCACTTAGGAAAGACCCCCACTCATATCTCCATCTTGGATTTTCTTAAGTCTTCTCCCGTACATCAAAAAATTATCAATAGATCCTTACAAGAAACCCATGTACCTAATTACATCAATTCCACATGATTCCAAGCCCTAGTGAGACACCTAGCTTTGTATTACCAACTACACTTCAGCCATAATGATATGCCAAATATTGAGGCCAATCACAACCATCCATTGCACATTGAAGTCTTGGTTGCTTGACATAAAATAAAAGGGGTCCTGGTAGATAATGGCTCTTCCCTCAATCTATCCACTCTAAAATTCATAAAACAGGTGGGGTATACCCAAGTGGATTTGAGTAACCAAATCATCATAATCAAGGCTTATGATAATGCAGAAAGAAATTATGAAGGGATTACCAATCTTCCTATTCAAGTTGGACAGGTAGTTCAGTATACTACTTGTCATGTCCTTAATCTGTACTTACCATACAATCTCCTCCTCAGTAGCCTATGGCTCCATGCCATGTAAGTTGTCCGCTCCATATACCATTAGTGCCTAAAATTCTTGGTTAATGGACAAGAGATCAACATTTATGTTGACCCCCAACCATTTGAATACTGTCACGCTTTAGAAGCATCATTTCCCCATTTACATTATTGTCCTGGGGTTGAAATGGGGGCATCTTAGTCATCATCTGCTAATCCACCCTCCACCACAATAGCCTCTCCATCTTCCACCACCAATCCTATAGTCACAAAAGTTCAAATCATTGACAAGGGGTGTGGGGAATACAAAATGCATACTACTCTTAATATAGCAACCATGCCACCTTCACATGCTACTCCAAAGGAAGACAAGACTATCACCCTCAGTGCAAAAAAAATTCCTACTACCACTTTCAGGTCCCCTAGTATCAAGATAGATGCACTAGAAGAGGATATCAGTCAATGGGTACACTAAGAAGAACCCTAACTAGATCCTCCTGTAAAGGAATACTTTTAGGAAGTATATCCCTAGTTAGCTAAGTTCAAAGAGAAGCATAACTATCAAGGCAAGGGCCTAGGTAAAGAAGAACAGGGGTGGTTGCAACCTATTGATACATTAAAGCTGCCAAAGAATATAGGCCTCAGATATGACAAAAAGCATAAAGGCCCTACAACATCATCTAATACTTCCAATAGTGTTACTATGGATGATGGCTCATTGGAAGACATACCTGAGGAGGAATCCAACATACGTGCATATGATGACATTGATCACACAGACCTGTCATCCATGTTAGAATTCCTATCTGTCTATACCATTAGCCTATCCCTTTGTCATCTTCAGCTTATTGATTGGGACCTATGTGATAGTGCACCTATCAATATCTCTGTGAATACATATGTCAACCTCATGGGATTGGGGGAGGATGAACACTCCAGTTGCAAAAATAAGAACAAGAAAAATAAAAAGTGGTCATCTAGTGAAAACCTCCCTATGGCACTTCTTGACCTAGGAAAAGTAAAAATAAAGGATGCATCCGATAGTGAAAACCTCGAAGAGGTGCTGAAGGATGGAGATGTTCATCTTCCCCTTGTGGGAACTCAGTTATCTACTCGATCATCCATCTTAATCGAAGAGACTCAAGAAATTAATCTGGGTACTGCTGAAAATCCCAAGATCGCCTATGTAGCCAAGTTACTCTCAAAGCAAGAGTATCCAATCATCATGCAGCTACTCCAAGAGGGTATCATTAACTTTTCTTGGTCATATTTAGACATGCCAAGCTTAGACCCCGCTTTAGTGGTCCATCATCTAGACGTTTGCCCTAATGCCAAGCCTGTCAAACAGAAGCTCTGAAAAATGCATCCACAGGTAGCATTATTAGTCAAGAAGGAATTGGAGAAATTACTGGATGCACATTTTATCAGACCAATTGACTACTCTGATTGGATCTCCAGTGTAGTACCTATCACCAAACCAAATGGAGACATTCAAATTTTCATAGACTTTTGGGATCTTAACAAGGCCTGTCCAAAGGACGACTTCCCTCTACCCAATATTGACATGCTGGTCAACCTTATTGCAGGACATGAGATGTTATCCCTCATGGATGGTTTCTCTGGTTATAATTAGATCTGGATTGCACCTAAAGACCAACACAAGACCGCTTTTACAACACCTTGGGGTACTTTCTGTTACAATGTTATGCCCTTTGGTCTCAAGAATACAGGGGCGACATATCAGAGGGCCATGACTGTCATCTTCCATGAACTCATCCATATTATCATGGAGGATTATGTCGATGACTTGCTAGGAAAATCTAGAACCTGAGCATAGCACCCTGTCATCCTGAAAAAGATCTTCGATCGGTTAGAACATTACAAGCTCTGGCTAAATCCAAAAATGTGTCTTTGGTGTTACATCAGGAAAACTATTAGGTTTCATAGTCTATCGAAGGGGTATTGAGGTTGATCTTTCCAAGGTGAAGCTATTCTGGACATGCCACCTCCACACAATCTAAAACAGTTAAGAAGTCTCCAAGGGAAGATGCAATCCATCCATCGGTTCATAGCCCAACTTACAAATAAGTGTTAGCCATTCACCCATCTTCTGAAGAAAGACTCCACCTTTCAATGGAACCAACAATGTTAAACAAGTTTTGATAAAATCAAGGAATACTTAGCTCATCCACTAATATTGATGCCACCTATTCTAGGGAAACCCCTCCTACTTTACATCTCTGCCACTTTAGTCACACTGGGGGAATTGTTGGCACAACATGACGAATCATCGAAAGAAAGAACAATCTACTACATTATTCAAGCATTGGTTATCTATGAACTAAACTACTCTCGCATGGAAAAGTCTACCTTGCAGTAGTCTTTAGCACATAGAAAATCTAACAATACATGCTCAGTCATCCAGTAAAGCTTATAGCAAAAATAGATCCTCTAAAGTATCTGTTGTCTACAACCACTCTTATTGGTCACATGGCTAAGTGGGTCATGCTCCTAAGAAAATTTGACATAGAGTAAATGGATCACAAAGCCATAAAGGGACAAGTCATAGTAGATCAGTTGGCTAAGGCACCATTAGTGGATGTTTACCCTCTACTCACTAAATTTCAAGATGAAGAAGTTTTCACTGTCATAGAAGTACCTATTTGGATATTATATTTTGATGGTTAATATACTCATAACAGATCAGGAACAAGAATTCTATTGGTTACCCCTCAAGGTGACTACATTCCAAAATCATTCAAGATAGCATTCACATGTACCAACAACATAGCTGAGTATGAAGCCCTCCCCACGGGCCTCCAAATTGTAAACCAATGGCACATAACTCACTTGAGGGTCTTTGGTGATTCATTGTTGGTCATTAAGCAAGTTAATGATGAATTCCTAAAAAAAGATGATAAGCTTTTACCCTATAAGCACATGGTGGATGATTTCAAGAAATATTTGACCCTCATACAATTTGACCAAATTCCCAAAGCACAGAACAAAATAGCTAATGCAATGGCTACCATTGGCTCCCTGATTGACATGCCTAAAGATTTAATAAAGTGTGAGTTCTTTGTGGAGCAAATTTTAAACCCAGCGTATGATATCCCTGAGACTAACATGGTGTGCGACATTGTGGGTCCCACTTCCCCATGGTAGCAAGACATATATGCCTATCTTCATAATAATATTCTCCCTCCAGATCTTAGATGCAATCAATGCAAATCCTTTGTTCACCACTCATCCCAATACATTATCATCGGTGATATGCTTTATTATCACAGGTGTGATGGAATCCTCCTTAGATGTCTGAATGAGATTGAAGCCCATACTGGACTAATGGAAGTACATAGTGGTGTTTGTGGGGCTCATTCAAATGGTATGGATTTGGCCAAAAGGATTCTCCGAGTGGGATATTGTTGGCCTACATTAGAGCATGATGCTTGTGATTTCGTAAATAAATGTCTTCCCTCCCAACAACATGCGGATTTGATTCATGCTCCGGCATAGGACCTTCAACCCCTCCTAGCACCGCGGCCCTTCTCTCAATGGGGTTTTTACTTGATTGGAAAGATTTACCCACCATCTTCCAATGGCCACACATTCATAATTACTACTACTAAGTACTTCACCAAGTGGGTGGAAGCAATGCTACTCTCACAGATCACCGGTACTCAAATTTCAAAATTCATTCTTTACCATATTCTCTGTAGATATGGTATTCCATCTACTATCCTCTTTGATAATGGAAGACCTTTTAAAAACTAGACCATGAAACATCTCTATGACACCTTTCATATCCAACATCATTGGTCAATGCCTTGTTACTCCTAGGGTAATGGTCAAGCAAAAGAAACCAACAAGACCCTTATCCACATCCTCAAAAAGGTGGTCAATAACACTGGTTGAGATTGGCACCTCCATATTCATGCCCCCCTCTAGGCATATCACACATTCATCTGCACCCTATAGGTGCCACCCCCTATTCTTTAGTGTATGGCACTGAATCCATCTTGCCAATCAAAGTTGAGCTCCCATCACTGAGGATTTCTCTGAAGAACCTTATCAGTGAGGAGGATGCTCATGTTGCATGGCTTGCACAATTGGAGTTACTTGATGAAAGAAGAATCAAAGCCTATGATCATCTGCAAGCATAAAAAAACCACCTCAGGCATAACTACAATAAGAAGATTCATCCTCGATAGTTTCAGGTTGGTGATCTTGTCCTTAAAGAGAACTAGCACACCCAGCAAGACCATGATAAAAAGGGAAAAATTGAGGCAAACTGGTTGGGTCCTTACATCATAAGCACAAAATATGGCTCTGGGGCATACAAACTTCCTACCCTTGAAGGAGAGTCTCTTGAAGAACCTATCAATATCATGCATCTAAAGAGGTTCTACACCTAAGTCAATTTGGTAACCCCACCTATCAAAAAATCAAAAAAAAGAAAAAAAAGAAAGAAAGATCAAAAGCATCAAAAAAATCCAAAAGTAGTAAAGAGAAATAAATTTTTCCTATGGTGAAAACCACTTCTTGGTGGCACCTTGGATAATTACAGGTGGTGAAAACTTGGTAACAAGTGTCATCCGTAGAGGGATTAATCATTATCTACCTTGCATCTTAGTTATTTTATGCTTTCATCCACCCTATCATCCTCATCCATCCAATCCTCGACCGCTTGGTATATCTCTTGATTAAGAATTGGAAAATCCATCTTGGCTATCCCTCATCCTGAGCTTTTTCAGTATCCCATTTTGATCTTATGTCATTTTTCTAATTTTTGGTTGGTTTATGTCTTCATATAGGCCCACCCCAGCATGTCGATCTCCATCTATATCTCATCTTATCACGTCTTTAGTTGAACTACGTTACCCCTGTGCTATCATGTAGGCAAGGTGGATCATTTGATCTACCCCCAAGGTATTCTAACCATCCTATGTTGGTCATCCATCATTTTCCTTCATCGTCCTCTTTCTGCTTTATCCATGGTATTTTCTTGAACTAGGAGGGCTTTGCGCTTTCACATAGGTAAGGACAATCTATGATTAGCCCCCAAGCCCCTAGGTCTATAGGGTGTGTCAGTCCATGTCCTTTTCTGACTCGTTCTTCACAAAAAAAATCCCCTAGTTTCAGGAGATCGGGTTAATGAAAAACATCTTGCGTCAACTGGGTCATTCTAGTTTAGTATCCATCATCGGTCTCAACAGGATGCATCCTTCCTAGTAGACCACATCAATCCCATCCATCCCCTTGATCCTATGTCAAAGGACATTTGAAATTGATTGTGGTCTTTTGATGCTTTTGGACTCTGTTTATCATTTGAGCTCCTTATCAGCACTTGTCATGGTCGCCTTGATCCATCATATCATGGTGTACTTTGAATTATCAACATAGGGGTGTATCTTGATCTTTACTTTGTTGTTTTCTCTATTGTCCCATGTAGTACCCACCAAGATCCCTAAGGTCTTGTGTTACACTAGGGAATCCTTTTGTGTTTGTGGTTATCCCAATACCTGGCCCGACCAAGGTCATCATGACCTTGGGGTGCTGGGATAGCCTTTCTGTTTCCTATGTTTGTTCCATGAATTAGATTCCAACTCACCTTGGTCTTACATATAAGGGTATTTGGTATCTTATGCTATAGCAAAAATAAATTCTCCAAAGATGGAAAATTGCATTCTTGAATGCATTTCATTTAACTACATACACTCTTCATTCAACCTTCTTCATGACCTAGGACTTGTGATTTAGGTTGTGCAAAGCGTTAACTCTTTTCCCTCCTAATCTTCCTCTCAGGGTACTAATGGTTTTTTGACAGGTGCAGTATCACACCCATAGTACACCTATCACCTATTTGCACTCACATGCAATTCCTTACTGACACTTAGGTTGGCATTATAGGAACTCATCTTTCAGTCATATTTCATAGTTCATACACTAATTAGATTAAGCATCATAGTTTCATTTAACCCATACATGTCCATATTAACATATACATAATACATGCATTCATCCTACATTATCAACATTAATACATGCATAATCATCCATCTACATAAGCATGCAATATCATATACATGTGCATACATAAACCAAATCATCCATCAACATAAGCATGAAATATCATATACATGTGCTTACATAAACCAAATCATGCCTCCACATAAGCATGAAATATCATATACATGTGCATACATAAACCAAATCATCCATCCACATAAGCATGGAATATCATATACACATGCATACATATACTGAATCATCCATCACAAAAAACATAATGCATAGTGTCAATAAGGGTTGTTGCATATCATAATCAAAATAATACAATGTACATCTCATCATAATGTCTCAAGTGTAATCGGCCACGTAGCCATCATATATCATCAAATAAGGTACAAAATCTAGAGATGTAGAGCACCTCTGATCTTTGTCAATAAGTACTAAACCTCCACCCTGTACCTGTCAAAAAAATTGGTGTCCTGTCATCTGCTCTCTGACTACTCTACTGTGGGTTGCCCACATCAGATCTTTGCGGAGAGTCAGGAACTGGACCTCTATGTGTAGGAGCCCCATGATACTCATGGGTGGGGGTACCTTGGTAACCACCGTAAGGAGATGGAGTCTATTGATAATCACTAAACCTAAGCTAGTATGTGTCCCTAATGACTGGGACGGTGCTGGCATCTGTGGTGCCTATCTAATGTAGCACGCTATGTGTTGTGCCAAATTTGGAACGACATGCTCATACACACACTTCCAGTAGCTCGCCTCCTGCATATAATCATCCCACTGTGTAGCTTGATGCCTAGTGGAATTCCGCTCATGTCTATACTAGTCATGATCTTTGCTAATAGCTCTTTGCTCCTGTACCTAGGTGTCCTATGACAGTGTAAGTTGTTGTACCTACTCTTTGGCCCTGTCCCTCTTAGATTGTGTAGCCTGTAACTCTACATGTAACCCCTGTACCTCTGCCCCTAACCCCCCCTCACCATGTGCTGCCCGTAGTTGAGCCTGTGTTGTGTCTCACTCACTCTGTAGCGTCTGCATCCATATCTTTGCAACATCTCTCTCCATATGCATGGCCTGTGCCCAAGCTTCTGTTGCATCCCTATCCCTCTAAAGTGCCTGAAGTCTCAACTTGGTAGCATCTCGCTCTCACCGAAGACCTAACACCTGTGACACCGTTGCATCCCTCTCTCTCCAAAGAGACTGAACATCTGCCTCTGCCACCATCCTCTCACTTTGTAACATCTGAGCACATGGCTATACCACATCTCTCTCTACCTCTATGATCTACACCTGTGCTTGTGCCATGTTTCTCTTTTTCTACAGCATACATAACTCTCTCCTCATCTCCTCCTCTCTCTACTCCATCAATCCCATATCCCCAACTGTCTACTCTAAATAGTCCACTCTGTCTCTGAGCTCAGCCTGCTCCCGATGTAAATCCGCTCTCTCTCTCTCTCCATAACTTCTCTAGCTATCCCTGTAGACCCTCTATATCTCTGGCAGTCCCTACCCCAATCTCTGATGGCTTCTGCCCTATCCCTCCTCCAACAGCCTACCGTATCACCATCTCTCATCTACCTGGCGGATGATGTCAGTATCGTACTATGGCATCATGTACCTTCCCTCTCACCCTCTCCTTTTCTCCCTCTCCTCCTCACTTGATAGTTGTTCAAATGAGGAAAGGTAATTCTTAGAATTACCTTTTATAGCCTTTTCCCTCCCTTTTTACCTTTTAAAATAAAGGGAATTTTTTCCCTTTATTTCACCTTTTTTCCCCCTCAACTAATTCACTCACCCCCTATCTTCCTGGAGCCCCCATTTGTGCACTATATATTCATTTTCCTCTATTCAAGTGCCAATCTTCTTGGTTTTTCATGCTCTTTCCAACAACATATACCACTTCATACTTTCGAAAAGTTTCCCGGGGCCCCTTTTCCTTCCCCGTTCGCCTTCTCAAGGGGGAATACCCTACCATTCTCTCCCAATCTTCCATCATAAACCTTCTCTTGTGAGACTGGGGCATCTCTTTTCTAGTCGCTTCCTCCATAGAGTCATCTGTATCTTTGTTTTTCTTTGAAACCCTATTATCCTAATAGTGTTTTGGAGAGGAGAAAAATGTAAACATCTAAATTTTACCACTTCCATATGGTCCAAGGAGTCTTTTTAAGCATCCATTTGCTCATTTACTTCATTCTCTTTGCCAGTATTAATTAAATCATTCATTTAATTAATATTTCATGTCCTACATAAGGTTTCCAAAGTATTTAATTTAATAAATATTTTTCCCCTCTTTCCTCTCTAGATTAAATAAATATATCACTTTATTTAATTTAGTCATATTACCTATTAGAATTTTAAATTTATTTTAATTCCTCACTTTCTCTCTCATTGTCACATCCTCCAACTTTTGCAATTTGGTCTCTAATCCCTCTTTCTTAATCATAATTAATTTATGATTAAGATGTGCACACCCCTAATCATCATTAGGGTCCCATCCTCCATAATTTCCCACTTTCCTCTAATTTGTAATTAATTTTTCTAATCAATTACTTGCACAACCTTAATCACTTAATTAGGTCAACCTAATCCCCATATCATTTATGGAATGTGTCCTAAGTCAACCTTCTTAAAGACTTTCTCCTTTTGGAGAAGGCACTCCATTCCCCATGTGAATTTTTAATTCACATTTAATCCTCCTATGCATTCCTTGTAATTTAAAATTCCTTTTCTCATCCTCATAAGGATATTTGAGGAATTTTTAATTCCTCACATGTCCTCTCACCCACATGGGGAAAAGGACCTCCTTTATGAGGAGATCTTGTCCCAATCCCAAGTTACTATGTACTACCTCCATGTCATGTACTCTCCTTCCAACTCATGCCCACATTATCTTTCTCAAGCCACTTCACATGCCACATGTCAAGATGTGAGGGCTTGTGAGTTCTCAACTCACCATAGCCCTACATATTAGCTTTGTTGGTTTAATCCCAACAATCCATTTCCCTAGAGAATTCCAAAATCTCTATAAATACCCCCTCTTTTCTCTCATTTTGGGAGAGATCATTTATGCTAGCCAAACTCTTGCAAAATTTTATTTTGAGCCATACTTAGCCAAATTCTCATATTTGCATCTATTTTCACTCATTTTCCATCCTTATCTCATCTCATAGCTTGCATCTCTTGCCACCAAAGGAGCATATAACATCAAATATCAAAGGGCCAACCAAAAGATCGATTCAAGACAAGGTGAATCCACTCTATTTGTTGTTTTTTTTTTTTTAATCCAATTAGGCTATTCTTGAGGTGTAGGGTGTTTATATTGGTTATTTGCACTCTTTTTTTTGCTACTCATTTTCTAACAAGTATTTTTACCCTATCACATAGTCATGTCTACGGATCCATATAAAATGATATGCTTAACAGTCATGATTTTAATGGCTACTAGGAATATGAGTGATCAATGAAGAGTTGAGATTAGGTGAAGGTTCAGGCCTTAAGGTTTGTTTATTTTGATTAAGTTAAGTATTTTAAATGATGAAAAACATAGTGGTGGCCTTGTTCACGTATGAGAATCATAAATCCAAATGTGTGCTATGTTGAGGTTTTGGCATGGTGAAGTCTTTTTGGTGAACTTGAAGATTTGATTTTATTTGTATGGGAAGACATTGTAATGGGTTATTTATGTCTAAATGGTGACATTGAAGGTGTATAAAGGTTTGGCATAGGTCTAGGGTCGTGATTTGGCCATTTTCATGTCTTGGTGCTTTGTGAATGCAAGCTACTTCAAATAATGAATTGGTAAATGTTGAATGGTTCAGTGCTTTGATCAACTTGTTTTGAGTCTAATAATAGTTAAAAGACAAGTTTTTTGATCTAATTCATTGTAGTATGAAGTGAATTTGAAGATATTTTTCTAGAAAGTTAAGTGATTCATTGGTGATGTTTAATTTGATCTTCTCCAATTGGTTTTGGGACAAAATTTCCCCTAGATGAATTGATGTTGTTGATAGATGCCCTTGTATCAATTGGTATCAGAGTTGGATGATTCAAATAAGTGGTTAAGTTGTTGTTGATAGTTTGTTGAGATGTTGGTTGGTTGCAAGTGCTTGATCCATCTAAGTTGCAGAGAGAAAGTATTGGTGTTTGTGTTTGTGAGTTTGTTCCAGTTAAGAAGAACTTGGTTGCTGTCGAGAAAAGAAAAATAAAGTTGAGATAAGTTGGAAGCAAGGAGGAACTTGCTTGGTTTGTTGAGTTGTTGAGTTATGTTGTGTTGCAATAAGAAACAGATGGATACCTGACTGAAGAAGCACTTGAGTTTGTAGCTTGAAGATTACTCCATGTTGGAAAAATAAAGGACATACAACTAAGAGGGGGGGTGAATCAATTGTCATAGAATATTTAAGATTTTAAAACTTATCTTAACTTTAATCTCAAATCTGATGAATGAACAATAAACCACAAACAATCAGCACATTAGAAACACAAAGAACACCAATTTTTTTTACATAGAAACCCTATTAGGGGAAAAACCATGGTGGATGTTAGTCCACAATATTATACCCTGTTAAAAGTATAAAGAATAATAATGGGAATGCACATGCATTCAGGCACATTTCCTAGAGCTCTATGCTCAAGTAGAAGAGGGCTCATTTCCCAAAGAAGACACACTGTCTCACAGAAATTTGGATTAGATCCATAGGGTATGAATTGAGAAAATAGCTTCTACAAAAGATTGATTACAGTGTCGGTTAAGAATAGAAACACTCCTTCACACTTCACTCAAAATTCTTCACACTCTGCTCTACAATCAAATGATTAGATCACTATTCACACACTTTCACTTTCTCTGGCTCTTCCTCACTTGACACTCTCTCTAATTTTGAACAAACAACTCCTATATATCTATAACATGGATTTACATCAACAACTTCGTCGGCCAAAATATACAGCATATTTACAATGTTAACCCAAATTTATAAATAAATTTTTAATGTGAATGAAACACCATCAGCCAATATTATATTGTGGCCCAAAACAATATCCTCTAGCACACTAATCATTCAAATTTTAATCTCCAAGGATCCAAAACACATTACAACCACCATGTCGGCCAAGAACATAAAAACCCGAACACACAAGAGGAAAATCACTAACCACAAACACACCGATCAACATGGACATGCAAAAAAGAGAGAGAATGGTCTAGAAGCATCCAAGAACATTTAGAATCAATAGAAAAGCATCTGGAGCAACTGAAATTACTAGAATCACATCAACTTCAATCAGGAACACAAACTAAAACCACAGAAAAACTATCAAAACACAATTGTTAATAACATAATCAAATCTTCATGCGGACCTCTAAAACTTTTGGTGGATAAACTAGATACTCTCAACAACAAAACCTTTAGTCCACAATGACTAATCATCAATGTATAGATCAAGAAAACTTCATGACCTTCATTGTTCCACTATCAACCTGCAACTCTTTCTTTGACAATTTTCTCAATATTGTTGACATATACAACCTTCAATACAACAATGCTAATAGTGTTGAAATCAATGACAACCACATATCAACAACACAACCACAACATCTAACAATCTCCCCCTTTTGCATTGATGGCAACACATGATGTGAAAAACACCATCAACCCAATTTTCAATCAACACTTACTGCCCCTTAGATTCCGACTCATTTCTCCACATGATCCTTTTGCACAAGGCTCTTCTCCTTAGATAGTTCATATTTTTTCACATTGCTCTTCTCCCCCTTTGACATCAATGGTGAAGATAAGAATTATCTTTCCACACACAAGCTCTGAACCACATATCTGCACATCTGTCTACTCCCCCTGAGTAGCAACCATAGAAACATCAATCCAGATTAGAATATAGTTATGAGGCACATAGATTGATGCAAGTAAATTCATCTCTACTTCATATCAGGAGGGGTTATTACCCCTAGCATCCTTCTAGTATACTCAAAAATATCCTTTGGCAATGGCTTGGTGAGAATGTCTACAATCTGTTCTTTGGTAGGCACATACTCTAGTTTGAATTCTTTCTCACTCACTTTCTCCCTCAAGAAGTGAAACTTGATTGATATATGCTTGGTCTTAGAGTGTAGCACTAGATTCTTTGATATGTTTATTGCACTTGATTTGTCACAGTATATGGAAATTAGCTCATCATATACTACCCTAATATATTTCAGCATCTGTTTCATCCACATCACTTGAGTGCAATTATTTGCAGCAACAATATAATTTGTCTCAACAGTAGATAGGGAAATGGAATTATGATTTTTATTGAACCAAGACACTAGCTTCTTCCCTAGGAAGAAGGCACCACCACTAGTGCTTTTTCTATCATCTACATCTCCTACCCAATATACATCAATATATTCACTCAAAGTAAGATCATCATTTTTAGGATACCAAAGCCCAAAATAAACTATTCCTTTCAGATACCTGAAGATTCTCTTTACAACAGTCACATGAGATTTTTTTGGATTAGCTTGATATCTAGAAACCATACACACAACATTCATGATGTATGGTCTGGTACGAGTTAAGTAGAGCAATTTTCCAATCATTGACCTATATCTTGTTTGACTTCTCTTAGGAGAATCATCATTCTATGTTAACTTGCATCTGGTTACAATGGGTGTACAAAAAGGCTTTGAGTCTTCCATTCCAAACTTCTTCAATAGCTCTCAAACATATGTGGACTAAGATATAAAAATCCCATTGTCTAATTAAGTGACTTGCAATCCCAAAAATAATTTCATTTTTTCAATCATACTCATTTCAAATTCACTCTTCATTGGATTAGAAAACTTCATACATAAACCATCATCTCCTCCAAAAATAATGTCATCAAAAAAGACTTCAATAATCAACTCTTTATCATGATTCAACTTAAAATACAAGTTGTTGTCAGTAGTACCTTTATTGAATCCAAGCTTTAGTAAGTATTTATCCAGTCTAGCATACCAAGCTCTAGGGAATTTCTTGAGTCAATATATAGCTTTCTTCAATCCGAAAACCATTTCTTCCATATCATTCAGTTCAAATCCATCTAGCTATTTAACATATACCTCTTATTCTAACTCACCATTCAGAAAGGTTGAATTCATATCCATTTGATAAACTTTGTAGTTCTTATATGCGGCATAAGAAAGAAATAATATCACAGCTTCAATTCTAGCAATAGGGGCAAATGTTTCTTCAAAATCAATACCTTCCATTTGCGAATACCCTTTACATACCAATCTTTCTTTATTCCAGACCACTTCACCTTGTTCATTCAACTTATTCTGAAAGACCCATTTAGTACCAATCACATTTTTATCTTTAGGTCTAGGAACAACAATCCATGTATCATTCTTTTTAATTTGCATCAGTTCTTCCTTCATAGCTTCCATCCATTGTTCATCATTACAAGCTTCATTGACATTGTTGGGCTCAGTCTTGGAAATCAGACAATACTCTTCTGCAATCCTTCTTCTAGTCTGCACACCTTTATTCTTGTCTCCTATAATTTAACTTTCATAATGATTTAGCTTCACATACCTCAAAATTTTAGGATTCTCTCACACTTCTAGTTCTTCTATTCTTTCTTTTGCACTTCCACTTGTCTCTTCTTCCTAATTTTCTTGATTTACTAGAATAATTTGAACTTGATTCTATGTATGAGCATTCTTCCCTTTGATTGTACTATCTTTTTGTCCATTTGAATCATATCCAAAATATCTTGACAATCTAGCAAAGTCCTCATCAACTCTAACATTTTCACTTTCAATCATTTTTCTCAATCTTCTATTATAGCACTGGTAGGCCTTGTGTTTAGTAGAGCAACCTATAAATTTTCCTTCATCATTCCTTGCATCAAACTTTCCTATGTCCTCATCTCTCTTGATATAACACTTTCATCCAAATATTTTGAAATATTTAACAGTAGGCTTATAACCAAACCATAGTTCAAAAGGAGTCTTACCAGAAATACCATTGACATTTACCTGGTTTAAAGTGTATATAATAGTGTTTATAGCTTCTCTCCAATAGATGCAAGAAAAGTTTCCCTCTATCATCATTTTTCTAGTAGCATCCAAAATTGTTATGTTCTTTCTCTCTACAACTCCATTTTGTTGAGGGGTTTGGGGAGAAAATAACTATCTTTTGATTCCATGCTCTTCTCAGAAAGAATTGAACTCCCGAGAAGTGAACTCACCACCTCTATTTGACCTTAGGCATTTAATCTTCAGACCTTTCTCATTCTCTGCCATAGCTTTGAAACTTTTGAACTTCTCTAATGCTTCACATTTTTCTCTTAAGAAAGCAACCCATATCATCCTAGAGTAATCATCAATAAGCAACATAAAGTACCTTTCTCCTTGTAGACTTTTGATTTTGGAGGGACTGCACAGGTCAGTATGCACCAACTCCAGTACTCCATTAGAATGATTGTTTTTTCTGTAAAAAGAAACTCTAGTCTACTTTCCCATCTGATATTCCTTCCATATTGTATTAGTAGGTTTCACTAGCTTAGGTAGATCTCTTACTGCTTGAGTGGAGCTTACCTTGATAATGTTATCAAAATTCACATGACACGGCCTCCTATTCCATAACTAGTTTTCATCTACTTGAGAAATTAAACAACTTACATTAGTAGCACTTAGGTGAAAAATGTTACCTCTTGTCTTTGTACCTGAAGCAATCATATTCCTAGAACTTCCAAGTATCCTGCATCTTCCATCTTTGAACTAAATATCATAACCCTTGTCCACCATCTGTCCAACACTCAATAAGTTATGCTTTAGGCCTCCAACATAAAGGACATCATTAGTGTTATGTTTACCACCAAGACAAATAGATCCTCTGCCATGAATCACACCAACATTATTATCTCCAAATCTTACAACCCCACTATTATATTTCTCTAGACTTACAAATTTGATTTTGTCACCAGTCATATGATGTGAGCATCTACTTTCAATAACCCACTCATCCTTTTCTTCAATTAAGGCTACATGAGCTTTCTCAAATTTAGCACATTTAATAACCATCGAACCATTTTCCTTGATAGTAATGAAAACCTATTCATCTTCATTTCCATTTTCTTTATCAGACTCTTCATCAGTCATACCTTCTTCAACAAAATAGCTTCTTTTGAAATCTAGGTTTGTTAGGCTTAGACCTAGGAACTCTTTCAGGACACCTTTAGGAAAAGTGACCTATTTTATTGCAAGAGAAACATTTGATAGAAAAAATTCCTTTATACTTACCTTGTCCTCTACCTTCTTTATTCACAATCAATGCTTCCAACACTTCTACCTCTCTTTCTTCATCTTCAATTTGTTTAATTTCTTCCTTATACTTGAATGTATTTCTAGAACTCTCTCCTAGATCTTATCTTATCTTTTTTCTTCTGGATACAGAAGCCTTAAATACAAATTCATTCTTGGCAGAAAAATCACCAAATTCACTCAAATCAAAAGTAGCAAATTTACCAATCGACATGTATCTTGTCACATTTGTTACTGATTTGAACTCTTCAATAGCATGATATTTTGGTTTGTAAGAGGGAGGCAATTATTTGAGCACTTTAGCTACAATTTATTGTTCTTCCAAGGTACCACCAACACATCTAATACCCATCACGAGTTTGTTTACTCTTTACATAAAGGAAGAAATATTTTCACCTTCACCCATCTTCAAGTTTTCATACTTTCCTTTCAAACTCTATAGCTTAGCAACCTTCACATGTACATCTCCTACATACAAATTCTCCAGCTTCATCTATATCTCACGAGCTATCTCTAGACCTATCACATTTGTGATTTTTGAATCTGTCAAAGCACTCAACAAAGCTTCAATACCCTTGATGTTAATCTCAACCTCTTTAATCTCATCAGGAGTGGAAGGACCATTCTGAGGAATAACATATATGTTCTTTGTAATCTTCTAGAAGGATTCACCAATACACCTCAAATGACACTCCATTCTGGCTTTCCACAGAGAGTAGTTTGTTCCATCAAATCTAGGACTGTCCTTGTATGATGCCATCTCAGATCCCCTCAAGCTTTTAAAATTCTTTAGAGGAACTTGATCTGATACTAATTTTTGGAAAAATAAGGACAAACAACTAAGAAAGGGGGTGAATTAGTTGTCATAGAATATTTAAAATTTTTAAACTTAACTTTAATCTCATATTTGATGAATGAAAAATAAACCACAAACAATTAGCAAATCAGAAACATAGAGAACACCAAATTTTTTTACGTGGAAACCCTATTAGGGGGAAAACCATGGTGGATGTTAGTCCACAATATTATACCTTGTTAAAAGTATAAAGAAGAATAATGGGAATGCACATGCATTCAAGCACACTGCCTAGAGTTCACTACTCAAATACAAGAGGTCTCACTGCCCAAAGAAGACACACTATCGTATAGAAATTTGGATTAGATCCATAGGGTATGAACTGAGAAAATAGCTTCTACAAAAGCATGATTACAATTCTGGTTAAGCACAAAAACACTCCTTCACACTTCACTCAAACTTCTTCACACTTTGCTCTATAATTGAATGATTAGATCACTATTCACATGCTTGCACTTTCTCTAGATCTTCCTTACTTCACACTATCTCTAATTTCACACAAACAACCACTCTTATATATCTGCAACATGGATTTGCATCAAAAACTTTGTCAGCCAAAATATAAAACATATTTACAATGTCAGACCAAATTTACAAATAAATTTTCAATGCGAATCAAACATCATCGACCAATATGATATTGTGGCCCAAAACAACATCCTCAAGAAAACCAATCATTAAAATTTTAATCTCCAAGGATCCACATAATGCTACAACCACCATGTCAGCCAAGAACATAAAAACTCAAACACACAAGAGGAAAATCATCGACCATGAGCACACTGACCAACACGGACATGCAACAAAGATAGATAATGATCTAGAAGCATCCATGAAAATTAAGAATCAATAGAGAAGCATCCACATCAAATAAAACTACTAGAATCACATCAAATTCAATTAGGAACACAAACTAAAACCATAGAAAAACTGTCAAAAAACAATTGTTCATAACACAATCAAACTTCATGCGGACCTCTGAAACTTCTAGTGGATAAACTAGATACTCTCAACAATAAACCCTTTAGTCTACAATGAATTATCATCAATGTACTGAGAAAGAAACCTTCATGACCTTCATTGTTCCACTGTGAACCTACAACTCTTTCTTTAACAATTTTCTTAATATCCTCGACATATACAACCTTCAATACAACAATGCTAATAGTGTTGACATCAATGACAACCACATATCAGCAACACAACCACAACATGCAACACTCCACTGATGGTAGTAGTTGATAATATGAAAAGAAGAAGACAAGTTGGTTAGAGAAGGTCAAGGATGAATTGTGAGAGAAAGAGGAAAGCTTGCAAGGACAGTCATGTGTCCTTACTTGAGGAAAAGTTAGTGGAAAGATGAGAGTGGTAAAAGGGTTGTCCTGTGTCCTTTTGAAGAATGATTATGAACCTAATAAATAGAAAAGAGAGAAAGTAAAATTGCAAGTGAAGAAAAGAAGAGTCAGAGTTGAAGACAAAGAATGAAACCAAGGTAGATGAAGATTCAAGAGGAAAGGAACAATCCACTACCAGACTACTAGATTTAATTCATATAGATCTTTATGGTCCTACAAGAGTAAGAAGTATACTTGGTGAAAGGTACTCTATGCTTTTAATTCATGATTATTCTAGATATACATGCATTACATTTCTTAGAGAGAAATCAGATGCATTACATAGATTCAAGGCATTCAAAGCTAAAGTTGAAAATGAAGTGAATTTGAAGATAAAATGCTTAAGGTATGACAGAGGTAGAAAATTCACCTCCCATGAGTTTAAAATGTTTTGTGAAGTGCATTGAATAAAGAGATAGCTATCTTCCCCGATAACTCCTCAAAAAAATGGAGTTGTTGAAAGGAAAAATAGAATAATTCAAGAGGTTGCTAGATCAATGATTACTGAGGCTATTTTATCGAATGTTTACTAGAAAGAAGCTATTCACACTACTATTTATGTATTCAATCGAGTTCAAGAAAGAGAAAATAGTAAAAAGACTCCTTATGAGCTATGGCATGGAAGAATTCCTATTGTTAAATATTTCAAAGTATTTGGAAGCACATGCTATATTAGAAGAGATTAGGAAACTTTGGGAAGTTTCATGCAAGAGGTGATGAAGGAATTTTTCTTGGATATTCTACTAATAGTAGGGCATATAGATGTTTCAATAAAAGACTGAGAAAGATTGTAGAGAGCTCGAATGTGAAAGTTGATGAGACAATGAAGAATCCTATTGACATTGATGGATATGTATCTAATGAGAATGATTATGTAAGAATAGAAGAGTTTGTGGAAGAATAGGAAAAATATGAGCAAGGGAAGTAGGATGAACAAAATGAAACAAAAGAAGATGCTCTAGTGATTTCCCCTAAGACACCAAAATATGTATAAAAGAATCATTTAGAGAGTGAGATTATTGGAGACAAGAAAAAAGGAATGTTGACTAGAAGTAGAGATATTGCTGAAGTAAATCTATGTGTAGTTTTTGAGATTGAACCAAAGACTATATGTGAAGATTGTAAAGATGAACTTTGGATGGAATCTATGAAAGGACTTATTCAGATTGAGAAGAATCAAACTTGGGAATTGGTCCCAAGATTGACAGATAAAAAAAATATTGGATTGAAATGGGTATTCAAATATAAGTTGAATGAGAATGGAGAAGTTGTTAGAAACAAAGTGAGGCTTGTGTGTAAAGGCTATTCAAAAGTAGAAGGCATAGATTTTCAAGAAAAAATTTCTTTAGTGGTAAGAATGGAATCTATAAGGATGTTCTTGGAATTTGCTACTCATAAAGACTTTAAGGTCTATCAAATGGATTTCAAGTCAATATTTTTGAATGGTGAACTAGAAGAGGAAGTTTATATGGAACAATAGGAAGGATTTTAGTTAATAGATCAACCAAATATGGTGTGTAGATTGAAGAAATATTTATATGGATTGAAGCAAGCTCCTAGATCATGGTATGCGAGGTTGGATAAGTATTTAATTAAGCAAGGCTTTAACAAAGGTATGGTGAATAGTAATTTATAATATAGAATTGAAAATGACAAAATCTTGATTGTAGTTGTTAGTGTCTATTTTGGTTGTCTCTCATTTTCCAGATGTTTTCCTTTGATTTCCCTGACAAATCTTTAGCTTGGGATTTTTCTATCATTTTGGCACATGGGGTAAATGGGCTCCCACTAGGGTTGAGCTTAGCGTGCCATGTCTTCATGTCTCAGGTGGCCAGATTTTCCTTTTCTTCCTTCCCTTGAGTTTTTCCTTGTCTGCGGAGGTGGGATCAGAGTGAAATCAGGATCAGGATTTTGCCTTTCGCTCCTCTTTTGGGTTTCATTCTGCCTCTGGTTCTGCGCCTTTACTTTTCCTTTTGACTTTTGTTTCCTCTGGCGGAGGCGGGATCGGAATGGAAAACGGTTTCAGAACCTTGCTCATGTTTCACTTTCTGGTTTCGTTCCGGTCCTGGCTCCGCTTGCAACGGTTTTCCTTTTGTCTCCACCCCCGCATCCTTTTGGTTTTGTTTTGGTTCCAGCTCCGTGTTCATTGTCTTTTGCGGAGGCAGGAGCAAGATCATTTTGGGTTTGCAGCTTCCTTTTCTTCTGGCCGTTTGTTCTTTTGTTGGTGACCTGCCCGCCTGGTTCATTTTAACTTAAGTGGTTCCCCCGAGCCCCATTTTCCATTCGTTATCGGCCCCTAGCTACCGTTTTCACCAGCCCTGCATTGTTTTTGTTGTGACCTTTGGTGCTCAAGATTACCTCTTGGTGACCTCGGCTTGTCTCCCCGAAATCTTTGTCGGCCTGTGTTGGTTGTGTTGGGGAGATGTCTCCTCGACTCCTTTGTGTCTCACCGATGGGCTTTTCCCTTCGGTATGTCAGAGTCTGCTTGGGGTGAGGTCTTCCCAACTCCCCTTGGTCTCCTCGAAATCCTTTTTTCGCCCCTCGCTATGCTTTTGGTGTAACATCACAACAAATTTGCACGGTCACACCGACCGATGGTGGATGGAAGCGTATCGGTAGGAGTCTAGGTTTTTGATGTAACGTCTTGCCAAATTTGAGAGGTCTCGGCGAGTGACCTTCAGTCTAGCCGATGGAATATAAAGGGTCTTCGTCGGCATAAGCTTTGAGTTGTTTCAGCGACATCAGATGAATGGATAAAATATTTTGATAAGACTCATGGTTTCGTTGTAGAGTCTCAGCAAACCTGTCATGTCTTGGCGATCTATTGTGAGCTCGGGATGTTTCGGCAAGATACGAAATGTTCTATGAGATGTCTACCCGACTCCTTGATCTCTTTCCAACAATGATGAGTGTTCAGTGTAGCATCCATCCTTCAACCTGATGCCTCCCCGAGTTCCTTCTGTCTGGCCAATGTGCTTGATGACTTTGGTATGACTCCCTTCGGCCGCGGTGACTTCACCATGATGTCTGGCCAACCCAGCCATCTCTCCGCAACTTCTCCGCCCTCGCCCCCCGAGCAACTTAAAGGCCACAAATGTGCATGTTCCAAATGTGAATGATGATGTTTTAATCAGAACGATACAGGTGCTCGATGGTTCTCAATGGCCGAATGTTAGGTATGCAATGCAAAGGACCACATAGATCAATGGCCTGCGGTGGCCGATGATAGAGATCAAGGGCTCTCGTTCAGCTCGTCGATTCAAAGTGATCGATCAATACATCTTGCAAGGAATTCAATGGCCGTCAGATCACGGATGATCGACGGTGGGCACGGGAGTCATAAATGGTAGCCTGCTTCAACGGGTAATGGAGATTTAAAAGGCAATCATCTGATCATTCATGATCAACGTTCGAGTTTCAAACTAAAACCACAGTTAGGGTTTGGTATTGACAGTGCGTGTGAAAACAAAATCCTGGAGCATTCATGGCGATAGAAAGTTGGTCGCTGGCTCCGTCGAGCTAGCATTCATGGTGACACGACTCTGAGACAAGGACGACATGGCTCGAGTGTGGACGCATAGATTTGGCGGAAGATTTGGTGCTAGTTGATGGATCTCTATCCGTGCAGGAATGTCCCTCCTGACAGAGATCTAACCAGAGGCATTTATGTGACTAGAGAAGTTGTTGAGGGTCACAGTGAGGATTTTGATTGGTCACGATGTAGTTGGGGTCTGACATGGCATGTTGATGTGGCTTTGAGCTAGGTGGCGATCCCTGGATTGTTTAAAAGGAATTTCTGAATCATTTGTAAGGGTCTTCGGCCAGATACTGAAATCATAACTAAAATAGCACTAAGTCACAGAGTCAGGTTTACCATAATTTGAGGTCTAGGGTTACAGTCTATAAATTGTAAGGTTCTTAGACGCATACTAGAACCTGAATGTATTTGTTTAGGTCTTTGAGTCTCTCCTTTGGATTGTACATTTGAATTGTTAATGAAACTGATCAAGGATCATTCCATTAGCCTTTGTAATACTTTCTTGCATTGCCTATTTTGATAATAGCTCATGTTCAAGGAATAGGTTAAATTGCTTTCATCATCTCAGAAATTTATATGTATGATTGAAGGATTTGATAAGTAGTCTTTAAGATCTGATCACTAGCTATGGGATTAATAAGGTTAGTTTCACATAGGATTTATTTGTCTAAGTAATCATTCCTTCTATTTGTAGATTGTCTTGACTCCTAGCCCAATGGATATGGCACTGATCTGATATATGTTATTTTTCTTTAGGGTTTCAATTATCTTGCTTAAGAACATTCATTCAAGTTAATGTTTCCTATTTCATGAATGGAATTTGTGTTTAATCCCATTCTCTGTTAACTTTCCTTGCTTATCCAATAGTTTTCCATCTCTTGGATGAGTGTGTGCACTTTAACCATGGCCGAGAATGCATCTACTTAATCTTATATGAGTCTTGTAGGAGTATGCACTAGTTTCTTACAAGAAATCTCAAAGTGTGCTTAAGGAACACCCTCCTGGGTCTTGCAGAGCCCAAAGTGAAGGAGAAAGCAAAAACAAGGTGTTGCATCTCATTATTTAGCTACCTGTCTAGCAAGCATTCAAACATTGAGTGTGGCAAGCTCATAGGTGTTTGCTTGGACTTGCTGGTTAGTTGTTTCCTAAACAAGGAAAACAACCAACAAGATGGTGACTCTGCTGGGGACCGAACTGAATTTGGCCTTACGAGTCATATCATGTGCAATAGAGTCATATTTTTGTTTTCCATGTTGGTTATGTTCAAAGTTTGGAGAATCTCAGGCCTGGAGAAAGTTTTGTTGCAGTGAACCTGAAAGCTACAAGATCTATGGTGCTCTATCAGATGGAACTCAGAGAAAGATTTACATGTAAGTGAGCTTCATACCATTTGAAGTTCAATCCTCTGTAAAAGAGGTGGTGACTCGGTCAAGGTGAACCTGCTGAATATTTGAAGAATGTTCCAGAGCTGCAATGTTTATAGGTATTCTTCATGCTTTTGAACATTGAAAAGACTTTAGTTCCCTTATTTGGTGAGATCAAGCACTGTCATCAAGGGATATTTGAATGTTGCAACTGGATAGTGTAGAGGGATAGGTTTCATTTGCAAAATAAATTTTTGTCTTGATGCTCCCTCTACAAGCTATGATACCATGCTTAAGGTGCAGTCTTGTCTTCATAAGAAGGCATATGATAGTGAAAGATACAACCCTTTGGATTTTGATAAAATCCGGGGTTACCCACATGCTGCCCCTAGGGGAATCAATAAATATTTACCCAAATTTAAAGGTGGTGTTGAGGAATCAGCATCAAGACATGCAATTTTTTATTGATTTCATTGGAGACTGTCAGGTTGAAAAAGAGGATGTGGTCATGAAGCTGTTTGTCAGATCTTTAGAAGGTGTGGCCGATGAATGGTTTACTTGCTTACCGTTGCACTCCATTGGTTCATGGTATCAGCTTAGGACTTTGTTCCTTGATACCTTTGATGATGCTTCATCAGATGATGAAGAAGTTGTGTTTGAACGACTTGCATAAGTGATGCCCCAAGCAGAGGATCAGAGGTTTTGTCTCCTAAGCCAAAAACCCGAAGAGGAACATCAGTTGGACTGACTCTTTGAAGAAGGGAGGTGTGATCAGCAATGTGATGAGACAGTTGAGCAGTTCAAGTGCACAAGTGAGTGCAGTCTTGACACAAGTCTTCATGAGAAGGAAAATGAAGTTGTTGATGCAGGGAGTGCCCTAGAGGATATCAAGTTTGACTGTGAAGATGTGGATTTCCACTCTCATGAGGATTATCTTTTTGAAGATACCTTGGGTTATCCTGATTTGCTGCATGGTATTGCATCCAGTCCTGGTGGAGGTTAAGAAGAGGAAGAAGTGGTTGAGAGGGTAGGACAGAACATTGACCTACTAAGTTGCGAACAAATATCAAATTTGTTAACCACAAAATATCAAAGGTTTGCACACAACAACTCTAGGTTGTTGTGGGAAACTCATATCGGTCTTGACGATGAGGACCTGCAGGATGCAAGGTATGATGCCAGCGATTCTAATGCCCCTTCTAATGGTGATCTTATAGATCATGATGACATTGATTTCAGTCTAAAATCAGATTATGCTATTGAACCAGAGTTGCTCAATGATGAGCAAGATTGGGATGATGATGACAGTTGGGCAGCCCATGAGGATGAGTTAGAGTCCTTTATTGACTCTCATTGCCAACATGATGAAGAACAGAGCCAAGTGAAAAGAGGAAGTGGGAGTAGTAGTTTAAACCATCATTGCACTAATGATGTGCCTCCTCCTACTGAAAATGATATAGAGCAGTTACAAGATGTGTTGAATGGTAAGTGTATCCCTTTGTATACACTTGATGAAGTTTTCACAGAATGTGACAATATGCAGAGCACTGGAGCTAGTTGTTTTCAGCTTCAGGGTAATGTAAATAGTGAATATGACAACTTGTTGTCACATAACAATCAGCATTTTGAAAGTATTCCTGACTTTCAAATGCATAAGGATCATGTACATGTTTATAATGATGACTATGACAGCTTGTTGAGAGGTACTAACATGTTTTATCAGGTAGCTAATTGTGATCAGACTGTGTTTTTATGCAGTCCTGATCAGTATTCACATGTATTGCCACATGATATAGAATCAAAGAATCAAGAAGGTGGCAATAATGAGACCTATTTGAACTGGTTGCCAGTTGAAGACAAGGCTAGACAAAGAGCAAGTTTTCACTTGCACAGAGGCAATTAGATACTTGTGTTTGTAGAGGTGCATTCATTTATACTATTGTAGATTGGCAGAGGCAAGCACAAGTTAGGGGAGGCCAACTCATTCTGTAGAATTGTATTTGATAGGGGTAGATGTTGGCCCTCATTTTCATTTGGTGGTCTGGTGTCATCAGATGAAACAAACAATGAATGGTGGACTCTTGAATTGTAGGTTCATGGACAATTCTCGAGGGTGCTTCACCTGAAGCATATATGTTTTCCCTGAACATTTGGTCTAGGGTTTGGATCTCCTGTTTCTGTTTTGCTTTCTTTTTGTGTCTTTTGGCTCTGTCTGGGCTAGTTCCTGGTTTGTTTTGGTCTTCTCTTTTGTGGTCTGCTCACCCTGAGATCTGAATTCTTGCTATGCCCACTAGGGGCATACATCCCCAACTGGAGCCTATGTTAGTGCCTATTTTGGTTACCTCTCATTTTCCAGTTGTTTGCCTTTGATTTCCCTGACAAATCTTTAGCTTGGGATTTTTCTATCATTTTGGCACATGGGGTAAATGGGCTCCCACCAGGGTTGAGCTCAGCATGCCATGTCTTCATGTCTCAGGTGGCCATATTTACCTTTTCTTCCTTGCCTTGTGTTTTTCCTTGTCTAGCGGAGGCAGGATAAGAGTGAAATCAGGATCAGGATTTTTCCTTTCGCTCCTCTTTCGGGTTTCATTTTGCCTCCAGTTCTACGCATTTGCTTTTCCTTTCAACTTTTATTTCCTCTAGCGGAGGTGGGATCAGAATGGAAACCAGTTTCGGAACCTTGCTCATGTTTCACTTTCTGGTTTCGTTCTGGCCCTAGCTCTGCTTGCACTAGTTTTCCTTTTGTCTCCACCCCCGTGGCTTTTTGGTCTTGTTTTCATTCTAGCTCTATGTTCGTTGTCTTTTGCGGAGGTGGGAGCGGGATTGTTTTGGGTCGGTAGCTTCCTTTTCTTCTGGCCATTTGTTCTTTTGTTGTTGACCTGTCCGCCCGGTTCATTTTAACTTAAGTGGTTCCCCCGAGCCCCATTTTCCATTCGTTATCGACCCCTAGCTACCGTTTTCACTGGCCCCGCATTGTTTTTCTATGACCTTTGGTGCTTGGGATTACCTCTTGGCGACCCCAACTTGTCTCCCCAAAATCTTTGTCGGCCTGTGTTGGTTGTGTCAGGGAGATGTCTCCCTGACTCCTTTGTGTCTCGGCGATGGGCTTTTCCCTTCGGTATGTCAGAGTCCACTCGGGGTGAGGTCTTCCCGACTCCTATTGGTCTCCTTGAAATCCTTTTTCCACCCCTCGCTATGCTTTCGGTGTAACATCACAGCGAATTTGCAAGGTCACACCGACCAATGGTGGATGGAAGCATATCAGCAGGAGTCTGGGTTTTCGATGTAACGTCTTGCCGAATTCGAGAGGTCTCGGTGAGTGACCTTCGGTCTCGCCAGTGGAATATAAAGGGTCTTCATCGGCATAAGCTTTGAGTTGTTTTAGTGACATCAGATGAATGGATAAAACATTTTGATAAGACTCATGGTTTCATTGTAGAGTCTCAGTGAACCCGTCATGTCTTGGTGATCTATTGTGAGCTTTGGATGTTTTGGCAAGATATGAAATGTTCTATGAGATGTCTGCCCGACTCCATGATCTCTTGCCGACTATGATGAGTGTTTGGTGTAGCATCCATCCTTCGTCTTGACGTCTCCCCGAGTTCCTTCTATCTGGCTGATGTGCTTGATGATTTCAGTATGACTCCCTTCGGCCGAGGTGACTTCGCCATGATGTCTAGCCGACCCGGCCATCTCTCCGCAACTTCTCTGCCCTCACCCCCCGAGCAACTTAAAGGCCGCAAATGTGCATTTTCCAAATGTGAACGGTGATGTTTTAATCAGAACGATACAAGTGCTCGATGGTTATTAATGGTCGAATGCCAGGTATGCCATGCAAAGGACCACATAGATCAATGGCCCATGGTGGCCGATGATAGAGATCAAGGGCTCTCATTTGGCTCGCCAATACAAAGTGATCGATCAATACATCCTACGAGGAATACGATGGCCATCCGATCATGGATGATCGATGGTGGGTGTAGGAGTCATAAGTGGTAGCCTACTTCAATGGGTAATGGAGATTTAAAAGGTGGTCATCTAATCATGGATGATCAACAGTCGAGTTTCAAACTAAAACCACAGTTAGGGTTTGGTATTGACAGTGCACACAAAAACAGAAGCCTGGAGCATTCATGGTGATAGAAAGTTGGTTGTTGGCTCCGCCAAGCTAGCATTCATGGCAACGTGACTCTGGGACAAGGACGACATGGCTTGAGTGTGGATGCACATATTTGGTGGTAGATTTGGTGCGAGTTGATGGATCTCTATCCGTGCGGGAATGTCCCTCCTGACAGAGATCCAACCAGAGGCATTTATGTGACCAGAGAAGTTGTTGAGGGTCACAGCGAGGGTTTTGATTGGTCACGATGCAGTTGGGGTCTGACATGGCATGTTGATGTGGCTCTGAGCTGGGTGGCGATCCCTGGACTATTTAAAAGGAATTTTAGAATCATTTGTAAGGGTCTTTGGCCAGATACTGAAATCAGAACTAAAAGAGCACTAAGTCATAGAGTCAGGTTTTTACCAGAATTTGAGGTCTAGGGTTACAGTCTGTAAATTGTAAGGTTCTTGGATTCATACCAGAACTCGAATGTATTTGTTTAGGTCTTTGAGTCTCTCCTTTGGATTGTACATTTGAATTGTTAATGAAACTGATCAAGGATCATTCCATTAGCCTTTGTAATACTTTCTTGCATTGCCTATTTTGATAATAGCTCATGTTCAAGGAACAGGTTAAATAGCTTTCATCATCTCAGAAATTTATATGTATGATTGAAGGATTTGATAAGTAGTCTTTAAGATCTGATCACTAGCTGTGGGATTAATAAGGTTAGTTTCACATAGGCTTTATTTGTCTAAGTAATCATTCCTTCTGTTTGCAAATTGTCTTGACTCCTAGCCCAATGGATATGGCACTAATCTGATATATGCTATTTGTCTTTAGGGTTTCAATTATCTTGCTTAAGAACATTCATTCAAGTTAATGTTTCATGTTTCATGAATGGCATTTGTGTTTAATCCCATTCTCTGTTAACTTTCCTTGCTTATCACACAGTTTTCCATCTCTTGGATGAGTGTGTGAACTTTAACCATGGCCGAGAATGCATCTACTTAATCTTATATGAGTCTTGTAGGAGTATGCACTGGTTGCTTACAAGAAATCTCAAAGTGTGATTAAGGAACACCCTCCTATGTCTTGCAGAGCCCGAAGTGAAGGAGAAAGCAACAACAAGGTGTTGCATCTCGTTAGTTGGCCACCTGTCTAGCAAGAATTCAAGCATTGAGTGTGGCAAGCTCATAGGAGTTTGCTCGGACCTGTTAGTTAGTGGTTTCCTAAACAAGGAAAACAACCAACAGTAGTAGTATATGTTGATGACATTATCTTTAGAGGAAATTAAAATATGTGCAAGAGGTTTGTGGAAGAAATGCATAATGAATTTGAAATGTCTATCTTTTGGGAGATGAATTTTTTGTTGGGCTACAAATTAATCAAAGAAATAAGGAAATTTTCATTTCACAATCTAAGTATGCTTAAAAAATATTGAAGATGTTTGGGATGGATGGTTCCAAAATGGTAAGCACTCCTATGGTTATTGGATGCAAATTTGGAAAGGCTGATGATTCACCTAAGGCTGATTAGAGCAAGCATAGATCTATGATTGGCATACTATTGTATTTTACTACTACTATGAATGTTGTCTATCTTGTGGCTAGATTTAAAGAAGACCTCAAGGAAACTCATGTTGGTATTGTTAAAACAATTTTTAGATATTTTAATGGAACTTTGGATTATGGATTGTGGTATCCTAAAGATACTAATTTTACACTTAGTGTTAATATAGATGCAGATTGGGTTGTATGTGTAGATGACATTAAAAGTACAAGTGGTGGTGCATTCTTTCTTGGATGTAGATTGGTGGAATGGTCGAGTAAGAAGCAAGAATTAGTCTCCTTATCTACTACTAAAGCTGAGTATATTGCTACTGCATCTTGTTGTACACAAGTTCTATGGATGAAACATACATTAAAAGATATCATAATGTTATATGATGATCCCACTTCTATTTTCTATGATTATACAAGTGCAATTAAAATTTCAAAGAATCTTGTGATGCACTCAAGGATGAAGCATACATCTATCAAATATCATTTCTTGAGAGAGAAGATCATGGAGAATGAAGTAAAGCTTGAGTATGTTTGGATGAAGGATTAGGTTGCTAATATTTTCATGAAGGCTCTTCCTAAAGATACTTTTGAGTATCTTCAGGAGAAGTTGGGGGTTATTTCCCCTCCTTTCTTGAACTAGATGCATATGGAGATACATTAGTCTTGTGGATCTAAGGATCTATCTTTCTTCTGGGCTAATGTTTTGGTGGCTACCTCTTAGAGGGAGTAGGTAGTACTAGGCGTTGTCATTATAAGTATTCTATTTTTCATGTCAAAGGTGAAATCAATGTAAAGTATTCATTTTCATTTACCATTGATGTCAAAGGGAGAGAAGAATCATGTGAAAATGGAAAGGAATATTGGGAGAAGAAGCATGTGAGAAAGGAAATGAAGATTAGGAAAAGAGATGTATAGGAAATTATCTTCTAAGGGGGATACATAGAAAAGTGTATTCAAAGCTTGTATGTTGTCTTTGATGGTTTTTCACATCATGTGTTTCCATCAATGAAAAAGGGGGTGATTGTTGAAAGAATGGGAAGATTGAAGGTGTTTTCATTGATGTCAACTAGTTAGATGGTTATCCACTAGTTGCTATTGACTATACATGTCAAGTATATTGAGAAAATTGTAATAAAGATACGTTGCAGGTGTTCATTGGTTGCTCTGGGTTTTAGTTTGGATTTGCTCCTGTGGTTGTGCAATTCATATATGTTGTTTATGGTCATTAGAAGGTGTTATATTTAGATTCTTGGTTGATGGCTCATTGTATAGTGCAAGTTGTGTTCACCAGTTGTGAACTATGGTTTTCTATGTTTTTGGTTGAGGTCTGGGAGAAATGTTATTGGTCCAAATTTATCTCTAATGAAGTCTTATGACATGTGGTTCTAAATTTTAGTTTCCCTCATTGTATTGAAGTTAATTTTGGCATTTGGAAAGTTTGTGTTTAATGGTTCTATGTGTTTTACACTAGTGTGGCCAACCTTGTGTGAAATACTACTTTTGAGAATGATGAAGCATGTTGGATCTATTTGGGTCCCTATGAAGTGCGTGTTTGGGTCTCCCTCATTCTAATTATGCCCTAGGATGTTTTGGTGCAGACCTAATTTGAATTTTCATTTGGATAGCCTACTTTGGATATGTTTCAAAGTTGAAAATGGTATAAATACAAGATGAGTTATTAATGGAAAATATACAAGAGTGAAGAAGAAGCATGATATGAGAAAAGAGAAAGTGTAGTTTAGTGCAACATTGATTCTATTTAGTAAGTGTGTCTGTTGAGAGTTTGGGAGATTAGTGCGAGGCTTAATGCTGAGTATCCAGATGCAGTGAGCAGAAGGTGAACTCTATCATTCATGCAAGTTGATCGAGTGACTATGGTGGAATCCTTTGCTGCATTGGGATTGTAGTCTCTTTGTAACAAGTATTCTTTGTCTTCTTTGTATCTTTGTGGTTAGCCCTCTGGGTCGTAGCCCTGTTTGATAGTGAGTCCTTGTTCTAGATAGTGAGTCTTTGCTCTAGATAATAAGTCCTTATTTCAAGCAGTGAGCCTATTTCTAATTGGTTTTGATATTCTCTATAGTGTGCGTTAATCCTCACCATGGTTTTTCCTTCATTTAGTTTTCCATGTAAATCTAGTATTATTGTGTTTATGTGTTGGATTTTAGTTTATGCATTGAAATTTGATGATTAACCATTTAAGCAATATTAAGTGTTAGTTATGGTGATTGAACTAAAGGTTTAATTTTGTGACAACTGATTCACCCCTTCTTTGAGTTGTCCTATTTAACAGTGATGACCCATTCACTAGGTGGTTAATGGGTCCCAAGTCACTAACCTAGGACACATTCCTTGCAAAATTAAGTGTTGGGTTTTCTCCCTCAGAAAATATAATTAATTAGGCTTGGATTTGAATTTAAGGGGGAAATTAACTTTAATTTAACCTCAATTAATTAATAAAGCCCAAGGTTAGTGTGAAAGTGTAAAGGTACACTTTACAACACTCTAAATAAGGCACCATTAAGTCCATTTTATTAATTTATTCCCAAATTAAGGAAAAAGGGACACTTTTTCCATTACTACATTTTTCCCTTAGTTTAGTGGGAGTATGGCCTCATGTCAAACTCACACTAAAGTAGAAATTCAAGAAACTTATGTATGCAACAATGAAAAAGATACAAAATAATACACTATCAAAGACCAAGAAAATAAAGGATTAAGCTCTGACTATCCCAACACGATTTGGAATGTAGCTATTTTTATGAGAAAGGGGAAGGATCAAGCCTCAACTATCCAATGTGATGTGGAACATGTCTCAACTATTTATCCAATGAAATTCACAATAAGAACTTGATTTACACTATGCAAATGACACACATGCTAACTCTAGGGTAGTGGAACCTCAGACTGTCCACTAGGTGAGTATCCCAATAGGGTGGAAAATGAGAGAATCATATTAGGCTCCCATACCATATTAAAGTTATCCTCTTGACAACTTCAACAAGGCACCACAATTCTAAGTGCTTGTGAATATTATTTCTATAGGCTTTTTTTCAAGGGGATCTTGCTTCATTCATATAAGGTCTTCTTCTTAGGGATCACCATGCCTAATGTCTCCAAGAGAGGACAATTCAAGAATAAAATATTTCTCCTTATGGGATGCCTCACTTCGCATCAAGCCACTAAGGGAAAGTCATACACTTTGAAATATCTCACTCTTGGAGGAAATCAAACCCAATGACACGACCAAAAAAAGGATGCATCACATGAAAGAGAAAATCACACCATGAAATATGCAAAAATGTTGAAAGATGTTATCAATGTATGCCCCCACTTTAAAGCAGTTGCTAACACCATTGTTGTGAGAAATTTCTTTAAAGTAGCCAATGTTCCATCCCAATAATGATAAATTACTTGTAATTCCCTATGCCAAGTCATATGTTCCTAAAATAGAGGTACGTTATGAAAAGGAAGGAGGTGTTGCCACCAAAAATATGGAAAGGACCTATGGATCTTGGGTCAGTATCTCTTTGCTATAATGTTTTCAAAGAGTGTGGAACTGTCATCATTCCCCAAATACTCATAGAATTGTAAGAATGACACAAAGAGAGAAAAAACAAAGAAAAATCCTTCAGTTCAACATGGAAGAGACCTAAATGTCTTGACGGCTTGCATCATCCCCAAATGGAAAACACAAGACAAAAGAAAAGAAGGATAAAATGTTTATGACATAGAGAATAATGTAGGTGCATATAGAGGAATGCACAAAAATAGAGTGGAATATATGAAATGAAACATCACAAGGGGATCACATTAAGCACATGTAATTACATAATGAAACATGAAAACAAAAAAAATCAAAAGACTAGTAAGGAACATGTGAGTCAACCTATAGCAGGTCATTCGCATCCCAATCTTGATTGGTATATATAGAAGGTAGATAGCTAGCCAAAGGGATAATATCAAATGCAAAAACTAGAACAAGAATAACTAATACCTTTCCCCCACTAAGTGTAGGACACAGGTGAGCTGAGAATGGATGATATGCTACTCCTTGCAAAGAGGAAATGACTTGCAATGAATGTAAAAAATGCCATAGTGAGTATTCTATGTTCCTACAACAATTACACAAAAAGGAGTGTAGACACCTAAAAATGGTCTGGAGAATCTAATTAATTAAGTACGACTTATTTGATTAATTAATCTTAAATTCATCTACTTAGTAAATAAATAGAAATATTTATTTATATTAAGTTCATTGTCAATTCTTCTACTTTATCATATTATTTCTCTCTTAATTAAATAAACAAAATTAAAAACTTTGTTTTATTTAATTAATTATCATTTTTATCATATTATTTTCTCTCTTAATTAAATAAACAAAATTAAATACTTTGTTTTATTTAATTATTATCATTAATATTTCTTCTATACTTTATCTATTAATTTTATCTTAAATTAAATACACAGCTTCAATAATTTGTGTTATTTAATTACCTCAATCACATTTCTTCTTAATTAAATAAAGATATTCTAAAATCTTTTATTTAATTATCATTTTCCTTTTATTTTAATTTAATAAACAAACCCTATAGTTTGATTTATTAAATTATTCAATCCTCTTTTTTGCTAAATTTAAATAAATTAAAAATATTTAATTTATGCATAAATCATTTACACTATTCACTCACCAATAAAATTAGATTTTTTAAATCTAATTAATGCAACTTCCATTCACGGGAAGAGCTTCGGGGACAAACTTGCAGGAAGTCCTCTCAATCTTCTTCCATCAATCCTCCCTCTCTTCTTTCCTGGTGTTTTCATGGGGAGGAACAATCCTCCATGATCAGCTCCATCTTCTCATCCCAGGCCATTCAATTCTCCAGATTGAATCACAGTCCCTTATCTCGTATCCCTGTGCAATTGTGCTGTCGTGAAAGCTATAAATACAGCTTTTGGGCTACAGGAAATGGATCCCAATTTGTGTAATCTTACTCTGTAGGTTTTCCAAGCATTCAAGCATCCAAGCATCCAAGCATTCAAGCATTCAAGCATTCATCCAGCATCCATCAAGCAACAATCAAGCATCCAGCATTTGCAGTCATGGTTGCCATTACAATAGATTTGCATATTTAATCACATAGGAAATAGAATTAGTTCATTTCTCATTCTCTAAATGTCATTTCAACAGTTTAATTAGCTTCTAAATCTGAGAGAAAAGTAAATTAGAGAGATCCTTTAGAGTTAGAGAGCAATAGGATAAATTTCTGAAGATTTCTGGTTTAAATTAGTTTAATTTCTTTGAATCTTAGATGCAATTGTCCTATTTAGAAGTGTAGAAGCATGTTTAGATTGTTTATCCCATTCTTCCACTTACAAATTGGCACCCACCGTGGGGCCTAACCCCATTATTCTGCTTAATATTTGAGAAAAGTGTCTTATAGGTATCGACGTGTTTGTTTTCGTGGAACTGTGGTTTTTTATAGCGCGTCGGAGAGATTCTATAGCGCGTCGGAGAAAACTTATAGCGCATCGGCCATCTATTTTAGCGCGCTGCTCAAATGTCTTAGCACTTCAATAGACTGTTTTAGGGCTTCAAGACAATTCTGTAGTGCTTCGGGGCTCTGTTTTAGCGCGTCAGAGCTCTGTTTTAGCGCTTCAGGGCTCTGTTTTAGCGCATCAGATTTAGTGTTTTGATAGTTAATCTTAAAATGGCCATATCTTGGTCATACGGATGTCTTTTTTGATGTTTTTTTTTTGAAATGGGGTAGAATTTCATAAGTTATGCAATGCTGTAGGTGTTTATCACTTTTTGTAGAGTTAAAATTTTCAATTTTACATTTAAAGTCAAATCACATTGTAACTTGGTCTAAGGTTTAGGGTTTTCTTGCTTAATCATTCATCTAACCCTTATATCTTCTTATTTCTTGATTTCATCTAACATTTGGAAAATTTACACAAGTTTTAAGAAGAAAATGGAGCATTGAAGTGAAAGAAAGAGCATTTGATATTCATTGTAATAGTGTTTTCGAACACTTATGGGAAAATAACCCATCATCTATTTTGTTTCATTCCTACTTTAGGACCAAATAGCATCGATAAAAATGTATCTTTTTATCTTGATCTGACACATCCGTGGCTAGATTTTGTTCTTTAATCTCTTTTTGGTTAAAATTTATCAATCCTAGGACAGAAAACGAATAAAATTTGATCAATCCTAGGATAGAAACTTCATTATTTCTTGTGGGATTAAAATTGAACATCATGTTTTTATGGAGCAATATCTCTATATAGATTAGATCATTTGTCTTTTTGGGTTTTTAAAAAAAAGAACAACTTCTTTGCTATGATTGGGTGATAGGTTTATGCTCTCCCCTTAGCTAGGTGCATCAGAATACCAGACTCACTTTTACTTTACGCATTTTCAAGCTTTCATTAAAACCTTTAGACAGGCCTGTCGTAGTGGGAAAAAGTACTCACCCTACGGGAACGACCTGAGTGGGGATAGCCAAAAGCCATGGCATTCCAACCCACTTTAAAATTTATGTGAATTTGGGGAAACCCTCTTTCAATGAAAGTGTGCAGGATAACCATCCCCAAAATCTTTGTTTTAAAGATTGGGAGGTCTCTCGAGGGAGTTTATCCATTTTCCGCTCTGAACAGAAACCCTATCTAAGAACCTAGAAATAGAAGCACGCCTATCAGTTTCTAAACATTGTAATACTTGGCGGTGCAGGGGCGGGGAAGAATCTACCCTCAAGCACTCACCATATAATTTCCAAGGATTGTTTGCTCAGGGGATCCGGTATCCACTTCCGTCACTCTGAGTACGCACCTGGAAAAGACAAAAACATGGGTGCCCTATAGGGGGTGACAAGGCTGTGTGAGTCGACGCAATTCCAAGCTGTGGGTCGTTCGAGTATATAACAATGACCTTTTCTCTCTAGGAGTGAGTATGTTTGAATTGTCTTATCTTGTCATCAAACCAGTGAAAATCAAGAGGAACCATGTTTGGTTCTTGAACATACAATCTTTGTTTAATAATTTAGGATTTAATCAACAACAGTTCTATTTTTGCTTGCTATGTTTTCTTGTCATTAAAATAGATAAGATCATCCCAAAAAGAAAACACAAACCACCATGGCTAAAATAGATGAGGATAAATTGAATGCTTTAGCTTATCAACTGGAAAACCTTCAACAACAAATCTGGGAAACAACCACAAAGAGATATCTAATGCCAAACATCTACCCATATCCTCTTGACCAAACAATGAACATGAGACCTTCTTCACCAACAACTCCATCATCCAAGTTCAATATCTTTGAATTTTTCCAAAATTTCAATAAGCCCAAATCTCAGTCCTCAAATACAAATGATATTGAACAATCTTATCATGTCACACATTTATCTCCATCCACCATAAGCCAAAATGAACCTCAAGATTCTTTCACCCAAGTTAACAATTCCATCCAATCATCATCTTCTTTCATCTCCTCAACATCCAATGATTCATGTCAATCTCTCAATCTAAAGCATGCTAGCATAGACTCCCCTACACATCAACGCCAAGATATTCTTTCTATTCCATCCAATGATTCCACAATCTCACAAAATCTTCCAATCTTTGATCAAGATCCCATTTCTCAAGTATCTTATGATGATCCCCTTCTTTCACTTTTCATCCAAAATAATTCACATCCATCTCAAGAGACAAGTATACTTCCAAGTTCTTTTTCTACATCATCTAATCAATCCATACCATATCATGATTCTATTGCATCACAAGATCATGATAGTTCTTCCATCATATCTAATGATTTCTTACCAATTGACGATCAAGACATGCTTTCTACAAAATCTCATGATTCCCTTCCTCATCAAGATCAAGATATGCTTCCATTCAAGGATTCTCTTTCATCCCATGAAGATGTTTATCCTTCTCATGATCAAGATATGTCTTTCATACCACCTCAAGATCCTTTTCCAAGTCAAGATCAAAATATCCCATCATCCCCATGTCAAGAGCCTATCACACCTATTCAAGCTATCCATGAACCCCATACCTATAAATTAGGATCCTCCACCCTTATCCATTCTAGTTTACTTCCAACACCTATCCTCTCATCCATATCATATCCTACCCAAAATGGACTTGCATCTTGTTTCACAAACAATACATATCCCATTGATAAACAAATGTGTCAAAGTATGAACTACAAAGGCAAAGGATTAGGCATTCATGAACAAGGTATCTTAGAACCCCCTTTTATTCAAAAATACCCATATCACCATGGCTTTGGTTATATACCTAAGTGTCCTAGTACATCAAACCCTCCATCTATCCTAGGTCCTCATCCTAGTACATCAAACCTTCCGTCTATCCTAGGTCCTCATCCTATTCCATCAAACTTTCCATCTATCCTAGGTCCTCATCCTAGTCCATCAAAATCTCCATCTATCCTAGGTCCATATCCTATTCCTCAAGAACAACAAAGGCACACATCCTTGATGCCCTTTCAAAATTCTACCCACATTAACTCATCCATAATACCTCCATACCATTCATCTCAATCCACCCCTCCCATTGCTCTTGGAAGAAATTTGGGTGCCAAATATTAGAAGCTTCTATATCAAAATCCATGTGTATCAAAGGATCAACATGTCTCCTCGAAGAGACATGCAAAAATAAAAGAAAACTTGATCCAAAATCAAAGGAAAAATCAAAAAGGCCACAAATGGCCATCAAAGCAAAAAGGAAATTTTCAAAGACCACAAAGGTCCATAAATCAAAAGAAAATTTCAAAAGGCCACAAAGGCCCATCAAAGAAAAAAGGAAATTTTCAAAGACCACAAAGGTCCATAAATGAAAAATTTTCAAGGCCACAAAGGCCCACTAAGCAAATATCAAAGTCAAAAATCATGTGGATTCCTAAAAGTCTCATAGAAGCAATAAAATCAAAATTGGCATCCAAATTTTCTTATCCAAAAGCTTCCTCCAATCTTCCATATAATAACCTATCACTTTCCAAATCCATTCTTCCTACATCACTCCACCATCCTTCAAGGTGTGTGCCAATGTTGAGCTTGTCATCCTTTCCATCTATCCATTATCCAACATTCATCCCCCATCATTCCCCTTTAATCCAAACCTTTGCATAAATCCTTAGTCTCTTCCATCATACCATTAATCTACCAACATTTATGAGTCTAATCCCCATTGCCATGGTTAATTAAAGGGATAATTGGTTGTGAAACTCAATGTTAAAGTCCTTCCTCCATCTCCCTATCATCCATATCCTATCTTCCATATTCCTCTTGCACTCTACACTTAAGGGAAAGTCTCATCCATCTTATCATTCATGGTCATTATCCTTTCTACGCTCATTCCTTACATTTCCACTTTTGATCTCGATAAGGTCAAGAATCTTCTTGAACATCATATATGCTTATCCTATATGCCTTATCCATATCTTTCATACCATATCTTTTATCTCATCCATATTCCATCTTACTAGATACATCCTTTCTTTTCATCCTTGGTTTTGATGAGGAATGGGGGCAAAGTACTTGGTCTTTGTGTCTATCTATTTGATCTTGATCATCACCATTCATTCTTGTTATCCTTGCATTCTTCCATTCCATATCTCCTAGCTTATCAAAATCCATGTCATCATGTCCCTTTGCAACCTTGAATCTTATCATGCAAATCATATTTGAGCCTAGCTGTAAAACATTATCCAATCCTCATATCTTTTGTCAATCAATCGTCAACAATCATCAATCTTTTTGTACTTAGAGGATATCAGTAATCCTAAGTACTTATCATCATCATGCCTTATGGAATCAATCATTCTTGGCATATTAATCAATCAACTATTGTCATCTTTCAACAAGAGATATGTTGCTTGTGTGACATGTTTTGCAGTGACTTTCATTTTGATCTATCATTTATCCATGGTTGCATTACCTCTATTGTGGTTCATCTTGTTCCTTCAATCGGTCATACCATCTCATTCCAAATCAAATATTTTGAAAATCCAAAAAAAAAAAAGAATTTCAAAAATCCTAAAAACATCAAAAAATCCATCAAAATCCAAAAACATCAGAAAATCAAAATCCAAAAACATCAAAAATTTCAAAATCCAAAAACATCAGAAAATCAAAATCCAAAAACATCAGAAAATCAGAAAATCCATGCAAAAACATTCATAAAATCGAAAACACAAAAATAGAGTCTACATCAGTCAGAAAATGGAGTCTGTGTCAATCGAACTACGTGGTCTCTGTGTGTATAGCGTAGGCAAGACTAATCTTTGATCAGTCCCCGAGACCCCTAGGATAGGTCTTTAGGTTACCTCATTTGGTCAAAAGTCTGGAAATATCATGTAAACATCTGCACAATCATTTCAACACTGATGATCTAATCTGAATAATGATTTGAAAATACATTAAGTAGAATTTGAATTATTGTGCTTTTTATCATGTGCTTATCATTTCTTTGGAGCTACTCAATGATGTATTGAACTAGAGCAGCAAGGAAGGAGAATGATACCTTTTCTTTGTTTGTTGTATGTGAGTTAGTCATTATTATTTTGTGAATTGTCGCGGGAAGTGCTCTACCAAGTATCATGGATGACATTCTGATTCATTTACGAAAATGATTAATTCTTGTTTGTTTACACAAGAAATGCTCAGGTCATCATTGGTCTATCCCATACCTTGATGCTTGTGTTCGCTTGCAATATCAAATATCATGAAAGAAATACTCAAGTCATCATGGACTTATATTGTATCATTGATGCTTGTATTCGCTTTCAACATTTTTAAAGCTCAGTGATGATATAAAGAAAAATCAAAAGATTGTTGAAATGACACTTAGATTTGCATGGTAAAATAGATTTGCATGATAAAATAGATTGCATCCATATTAGTCTTGCATATGCATTTATAGATTGTTTCAAAGCTACCAATTTCAATCTCAAAAGCTACATGTATTCCCTCTCCTCATCATATCACTATCTCTTCAATAATTTTTAGGATAATATATAATTGTTTTCCTAGTCACCTCTTTCTGAATCATTTTCTTTCATTTCGATCATCTCAAATTCCATCCAATCTTAATCTATTAAGTCTAGCACAAATCATTTAATTGTATCCTCGGTTTTGTTCCCAACCTTGTTACAGGCCTTTATCCAATCATTCATCATCATCATCGGGATGTATCCTTCCCTATCCTTTTGTGTTGTTTCGGGATGTATCCTTCCCTCATCAACAACACTCTTATCATCATCATCATCATCATCAATCAATCTTGGCTTGCAACTTGACTGGGGAAACATCACGTTTATCCTTGAATTCATTTGTTCTTACTTTTCATCTTCTCCTTCCATTATCTCTTACTCATCTCATCTCCTAGTCTATTCATCATTTTGCATCATATACTGGGGCATATCATATCAATCAAAGAAGTCAAACCACATTGCCTAATCAACTCTGAATCAGCTCTGATGAGACTTTGATCAAATCTTGTGAGCATCTATCATTGACCCTCACCTATCATGAGGTCAATTATCAATCTATCATTGATCCTCACCTATCATGAGGTCAATCAATCATCAATCAATCATCAATCAATCATTGAATCTCACCTATCATGAGATCAATAATCTTCTAAGCTATCAGGATCATCAATCATCATCATAATCAACTGGAGGAATCAGTATTTCTTTATCGGGAGATAAATTGTTTCATCATTTTTTCTTCATCAAATCATCAAATCATCATAAAAATTCAAAAATTTTGAAAAATCATAAAAAATCCAAAATTCATCAATTTATCTCCCATGGGGGCATATATTGTTATCATTTCAAAATTCAACATCTGGGGCAAATCAGGGGCATATTTTAAAATTTTCGTCAATACTGGCAGCTGAGGCAAAATCATTCTTTGAAGCAATGCGTAAACACATCACTTCAAAGAGGGGCAAAATGTAGACACCTAAAAATGGTCTGGAGAATCTAATTAATTAAGTACGACTTATTTGATTAATTAATCTTAAATTCATCTACTTAGTAAATAAATAGAAATATTTATTTATATTAAGTTCATTGTCAATTCTTCTACTTTATCATATTATTTCTCTTAATTAAATAAACAAAATTAAAAACTTTGTTTTATTTAATTAATTATCATTTTCATCATATTATTTTCTCTCTTAATTAAATAAACAAAATTAAATACTTTGTTTTATTTAATTATTATCATTAATATTTCTTCTATACTTTATCTATTAATTTTATCTTAAATTAAATACACAGCTTCAATAATTTGTGTTATTTAATTACCTCAATCACATTTCTTCTTAATTAAATAAAGATATTCTAAAATCTTTTATTTAATTATCATTTTCCTTTTATTTTAATTTAATAAACAAACCCTATAGTTTGATTTATTAAATTATTCAATCCTCTTTTTTGCTAAATTTAAATAAATTAAAAATGTTTAATTTATGCATAAATCATTTACACTATTCACTCACCAATAAAATTAGATTTTTTAAATCTAATTAATGCAACTTCCATTCACGGGAAGAGCTTCAGGGACAAACTTGCAGGAAGTCCTCTCAATCTTCTTCCATCAATCCTCCCTCTCTTCTTGCCTGGTGTTTTCGTGGGGAGGAACAATCCTCCATGATCAGCTCCATCTTCTCATCCCATGCCCTTCAAATCTCTAGATTGAATCACAGCCCCTCATCCCGTATCCCTGTGCAATTGTGCTGCCGTGAAAGCTATAAATATAGCTCTTTGGCTACAGGAAATGGATCCCAATTTGTGTAATCTTACTCTGCAGGTTTCCCAAGCATTCAAGCATCCAAGCATCCAAGCATTCAAGCATTCATCCAACATCCATCAAACAGCAATCAAGCATCCAACATTTGCAGTCATGGCTGCCATTACAATAGATTTGCATATTTAATCACATAGGAATAGAATTAGTTCATTTCTCATTCTCTAAATGTCATTTCAATAGTTTAAATTAGCTTCTAAATCTGAGAGAAAAGTAAATTAGAGAGATCCTTTAGAGATAGAGAGCAATAGGATAGATTTCTGAAGCTTTTTAGTTTAAATTAGTTTAAATTCTTTAAATCTTAGATGCAATGTCCTATTTAGAAGTGTAGAAGCATGTTTAGATTGTTTATCCCATTCTTCCACTTACAAAGAGCAACAACTATTGTTATTGATTATGATGAGTAAACAAAGTATCAACTTGATGCATATCTAATGAGATATCATTAGTTTAGGATGCACCAAAGTAAAGTTGTCTTGGAAGAATCTTTCGTAAGAGTGTTGACATTGAGTGAAGGCTTGTTTGTTCCTTTCAAGGGACAATAACCAAGACCATTAGTCATTTCTTCCATATTAGCACCACATCCTTTCCACTATACCCAAGTTGTTTTATAAGTTCATAACCTCTTCCATAAAGATTTTCTTTCTTTCAGATTCAGTGTTGGTTGTTCGTAATGAACTTCATTAGAGTTTGTTATGTATGCTTTCTCTTCTTCCAAAGTGGTTGAAATGATGCTTTGAATTTTGTATTGACATTACCACTTTTTATTTTCCCTTTTCACTCTATTTTTATGATCTTGTATTCTCCCATTAATGTAGGTATGAAATTAAAGGTTTCTCAAACATCTTCCAATAACTTGGTGACTTCTTCAATATGCTTTTCTTTTTCTTTTTATTGTATAGGTTATGCATTTTTGGTTGGTGTTAAGGGATATCTAATGTGAATAACCTCATGAGACTTATCCTTATTTTCATGATCTCTTAGTGAAGGGGAGTATAATTTAACTTAATAATGTTCATCTAAGGAATCCATATTACTATTGTTTGAAAGAAATATGTCAATGTTGTCATTTTCTTGTGCTATGACATCTTCCCTAGTAGGAAAGATTTTAAGAGAGATACAAACTAGACGTTCATGACATTAAAATGTTGGTTCTTCTAAAATAACTTCATCGCAAGTAAAGGAGTTATCAATGGTTGGATTTTCTTGCTTATCAATGATGGAATTTTCTTGTTCAATCATTTTTTCCCTAGGGGAAGAGACCAAAATAGGATTCCCATGACTCATATTCTAAAACAAAAAGATCATCTTTACAAATAGGAAAGATATTAGGATAAGGACAAATTTGATTGTTACGATTGTCCATGATTTCATCCTTTCTCTCTAATATCTCATTCGCTTGTGCCATAATACCTACCCTAGTAGGAGAGGTTTTAGGAAAGTAACAAGCAAGAGGTTCATCACATTCTATGGTTAGATTTTGTAAAGTAGCTTCATCACAAATTAGGGAGGAATCAAGAGAAGAACAATTATGAGTTTCAAGGTTACCAATGGTTGGAATTTTTTTCTCAAGTAGATCTTCCCAAATGGTAGGGGCATTAGGAAAGGGAGAACAAGATTCTCATGACTGTCAATGAGTGTATCTTCTAACACCAAACTATCTTCTTCATATATAGAATAGATATTAGAAGGAAAAATTTGATTGTCATGGTTGTCTATAATTACATACCCATGTCCTATGATGTCTTCCCAAGTAAGAGAGGTATGATTTTCATAGCTCTTAATCATTGCATCTCTTTAGACCAACATATCCTCCTCACAAATGTGATTTTCATGATTGTCCATGATTATGTCATCTTTCACTAAAGCATTCTCACAAGTAGGGGAGGTGTTGGGAGATGAATGGAGGCTAGGTAAAGTAACATTTGATCTCATCTTCTTGTTTCATAATATCTTTCCAAGGGAGATTAGGAGAGGGAAAAACAAGACTTTCATGATTGTAAATTATTGTATCTTCTTTCACCAAGACACCTTTGTGACTACTAGGAGAGGTATTAGGAGAACACTTATGGTTTTCATGATTATATATGATTTTATCTTCTTGTATAATATCATCCTCACAAATGGGAGAGATGATAAGGTTTGAGATAGTAATGGTGATATTAAGGATTTTATCAATGGTTTGATTCTCTTGCTCTAAGATGTTCTCATAACTAGGAAAGGTGGTATAAGGATGGCTAACATGTTTCTTAATGACCTCATTTTTGTGCTCTAAATTGAACTCATAAGAGGGGATGTTCTACTTATGCAATCCATTCTTAACCATATAAAAACCATGTCTCTTAAAAGGAAACATGCTAACATGAAAAAGTAGGCTATCTAATCTATGCAATGCTTAAAAAATGTAAACAAATGTCCTACAAATCTAAAGATTTTCAATACTAAAATGATTTTTGGAATGATTTCAAAAATGACTGTCAAATGGATGATTTAACCTAGATGCTTAAAACAAAAATTAACAAAACTTTCTAGAATGATATAGTAGATTACCTACAAGCCTAGGAAGTACAAAAAATCACCAGAAAGCTTAGAAAAGTTGGTTTTTGTAGGCCTCCAATGAATCATTCACCCAGTGGTGAATGGGTCTAGGTATTCTTTTCTAGGAAACTCTAAGTTTGATATTGAAGCTTAAGAACTATGGAAACTTGCCACCCTAGTAGCCCTAACAGGGACTCATTCGCCATATGGTGAATGGGTTCTAGATTAGGGTTTTGAAACTATTTTTACAAAATTTCAAGCCCTTTCTAATGATTTTCAGATTTAGATTTACTACAGTAAGTTTCACGTTTAATTTTCTATAAATGCAATGTGAAATGCAAGATAAAAATATGACAAAATGATGAAAGAAAAGACCTAGTTGGATATGATTTTTTTTTAATTTTAAATGGAAGTTTATATGATCTAAATGATATACAAGATGACTGATTTTTTTTGTATTTTTTAGATTTAAAGAATGCAAAAAATGTAATCCTGAAAACCTAGATGAGATACAAATTTGAATGCAAAATAAGACATCCTAAATGAGATATAATTCAATGCAAATGAATGCAAGATCTAATCCAAGATTTAAAGAGACTCCAAAATTAGAAAAATATAATGCTCAAGAAGTTGGGTTCACCATAATGAAATGTAGGAAAAGGGGATTTATTAAAATGAATCAACAAGATGATTAAACACACTTTTCACTTATTATTTCATTCAATTATTCATATAATGATGTAGAGCAGGGAGGATGTTTTCAATTCAATAAAACTTGAACAAAATTTTCAACTTGGAAACCCTGCCTTGGTCCCTCTCTCATAAATTCTTCAAATTTCCTTGTAGTACTCCAAACAGTGATTTTTTACCATATCTTTCAAAGAAGACTACAAACCCATAATTGAATCACCATTTCTAATACCCTTTATGCTCTTTTTCAACATATCAAATTTTTGGATATGCTTGTTTTGTAACAACACTCTCTAAAACTGATTGCTACATTGGAAAGAGGCCTAATTAGGCTTGTTTTCCAAAACAACTTCAAGAAAAAATATCTCCCAATCACAAAATTTCACTATAGGGTTTTAACCAGGTCGTATGGGGTCTAAAAAAATCAATTCCATCCATGAGAACATTTATCCAATCACCTTTTCACAAAACCCTATGTCTAACCTACAATCCTAAGCCTAATAAATAGAGATATTAGGCTAGGGCTTGATCAAACCCTGCCCTACCTCAATTCCCTACATCGATAAACCCTAAAAGCATGAGAAAAAACCTAACTACTACCATTCCACTGATTTTCAGAAGCTTCCACTAGTGGAATGGATCAATATTTTATTTTTTCAATCAGACCCTCTTAATCTAGGGTTTCTTGACTGTTTTCACCAAATTGGCTCTAACTACCTTCAAACTTTATGAAATCAGATCAAATCAAACCCAAAACATAGTCAATTCATCCCTCATTGATTCTAGTGCACTTTAGATCATTTACAAATAGTATGGAGCCATAAAATTTCCTATATGATGGAACTTTCAAATTTTGCAAATTTGAAGTGCCCATTTCAAAATTTTACCTCTACACTTTCAGAAGTGCACTTGAGAAATCTATCTAAGTGACCCAATTTAGATGTTTATAATTTGGAGCATATTTATTTTTGTGAAAAACCCACTCATGTGACATATGTGAGCAGACATGTCAATTTTCAGCTTCCCATGATGAGTTTTGTTAGAGTTTTGAAAACTGAAGTTGGAGGGTTTTAGCACTTTTCTACAGTTTACAAACCTTCATTTATGCAAATTTGCCTCCTGTTTGAGCTTTCATTTTGCAACTGGATGACTTTTAAGTCAAAAAGAATGTTTTTCTTAATCATCCATACCTAGATGAGCTCTATGTCAGTTTTCAGAGCTTCATGAGCTGATTTGCTATTTTTTCCAAATCAAAATGAAACACAATTTGTTCAATTTTGCACTTGCATTTTTAGAAACCTTTTCGAGAGGTCAAATTTAACCCTGAATTCATTTTGATGGGTGATGATTGAATCTAATACTCTTGCACACATTCTCACTATACCAAAATTAGCTACTATATCTAGCGGCAACTCGCTAGGAGTTGATTTGATATTTTTCCAACGAGGTGAATTTGTGAGTTTTAATTGGTTTTAAATAGATTTCAGAAAGTTTGAGTAAGCAACATTGATAGTTAATAACTTTCACCTCGTGACTCATTTTTTTGAGTCGTCTATTGCACTCCATTCTCAGGTTAGGTGTCTATATTCCTGTAATTTTTTATGTCTTCAGGAGGTCGTTTGACCAATTTCCCAGGCTGATTCGAGAGACAACTTGGCCAGTTTTGACCATTGTTAAAATGTGCCTAAAAACATATTTTGATGGAAACCCACTTCGTCTTTTCATCTTTGAAGCATTCAAATGATGTGTCTAGACTATTCAAGGAAAAAAGTTGTTTGAAAACATTTTTTTTTTAGACGGGCCCATTTGGGGCCCAACATGCCTTGCATAGTTTGAGGTTGTAATTGTTTCAATGTGGTAAAGGAGAGACAATTGCTAATGTGGTAGTTATGAACCACATTTTATAAAGGATTTACTTATCAATTATCCAATTTTATAAAGTTGTGATTGTTGATTAGAGAGGACATTGATAAACAGTGTCAAATCTCACCTTCAATTGGTGGTAGAAATTCATGGGTGCACACTCTCCGAAGACTCTTGATTACAAATCCATTTCAATGAAAAAGATGCCCTACCATTGTCTTGCAATTCTTCTTCAAATAAATAGCAGAAACTAAAACAAGAAATGAGCCAATTTGATAGCTCTATTGATGCAAATCTCAGAGATAGAGTTGAAGGATTTGAGATGGAATTTTCTAAGAAATCAAGGCTTCTTAGTGTTCTTTGTAAACATCAAGAAAAGATCAAGCAACAAAACAATGTGTTTCTAAAAAAACTTCTAAAATGCAAAGTTGTGGCATTGGCCAAAGTCTTTAACTTGACACTATATTGGGATACAAGTCTTCATTCTACTACTACCATTATACTTGTTAAAGGATGTCAATTTGATACAAAAAAAAAATTAGAGACTTTCAAGCAAATAAGGTGCCCAAATCCATCAAGGCACAAAGGGTATAGAGATCTCTCAAAACACAAAGAATATAGGAACTTTGTTTAAAGTAGTTTTTGAAACAAAGGAGGATCTGTAGTGGGTCAATGTTGATGGAAGGATATGAAGATGAAATACACTTGCAGCTTACCCATCGAATGATTTGTTGAAAATGTAGTAGAAACTTCCCGGCAAATGCATTTGGTAGGGAATATATGACAAGCTATCCAAGAATAGAGGAGGAATACCAGTTTAAACATGTGAAAAGAGCTCAATAGAGAATGATTATGAAGCAACAAGGGTATGGCCACCCATGCGAGTACAGAGCATGCTGCACCCAGGGTATAATAGTAAATGTTTGTTGAAAAGACCTCAGAAAATTCCAAGCTTAATGCTAGAACAGGGTATGTGTGCCTCCAAAGTGGCAACTCAAATTCCAAAAGGAGAAATCCAAGGCACGCGCCCTAGAAGACATTAGCATGACTTAAGAATGGAAAATTTGGAGCCAAGTGAATGAGAAACAAAGGATGCCATGGCTACAGGAATCACCAAAATGAATCATTGAAAATTCTTTAGAGATTCTAAAGCACGCAACAAAGGGAACGATCTAGTTTATGCACAACCACTAAAGCATTGAGAGTATGTAGATTCATCGAAGCATAAATGATGAAAGGTTGTTATAGGTGCAACAAATGCACAAAATGTGTTTGTTGAAGATGCTCTAGTAAATTTAAAACAAAATGCATTTGGTAGATTGCTTCCTACCAGTAGCCAGCATTAAGTATGACCCAAGCATGAGTAAGGGAACACCCAAAAGTAGAGAATGGTGCAACAAAAAAAGAATGTATTTGGTGAAAATTCCTTAGAAATTTCTAAGAAAATTCTTAGGGGATTCGAAGTCGTATGCAACTTGAAGGAAAGGTAAATGGATGCCATCTAGAGCAAAAGGCCACACCTGGAGTGATGGCTATAAACACATCAATACATATTAAAAAAAATTGTTGAAAAGACTTTAGAAACTTCAAAGTAAATGTTATTAGCATATCCTTACACACTAAATGGAGGAAATTCATTCCATTGGCACTGGAGCTATAGGTAAATCCATCAAAGTATCAACAAATGCAAAAATATGGAGGCGCCATGGTATACGCCGAAAGGAATCTGTTGGAAAAGCTTTAGAAGCTTTCAACCAAGTGTAATGAATGCAGGACTAGATCAAATGTGGGTGTCCATCAAAGCATGAAGAAAGGTCACCACTGTCATAGGATAGATTGGATCGAAACAACCTTGTGAAGCCGCCATGAATGCTCAAGAGAAATTGCAGAGCACGGTTGAAACCCGCTGAAAGTTTAGGGAAACAAAGAAGGTAAAATATGGATCAATGACTAGGAATGGAGTTGTGGATGTAGCATGATCTAGACCCTTCCCTGCCAGATCACACCTTCAAACTACACACTCTTTAATTCCCAAGAGACTAGCGAGATCGTGCCACATGGCATGTGGGTTCAAGCTAAGCCTTCATTGAGCAGGTGAAATTTTTGGTGCATGGATTAAAACTTTTAAAGGGTCAATGATTTGTTTTTTAAATACTCACATTTTATTTTTTTAAGCAAAACATTTAGAGTATTAAGATATGCCTATGTCAATTTAATAAAGTGGTGGCTGAAATAAAAGCAACGGTGATGTTTTTGAATGTGATGGGAATGAATAAAAATAGGTAGGCCTGACCTTTATTTCTCAAGTAAAGGCCTGATGGAAATATAAAAGGAGGGGCCATTTGATTTTAAAAGCAAGCATTTTAAAATCAAAACATTACAAATGTATCCACATTAAGTTAGTTGGTTGGACACAGTGTGTGGCAATTGTTTTAATTGCAAAGGTAAAAATTAAAGAAGAGGCATGGGAAATTCTTTTTACTTGAATATTGATTTCCCATTTTAAATGGGGATAGGTGAAAATGAAATATGAAAGAAGCATAGGTGATTTTGAAAGCCCAATGTGAGATATTTAAAAGCCTTCTCTGGGTATGGGTAAAACACACATGAAATTGCATGAAAATAATCTTGTGAATTGAATAAATTATTCACTATTTTGAAGACTTTATTGGCTGGAGAATGAAATAAAGTGTATTAAACAAAGAGAATATTTAAAAGGAGAAACAAAGTTTTCATGGGAGCAGAGGAATTTTTCACACAACTAGATAACATGGAGAAATTCATCACATGGAGAAATTTTCAATTGCAAAACAACTTGAGACAAAGGCAGAAATTGGTGACAAAGTTTGTTGTTGCAGAGAGAGGAGAGAGGCTTTGCAAATTTGTTGATTAGTGGGAATGGAGCTGCTAGATTGCATCTACAGATTTTCCTCGAGAGCATTCATTTCTTATAGATCTTCTTTTCTTCTCTCATTGTTCTCGGTTCTAAATTCTTGTATGGGGCTGGGTAGGTAGAAAATATTAAGTTATGAGTCATTAGCTAAGTCTGTAAGCTATAAATTCTGATTTTATGAGCAAATATCAGCTAGTTTGTGCAAATAAATCATGTATGTCTTCCAAGTGTTTCCACATTCATGAATATCTTCAAATTGTCTCCAGATCTATATATTTCTAGTCATTTAAATTCAATAATACCATGTATCTTTGAGTTTGGCATCTCAATTTCATGAGATTTTTTTATCTGTTTATGGGTTGTTTCAATGAAATGGTTAAATGCTTTGAGCAGATAATTGTGATTGAAGTGTGCAGGTTGGATCTGATGAGGAGAATTTGATTGATAATAGAAGAGGATATGTTGATGCAATGCATTAACAATTTAAATCCACTGGTTGGGTTTAGTTTGTTGATGAATTCTTTTTATGAATTTGACTCCATGGCCTAGAATTAGGCACTAGTCTGTCATTCAGCTTGATGCATTCTCAAAAACATTTTAAATTCAAAAACATCTTAAATCCATGTTTTTTGGTTGAAGTTTTGTGTTGTGCTTCCCAATTGCTGAGTTAGTGTTGATTATACCAAGATTTAAGCTAGATTTGCGGTTGCCAATGCTTTCTTTAGTGTATTTCATTGGGAGTTATCTACTATAAAAATAAATGTCTATGTATCAGTGAATTAAGTTTTGGGCATTGTATAGGTTGACCCACCTTGGTCCTGTAGAGCTAGAAGTGTAGAAGATCTCAGTCTTTGACTAAATCTTGTTAGTTGGCCAAATCAACCTTTTAGTCTGAGCATAAGACATTGGCTAAGTCTTTAGGATTCAGTTGATCTATTGATATTTGGAACACCAACAAAATGGTGACTTTGTTGGGGAGAAAATTTTAAATCGCCACTTGTAGACTATTTAGAAATAGAGTCATATCATTTATATAGATTCATATTATTGTTTTCCATTCTAAATTTAGTTCAAATACTAAAGGATTTCAAGCCTGGAGAAAGAATTTGTTGCAATGAACCTAAAGATTTCATAATCTGTGGTGCTCTACTGGTGAAAGGAACTTAGAAATAAATTTACCTGTAAAAGAACTTCATGTTATGTGAAGTTCAGTCCTCTAAGAAGAGAGGTGGTGACTCTATCAGAATAACCTATTGAAGAGGTGAATACAATTCTAGATTTGTAATATTTCCAGAATAATTTGTAGTAGCTACAACATTTCCTGGTATTCTTCACTCTTGAAAACTCTTCACACTTGGTTTTCAAGAAACTTGCATATGAAAACCATATTTGAATATCTTAGGATAAAAATTTGATTCCCTATTGAGTGATTAGCACTAACAAAGGGAAAGGATAGTAGATTTAAGTTTGCATGCTTCTGAATTGTAATTTGTAGCCTATGTACTGTGTTGGAGAAGTATGTTTGTTTCAAATTTTCCCACTAAGTAGATCTTAGGCTTACATGCATCTAAATTATGCATTGTAATATTCTAAGATTATGATAAAATATAGAAATAGGGCAATGCATGATCAATTGTAGAGTTGATATGTGAAATTTGAAAGAGGCATGTCAAAATTCTTCAATATATGCATCCCAGTATGGTTCCAGATGGAACCATGGTTTGTGATCAGTCCCCGCCAGATTGTCAAAGAAGTTTTAGCACTAGAAGGTATAGAGCCATGAATTTCAGTGAAATTAGTGGTTACCCAAATGACATTCTAGCTAAATTCAAAAATAAGTTACCAAGATTCATGGGTGATAAGTTCAAATCAAAAAATAAACATCTGCAAGAATTCAGTAATGTGATGGATGATTACAGAGATGTGATCATGAGACTATTTGTTTAGGCTTTAAGAGGAGATGTAAGGGATTGGTTCTCCTATCTACCACCTTCCTCCATTCATTCATGGGAAGAGTTTAAGGCATACTTCATGGAGCAAATTGGAGAAAGGATTGACCCTGTTTTGATAAGGAAAAAGTTCATGAACATGGAGAAAGGAAAAGATGAGTTAGTCCCATCTTTTAATCTCAAGTTTTCAAAGATCATAAGAGGAATTCTAGAAGACATAAGACCAAATGATGATGAATGTTTGGTCATGTACTTGGGAGAATTTGACAAGAAGATGAGTTTCTTATTTAGAGACAAAGAGCCCACAACCTTGTACCAAGCATATCAAATGGACATAGACATTGAGAAAAATTTGAGATATTCAATGATGAAAGGACATAGGGCTATGAGTGTTGGTCATCCTAACACATCTCATGTAGATAGAAGTCATGGATAATATAATAGAAGTTCTTGTCAAGATGGTAATTTTGCTGCTTTGATTTCTCCATCATCCCAATCTGCAAATCATAATGAGCTTCATGATAAATGTCATCAAAAATTGAACAATGTTGATCAAACATCTGTTGTTCCAAGATTGTCTAAAATGAAAAAACTCAAAGGAGATTCAATGCATGATCCGTTCTCAAGGTTTTTGGATGCCTTGTTGAAAGTTCCCATAAATTTCATACTTAAGGATTCTGTGTGCATTGATATGTTTTGTGAAATCTATGAGTCTGGGCTAAGTACTTTTACAAAGAGGTTGAAGCCTCACAGTTTGGATCAAGTACTTGATTGGATAAAGGTTATTGAGGGATCCCGAATTACCTATGCACAAAATGTGGTGTCTCAAAATGAAGATAGTAGATGTCTTATTGAAGAACATCAAAACATGATACACAAGAATGAAGATATGTGTTGAATGATTGAGAATGTTGATTGTAATCAGCTCACAATCAACACATGTGTAAATCCTTGTAGCAGTGATGAAGATAAAGGTACATGGTATGATGAGAAAATAGATATGCATGAAAAATTTTCTTGCAATATCTTGGGTGATGAAATAGAAGAGATGCAAAACATCATTCCATGTCATGTTTTGGTTGGTGAAGATAATGCAAGTGTTGATGAAATCTCATCACAAATTAGTGATCAAGACATTGAAGATAGAAGTTCAAGCATTATTTCCAAAGAATCTAAGAATGGTTTATGTAGTGTTGAGTCTTCTTGTGATGAGGATGTTGATGGAAGTCAAACTGATTGCTCTTCTATTGATTATGAATGCTCTTATGATAATGATATGGAGATACCTTCTTCACATGAAGATTGTAGTGACATGAATGCTAATGAAATCACTTGTCCACAAGTGAATGATCCAATTGCATTTGATGCAAACTCATAATGTAGTTCAAGTTTGACATCAATGGAGCATGTTGATTTTGTTAATGATGAAGAATTTGAGGACAAACATATGTGTGTTCAGTTTTCTGATTATGAACATGGTGCTAAAAATGATGAAAGTGTTGATGAACCTGTTTATGTCTTTGTTGTTCATGATTGTTTATATGAAGTAGAGATGAGAATGTCAGCTGCACATGAAAAGGATGATGAGGTGCACCTTGATGGAGGAAGGGATTCAGTTTTAAATGATCAAGCTATGCATTGTGATAATCACATGGATCTAGGATAAGCCTTATTACCCATTGACATTGCAAAACCTTTTGATCAATGTGTGGAGCATCCATATGATGCAAATGACAACGGATGTGAGGTTAGTCAATATGAGATTAAGTATGGGACTTTATTTGATGATATCTCTCATCTTCATGGTATAAAAGTGGACATGTTTGCTTTGAATGAGGAATGCTTTGATGTGAAAGAAAATGAAGAGTCTAGGTTTATTGTTAATGAAAAAATTTCAGATAATAGTGAGTCTTTGGCATATAGATCAATATGCTTATCAACTAAAAGTGTACATGAAGTTGCTAGTGCACATGAAAGTCCTTTCGTAGACCATGTTATTTCTAAAGGTGATAGCATTCAAAATGATTCAAACATTGAACATGTTATGAAAATTCAATGTGAAACTTTTGCCTTAGAGTTAAATTTTGAATTATCTGAATCTTTCTTTGAGACATTCCATATTCACTTGCATAGTGATTTGAGGAATGAATTTGACACCATGTGTAATCCTAAGATAAAGAACACTAGTTATGTCATGGATGCTGAAATTTTTTCTAAATGCCATGATTTGAATGAAGATGAAAATGTTTGAAGTGTTGATAAACTTGATTTTTAGAATCCTAAAACACATGATAATGTGTTTAGGTTGTGGTGTCTGAATGAAGAAAAATTGACTTGTGATGTAGTCTAGCTAGAGGAGTTACAAATGTTTGAGAAATATTTGCTCAACACACAAGAGGATTGCATATTATCTTTTAGTCATGATATCTCCTCTGAGCATGATCATTATGAGGGGATTGACGAATGTGATAAGACTGTGTTTTCATGTGGTCTTGATCACTACCCTCATATGTTTCCACTTGATACAAAATCAGAAGATGAAGAGATGGATAGTGATGTGGCATATGTAATGTGGTTGCCGATTTATGACAAAGCTGAATAGAGAGAAAGTTCCCTCTTGCATGAAGGCAACTTGATGCTTGTGTTTGCAAAGATGTAGTTATTCATGTTGTTGTGGTTTGACATAGGCAAGCATGAGTTGAGGGAGATCAGTTCTTTTATTATACTTGTGTTTGATAGAGGTAATTACTAACTCCCCTTTTTCATTTAGTGTCCTAGGGTCACCAGATGAAGTTGAAAAGAAAGTTGAATAAAGGAGCAGTTTGTGGACACCTGATGAAATTAGTATTTGGTCTACTCCCCAGAGATCTTGAATATTGCTATTACCATAGGGGGCATACATCCCCAGTTGGAGCCACTAATGGAACTCTCAAATTTTGCAAATTTGAAGTGCCCATTTCAAAATTTTGCCTCTACACTTTCAGAAGTGCAATTGAGAAATCTGCCTAAGTGACCCACTTTGGAGGCTTGTAAGTTGGAGCCTATTGATTTTTGTGAAAAACCATTTTGCACACCTACTCATGTGACATATGTGAGCAGGCATGTCAATTTTTAGGTTCACATGATGAGTTTTGTCAGAATTTTGAAAAGTGAAGTTGGAGGGTTTTAGCACTTTTCTGTAGTTTGCAAACCTTCATTTTTGTAAAATTGCCTCCCATTTGAGCTTGCATTTTGCAACTGGATGACTGTTAAGTCAAAATTATTTTTTTTCTTAATTCTCCATACCTAGATGAGCTCATATGTCAATTTTAAGAGCTTCATGCACTGATTTTCTATTTTTTTCAAGTCAACCAAACACAATTTGTTCAGTTTTGCACTTGCATTTTTTGAAATCTTTTCGAGAGGTCAACTTTGACTCTAAATATATTTTGATGGGTAATGATTGAAGCTAATCCCTCTTGACCACGTTCTCACTATACCAAAATGAGCTACTGTGTCTAGGAACAGCTCACTGGAGTTGATTAGATATTTTTCCAATGAGGTGATTTTGTGAGTTTTAATTGGTTCTGAACAAGCTGTTGTTGCAAAAAGTTCGAGTAAGCAATTTTGATAGTTAATAAATTTCACCCTATGACTCTTTTTTCCGAGTTGTCTATTTCACTCCATTCTTGGGTCAAGTGTCTACATTCTTGCAATTTTTAATGTCTTCAGGAGGTCATTTGACTAGTTTCTCAGGCCGATTCTAGAGCCAACTTGGCCAGTTTTGACCATTGTTCAAATGTGCCTAAAAATAGATTTTGATGGAACCCCACTTCATCTTTTCATCTTTAAAGCATTCCGATGATGTGTCTAGAAAATTCAAGGAAAAAATTTGTTTGAAAATGATTTTTTTTTAGCCGGGCCCATTTGGGGCCCAACACGCCTTGCACAGTTTGAGGTTGTAATTGTTTCAATTTGGTAAAGGAGACACAATTGCTAATGTGGTAGTTATGAACCAAATTTTATAAAGGATGTACTTATCAATTTTCCAATTTGATAAAGTTGTTATTGTTGATTAGAGAGGACATTGATAAACAATGTCAAATCTCACCTTCAATTGGTGGTAGAAATTCATGGGTGGACACTCTTTGAAGACTCTTGATTAAAAATCTGCTTCAATGAAAAAGATGCCATGCCACTGTCTTGCAATTCTTCTTTAGATGAATAGCAAATACTGAAGCAAGAAATGAGCCAATTTGATAGCTCTATTGATGCAAATCTCAAAGATAGAGTTGAAGGATTTCAGATGGACTTTTCTAAGAAATCAAGGCTTCTTAGTGTTCTTTGTAAACATCAAGAAAAGCTCAAGCAACAAAACAATGTGTTTCTGAAGCAACTTCTAAAATGCAAAGTTGTGGCATTGGCCAAAGTCTTTAACTTGACACTATATTGGGATACAAGTCTTCATTCTGCAACTACCATTATACTTGTTAAAGCATTTCAATTTGATACAAAGAAAAGTTTTAGAGACTTTCAAGCAAATAAGGTGCGCACATCCATCAAGGAAAGAAAGGTATAGAGATCTCTCAAAACACAAAGAATAAAGGAACTATGCTTAAAGTCTTTTTTGAAACAAAGGAGGATCTGCAGTGGGTCAATGTTGTTGGAAGGATATGAAGATGAAATACACTTGCAACTTACCCATTGAATGATTTGTTGAAAACGCAGTAGAAACTTCCTAGAAAATGCATTTGGCAAGGAATATATGACAAGCTATCCAATCATAGAGGAGGAATACCAGTTTAAACACATTAAAAGAGCTCAATGGAGAGTGATTATGAAGCAATAGGGGTATGGCCACCCATCAGAGCACACAACATGCCACTCCCAACGTATAACAATAAATGATTGTTGAGAAGACCTCAGAAACTTCCAAGCTTAATGCTAGAACAGGCTATGTGTGTCTCCAAAGTGGCAACTCAAACACTAAAAGGAGAAAGCAAAGGTCCATGCCCTAGAAGACATTGGCATGACTTAAGAATGGAAAATTTGGAGAAAATTCAATGAGAAACAAGGGATGCCATGGCTGGAGGATACACCAAAATGAATCATTAAAAAGTATTTAGAGATTCTAAAGCACACAACAAAGGGAATGATCTAGTTTATGCACAGCCACTAAAGCATTAAGGGCATGGAGATTCATCAAAGCATAAAGGATGGAAGGTTGTTTTAGGCAAAAAAAATGCACAAAATGTGTGTGTTGAAGATGCTCTAGTAACTTTTAATCAAAATACATTTGGAAGATTGCTTCTTGCCTGCAACCAACAATAAGTATGACCCAAGCATGAGTAAGGGAATGCCCAAAAGTAGAGAATGGCACAAAAAACACAGAATGTATTTGGTGAAAATGCCTTAGAAATTTCTAAGTAAATGATTAGGGGATTCAAAGTTGTATGCATCTTGAAGGAAAGGTAAATGGATGCCATCCAGAGCAAAAGGTTGCACCTAGAGTGATGGCTATAAACACATCAATACATATAAAAAAAATTTGTTGAAAAGGCTTTAGAAACTTTAGAGTAAATGTTATTAGCAGATCCTTGCACACTAAATGGAGGGAATTCATTCCACTGGCACTAGAGCTAAAGGTAAATCCATCAAAGTATCAACAAATGCAGAATATGGAGGCACCATGGTATATGCTAAAAGGAATCTTTTGGAAAAGCTTTAGAAGGTTTCAACCAAGTGTAATGAATGTAGGACTAGATCAAACATGGGAATCCATCAAAGCATGAAGAAAGGTTGCCACTTTCATAGGATAGAAGGGATCGAATGCACATTGTGAAGCTGCCATGAATGCTTGTGAGAAATTGCATAGCATGGTTGAAACCTGATGAAATTTTAGGGCAATAAAGAGGGTAAAAGATGGATCAACTGCTAGGAATGGAGTGTGGATGCAGTATGATCTAGACCCTTCCTTGCTAGATCATGCCTTCAAACTATTCGGTCTTTAATTTCCACAAGACTGGCGAGATCATGCCACATGGCATCTGGGTTCTGGCTAAGCCTTCATCGAGTGGGTGAAATTTTTGGTGCACGGATTAAAATTTTTAAAGGGCCGGTGATTTGATTTTTAAATACTCACATTTGCTTTTTTTTTTAAGCAAAACATTTAGAGTATTAAAATATTCCTGTGATAATTTAATGAAGCGGTGGCTGGAATAAAAGCATCAGTGATGTTTTTGAATGTGTTGGGAATGAATAAAAATAGGTGGGCCCGACCTTTATTTCTCAAGTAAAGGCTCGGTGGAAATATTAAAAGAGGGGCCATTTGATTTTTAAAGAAAGCATTTTAAAATCAAAACATTACAAATGTATCCACATTTAAATTAGTTGGTTGGACATAGTGTATGGAAATTGTTTTAATTGCAAAGGTAAAAATTAAAGAGGAGGGATGGGGAATTCTTTTTACCCGAATATTGATTTCCTGTTTTAAATGGGGATAGGTGAAAATGAAATATGAAAGAAGCACAGGTGATTTTGCAAGCCCAATGTGAGATATTTAAAAGCCTTCGCTAGGTATCAGTAAAACGCACATGAAAGTGCATGAAAATAATTTTGTGAAGTAAATAAATTATTCACTATTTTGAAGACTTTATTGGCTAGAGAAAGAAATAAAGTGTAGTAAATAAAGAGTAGATTTAAAAGAAGAAATAGAGTTTTCATGGGAGTAGAGGAATTTTTCATATGGCTGGACAAAATGGAGAAATTCATCACATGGAGAAATTTTCAGTTGCAAAACAACTTGAGACAAAGATAGAAATTGGTGGCAAAGTTTGTTGTTGCAAAGGAGGAGAGAGGCTTTGCAAATTTGTTGATCAATGGGAATGGTGCTGTCAGATGGCATCTGCAGATTTTCCTCTGGAGCATTCCTTTCTTCTATATCTTCATTTCTTCTCTCATTCTTTTGGGTTCTAAATTCTTGTATGGGGTTGGATAGGTAGAAAATGTTAAGTTCTAAGTCATTAGCTGAGTCTGTAAGCTATAAATTTTGATTTTATGAGCAAATATCAGCTAGTTTGTGTAAATAAATCATGAATGTCTTCCAAGTGTTTCCACATTCATGAATGTCTTCAAATTGTCTCTAAATTTGTATATTTTGTCATTTAAATTCAATAATACCAAGTATATTTGTGTTTGGCATCTCAATTTCATGAGATTGTTTTATCTGTTTATGGGCCTTTTTCAATGAAATGGTTAAATGCTTTGAGTAGATAATTGTTATTGAAGTGTATAGGTTGGATCTGATAAGGAGAATTTGATTGATAAAAAAAGACAATATGTTGATGCAATGCATTAAAAATTTTAATCCACTGGTTGAGTTTAATTTTCTAATGAATTATTTTTATGAATTTGACTTCATGGCCCAGAATTAGGCACTAGTTTTTCATTCAGCTTGATGCATTCTCAGAAACATTTTAAATTCAAAATCATCTTAAATCCCTGTTGTTTGGTTGAATTTTTGTGTTGTGCTTCCCAATTATTGAGTTAGTGTTGATTATTCCAAGAGTTTAGCCAGATTAGAGGTTGTCAATGCTTTCTTTAGTGTATTTCATTGGGAGTTATTCGCTATAAAAAGCAATGTCTATGTATGAGTGAATTAAGTTTTGGGCATTGTATAGGTTGACCCACCTTGGTCCTGCAGAGCCAAAAGTGCAGAAGATCTCAGTCTTTGAATGAATCTTGTCACTTGGCCAAATCAACCTTTGAGTCTAAGCATAAGGCATTGGCTAAGTCTTTAGGATTCAATTGATCTATTGATATTTGGAATACCAACACTATAGCAACAAGAAATCATCTAAAAATGTAGAAAAATAGAGTTTATTGTTATTGTTTGATCTGAAAAACACACTAGAGAGTTGCCTCAACAACACAAGGAAATATTTAAACTTTTTATAACCACCAACCAATGGTTCCAAACCCCTTTTCAAATGAATGACCATTCAACTTCCAAACACATCAAAAAATGCAAAGTTGTTGATGCAACATTTGCAACATTTACAAAACTTAACATCTTTTGATCCAATTGACCCCACATGACCAAAAACATGACCCATGGTCTAAATAAATCTTATTACAAACCAAAACATGACTAAAACATAAAAACCCAACAATGGACCACATTTACATAATGTAGAATAGGTTCCCCTGAATCATACACCCAAGGAGAACAAACTCTCAAGTTCCACTAGAGATCAGATCATGCGTTGTAGCACCATTTTTCTTGATGTCTTCCTCTATCATCCAAGTTGAATCCTCCATTGGAAGGCCTTTCCACTTCACTAGGTACTCATTATACACCTTGTGCCTTTTTCTTTTAGCTTCCTTTTTGTCCAAGATGCTTTCAAGCTTGAATGGTTGACTAGGTGGTAATTCTTTAACCCAGTATTCATATCTTTTGATGTACCTACAATAATAGTTCCTTTAAAAGGATATAGGTTAGAAACATTGAAAATTGGAGAGATAGCAACTCCTAGAGGGAGTTCTATCTCATAGGAATTTGCTCCAAACTTGTGGACCACCCTACCAATCTTCTTCATATATAGCTTTGAGTATTTCCCTTTTGGTAGCTTTTCTTTCCTCAAATGTGCCAATACCAAGTACCCCACTTTGAACTAAACCTCTCTTCTTTTCAAATCTGCATGTTGCTTGTCTTTACCCACACTTTTTTGAAGGTTCTCCCTAACTTGTTGATGTATGTCCTTCATTTCCACTCGAAACTCTTCTCCTTCAACACTCCTCTCCATGCCACTCAATTCTCTAAGCTCAAACACTCCCCTTGGCTGCAATCCATATACAATCTCAAATGGGCTTTTTCCAACACTTCTATTCACAAAGTCATTATATGCAAACTCAACTTTGGGAGGAATTAGATCCCATTATTGTGAATGTTCCTTTTTCAAGCATTTGAGAAGATTTCCAAGGCTCCCATTGACAACTTCAGTCTGCCCATCTATTTGTGGATGATAGGAAGAGCTAAAAGTTAAGTGTATTCCAAAATTCTTCCAAAGGGTTCTCCAAAAGTGACCCATAAACTTACTATCCCTATTAGAAACAATTGTCAATGGTAATCCATGGACCCTAACCACCTCCTTGAAGAATAACCCTGCAATGTAAGAGCCATCATTTGTGCTTTTACATGGTATAGAATGTGCCATTTTGCTAAACCGGTCTACAACAACAAACACACTATCAAATACCCTCTGAGTTTTGGGAAACCCCAACAAAAAATCCATGATGATGGATTCCCATGGCCTATTTACTACAACCCTTGGCTTTTTGAAAAACAACACACTTTTCAACAAATTTTCTGATATCACTTTGCATCTTGGGCCAATAATAATACCTTATTACCTACTCCAGAGCCTTTTCCACACCAAAATTACCCCCTAATCTTCCACAATTCTTCTCTTTAATAAAATTGGTCCTCATAGAGCATTGGGGAATACATAACTAAGCACCCTTAAACAATAATACTTCTTAAGTCAAGAAATCAAAATTGCCTTCATGAAAAGTGTCATTAAATTGATTGCAAGAACCATAAATTTATTTGAAATCATATTCTTTTTCATACATACCTTTCAAAGCATCAATACCTACACTTTGGAGTTGAATTTCTTGAACCAACATTTGTCTTCTAATCAAAGCATCTGCCACCTTGTTTGATTGCCCCTTTTTGTGTTTTATGGTTAAATTGTAGCTTTGTAGGTATTCCACCCACTTCACATGTCTATGGATGAGTTTGTCTTGGTTGTTTAAGAATAGCAAAGCATGATTGTCAGTGAAAACAATAAACTCTTTATGAAGGAGATAGTGTCTCCATCTTTTGAATGATTGGACCATGGCATACAATTCCAAGTCATAAGAATACTACTTCTTCTTTTCCTCATTGAGCTTCTCACTAAAAAATGCAACAAGCATACCCTCTTGGCTCAAGACTACTCTGATTGCATACCCACTTGCATCACATTCAATAGTGAGCACCTTGTTAAAATCAAGAAATGCTAAGATAGGTTGTTGTTCCACCCTTTGTTTTAGATATTGAAAGTTTCTTTCTACCTCTTCCAACCATACAAACCTTTTCATTTTATTTCCTTTGATTATGTCAATGATTGGAGAGTAAGTATGACTAAAATTCTTCACAATTTTTTCTATAAAAGCTAGCTAGGCCGTGGAAACTTCTTACCTCATTGACTGATGTGGGAGTAGGCCAATTTAGAATTGCTTCCACCTTGTTGGGGTCCATCTTCAAAGTACCCTTTTGAGATCACAAAGCTAAGATAGACAACTCCTCTTTCATGAATTCAAACTTCTTCAAATTGATCATCAAATTTTCTTCATTCAACCTCTTCAAAACCATTTCTAAATGATGCGAGTTTTCCTCTTTAGTCTTACTAAATAGAAGAATATCATCCAAGTAGACAACCACAAACTTACATATGAAGGGTTTCATAACTTCATTCATTAGTCTCATAAAAGCTCTTAGTGTATTTGAAATCCCAAATGACATAACAAGCCATTCATATAACCCCTCATTAGTTTTGAAGGTAGTTTTCCACTCATCCCCCTCTCTAATTCTAATCTAGTGGTAGCAACTTTTGAGGTCAATCTTTGAAAAAGAACAAGCCCCTCCTAAAAAATACATCAAATATTCCATTCTTGGTATGGGGAACCTATACCTTATGGTTATCCTGTTAATTTCCCTTGAATCGATGCACATTCTCCAATATCCACCTTTCTTTGGTGCCAATACAGTAGGAACAACACATGGGATAAGATCTCCCTTATTAGGCATTTTTCTAAGAGTTCTTGAATTTGTTTCCTAATCTCTTCATTCTATTGAGGAGTCATCTTATATGCAGCTTTATTAGGTAGGTTTTCCCGTGGTATAAAATATATATGGTGGCTCACCTTCCTTATTGGTGGAAAAGAACTAGGGAGCTCATCTACAACAATGTCTTGGTACTTGTTCAACAAGGCTTGCACCTCTTTAGGAACATCTTTATGATTTGTTGCTTTCAGGATATATTTAGGTTTGATTATAATTGCATAACCTTGTCCACCCTCTTCTTTCATGGTTTTCAAAAACTCTTTTTCCCCAACCAACATAACACTTGCCCCAACTTGTGTATATAGATTCTCTTCTTGCAAAGGATTGAGTATAAATTAAAACCCATCATTTTCAATTAAATAGGTATTTTTATACCCATCATTTTTATCCTTTTGGTCATACTACTAGGGTCTTCCTAAAAGTAGATGAAAAACATCCATTGGGATGATGCCACACAATATCTTTCTTTATACCCTCCAATATTGAATTCAACCCATGTTTGATCATTAACTAGGACCTGTTGCCCCTTGTTCAATCAGGAGACCTTATAGGGAGTGGGGTATGAGATTCTTTTCATGTTTAACTTTTCAACCATCTTTAAAGTAACTAAATTATTTGTGGAACTAGAATAAAAAACAACTTTACACACCTTACCTTGATATTTGTAGGTTATTTTAAATAGATATTTTATGTATGGAGTCTCATTCACCATAGGGACTTTGAGCAATGTTCTTCTCATCATCAGAGATTCTCCAATTTTTGAGCAGCATGTTGAGATGGAGAGTTGACACTCTCACAATCTTCTTATTGCACCAATTGTGTTCTCCTTTCTCCACCATGTAAAGTAGAAGGTTGCTTATCTGGGAACTACCATGCTTGATGGAAAAACTAATTACATTGATAGTATCTTTTTGAGAATGTGCTTGATCATCTACCTTGTCTTCCAAATCTGCCTCTACTATTTGATCTCCTACCTCTAAAACCACCTCTTGATTTTGAGATTTTATCTTGATTACCACTTGTATCACCTTGTGTTTTTTGATATCCAAAGGTTCCTCTACCCCTGAAGTTCTTTCCTCTTCCTCTTCCTTGCTTCTTTTGTCTTCTTTTTATCTTTTATTTTTCCTTAACAACCAATTGGAAAAAAAATTCCACCATTCTAGGGGTAGTAAGACTCATCTCATCTTGTATTTGGAACCTCAATCCATTTAGGTACCTTACTACCTTTTCAACCTCATCCTCAACATGACCTGCTCTAAGACTCAACTTATGAAACTCCTCTATGTAAGCCATGACATCCATCTCCTTTTTTTTGAGATTTTGAAGCTTTCTAAATGTCTAAATTTCAACGTGAAGAAATTGACCCTTGATTTTATTGACCATTCTATCCCAAGAATTGATTTTTCTTTTCCCTTCTTCACTCTCTTTCTACACATAATTCCACCAAGTTAGGGAAAAGCCTTTCACTATCCATCTTCCCACCATACATGGGAAATTCCATCTTCACCTTAGGAGTATCTCCCTTGAAAACCTTCAACATCTTATCTATTCTCAACTCATTAGGGTCCAATTCATCATCTCCTTGGACGCCTCCTTGAGAGTTTTCATTCTCACCCTCTTCCTCTCCCTCTTTATCACTTTGGTCTCTAGTGACCACACCTCTCTTTTGATTTGAATCTAGTGTTACAAGTATGGCTAGGATAGCTTCTTGAGAGTCCTCTACTTGTCTCAATTCCTTGGCATGTTTTTCTTTCAACTCTCACACTTCTTTGGTCGTTGGGTTCTTTTTAGGAGGCATCTTTGTTATCCATCAAACTTCAATCTTTTCCCTTTGTTAATCAAAACCTATGCTCTAATACCAATTTTGTGTAGATTAGGGTGGATTTTTTCAATTCAATCAAACTTGAAAAAACTATTCACCTCTCTCACAAATTCTTCAAATTTCCTTGTTCAACTCCAAATAGGGATTTTTCACCATATCTTTCAAAGAAGAGTACAAACCCACAATTGAATCACCATTACTAATACCCTTTATGCTCTTTTTCAACATATTAAATTTTTGGACATGTTTTTTTTGTAACAACACCCTCTAAAATTGATTGCTACGATGGAAAGAGTCCTAATTAGGGTTGTTTTCCAAAGCAACTTCAAGACAAACTCTCTCCTAATCACAATATTTCACTCCAGAGTTTCAACCAGGTCACATGGGGTTTGAAAACACCAATTCCATCCATGGGAACATTTTTTCAATCACCTTTTAACAAAATCCTATGTCTGACCTACACTCCTAAGACTAATACATAGAGATATTAGGCTAGGGATTGATCAAAATATTCCCTACCTCCATTCCCTGCATCTACAGACCCTAAAAACATGAGAAACAACCTAGCTACTTCCATTCCACCAATTTGCATAATTTTCCACCAGTGAAATGGATCAATATTTCATTTTTTTTCAATCAAACCCTCTTAATCTAAGGTTTCCTGAATTTTTTCACCAAATTGGCTCTAACTCCCTTCAAAATTTATGAAATTAGATCAAATCAAACCTGAAACATAGTTAATTCATCCATCCATCAATTTCAATGCACTTTAGATCATTTACAAATAGTACGGAGCCGTACAATTTCCTGGAGCATCAAGAAATCAACTAAAAATGTAGAAAGATAGAGTTTATTATTATTGTTTAATTTTAAAAATACACCAAAGAGTTGCCTCAACCACACAAGGAAATATTCAAACCTTTTACAACCACCAACCAATGGTTCCAAACCACTTTTCAAATGAATGACTGTTCAACTTCCAAACACATCAAAAAAATGCAAAGTTGTTGATGTAACATTTGCAACATTTACAAAACTTAACATCTTTTAACCCAACTAACCCAAATGACCCATGGTCTAAATAGACCTTATTACAAACCAGAATGTGAATGAAACAAAAAAAACCAACATTGGACTCCATTTACATAATGTAGACTAGGTGCCCCTACACAATAGAACATCAAAAAACAAACCTAACTAATATAACAATAAAAAAGTAGGTTTTAAGATGCTAAAAGGTTGTGCACTTGATTAGAAAAGTGTTTTTTCAGGCCTCACTAATAGGGTTCTCAAAAATCATTTTTTGGGTTTTGTTCTTTAATGTCTACATTTCAAGATCCTAGGTGTTTAGCTCTTGAAAGTTGGAAGTAAATTTTGTAGCTTAGTTTCCATGATCTTGCAAGAAAGATAACAAATTTTACAACTTTGTAACTTTGACAACTTTTGCAACTTTTTTATCTAATTGATCTTCAACCTAAAACCTAAAATCACACATAAAAGAAGAAAAATGTTGTTTGTTAGGGAATAGGGGTTTTCTTTGGTCAAACCCTATTTTTGTAATTAAACCTTATAATGAAATAACGAAACATGAAGGATGAAATGTGAAACATGAAACCATGATACCTTGGATGAAATCTTCGATGAAAAATCAACAATCTAGCAAGAAGTTGCTTTAAGGGATGTAGATTTTAATATTGAATTTTGATATGAAACAATGCTCAAATGTGATCTACAATGCTACATTAACACATTAGCTCAACAACATGTATGATGCACTATACCTAAATGACATGATGATATGACCATTGATTTTTGTAATAAAATTTAAAAATCTTTCCTTGAATTCCTTAGAAATGCTCTTGAATGCTCTTGTGAATGCTCACTTGAATGCTCTTAAGATAACTTGATTTTTTTAGAATTGATTAGATGAAACTATGTGAAATAACCTTATATTTATACTTAAATTAATATTAAATATCAAAATTCAAATAAATTAAGCTGACATTAGATCTCAGATTTGAAATCATCAAAATACAACCAAAAACATATCTCCAGTAAGGTGTCCTAAGCTAGTAAGGACCTATTTTCCATAGGGAAAATGGGTCCTATCATACTTAACTAGGACACGTGTTGTGGGATGTGAAATTTCAAATCATAAGGAGTTCCTAGGACCTAGTGAGGACCCATTTTCCAGGTGGCGAATGGGTCTTAGGTCACTACCTAGGACACATTCCTTGCAAAATTAAGTGTTGTGTAATATTATTTATGAGTGTTGGGTTTTCTCCCTCAGAACATGCAATTAATTAGGCTTGGATTTGAATTTAAGGGGCCAATTAAATTTTAATTTAACCTTAATTAATTAATAAAGCCCTAGATTAGTGTGAAAGTGTAAAGGTGCACTTTTCATCACCCTAAATAAGGCACATGCCAACACATATTATTTGAAAGATGATGGAGTTTTTCATAAGCTAAATCCATTTTAAGAGGTAGAGGAAAAGGTATGCATTAATGTCAGAATTTGTTTGGTTGATGGAAAATGTTTTTTAAAAGGTATGAAGCAAGAACATATGTGTTATTATTTGATTCCTAGAGTTGATAGAGAAGATGGTAAAGAGATATCCATAGAGATTTCACACTTATTGGATGAGTTTCAAGATATTGTATCTTATAATGTACCTAATGTTTGCTTTTAGTAAGAAATATTAGTCATCAGATGGATCTAATTCTTGGAGCTAGTTTGTTGAATAAGGTAGCTCATTGTATGACTCTAGTAGAGAGTGAAGAGTTATTGCATAAGGGATTGATTAGAGGGAGTTTGATTCCATGTGTAGTACCTATAGTATTAGCACAAAGTAAGGATGGGGAATGGTGGATGTGTACAGATTCTAGAGCCATCAACAAGATCACCATCAAGTATAGATTTCCCTTACAGAGAATGGATGACATTATGGATTTGTTGAGTGGATTTGAGTACTTCATGAAGATATATTTGAAGAGTGGATATCACAAGATCTAGATTAGAGAAGGAGATGAATGGAAGATAGCCTTAAAAACCAAGGAGGGCTTGTATGAGTGGTTAGTCATTCATATTGGACTAACCAAAGCACCGAGCACATTTATGTTGCTTATGAATGAGGTATTGAGATAATTCTTAGGAAAAAAATTTATTCTTTATTTGGATGATATTTTTATTTTCAGTAAGACATTGGAGGAGCACCTGATGCATATTCGAAGAGTTTTTGAGAAGCTAAGGGAGGAGAAGCTATTGATTAATTTAAATAGATGTAGTTTTGTGAAGAGAGAGTTGGTGTATCTGGGATTTTTTGTCTCAAGAAAGGGTCTTAAAATGGATCTAGAGAAGGTGAGAGCTATTATTGAATGACCTACCCCAAGGATTATTACAAAGGTAAGGTCATTTCATGGTCTACCAAGTTTTTATAGAAATCTAATTAAGAATTTCAGTAGTATTTTTGCACCTCTAACTGAAGCATGAGAGGGGATGGAAAGGATTTTAAATGGAATGTAGGAGAAACAAATAATTTTGATATGTTGAAGAAGAAAGTCATAGAGCAACCTATTTTTGAACTTCTAAATTTCAATAAGGTCTTTTAGGTAGATTTTGATCCTAGTGGCACTCCCATAGGAGCTTCTTTGAGTCAATAAGGTAAGCATGTTTCCTATTTTAGTGAGAAGTTGAATGATGCTAAGAAGAAATATTTTGTCTATGAATAGGAATTTTATGCTATAGTTTGGGATTTTGATGAAATGGATACATTATTTGTTGCCAAAAGAATTTATTTTATATACTAATCAATAGGCTTTGCAGTATCTCAAAATTCAAGGAAAGTTAAATCAAAGGCACTTAAAATGGGTTGAGTTTTTCTAGTGATAATTTTATTTTCAAGCATAGGAATGGAAGGTCAAACAGAGTTGTATATGCCTTGAGTAGAAGGAATTTTTTTTTGATAAAGATGAGTATAGAGGTTGTTGGGTTCAATGAACTCAAGAGTTTGTATCCTAAAGATCCAGACTTTGCAGAAGCTTGGAAGGCTTGTTTGGAACCTGTTACATTGGATAGAACAACGTGGTTGGATTTCTTAATCCAAGATTAAATATTTTTAGAAGGAAGCCAACTATGCATTCCAAGGAGTTCTATGAGAGAGAATATAATCAAGGAGAATCATAGTGGATGATTGGCTATACATTTCAATTGAGATAAGACAATTGCTCTTGTTAGTGAGAATTATTACTTGCCATAGTTACAACAAGATGTTAAGAAGTTTGTACAAAGTTGTAGAGTATGTCAAATGGTCAAAGGAGCAAGTTGGAATTTATTAGATTATATCAGCCATTACTTATACTTGAGAGGCCATGGGAGGATATTAGCATGGATTTTGTTCTTGGCTTGCCAAGGAAACAAAGAGAGAATGTTTCCATATTTGTGGTGGTGGATATATTTTCAAAGATCACACATTTCATCCCATTTCATAAGACTAGTGATGATTTTCATATTGCAGAGTTGTTTTTTAGAGAGGTGGTGATACTACATAGTCTACTAAAGAGTATAGTTTCAGAAAGAGATACCAATTTTTTTGGTTATTTCTAGAGGAAATTATGGAAGAAGTTGAAGATAGATTTGAAGTTAATTTTTGCACACCATCCATAGACTAATGGAAAAATGGAGGTGGTGAATAGGAGTTTGGGTGATCCACTTAGATGCTTAGTAGGAGATAAACCCAAGGGATGGGATTTGATTTTACCATTGGCATAATTTACTTATAACAATTTTTTCAATAGGAGCACTGGAAAATCACCATTCAAGATTTTATATGGGAGTAGTCTAAGGAATGTTTGCAAGTTGAGGAAGATGGAAAAAGAAGAAAAGAGTAGTTGTAAGGTTGAATATTTTGTAGAGCACCTAAATAACTTGCATGAAGAGGTAATAAATCACATCAATAAGATGAATTCTCAGTACAAAGCTAAGGCTGATCAGAAGATGAGATTTAAGGAATTTTAGGTTGGCAATGATGTCATGGTTCACCTAAGGAAAGAATGGTTCCCAATGCGAACATATAACAAGCTAAAAATGAAGAAATTTGGACCGTGCAAGATTCTAAAGAGGCATGATTCAGGAAATTCTTATTAGGTAGAGTTTCCTAGTTGAAAAAAAATTTCTCCTATGGTCAACATTGCTGATTTGAATAACTATCATGAAGGTGATATAGAGGATGGGCTGGTAAAAGAATAGTGGAAAATTCTAGCACCTACTTTAGAGAAGGAAGAGATAGAAGAAATATTGGATAGTCATGTAGGAATAAGTACAAGAAATATGCAATATGAAGAATATCTAGTCAAATGGAAAGGAAGGCCTACTGAAGATTCATCATGGTTATCTAAGGTTAAGGTTAACCATCTTGGTTTCCCTGTAACTCCTAAGAAGTGACAAGGTCACTTTTCAAATTACCCTAGGTGTCTAATGCAAGAGCATCCAATGGTGTAGGGAAATCTTGCATCACCCCCAAAAACAATGTTTTTCCTTACTTTTCTGTAGTTTTTTAAGTCCCTCTATGGTACTTAAGGGGTGTAAGACATTTAGAAGTTAGAAAAGGTAAAAAATGGTCACTTACTATTTTTAGTAAGTCATCTTAAATGGTCTTGAATGGACCTAAAATTTTACCCCAAGGAGTGAAATTGAAAAACATTTCAGACAAAAGAATCATTTCAATACTTTGTATGCATTGGGAGATATTAAAGTTTTTCATCTCAAGAAATTTCTCCAATGTAGCTTCAAATTCAAATTTGAAAACCTTAGAAGCCTTGAAATAACTCAAAATGTGGATGAAATAATCTCCAATGGTTCTGGTGTTAATATTTTTGAGAGAATTTCAACAATATATTATAATAGAAAATCAGACACCCAAATCAAAAGTTATGGCCCTAAGAAGCTGCTTCACTAAAAAGTGATTTTCTTTAAAATATCTTCCTTGGCATGAAATCAAATGGTGGGACTTTTTCTGCCAAAACAAAAAGGGAAGTTACACTTTATAGAACATTTTAGGGTGGTTATTGGATAAAATAAAAGGGTTAAGTGAGGTTTGTAGAAGGTGGCTCCATTAGTGGAGATTATGGCTCTGAATAATAGATTTTATATTCAAAGTTGATTTGGATGTAATGAATCAAGCCCATGAGGCTATAGCCCTATAATTTCTAAATTTGTAATTTCATTTTCAAAAAATAATTGAAAGTGGGTTGTTTTCTATATGGGATTTTCTATGTTGTTATTTGTTATTGTGTTTTCTATGGGCTTTGGGCAGTGTAGCCCTCATCAAAACATCATGAATTTCCATGAAACACAAAATCATCCTTGAAATAAAAGAATGTGGAAACAACTAAGTTTGTTAATCCTCTTGTAACATGATCTTCAAATTCTAATGAAGTTCAAAATAATATGTATGAATGGTGTACCCCTTAAAAATGAATAAAATATTATAACGAAAGAGGCTACTACTACTAGTCAAGCTACTAATTCTAGTCAGCCAAGTCCTCATCCTAAGGTTTTCAAAAGAATCCAATCCATGGAAGTTTTGGGATATAAATTTTGATCCTAAACTGGCAGCCTGAAGGTCAAATCCAGGGCTACTTTTATTCATAATAATCAGGTTTTTAACCCAAGAAGAACATCTTGTAGTAGAACCCTTAACCATTTCTTACAAAGGGAAGTGTTGAACCACAAATTACACTCTTGAGTGTTCTAAATCATATGTTACTCTGGAAGATACAAAGGAGTTAATTAAAGATATGAAATCACTTTATGAGGAATCATTAAGGCTTGATAAGCTAAGAGCCAAACAAGTAAAATAAAATGAGGAAATACTAAAGGCTTACATGTATAAAAGGGATCAAATAAGGAGAATGCTAGAAAGAATGAGATTGATGGTTGATGAAGATCCTTCTCCTACTACTACTTATTTGCCTATCCTTACTCCAAATAATGAACAAATTAATGTGAATATACCTATTGGAACAACTGCTACAAGCATATACACAAGTTACATTGTAACAAAAACAATTTTAGATCCTTCCACTACCACCAAGAAATCTCAACCTATAAATACATGAAAAATACTTGTATGACAAGCTAAAGGAGCAACTACAATTGCAAGTACAAATGAATCATCTAGTACTATGCTTGCAACTATGGTTCTTGACCCTGCAACCCTAAAATTGTAGTTAGAAAATGAGGAGCTACAAAGAGAATTGGATAGGGTACAAATTCTTACTACAAATGCAGAGATGAAATTTTTTTTCTTTCCTAAAGTTCTCAATTCTAGATCCCCAACCCTCTAGTTCTCAAAATCCATCTCACTCCACACCACAAACCACCCAAACTACTGGTATTCATATTCCTTCCACTTCTAGTAAATCAATTCCCCTTTCTTAACCACAAAACACTCAATCAGGTGGGAATATTCCTAGTGGAAGTGGAAATAAAAATATTGTGGGAAAGAATACCCAATCTACAAATGAGAATATTGGTGGTCAATGAGGTGGTGGATCTAACACCGGTCAAGGAAATCAATTGACTAAAAGACCTATGCAATTGGATAAATGCATGCCACTATGATTTTATTAGGATACTTGGTTATCCAAATCCTATCCCATATGACATAATAAATATGATAGTAAAATTCTCTAGCAATAATTCTATAAGTGGAGAATATCACCTAAGTTCATTTAATAATATAATGGATGACATTGAGGTGGAGAGTGAGGATGTGATGATGAAGCTTTTTATGCAATCACTCACTAAAGATGCATGAGATTGGTTTAGAGGTTTTATGGTAGAAAGCATTGGGTCATGGGAGGAATTCAAAAGAGTGTCTAGAGAGTAGTATGGTGATAAAAATTATACTAGATTCATGTTGAATGAGTTTAACAACATTTCTAAAGGATCAAATGAAAAGGTGTCTGATTCAGTACCAGATTTGAGAAAGCAATGCATATCCTACCTATTGGTTTGAGGCCATATGATCAAGTGTTCTTAGTCACTTATTGTAATTCCTTTGAGTCAAAAATGAGCTATCATTTAAGAGATAAACACCCTCAAAATTTGAGGGATGCATTCCAAATTGTATTGCATATAGAAAGTAATAGAAGAGCTTCTAGAAAATTACGAAGAAGAGAAGATGTAAAAATCTTGAAGAATCAAAAACTTAGTATAAGGGATGAATAGGAAAGTGATATTTTGCTAAGGAGAAATTGGATAAGATGATGAGTATAATGAAGTATTTTAACTATAGGCTGGCCAAACAAGAAAAGGGGTTGGGGAGTGACAAAACCAATTATCAAAAAAATTAAAGGCCCCTGAGATTGGGTATGTGTAGGATCATGATGGGCCAAAAAGTGGTGATATGATGTGTATGTGTAGGGTATCTAGCTGATAACTTTTTTTTTACCCAAATTTGATAAAACAAAAAGGGTTTTTAAAGGAGATTCTCACTTTCCACAAATATAAATTATGCTTTACCTTGAATTTAATAAATAATTATTATTCATTTTCTATTTGAATTACAACTAAAGTCCAGATTGATAGGTTGATTGAAAAACATCTATAGCTTTCAAATGGTATGACATTTTTTGAATCTAAAACATGTGTCACATTCTATGCTTCACATACTATATGATTTAAAAAAAAAGTCATGAAGTTTTGACCAAGTTCAGGTGGTCAGACATACAAGTTTTATATTTTTTGAAAGTTGTAATAAAAAAATCATAATTAATTATTTACTTGGAAAAAAATTAAAAAAAATATGCATTACATTAGGACATGAGTCCTCTACATATATCTAAAATATTATAAAAAAATATTATCATTTTATTGTGGTTAGGGTGGTCAAACAAACACCTACTTCTTATTTTTTTTCCTGAAATTTAGTACTACTGCATTGAAATTTCAAATTTTCACCAAATAGATTTTTTTTAAAATAAACCTAGTAGTTTAGAAACTACATTCAATTTTCTATAGATTCTATTCTTACATATTTTTGAAATAATATAGATAACGAATTCAAATTTTTACGTCAATTTTCCTAACTCTGATTTTTCTAAATTTTTTGCCTCTTAAGGGCTTGCTTTTTCCATGATGATCGTGCACATACCCGATTACAAGATTTCTCATATAATACAAACTAGCATAATGGAAAGCTAATTCACAACAATTAGAAAAATGCACAAGTTTGAGCTCCACCTAACCCATTGCAAAAACATTCTATTAATTTTGTTGATGAGACTCCATGGTGTGTGGCCTTTCAATTGCCACATTCTCCTCACCAATGTGTAGTTGCAATTTCCTTAGAGGAGGAATGTATTATATCTATTGATATAATTCATCTCATGACCATAATGAGGAGATAAATGTTCGTATGAATATATTTGATTTTGTAGATGAAGAATGTTATTTTGAAGAATACATGAGGTTGATATTGATAACTAAAGAAAAAATACAAGTACATACCATCAACAAGTTTTCTTTGATTAAGATAGTGAAAGGGACTATAATTTTTGTAATTTGGAAATAGATGAACCTAATATATTCCTCAGAAGAGCATCAAATGAAAAAATTGAAAGAATGACAAATGCACTAGTTGCACAAGTGAGAAATACTTACCATCTAAGAAACAAAGTCATAAGTGTTGATCAAGGTAAGACATGAAGCATGTTTATCAAAGATAATAATGCAAACAATAAGGGGTTAAAAGCATAGATTAAAGTGGATGAGCCCAAATCCAAAGAAAATAAGGGAAGTAAGATATGGACCAAGAAGAGTGACACAACCAAAGTTGATGGTGAAGTTGTTTCACCTACTATGAAAAAAAATCTCAAAAGCAAAATACTAAGCAAAAGAAGAAAGAAGACAAGAAAAAGGTTGAAGAAAAATGTGAGAACCAAAAATACAAGATTGATGAGCAAGGTATGATATATCATGACCTTCCTAAATATACTTCTACAGATATGTTCCAATTTCTTTCACAAGTTAATATCACAATTTCTTTACTAGAAATGATGAGAATTGATGAAAATAAGCAAAATGCAGACACCCTTATCAATGGAGAAGCTACAGTCTATAATGAAAAGATGGTGTCTACTTCAGCTAAAGTGAGTAGAAGTGAATCAAAAGATAAGGACGTGGAGGGAGTAATCACTAGAATCCATTAGATCTACTTGGGAACCACTATTACTACTTGTCCAAACCAAGTAGATCCTTCCTATGTAACTTTGATATTTGATGGGAAGCTACTAAGAAATTGTATGATAGATTCAAAATCTTCATCCAATATTATGCTGGTGGAAATTATGAAGGAATTAGGGTTAAAGATAAATAGTGTTTATGGCAAGTGTTATGCCATGGATTCAAGGGAGGTACCTATCATTGGGGTTATCAAGGATGTCCCATTCAAACTCATTGTTTTCCCTAATAAGGAATTTACAATGAGTATCACAGTGGTGGACATCCCACCTAACTATGGAATTATATTATCTAGGAAGTGGAGTGCATCCATGGGAGGTTGCATGCAATTTGACATGTCATACACCACATTTCTAATAGATGGTAAAGATATCTAAATTTTTAGGGAATCTAGATTTCCACATATGATAGAGTTTTCCACCCCTAAAGATAGAATCCTTTTTATGGACACGAACATTGATAATTTCAAAATAGAAGAATTGCAAGAAGAATATGATAAGAAAAAAGCTCCTTTGGATAGAGATATGATGAAGTTATCAAATGATAATGGCATTTGGACAATTTATTTTGATGGATCATGTTCAAAAGAGGGATCAAGTGTATGAGTTATTCTTATCTCTCCCAATAGTAAGAATTTCAATTTTTCATTTTCGTTATTGTTTCGGTGCACAAACAATGTTGCTAAATATGAAGCTTTGTTGTTGGGATTGAGACTACCTATGGTGCAAGAGCACCTACAGCCTATTGTCAAAAACAATTGATTTCTTAAGGGCTTGATAAGTGGATAGTGGGTTAGTAAGGGTGTTTTGTGTTTAATTATGTTAAATAAGGTTGAAAGGACCATATGCTATGTAATGGGGTTTTTTCTTGAATCAATTATGTCTTAGGTGTCAATTAGAAATTTCAAATAGATGTAAAGTTGTTAAACAAGGTTGTCAAAATGCAATTTAAGGGATGTTAAGAGTCTTAGAAGTTTAAAAAAATAGTTGGGAACATTTGAAAGGTAGTTTTTGAATTGAAAAGGTATAAAAATGCCTCATAAGGCTTGAATTGTTGTTTTTGAACACATTTTGAAAGAATTCCAAGTGATTTCCAAACATTCACAAGAAAATTCCCTAAGTTTTCTGATCTTTCTTACTATGTATGGCCCAATAGAAGCCACCATTGGTCTAAAACACATATAATATTGTGGTAATATGTTTTAGTATTCATGTCCATTTTTTTTAGGGTCCTTTATTTTTATAAAAGAAAACTTCATTTTCTTGGCACTACCTGTAATAGGCCAGCAAGGTCTAATTTTTAAATTTATTTAATGTTGGAGTCATTCCTCCTACTGTGGTGACATGTTTCTTATAGGAATGGCTAGTAAAACGTTAGTTTAGGTGTTTTTACTTGTTTGGAGTTATTATCATTTGGTTTGGTGTCTTGGGGATGTTGCCCTAGGGTTGACAAAGTCATTTTCCCCTATGAAATGGAGTTGTAAGGATATGGCTATGATGAAATGGTGTGAGATATGTCCAAGTAAAGGTTTACTGAGTATGTTCAGGGTATATTAAAGGTGTTTGATGCTTTGGTTTGGTCTGAGAAGTCTGGTTTATATGTTTTTCATTAAAACCCTAGGTATTTGCTTGTAAATGGAGGGTTTGTTGGAAGAGTATTGAAGAAGCCTTAAACCTAGAAGTAAATCATGAAATTTGGTGTTTTGTCACATGATTTTTTATTGTTTGATTTGTTTTTGTTAGGAAAGTTGAAAAAGAGGTACCTCCTTTGTTAATTTGGGCTAATTTAGTAGCCTAGTTTAGAGGTGATGTGTTGGATCTCAATGTTATTGAAAAGAATTCTCTAGAAACCTTTTTTGGTTATTGGGTTGGATCTATGGGAAGATTTAATTGTGATTTGTTAGGACTTGGTATGACCTTCTCCAAAAGATAAGCCTATTGGTTGTGTTTAAAGGGCTAGAAGCCTCTTGTGAGTGGTTTTGGAAAGTTGAGTGATTTGTGATTGGAGGGTTGATGTCTTGTTGATGTTTGGCCATTTTGAGTTTTATTGGGAGTATTAATCACCCTGTATTGCATCAAAGTGGTATCAGAGCACAGAGACAATATTTCTTGTGGTTGGTTTTTTATAGGTTTGAAGAAGAAGATGAAGAGTCAAGGTTGAAAGTATGCCTTTGAAAGCTGTTGGTGTTGCTAGGGAGTTGTAAGATCTAAAAGAGAATCATGCTAAGCTTCTATAATCTCATAATGTAGTTTTGGAAAGGCTTGTTTCCTTGGAGACAAGGAAAAGGAGAGAAGTGAATGATGAGAGTGGAATATAGGAGGAAGATGAAGACTATGAAGATGTTGAAGAAGAACTAGATACTAAAGACTAGAGGATAGTGAAGATGCTCA